>CM053596.1:119197641-119218131 GCA_028646575.1 Pseudocheirus occidentalis
AAATTGTCCTGATGTTTTAGAATCAGAGGGCAAAATAGAACTTGAAAGAATTCACCGATCACCTCTTCAAAAAGATCCCCAAAAGAAAACTCCTAGAAATGTTATTGCCAGGTTCCAGAATCCCCACACCAAGGATAAAATATTACAGGCTGCCAAGAGAAAACCATTTGAATACTGAGGAAGCACTATTAGGATAACCCAGGATCTGGCAGCTTCTACACTGAGGGATTGAAGCACCTGGAATATGATATTCTGGAGAGCAAGAGAGCTGGGATTAAAACCAAGACTCACCTACCCAGCAAAACTGACTCTAATGTTCCAGGGGAAAATATGGTCATTCAGTAAGGTAGAGAACTTTCAAGCATCTTTGATGAAAATACCAGAACTGAACAGAAAATTTGCCATTCAAACACAAGAAGCATAAGAAGGTAAACATTGGAAAGAAATCATAAGGAACTTATCAAAGTTGAACTATTGACATGTCAATATGGAAAAACAATAATAGAGACTTATGAAACTTTTCTTAGTATGAGGATAGGTGAAGGGAATACAAATGTATATATACTCATATGTCTATATAGGAGGGTATATGTGGATATGAATACATATCTGAGCATGGGTATATATGTGTACATAGAGGGTTGAGGAACAATTGATTAGGAAGTGATGATACTTCAAAAGGTGAATTTCTGAAGTGTGAGAGGACTTGAATGAGAGGAGACAAGGAGAGACAAAATGGGGTTAATCATCCCATATTAAAGAGGCAAGGGATAACTGTTACAATTTTACTTTCAAATACTCTCATTAAATTTGGCTTAGGGAAGGAATGACATAAGCTCTAAACTGAGTATCTTGCCACACAGGGGAGTAGGGGGGATGAGGATGAGAGGTGGGATGATGGAGGGAAGGGCGGGGTGAGAGGGAGGGCTGCAGGAAGCACACAACTCAGTAAAGGGACAGGGACAGGGTAGAGAACAAAACAAGGAGGGGTGTAGGATAGGAAGGAGGGACATGCAATCAGCCTCTCACAATATGCCCACCATGGACATGTCCTGCGTAATTACAAATGTACAGCCTGTATTGAATTGCTGCTCCTTCCAGTGGGACTGGGTGACAAGGGAGGAATCGCAAGAATCTAGAATTCAAAGCTATACAACCGATGCAACTGGGAAATAAGACATACAGGGACTGGGGTAGGGAGATCCTTCCTTCCCTACTAGAAAGTTAGAGGGGTGTTGGAGGAGGACATAAAAGAGAACAGATTGGGGGAGGGGCTTTATGATGGGATCACTCTTTTGGGCTGGGGGTAGGGGAAAAAAGCGGAGAAAATTTGTAACTCAGAACTTTGTGGAAATGAATGATGTAATCAAGAAAATAAATTAAATTAAAAAAAAAGACTGTCAGTACCTTGAGGGAAAGGACTATCTTCTTTTGTATTTGTACCCTCAGTGCTTAAGATTGGCACATAGTGGGGGCTTAATAAATGCTTGTATTCATTTAAAAAAGGCATGATAGTTTTTTTATAGTTAAGAGAAAGATTTCAGTTGAGACAGCAGCTCATGAAATTTATTCGCTTGGAATTGGCTCAAAAAGGCTATAACAAACACTCTCTATGGCATGGAAATCTATCTTATATCTAAAACCTAGAAGAAAAATGGAATAAAAGAATGGAAAGGAGCTGATAGAAGGAAGGGTAGACTGGAGGAGATAAAAGTCAGGAGCAAAACACTTAAAAATGATCAGGGACTGGGGTAGAACCAAGATGGTTGAGAAGAAGCAGGAAATTCCATGAGCTCCTCCCACAACCACCTTCAATACCAGTAAAATATGAGTCTAAACAAATTTTAGACTTACAGAACCACAAAGTGACAGAGAGAAACAAATTTTCCACTGAAGGCATCCTGGCAGGCCAACAGGAAGGATCTATCATAAAACCCAGTCCTGGCAAGCAGTATAGTTCCAGCCATAGGGTGTTCCTGACCAGCAGTGGCTGGAGCAGACTTCAGGAGAGTGAATCACTAGCAGCTGTGGAGGTCTCAAGGCTTCTCAACCCATAAACACCAAAGAGAAAATAAAAGATCAGTGGGGAACTCTGTAGGAACTGGGTGATGAAAGAGCAAGTTCTAGCCCCTAACCCCAGGGCAAGAGATGGCAGAGGCACAGTGGCTAGAGCTGCTACCCTGTGGCTACCTCCAGAGATCATGGCCTACAGATTGTAGGGGGAGCAAGCAACCATTCAGAGGGTAATCACTCTTGATTTAACTTGCTTGTATCTGGATCATGATCTTGGGTGTAGATCCTGGGATGTGTGGCCAGTGGGTCAGAGCTTGTGGGGACATCAGAGAGGGCACCCAACTAAAAGGCTGGCAGCTGCAAAAACGTCAGGCATTTGAGACAAAGCTCTCCACTCTGGAAGAAGAGTTCTACTGTGGCAAAGAATTCAAGTAATTGAGGGGCAACGTGAGCAAGCAGAGGAAGCAAAGCAAGCACAGCCATGAAACCTTAGATTCATTTTGGGGGACAGAAAGGATCAAAGCATTGAATGGTAGGAAGACAATGAAATCAGAACTACAGAGCTAAAAGCTTCCAAGACAAATATGAATTGGTTCCAGGCCATGGAGGATTTCAAGAAGGATTTTGAAAATGAAGTAAGAGAAGTGGAGGAATAAATGGGAAGAGAAGTGAGAAAGATGCAAGAAAATCACAAAAAGTGAGTCAACAACATGACTGAAGAAAATAACACCTTAAAAAAACAGACTTGCTCAAATGTTAAAAGAGGCCCAAATAGGCAAAGAGGAGAAGAATGCCTTAAAATGCTAAATTTCCAAAATTTAACTATTTTCAAACCAAAATGGAAAAATGATAATTGTAACTTATGAAACTTTTCTAAATATGAGGATAAGTGAAGGTAATATAAATATATTTATATATGTATAATACACATATGTCTATATAGGAGGGTATATAGGCATATGAATATATGTGAATGTGTGTATATATGTATACATAGACAGGGCACAGGATCAATTGATAGGAAGGGATGATATTTTAAGAGGTGAAATTGAGAAGTGGGAGAGGAATAGAAGGAGAGGAGACAGGGAGAAAGAGAACGGTTTTAATCATCTCACATAGAAGAGGCAAGGGATAACTGTTACAATGGAAGGGAAGAAGAGGATGGAAAAAGGGAATGAGTGAACCTTACTCTCATTGAATTTGGCTTAGGGAAGGAATGACCTACACTCTAAATCGGGTATCTTGCCCCAAAGGAGGGAAGGGGGGATGGGGATGAGAGAAGGGTTGATGGCAGGAAGGACAGGTGGGGGAAGAGGGTTGTTAGAAGCACACATTTATGTAAAGTGACAGGGACAAAGAAGAAAATAGAACGTGGTGGGGCAGGATAGGAAGGAGGGGAATATAGTCAGTCTTTCACAATATGTCCATTGTGGAGATGTTCTACATAACTACACATGTACAGCCAGTACTGAATTGCTTGTCTTTGCAGTGGGGGTGGGTGATGAGGGAGGTAGAAAGAATATGGTATTTAAAATTCTAAAATTAAATGTTAAAAATATGTATATATGTATATGTTCTTGTTATTATTATTATTATTATTATTATTATTATTATTATTATTATTATTTACAAATGACTGGGAATTAAAATATACAGCCACTGGCGTAAGGTGATCCATCTTGCCCTTCTGGAAAGTCAGAGGGGTGATGGGGCAGGATATAGGAGAGAATAGATTGGGAGTGGGGGTAAACATGGGAACACTGTTTTGGGATGGTGGGTAGGGGAAAATGGGGAGAAAATTTGTAATACAAAATCTTGTGGAAACAAATGATCTAAACTAAAAGTAAACAAAAGTGAGGGGGTGGAGTCATAATGGTGGCATAGAAGCAGCAAAACTCTGTGACCCTCCCCTTAACCACCTCAAATATCTATAACATATGACTCTAAATGAATTTTAAAGCTTGAGAACTCACAAAATGATATAATGTCAAAGCTCCTACTGAAGGCAGCCTGGCAGGCAGATAGGAAGGGGTTCATCACAGCATGCTGGGAACCCAGAACAGAATTCCATGAACCTGTGGCTGGAGCCATAGGGCCACCAGAACAAACTGCAGCTGGAGCATGAATCCCTGGCAGCTGTGGCATTTTTCCAGAATCACCAACATATAAGAAACAGAGACTAAGTGAAAGGTCAGTGGAACTTGGATAAATTAGGGGGAGAGGGTCCAGCCAACTGCCTGGGAGCTAGGAGTAGTTGAAGTGGTGGCCCTGCAGCTACCTCCACATGGCTGCTTCAGAAGCTCCCAGCTTGCAGATTGCAGGGGGGAGGGGCAAGTGATCACTCAGAGGCTAGGTGCTCTTGGCATGAGCTTCCTGGATCAGATTGTGGTCTAATGGGTGGTGGACCTGAGGTGAGTTTTCACTGAATCAAAGTTGGTGGATGCTTCAGAAACAGTGGCATCCTAATAACTCCAGCAGCTGCAAAATCCTCAGAGATTTTGGACAGAGTTCTCCCCTCTGACAGCAGAGTTCTACAGAATCTAGAAGTCAAGTACTTTCTGGCAACATGAGTAGGCAAAGGAAGCAAAGCAAACCCAGCAATGCAACTTTAGATTCCTTTTTGGGGAAAAAAGCATAGAATGGGAGGAAGACAACTCATTCATAACTCCCACAACAAAAGCTTCCAAGAAATATGAAGACTCCCTACAAGCCATAGAGCAGCTTAAGAAGGATTTTGAAAATCAAATAAGAGAAGTGGAGGAAAAATTGGGAAGAGAAATGAGAATGATTCAAGAAAAGCATGAAAAGAGAGTCAACAACCTGACTGAAGAAAATAACACTTTAAAAAAATAGATTAACTCAAATGGCAAAAGAGGCCCAAAAAGCCAGTGAGGAGAAGAATACTTCAAAAAGTTGAATTTGCCAGATGGAAAAAATAATCTCAAAAGCTTTCTGAAGAGAAGAATTCCTTTTGAATTAGAGTAGAGCAAATGGAAGAAAATAATTTTATGAGAAATGAAGATATTATTAAACATATCCAAACAATGTTAAATAGAGGGTAATGTGAAATATCTCCTTGAACAAACCACTGACCTGGAAAAAAGAACCAAGAGAGACGATTTAAAAATGATTGGACTACCTGAAAGCCATAATTCAAAAAAGAACTTAGAAAGCATCCTTCAAGAAATTCTCAAGGAAAACTGCCCAGATATTTTAGAACCAGAGGGCAAAATAGAAATTGAAAAAACTCACCAATTAACTCTTTAAAAATATCCCAAAAGGAAACTCCTAGGAATATATAGCCAAATTCCAGAGTTCCCAGGTTGAGGAAAAATATTACAAGCATTCAGGAAGAAACAATTTGAGTACTGCAGAAACACAATCATGATAACACAAGCTGTAGCAGCTTCTACATTAAGGGATCAAAGAGCTTAGTATATGATATTCTGGAGGTTAAAAGATCTAGGATTAAAAGCAAGAATCACCTACCCAGGAAAAGTGAGTATAATGCTTCAGGGGGAAAATGGATATACAAAGAAATAAAGGACTTTCAAGCATTCTTGAAGGAAAAAAAACAGAGCTGAACAGAAAATTTGATTTTCAAATATAAGAATCAAGAGAAGCATCAAAAGGTAAACAGAAAAGAGAAAACATAAGGAAATTATTAAAGTTTAACTCTTTAAATTCCTACATGGAAACATGTATTTGTAACTCAGGAGAATTTTCTCAGAATGAGGATAGTTGATGGGAAAATATATGTGTATGTGTTTATATACATATACTTTGTACACACATATGTGTATATACACATATATGTGTACACATACATCCATACACTCACATACATACATATATGCATACATATATGTATGTATAATAAGGTGTAAATGTGTGTATGTGTGTGTACATGTATATATACACAGAGGGCACAGAGTGAGCTGAATATGAAAGGACTATATCTAAAAAACAAAATTAAGAGATTTGAGAGGAATATATTTGGAAAAGGAGAAAGGGAGAGATAGAATAGGATAAATTATTTCACATGAAAGCATCAAGAGAAAGTTATTACATTATAGAGGAAGAGAAGGGAGATGAAAGTGAATGAGTCAATCTTACTCTCATTGGATTTGCCTTAAGGAAGGAATGGCATATGCATTCAATTAAGTATTTTATCCTAAAGGAAAGTGGGGGTGGGGTGGGGATAAGAGAGGATTATGATAGAAGGGAGGAAATACTGGAGGAGGGGGTAGCCAGAAGCAAAAACTTTTGAAAAAGGACAGGGACAAAGGAGAAAACAGCAAAAAAAAAAGTGGGGGGGTGGAATAGGATGAAGGGAAATATAGTTAGTCTTTCACAACATGACTACTATGGAAATGTTTTGCATAACTAGACACATATAAACTACATTAAATTGCTTGGCTTCCCAGTGGGAGTGAATGAGGAGGGAAGAAGGGAGGAAATCTGTAACTCAAAGTGTTAAAAACAGATATTAAAATATTTATTGTTACATACAACCAGGAAAAACGTTATGCAGGAAATGTGGTATAGTAATTCATTTTACCTTACAAGAAAGTTAGAGGGAAGGGGTATGTATGGTGGGTGGAGGGGAATACATGAGAGATAATCCTGGGAGGAGTGATCATTATGTCTACCATCTTTGTGGGGGGTCAGGGAGAGATGAACAAAAATTTGGAACACAGATTCTTGTGGATATGAATGTTGAAAACTAAAATATATAAATTCAGCAAAAAAAGAGGAAAGCAAGGATGTGTTGTTAAATGTTTAACCACCAGGTTTATGGGATGGGGGGAATGTTTGCACATAGTTTTTTAATTTAATCTGCATTTTCAACTCTTTCTGAAGTATAGACAATCAACAAGCCAACAAATCAATTAGAGATTTGTAAAAGAAAGAGAGAGAGAGAGAGAGAGAGAGAGAGAGAGAGAGAGAGAGAGGAAGAAAGAAAGAAAGGAAGAAAGAAAGAAACAAAAAGAAAGAAAGAAAGAAACAAAAAGAAAGAAAGAAAAAGAGAGAGAGGAAGGACAGAAGGAAGGAAGGAAGGAAGGTAGGAAGGAAGGAAGGAAGAAAGGAAGGAAGGATGGAAGGAAGGAAGGAAGAAATTGAGCATAATCTTTCAGAGGAGGAGATGGACATTCAGTGAAATAGGGGACTTCCAAATCTTCCTGATGAAAAGTCCAGTGCTCACAGGAAAATTTGTTCTTCAAATGCATGATACAAGAGAGGCATAAAAAGGTAAACAGGAAAGGAAAAATGTTATTAGATAAGGGCAAACTGTTTACATCCCAACATGGGAAGATATTTGTAACTCTTAAAAACTGTTCCTTTATTATGACATTTAGGATTAATATACAAAGACACAGGGTACGCATATAAGTTGATTTTGATGTGATGATAAAAAAATCTAATTAAGTGGAGAAATGTGATTTTAACCATAGAAGAGGAAAGGAGGAGGCAGAAAAGGGTAATTCACATCACATGAAAAGGCACAAAGACATATTACAGTAGAGGGAAAAAGGTAAGGAAATGAACATTATTTCAACTTTACTCATTGGATTTGGCTCAAGGCTCTACACTCATATAAAGATATCAAACTTGTCTTAGAGGAAGTAGGTGGGGAAAGAGGGAAGAAAAGGCATAATAGAAGGGAGGGAAGGAGTAAGGGGAAAAGTAAAGAGAGGGGGTGATAGAATTGAGGCAGATTGAAGGAAGGGGTTGTTAAAAGCAAAAGTCTAGTGAGGAGGGAAAGGGAGAAAGCAGAAATAAAAGCATAAATGGATGATGTGGGGAGACAGCATGGAGAGAGAGACACTAAGAGTAATCATGATAGTGAATATTAATGGGATGAACTCTCCAATAAAATGTAAGCAGATAGCAAAACAAATTTAAAACCAAAATACATCAATATGTTGTTTACAAGAAAAACATCTGAAACAGGAGTATACACATAGTAAAGGTAGAAGGCTAAAGTAAAATACATTATGCTTCAACTGAAGCAAAAAAAAAAAAGAACAGGAGTAGCAATCCTGATCTCAGACAAAGCAAAAACAAAATAGATCTAATTAAAAGAGATAAGGAAAGTATCTACATCTTGCTGAAAGGTATCATAGAAATGTTGAAGAATATATATCATTGAAGAAATATTGAAGAAATGTCATGACTAAACACATATGCACTAAGTGGTACAGCATTCACATTTTCAGAGGAAAAGTTAAAGGAGTTTCAGGAAGAAATGGACAACAAAACTCTACTAGTGGGGGATGTCACCACTCCCCATTTGAACTTGATAAATCTAACCTCAAAATAAACAAGATAGTAGCTATAGAAGATAATAAAATTTTAGAAAACTTGGATATGGTAGACCTCTGGAAAAAATTGAATAGAGATAGATAGGAATATACCCTTTTTTTTCTCAGTGGTACATGACACTTGCACAAAACTTGACTGTGCTTTAGGTAGTTAAAAACTCCTAATGCAGTGCAGAAAGGTAGAAATATTTAATGCATCCTTTTCAGACCATGATGCAATATACTAAAGGGCCATGGAAAGATAGATGAAAAATTAATTGGAAATTAAATAATCTAATCCTAAAGAATGAGTTCGTCAAACAACAAATTGTAGAATCAGTAAATTCATCCAAGAGAATGACACTAATGAAACAACATACTAAAACTTATGGGTATTAGTGAAAGTGGTTCTTAGGGGAAGTTTTATATCTGTAAAAAGTTACATGAATATAAAAGAGAAAGCAGAGATCAACAAATTTGACATGTAACTACAAAAGCAAGAAAAAGAACAGATTAAAAACCCCTATTAAATACCAATTTAGAAATACTGAAAAATAAAGGGAAGATTAATAAAATCGAAATTAAGAAAACTATCGAACTGATAAATAAAATTAAGAACTGGTTTTATGAAAATATAGACAAATTTTGGTCATTTTAATAAAAAGGAAAGAAGGTGACCAAATTATCAGTATTAAAAGTGAAAAGATTTAACTAACTGCCAATGAAGAAGAAATTGAAAGAATGGTTAGGAACTATTTTGTCCAACTGCATGCTAATAAATTTGATAATCCTAGTGAAATGGATGGATAGAGAAATATAAATTGCCCAGATTAAAAGATAAGCTATGTGAGAAAACAGGCAAAGATGGAGTCCTACCAAATTTTTTGATGATAAAAATATGGTGCTGATACCTAAAAGGGGAAATAAAATTATAGATCAATTACTCTAATAAATATAGATGCAAAGAATTAAATGAAATATTATCAAAAAATTATACTAACTTATTATGAGTATAATACACTATGACCAAATTGGTTGTATACCAGGAATGCAAGACTGGTTCAATGTTATGAAAACTCTCAGCATAAATGATCATGTCAGTGACAAAACTAACAGAAAACATTTATCTCAATAGATACACAAGAAAGCATTTGATAAACTACAACACCCATTCCTATTAAAACATTAGTCAGCATAGTAATAAATTCAATCTTCCATAAAAATAATAAGTAGCATCTACCTAAAACCTTCTTCAAGCATTGTGTGTAATGGGAATAAGCTAGAAGCACTTCCAATAACATCAGTGGTGAAGCAAAGATTTCCATTATCAGAATTGTTATTCAATATGGTACTAAGAAATGTTAGCTTTAGCAATAAGAGAAGAAAAAGAAATTAGAGTAGGCAAAGAGAAAACTGATATATCACTCTTTGCAGGTGATATGATGATATACTTAGGGAATTCTATAGATCCAAGTTTTTAAAAATACTTGAAATAATAAACAACTTTAGCAGTTACAGGACATAAAATAACCAACACAAATCTTTGGCATTTCTATATATTACTAACAAAGGCAAACAGCAAGAGATAGAAAAAGAAATTCTACTTAAATATACTCTAGACATAGTAAAATATCTGGGAGTCTATCTACCAAAACAAACCCAGGAACTATATGAGCACATATATGTGTCACACTTTTCATATAAATAAAGTCAGATTTTAAATATTGGGAAAACATCTTTTGTTTGTATGTAAGCTGAGGTAATAAACAAAAATGACAATTCTACCTACATTAATTTGCTTATTAAGAGTCATACTATTCAAACTACAAAAAATGATTTTGTAGAGCTAGAAAAAAATAATAAAATTCATCTTGAAGAAAAGAAGTTCGAGAGTTTCAAGGGAATTAATGAAAACAAATATAAGGAAAGGTCGCCAGTCATACCAGATCTTAAACTGTATTATAAATCAGCAACTATCAGAACTACTTGGTACTGGCTAAGAAATAGAGTGGTGAATTAGCAGAATATGTTAGGTACACAAGACACAGCAGTCAATGACTATAGTAATCTACTGTTTGATAAAACCAAAGGTTCCAGCTTCTGGGATTACAATTCACTGTTTGACAAAAACTGCTGAGAAAATTGGAAAATACCATGGTCTAAACTAGACATGGACCAATATCTTACATGCTATCCCAAGATATACTGAAAATGTGTAGGATGGAGTAAAATATGGTTAGCAACAGTAACTGAACAAAATGAAACAAGTTTCTCTGATCAAGGACTCATTTTCAAATATATGGAGACCTCAGTCAAATTTATTAAAAAGAAGTATTCCCCAATTAATCAATGATCAAAACATATGATCAGTTTTCAGATTAAATAATAAAAATCTATCTATAGCCATAAAACAATGAATTTATATGTACCTTTCTGATTGTTTGATAACTTGGATGAAGAATTGTGAGCATAGTTGAAGTTATGCAACAGACATTATTTGTAGAAGAAATAACTATCATTTTGGTACCTTTTGTAGCAAAGTTTGGCAGCTGAATAATGATCTTGAAGATACTGTGTAATAAGCATCACTCAGAGATGAAGATTTAAAGTTAGGTGTAGAAAATGATCAGAATATGCTCTTCCTTTGTCAAATGATTATTGGTTTCTCAGATTTGACTTCATCCATAAAAACAATTGCAACAGTGATAACAACAAAAATGACAACAGAGCTTAGCTTGTTGAATATCCTCCTTAAAGCCTTTTCTAGCTTTATACATTGTATTTTTCTCACGTGTGATCCCGTGTATATCTCAGGAAGTACTAAAAGTGATAGAGGTGATTATAACAACAAACTGCTACAAATTTTAAAAAAAATGATCAGGCAAAGGAGAAAAAAGGCAACAATGGAAAGTTCCTGTGGGAATCGGGAAGACCAGAGGTTGGCTTCAGAGGAGGAAATGGAGGCAAAAGAGCTTCTTGTAACCAATAGAGTAACATAAATTTGTCACCTACCCAATAAGAATTAATTGAAGTTAAAAATACTTTAAAAATCAAATGAGAGATTGATGAAAAAATTTAAAACAATATAAACAACTGAAGAAAAAAGAAAAGATTATGAAAAGAAAGACAACCAACTACAAAAGGAGGTCCAGAATCTTAAGGAAGGAAACAACCTTTTGAAAATTAGAATTGGGCAAAGGGAAGCTAGTGAAATTATAAGAGACCAAGAAACAAAATATAAAGAATGAAAAAAAATGGAAAAGAATTTAAAACATCTCACAAAAAATCTGATCTGGAAAACAGATTAAGATGAGAAAAAAAAACCTGAACTACTTGAAAGCTACAATCAAAAAAAAATCTTGATAACAATTATACAGGAAATACTTTTTTAAATTACTCTGAAGCGTTATAACAAGAAAGGAAAGTAGAAATAGAGAAAAAAAAACCCATCAGTTACTGCCTGAAAGAGATCCTAAAGGAAAAGCCTTTAGGAATGTCATAGCTAGATTCTGAAGCCCCCAGCTCAAGGAGAAAATGTTATGAGCAACCGGAAAAAAAAAAATATGGTGGAGCAATAATTAGAATCACACAAGACCTAATCGTGCCAATACTAAAAAACCACAGGTCTTGGGACATTATATATTGAAAATATGCAATGGGTTGTGCATGAAAAAATCATATACAGCAAATTTAATCATTATCTTGAATGAAAAAAAGACATTCAATGAATTGCTAGACTTTCAGGATTTTGTTGCGAAAAAGACCTGTAATCAATAGAAAATTTGACATATAAGATCTAAGATAAGTGTAAGATAAACATCATAACCTAATTACAAGGGCCCCAATATGGACACACTTTTACTTTTTAATGAGAAAATATAAATCATTTGTTTGTGATTGCTAGTAGTAATCAAATAGTCCAAAAGAAAGATTGTGGTAGAGCTAAAAATGATTTAATACTAAAAAGTAAACTCTCTTGGAATAGGCAGAAAGAGTGTTACATTCAAATTAAGTGGGAGAGGAAGAACTGACACAGAGGAATTAGATAAGGGAAGAGTGTTGGTAGATCTGGAACCCTATGCTAACTGGGGATGGATTAAAGAGATAACACTATTTACACTTCTAGAAGGGCATAAAAGTCTCCTAAATTCATAAAGAAATAAAAGGAAATAGGGAGTGGGGAGAGGATAGGGGAAAGTGTCCAGGGTGAGGGGAGAGGATATGGGGGGTGTCTTTGGTGACAAGGTAGGTTTAGTAATAGGAAGACTAGGGTAGAAGTATGGTAGAGGAATCAGGAAGAATGTGAAATATAAGATGCACACAAACATAAAATAAAGAGTAGAAGTAGAATTTATTAGGTGAAAAAATGCAGTGCTTAGTAGCCATGATCTCAGATGAAGTGTATGCTAGCATAGGTTTAATAAAAAAAGTAGTGAAACCATATTATCAGCCATATTAATCAATATTGTTTTAGATTATTTAAAATAATTAAACCCTATAAGGCTGGAATATTGCTGTGATGCAGGAAATGATGAGTCAATGGACTTGAATAATATGGAAAGGCTCAGACTTACAAATAAAGACGTTATCCACTATCAGAAACAGAGGACAAACAAGCATAGTACAGCCATATGTGTGTGTATGTGTGTGTGTATGCATATGAATGTTAATGTTTATATGAGTATGATTATAGATATCAAGGTATTATATATACACATATCACACATGTATGTGATATATGTGTATGTGTGCATATGTATGTGTATATATGTATCTGCACACCACGCATATGCAAATACATACATCTACTTTCTATCCATCTATCTATCTATCTATCTATCTATCTATCTATCTATCTATCTATCTATCTATCTATCTATCCATCTATCTATCCATCTATCTGCATTTAATTGTAGCCTTCTTGGAGAAGGTAATAGAGGAAGGGGGGAAAAAGAACAAAGCAAGAATTTTATTCCTTGTGTACCTAAAGTTTCTGTACCTTGTCCCCAGTAGAATATAAGTTACAGGAGGGCAAACATCATACCAGTTTTTGTTTTTATACCCCCACCATATTACATACTTTCCACTTTATGTACTTAATAAATATTTATTAACTTGTTAAATTAAATGCATTTAAGCCATGAATTATAGTTGAAAGGTTAATTCATTCTCCAATGAATATAACCTGACTATTCCTGCTTGAGAATTGTCTTGTTCTCCAAAACTTTGGTCTAAATAAAATCTCATAATTTCAAGATTCTCATTTACAATGGAATCATGAATTTTGATTTTTAATTCCATAACTAATTTAACTCCATTTACTAATGGAGTAAAGTGGTATGAGAAAACTTCCTTGGGATGTTACCTACAAACTAAGTTGTCGGTAAAATTAAAGAGGGTTGTAAAGATGAGATTCACAGAAGAAAGACAGAAAATATTAGTGTCAATGATTAAAAATAAATGACTGACTGGTGAGAAAGACCCTCTATAATCACTAACCAAGGATGACAGCACAATTTTGAAATGGTAAATCAAGGTTCTCTCGGACTTTTCTTAAGCAAATACCTGCCTTTGAAATGAAACAGCAAAAACACAAACAAGCCCAACAACCTGTTCTTTTCAAATCAATATATTTTGGGATTTTTCAATATTTAAGGAGAAAAATAGTGAATACATTTTCTGCCTCTCTCCTATAATGACTTTCTCCATATATTTCTAAGCTGAATTACAGGATCAATAAGAGAACAATTTATTTAGCATCATGGAATTAAAGAATGATAAAGTTGGAAAAAGCACCTCTGTGGCACAGTGGATAGAGTGCTAAGCCTGGAATTGGGTAGACTCTTTCTACTGAGTTCAAATCTGGTCTCAGACATTTACTAGATATGTGGCCATGGGCAAGTCACATAGTAATGCTCATCTTGGTTATTTCATCTATAAAATGTTGTGGAGAAGGAAATGAAAGCTATTTCAGTATCATTGTGATGAAAACCCCAAATTGTGTTACAGAGTTCGAGGCAAAATTGAAATGACAGAACAAAATAACAACAAATTTGGGAAGAGACCTCACATTATGTTCACCTTTCATCAGCTATTTACTGAGACATAATATATCTAAGGCAGGGTGCCAGACAATTTTAGAGAGGTAAATATGAATATCACATTGAGATTTCTTTTAATAATTTTGTAGTCTAAGTAGTGGAGCCAAGATGGAATAATAGAGGGAGCATTCAAACCAAACTCTCTTAACATACCCTTCTACATAGTTGTAAAATAAATTGTCAAAACTGATTATTGAGTAGCAAAAAAAAACAAAGATGGGAGAACAGGATTTTCCAGTCCAAGACAATTTAGGATGTCAGAAGTTTATACTGGATTGCTGTGTTTCCTGAAATACAGTGGAGCAGCAACACCAACTGAAGACCTTGGAGACAGCCATGTCAATAGTAACAGTAGTAGTAGTTTTGGGAGTTCTCATTGCCCAGAGGTGATAAAGGTACTAAACAATCAGTTAAAAAGAGGCAATAGGGGACCTCTTTGCAAGCAATCAATGTGGGGACAAGCATCATTTGGTAAGTCTGTTTTTATTACCCTGTTCAGGGCCACGGTGCCAGACTAGAAAGAGAGCAAATGACCTAAATCCTGATAGCAGTCCTGTGGCAGAGGGACACTAGACTTTCATTTGAAAGGATCTGGACTCCTATCTGAAAAATGACAAGGGTACAGACCAAAAAGTAATGGCTACCTCTCTTTTAATCATATCACACTGGGAACAGTGATAATTGCAGATTCATTGAGTAAGCTGTGAAAACAGGAGGGTAAAATCTCTAAATGAGGTACAATGATTTTCCTCCCCCTCCCTGGTCAGCAGATCCCAACTCTAAAATAAAGTTCTACAATCTTTCTGTACAGAATGAACATTTTAACTGGGACAGTTACTTGAGAGAAACTAATGTCTGGTTGCTCCATCACAGTGTTTCAGTCATCCAAGATTACTAACAACTTCAAAGTCTGTGTGAAATTGTTAGCACATGATCCATGAAATATCATTTCTGTCTGTATCACCACAGTCCTTGGAAATACTGGTGCCAGAATATATTTATGACTGGATGGCTGTGACAACTAAAACTACTTTTGGAGGCTTATAGGTTCTTCAGACATACATCAGGTCCTCCTGATTCTAGGGCCAGTGCTCTATTCATTGTGCAACCTAGCCTTTTAAGACACACATCCCATTGGAACTTGTGAAAAGAAAGGAAATATGCTTTAGCCTCCTCTGAGATTTCAGATGAATGCATAGTCTTACTCAATATTCCTCTTAAGAATAGAGTTGAAATTGTACCTGCCACATTCTTTAAGAAGGAGTCTCCAAGGTCAAAGGAGCTAGGACTAAAACCAAGAATCACATATCCAGCAAAATTGAGTATAATGCTTCAGGGTAAAATATGGTCATTCAATGAAAAAGAAGATTTTCAAGCATTCTTGATTAAAAAAAACATGGAGCTGAACAGAATGTTTGACTTTCAAATACAAGAAGCAAGAGAAACATGAGAAGGTAAACAGAAAAAAAAATTATAAGGAATTTATTAAAGTTGAACTATTTATATTCCTACATGGAAAAACAATAATTGTAACTCATAAGACTTTTCTCAGTATGAGGATAGTTGAACATAGTATATATGTGTGTATATATGTATGCATATATATGTATTTATAGGAGGGTGTATGTGTATGTATGTATGCATGTATATAGGTGTCACACAGTCCTCCTGCATCCACAACTCATATCATTTTACCCAATGCAATTATCCTTTTATTTATTCATGCATTCATTCATTTAATTTAATTTTCAACATTCACTTTTATAAGATATTAAGTTCAAAATTTTATCCTTCCCTCACCTCCCACTCCACAAGATGTGATAGAATCTGATATATGCTGTACATGCATAATTATATTAAACATATTTCCATACTAGTAATGTAGTGAATCAGAACCAAAAAAAAAGAATGAGATAAAAAGAAAAATAACATGAGAAAGAAAAAAAAAGGTTTTTGGATTACTTAAATCAGAACACCATGGAATAGAAATGATAACTGCATCCTCTGATGAAGACAAACCAAGCCACAAACTTTTCTTCTGTGAACAATACCTTATTTTTCCTTTGTTTCCTGGAAAAGCTTTGCCACAGTCTATAGTCTGACTCAGAGAGAATGTAAATAATAATCATTTCACTTTTGGTCAGAAACCCTGAGGATCTTCCACCTCCATTTTGAGATTAGATAGATAGATAGAGATATCTATCTATCTATCTATCTATCTATCTATCTATCTATCTATCTATCTATCTATCTATCTATCTATCTATCTATCTATCTAATGTATTGGAATAAAGAAACCATATTTTGGCTCACTTCTTAAACTGCCCAAATAACCGAATAGGCATTGCATCAATCAAAGTGAAAACCTGGATAGACCTTAACTTAAGGAAGCAATCTCCAACTACATACTGGGTCATCTCCAGTTGTCTTGATCTATGTATGGCCACTAGACCCAGATGACTCTGGAAGTGAAAGCGAGGCTGTTTACTTTGCACAGCCCTCCCTCACTTAAATGCAATTTACTTCCAAGTCATGGTAAAGTCTTTCTGATGTCATAATCCTCTTCAAGAAGGAAAAACAAACTTCAACCACAACTTTTTAGTAGCCAAACTTTCAGTCTTTATATGGGAACTGCTCACACACCTACAGAGTATGATAGGAATGACCCAGGTGACAGCAAGATCAAAGGAAGTAAATTAAAATAAATTTCTAACACAAATTAAATAATAGGATGGAGAATGAGCAACCCCCCCACCAATGCCAACATTGAAAGCCAATATGGTGATAGGGAAGCTCAAGACATAATTTCAAAACAAGACAAGAACAGGCAAATATTTACAAGGGAACGCATCAAAGAATAATCCAGAACCGACAAAAATTCTACAAGAATTAGTGGGAGAGTTAAAGATAGTAATCAAAATTGACAAAAAGGAAATACCACCTCACATTATTTTAAAAATAAAATAAGAATCATAGAAAAACAATAGAGAAAAGAAATGAGGGTAAAGAAATTCAGTAAAGAAAATTAGAAGTTGATAAAAGAAGCAAACCTATGCTGAAGATAACAACTCTTTAAAATAATTGTTCAAATGCTAAACAATACAAAAAATTTAAGTGAGCAAAAGAACTCCTTAAAAGCAAAATTGATCAAATGAATAGAGAGATACAAAAACCTCACTGAATAAAATAATTCCTTTAAAATTAGAATAGATCAGGTGGAAGCTAATGACTCCATGAAACTTCAAGGAATATCTAAAGAATGAAAAAAATGGAAGAAATTAGGAAATACATCATTCACAAAACAATTGACCTGGAAAATAGATGGAGGGGAAATTCAGGGATTATTGAAGTACCTGAAAGTCATAATTTTTTAAAAAGAGTAGGTACATCACATTTCAAGGAATTACAAAGGAGAAGTGCTGCAATGTCTTAAAATAAGAAAGCAAGTAATAGATTGAAAGAATGCACTGATCACATTCTGAAAGAGATCCCAAGAAGAAAACTGGCAGGAATAATATAGCCAAAGTTACGGGGAAAAAAAGAGGCAAGAACACAATAGTAGGAATGGACCTCAACTTCTCTCTCAGAAAAAGATAAACCTAATCATAAAAATAAGAAGTTAAGAAAATGAATAGAATTTTAGTAAACTTAGGTAAGATGAAGTTAAAGCAGTTATTAGGATCTATTTTATACCAATATGGATGTGGATATTGAAAGAAATCTTTAACAATATTGAAGAAGGTACAGATTTTTACAGATTATATACATGTGTGTGTGTGTGTATATGAATGTGATTATCTTTTATACCAGTTTTATACTAATAAGTCTGACAAACTAGGTAAAATTGATATATATTTATAAAAAAAATTGAATTGCCTAAATTAGCAAAAGATGTTGCATATGTAAATAGCCCTACGTTAGAAGAGGAAACTGAAGAAGCCATAAATAAGATCCCAAAGGTAGGAAAAATTTTTGCTTTAGAAAAGGTTTCCCTAAGAAAAGTATTTACCAATAATTCTACTAAAATGTGATGGAACACTTTGTGTTATAAAAAATATCAAGAAACATATTTCTTTCTTTCTTTCTTTCTTTCTTTCTTTCTTTCTTTCTTTCTTTCTTTCTTTCTTTCTTTCTTTCTCTCTCTCTCTCTCTCACTCTCTCTCTCTCTCTCTGTCTCTGTCTCTCTCTCTCTCTCTCTCTTTCTTTCTTTATTTTTTGTTTTTTTCTTTTGGAGGGGGGAATGCAGGGCAATTAGGGTTAAGTGACTTGCCCAGGATCATATGGCTAGTTTTGTGTTAAGTCCCTGGGGCCGGATTTGAGGTCAGGTCCTCCTGACTCCAGGGCCAGTACTCTATTCACTGTGCCACATAGCCACCACTAGAAGCATATTTCAAAAAGAGAAAAAATATTCAGACTTATGTGCACTGATACAATGTTAAATGAGCAGAACTAAGAGAATATTGTACACAACAACAGCAGTATTATGAAAAATTATTTTCAGTTATAGACTTAGCTACTTTAATCAATGCAATCATCTATAATAATTCTAAAGAAATTATACTGAAAAGTGCTAGCCACCTGCAAGGTGAGAACTCATGTATTCTGAGTACAGAATAAAGCACTTTTTTGGCTTTCTTTAGTTTTCTTTCTTTTTTTTAGTCAGTCTAATATTGGAAAAATATTTTCCTCCCCAACTTCACATGTATAACTATTATTATATTGCTTGCTTTCTCAGTGGGGAGAGATTTGGAATTCAAAATTTTAAAATTAATTTAAAGAAATGCAAATACACAGCTTCAGATTTTAGAAAGTTGGTTGGAGTTTTGAGAGACATATCAACTTATACAGTTACAAAACCAGTATGTATCAGGCATCACACTCAGATAATTCTGGCCCAAGTCAAGCTCTTTTTACACTATGCCATACTATATCTATCAACATAGATATTGATATGAGTATTGATACCTATCTGTAACCATATTCACATCCTCATCTGCATCTATCTAATCTGTAAAACTTGTATTATGATCAATATTGATGATTTCTATCAATATCTATATCCATATCTATATATAATTTATATTTATGTCCTAATATATTTTATTTATTCCTAAATAATCTATATGTATACCCACAACAGCTAGGAGACTCAAAATTTATCTTACTGGGGCTGGAGCTGGTAAGACCTGAGTTTAAATCCTAAGATGTCTGCTAGTTGTGTTTCTTAACTAGCAATTTCCCTTAACTTCTGTTTACCTCAGAATCTGCATCCATAAAATGAGAATAATAATAGCACCTACCTCAGACAGATATTGTGAGAATTAAATGAGATCATTGCAAAGCCCCAAACCCAATGCCTTAAACAGAGGAGTAAGTGCTGTATACATGCTAGCTCTTATCTATGTATATTATATGTGTTTGCATGTATGTTTGTGTGTATATAGATAAATCTGTCATTCTAATCTATAGATAGATATATCTATGCATATATACATACTTAAACTATATCTATAGAAATCATTTCATCACCATGTATACAATATTGATATATGTGCATATAACTACATATGTATGCCCTGATCAATATTTATACCATTAATATCTATAAAAAATTTAAATATATAGTATATTACTACAGAGACTATTAGTATCTGTACATGTGTATAATCTACATTTGTATATACAGTCGATATCTGGCACCTATATATAAACCTCTATGTACATCAGAATCTACATCTACATGTTTTTCTATATCTGTAGCTATAACTATAACTATAACCATATATATATATATATATATATACACACATACACACACACATATATATATACATATATATATACACACATACATACATAGCTAGCTATCCATATTTAGTCTTCTGTGATTGCACACATTATTCTATTGTACAAATCTAATTGTGCCACTGTTAGGTCTCTGATACCTCACGTGGGGAGGAGACTCCTAAAGAGGGTCGTTGATACTCCACGTGAGATGGACGGGTTGAACCAGTCCTCAGCTAACAGGAGTACAAGTGATCACCTGGAGGCAGAATGAAAAGGCTGCACCT
>CM053596.1:119218631-119234931 GCA_028646575.1 Pseudocheirus occidentalis
AGGGAGCCAGGAAGGGAGGGAGGGAGCCAGGAAGGAAAGGTGGAAAGTAAGAAAGTAAAGAATGAAGGAGAAGATAAAAATTCAAGGAAATTTGAAGAACTTAGGACAGAGAATACAAATAGGAACATAATATATGACAGCTCTCATGAGAGTACACTACTGTGAAGGAAGTATAATCAGAATTAATCATAAAGATGACCAAAGACTACCTTAGTAGAGGAAGGTGGAAGGAATGAATGCAAATACAATCACTGGAGAAGACATGAGCATAGCAATAGAATCATAAATGTTAATAGATTTAACTTCAAATGAAACAAAAAGAGTGGGAAAATGAATAAGAAAAAGAAACACAACAATTCAAGTGAAAATGAAAATTTGGAATAATATTTATAGTATAAAAGTCATTCAACAAAAGAAATTGCACTCCTTTTAATCAATAAAGCTAGGTAAAAATCAGTATCAAAAAGAGATAAAGAGGTTGATGACTTTTCACTTAGCAAGAAGTGAATACAATGAACTAAGGATATAAATACCAAAAGGTCCAACATCAAAATTCCCAAAACAAAATTAAAATGAAAGGCAAAATGTGCAAACACTAACAAGAAATGCTGGATACTTAATGTTCTCTCAATCATGGACAAATACAAGATGAAAATAAAATTTATATATACATATATATGTATATATATGTGTGTGTGTGTGTGTGTGTGTATGTATGTATATATATATATGCTCTACAATTAAATTCCTCTTTCATCCCTGAGAATATATTTGAGCCAAAACAAGAGGCATAAAAATAACTTAACATGAAATTAAAAATAGAAGAGAAACAAAAATAAACACAAAATGAGAAAAACAGAAAATCTTGAAAATCAGAATAAATGAGATTGGAAAAAATACTATGGAAGATATTGTTTATTTGTTTAATCTTATTAACTCAATGACTGAAGACACTAAGGCATTTCCCAAACCATTAGCTTAATTGGTCCAAAAAAAGGAAGAAAATCAAGCTATGAAAATGAAAAATGGACTAAGTAGAAATCATTTAAGTTAAAACATTGTAGATATTCTATATAAAAGTTTTATTAAAAGCAAAATGTAAATAAATATTGGTGGCTAACATAATGTGTGTGTGTGTGTGTGTGGCTGTGTGTGGCTGTGTGTATGTGTATCCACATAGACAGAAATTGAAATAAATATTTTTAATAATTGAATCCTCAAAAACAAAGTCTGAATAGGTTAGAATTTGAAACTTGACTTTGATATATTTGAATCTGTTGACTTATAAATGAGACACCAAATGGCCTAGTATAACATGCATTTCTTGGTAAATTTTATCAAATATCACATACACACACAAACATGTACACACAGTGCATAAAAATGTATTTGTACACATATATTTATATGCATGTGAATGTATATATACTCACAAAGAGCTGCTCAGAGGAACTGTATCAGTGCTAGTCAAGTCCTTAATAGGAAATTACACACAATAACTTCCCATTTTCCTTTTAATGGAGAAAAAAAATTGAATTTTGAAATGTCAGGAATGTTTGAATTTCTCATCATGATCTTCTCTGTGTCTCTCTTAAAAATAATTGGGATGGTTATATAACTAAAACAAAAGTCAGAAAATAAAGAACTCAAAAATCTGTAATTAAATACCAAGACAAAAATTCTGAAAATCAAAGGAGATATTAGTAAAACGCAAATTAAGAAAACTATTGAACTAATAACTAAAATTCAGAGCTAGTTTTTGAAAAAAAAAACCCAACATAATACTTAAAACTTTGGTTCATCCAATTTAAAAATTTTATAAGAAAACTAAATGGAGAAGAAATTAAACAATAATTAGAAATCATATTTTGCTCAACTATATGCCAATAAATTTGAAAGTCGTAGTGAAAGGGACAACTATTTACAAAAATATGAATTGTCTGGATTAATGGAAGAGAAAATAATAAAATACTTAAATAACTCCATTTCAGAAAAAGAAAGTGAACAAACCACCAACGAACTTCCTAAGAAAAAATTTCTGGGGCCAGATAGATTCACAAGTGAAATCTATCAAACATTTAAAGAACAATTAATTCCAATACTATATAAACTGTTTGGGGAAACAGAATAAGAAAGAGTCCTACCAAATTCTTTCTTTGGCACAAACATGTTGCTGATACCTAAACCTGAAAGAGCCAGAACAGAGAAAGAAAATTATAGAGCAATTTTCCTAAAGAATATGAGTGCAAAAATTTTAAATAAATTAGCAAAGAGGTTACAGCAACTTATACTATGTATGACTAACTGGGTTTTTATACTAGGAATGCAAGGCTGGTTCAATCTTATGAAAATTATTGGTATAATTAACCATATCAATAACAAAACTACCAGAAATCATATGAGTATCTCAATAAAGGTAGAAAAAAGGCTTTTTAACAAAATGCAACACCCATTCCCATTAAAAACACTAGGGAACATAGGAATCAAGGGAGTTTTCCTTAAAATGATAAGAAGCATCTATCTAAAACGATAAGCAAGCATTATGTGTAATGATAAATGGTCAAAGTATATAGACATAAAGTTTTCAGATGAAAAAATTAAAGTTATCTATAGTCATATGGAAAAAATGCTTTAAATTACTGTTGATTAGAGAGATGAAAATTAAAACAACTCTGAGAGACCACATCACACTTACCAGATTGGAAAACATTGTAGTAGACTAGACTTTCAATGGTCCCCTGGTGCTATTAAGGAAATGCTCCCCTCTTCTATGAGGTCAGTAGGCAGATACTCAGGAGGAGTATAATCTTGTTGGGTGGATGCTTTCATTGGTTCTATGAATGTCTACAGAAAGTACAGGGCAATTAATTGCAAGTCTTGTTTGTGACTCCCTGTTTGTACCTCTGGACATGGTGCTAGGATGAAGTCTTAGCGAATTAGCTTTGGACTGGGGTAGGGAGTGGGTGATTCCAAAGGAGGGTCTTAGCATTCTGGTTAAGAAAGAATTTCTGCTATAGGGAATATAAGCGCTGTGATTTTCTTATATCTTTGGCTCAGTATGAAATAGTTCTGTAATAAACAGACTATTGAATACATCCCCAAATCTCTCTTTTATTCAGCTACTAGCTAGGCCATAAAACTGTGCTGGACACAGTAAAACATGGTAAAACAGGAAAATGATAAATTTTGGAGAAAATGGGGGAAATTACAACATTATTGCATGGTTGACAGAGCTGTGGACTGATCCAACTCTTCAGGAGAGCAATTTGGAATGTTGCCCAAAGGGCTATGAAACTATGCATACTCTTTGACCAAGAAATACCACTTCTATGGATCTATCCCAAAGAAATTAATATGGGAAAAGGTCACACATGCATAAAAATGTTCATAGCAGCTCTTTTTATAGTGGCTAAGACCTGGAAATTGAAAAATATGGAATGTCTGAACAATTTGTATTATCCTCTCTTATCTTCTCCAAAAGTAGAAATCTTTAAATGAATCCATTTCGATGGATGTTCTGTATGAAATGTGTGTGTGTGTGTGTGTGTGTGTGTCTGTCTGTCTGTCTGTCTGTGTCTGTGTCTGTGTGAATGAAACTAAATTCTGCAGGGGATAGAGTAAGAGTATCTCTTGGAGTCAGGAAGAGTTCATTTTCCTGAGTTCAAATTTGACCTTAGATAATTATTAATTGTGTGACCTGGGCAAACCACTTATCCCTCTTTGCCTGAGCTCCTCATCTATAAAATGAGCTGGAGAAGGGAAGGAGAAGTTTCCTCTATATCTTTGACAAAAATCAAACAAACATACCCAAATGTGATCATTTGAGCTGGCAGATGTTTTCTCAGTTGCATTCTGGACGAGGGGCTCGATGCTATAATACGTGATCTCTTTAAAACTTTTGAAATCCTTCATACTTGAGGCACAGTGAAAATCATAAGGAACTTTTAAAGCTGAGTCTTCATGAGAAGAAGTTGAGTGGAGTAGGCAAACATAGGTTCAAAGCCTACCCTGATATAAACTGGGTGACTGAAGCTTATCATATATTTATGGTCTCATCATTGAAATGGGTGTAATGATACTTGTGCATATTACCTACTTCACTGAGTTGTTGTGGCATTCAAATGAGATTGCATAAATAATAAAAGAGATTGAAGACAATTATAGCAATATGCATCAGTTTCAATGATGCTGGCCTCTGGCATCTATCTCTTAAATGTGAATTTTTATACTGCAACCACACTTATAAACTCAGTGCATTTGCTATTTTTCAAACTGTATTTTGAGGTTGAAAAGTTTGAATCTCATGTTTGAGTTCCTGAGAATAATGAGATACATAAAATTTTAAAAAATTAACCACCCTCCTATTTTATATTTGCTTGTCTTCTTCCTTGCATTTTCATCTAAAAATGTTGGGGGAAATTTGACTTAGTTTAATCTGATGGCAAATTTTCAGGAAACCTGATTTGTCCTCAATTGTTTATTTCTGTTTTAAGAGACAAATATACTTAAAATTTCCTATCACTCTCCACCATTATGTTCTGTAATTGCCCTTCAATTTTGAACCAGAGTTTCCTTTAACTGTCATGTCTTTCCATTTTGCAAGATGAAGCATTTGATGTTATCTGCAGATTCTTTAAAATGCTTTCTTGCTATGTCAGCTTTAATGATCTTAAAATATCATCAATTGTTTCATAAATTGCTCCAGGTAATGAACATTGTACTACATTTCCCTTGGCTTTTTATGAAGTATTATACAATATTCTACACTTAAAAATCACTAAACAAATTTTGAGAAGTCAATAGATTTTAATTATTTCTGGAAATATGTGTGTATATATATGTATACACACATACACATATATGTACATATACACACATATACACACATATATATACATATACACACATATATGCATATATGTACATATACACATGCATATATACAGCATGGTAATGATATTCATCATATTTCAGTATAAATATATGTATAAGAAATGAGATTTATTTTATGAACTTAACATATTTGAATTATATAGGAAATCCTTTATGAGGTGCAAAATACCTTATGATTTTAGTCAGTGTACATTGCCTAAAATTCTAAATACTGTTGGATGACACATAAGATTGTTAACATGAAAGATATTACTTTATTCATTTTGTCTTCTCATTTATATAATATTACTGCAACTAAATGAGATTCAGTCCATGGTCAATTTCAACTATAAATATTGGAGATATCAAAATGAAGCAGATCTGATTTAAAAAAAAACAATAAATAAATTTATTCAGATAAGCTATATTATATGTATAGGGGCTTACTAAAACATTTAATGTATTAGGATGTAGTGTATGGTAAAAAATAATTGTCATAAGAAATAATAATTGAGTTCAAATGGTGGGTATGTAATTAGGAGAGAAAAAACAGAATAAATATATTTTCTGTAGTAGCAATGTTAATTCTTAAGAAAGGAGAGTTTTGAATAATAAAAAAGTGTACACCAAGCTCAAGTAACTGATATTATGAACAATATATTATGGAATATGAGCAGCAGAGTCAAGATGACATAATGAAAGGTAACAAGCATAAAATCTATACTATAAAATTATCACAGAAAATCAAATATAATTCTCAATGGGAAAGGCAAGAAAAAGTTTATTAAGTCATTTTTACAGATTGAATAGACGTTATTTACAATTTTATTTAGAAATTTTTTCTGACTTAGGAAGACTGAAAGGGAGACACTGGAGTCAAGGCTAACTGGAATGAAGTATGCCAGAAGATGTGGGTCAGCATCAGGGCCCAGGAACAGTAAAGGTCTAAACAGTTCACCAGAAAAATATTCCAAAGGAGACTACCACATACTTCTGCACAGCATTGGAGTAAACAGGCAATATCTAACAGCAAGATATCCATGTGCTTCAGTGTAACCTTGAAGAAACACAGAAAAATCCCCAGTAACTTCAGCCTATACCAGCACTAGGACTTTGGTTCAGTAACAGTTAAGCTGGTAGAACCCTACAGCCTTTAAGAGAACCAATCACTACCTCCCTTCAACCAACTTCCTCAGCACAGCACCAGACATGAAGGTGTCCTTAGGGCGTCAAGCTAACATCAGAGAAGCACTAGGTAAACAGCCAGTGCCTTCAGCCATTGGCACAAGAAGTCTGAGACAGCACCCCTTCCATTCCAGGAGCAGAACTTGAATTGAAAAGAAAGGAAAAAAGCCAAAAGAGATGAGCAGAAAAAAATTGATCATAGAAAGTTATTATAATACTAGGGAAGATCAAGACACAAATTCAAAAGAGTACAACAATGGCAACTATGGACAACATCCCAAAGAAAATTGGGAAGTGATCTCAAGCCCAAAAGAACTCATGAAAGATTTCAAAAAGGAGTTTAAAAGTCATATGAAAGAGGTAGCAGAGAATAAGTAAAATAAATGAGAGTGGTGCAAGAGAATTATGGAAAATGAGTCAACAACTTAAAAAAAGGAAAACAACTGCTTAAAAAGTAGAATTGGCCAAATGGAAAAGGAAACACAAAAATCCACTGAAGAAAATAGCTTGTTAAAAAGTATAATTGGCCAATTGGAAAAGAAATTCCAAAAGATAACTGAGGGAAAAAAACTGCTTAAAAGTTAGAATTGAGCAAGTGGAAAGGAATGACTCTATGAGACATCATGACAATCAAAATTTTTAAATGAAAAAAAAGAACATATAAAATTTATCATTAGAAAAACAATTGACCAGGAAAAGAAATCCAGGAGAGACAATGCCAGAATCATGGGACTATTTGAAAGTCATAATCAAATAGAGAACTTGGATGGCATCTTTCAAGAAATTATCATGGGGGCAGCTAGGTGGCGCAGTGAATACAGCACCGGCCCTGGAGTCAGGAGGACCAGAGTTCAAATCTGCCCTCAGACACGTAACACAAAAACTAGCTGTGTGACCTTGGGCAAGTCACTTAACCCCAATTGCCCTCCAAAAAAAGAAGAAATTATCATGGAAAAATGCTATGATATCCTGGAACCAAAGGGTAAAATAGGCACTGAAAGAATTCACCAATCACTGATTAAAGAGATCCCAAATAAAAATCTCCCAGGAACGTGATAGCCAAATTTCAGAACTATAATGTAAAGGAAAAAAATACTACAAATGACCAGAAAGAAACAATTCAAATATCAGGGAGTCACAATCAAGATTACACTGGAGTTAACAGCTTAAACAGTAAAATATTAGAGATCATGGAACATGTCATTCCAGAGGACAAAGGAATGAGGACTACAACCACAAATCACCTAAAATCCAGTGAAATTGAGCATAATATCATGCAGCTAAATGAGATTCAAAGGAAGGTGGAAAATAGTTACTCAATGAAATGGAAGGATTTCAAACTTTCATAAGAAGTCCAGAATTGAAAATAAAATCTCCAATATCAAGACCCAAGAGAAACCTAAAAAGGTTAAAAAAAGGAAATAAAACAATATGAGGTTCAGTGGAATTGAGCCTTACATGGGAAGATGATACAATTCTTACAAACTGTACCACTAATAGTGCAGCTATAAAGAAGATACAAAGACAGAGGGTATGGATACAAAGTTAATTGGAGGGAATGACAAAAAAAAATAAATAAATAATGAGAAAGAAGAGTACACTGGATACAAAAGTGAGGCAATGGTAAAATGGAGTAAATTATTTTACATTAAGAGGTGCAAAAAACCTATTAGACTGGAAGGGAAAATGAGAGGGTGGGCAATGGGCATCACTTGGAAATTACTCATTGGTTTTGGCTTAGAGTGAATAATATATACAATCTGTTGAATGTAGGAATGCTATCTTATGTGAAAGCAAAGTAGGAGGGGAGGTGATTAAATAAAGGAGGATGGGGGACTGAGAAAAGACATGGCATGACCTTGGGAAATGATGGAAGACAGAAGAAAATCACTGGTGAGGAGGGAAAGGGTGAAAGGACAGAACAAAGGAAAGAAAAAAACAGGAGAGAAGGAAATAGATGATTAATAATCATAACTCTGTATGTGAATGGGATGAACTCCCTATAAAATGGAACTGGATAGCACAACAGATCAAAAACTAAAATCCTACAATGTTATTTAGGAGAAACACACTTGAAACAGACACATACACACACACACAATAAATGTAAGAGGCTGGAACAAAATCTATTATGATTTACCTACAGTAAAAAAACAAAAAGCAGGAGCAGAAATCCTGATCTTAGCCAAAGCCAAAACAAAAAAAAATGGAAAAGATGAAATTAAAAGAGAAAGGAAGGAAACTATATCTATAAAATTTATCATAGACAATGAAGTAATACCAATACCAAACATAAATACAAGCAGTATAACTTCCAGATTCTTAAAGAAGTTAAGTGATTTACAGGTATATAACCAAACAAGATATAGAGACCACCATGAAATGTAAGATAGATAATTTTGATTTTATTAAATTAAAATTTTTTGCACAAAGAAAGCCAATGCAACCAAGGTTAGAATTAAAGCAGAAATCCAGGAAACAATCTTTCTGGATAGTGTCTCTGATAAAGGTCTATTTTCTCAAACATATAGAGAACTGAGTCAAATTTATTAGTATATGAACCATAGATAAATGGCTCATATTGACAAATGGTCAAACTATATGAAGTCAGCTTGCAGATTAAGAAATCAATCTATCTATAAGAATATAAAGAAGTGCACTAAATCACTTGTAATTAAGTTAAAACAACTCTGAGATACTATCTCATGCCTATCAGATTGACTAGCAAGATGAAAAGGGAAAATCATAAATGTTGGAGAGGAAAGGGGAAAACTAAAACCCTAATCCACCTTTTGTGCAGTTGTATACTGATCCAACCATACTGAAGAGCAATTTGAAACTATGCCCAGAGGACAACCAAACTGTACCCACCCTTTGTTCCAGAAATACCACTACAGGGTCTATATCCCAAAGAGATAATAAAAAAAAAGGAAAAGGCCCTACATGTGCAAAAGTATTTATAGCAGTCCTTTTCATAGCATCAAAATATTGAAAATTGAGGACTGCCTGACAAGCTGTGGTAAACAAATGCAATAGAATACTGTTGTGCAATAAGAAATAATAAATGGGCAGATTTCAGAACAACAACAATAAAACCTAGAAAAACTTGGATTAACTGATTCAAAGTAAAATGAGCAGAACAAGGAAAACATTGTACACAGCATCAGCAATGTTGTGTGATGATCAACTATGAATAACTAAGCTCTTCTTAGCAGATCTAAGACAAGTACAAAAGATTTATGAAGGAAAATTCTATCCACATCCAAATAAAAACTGACAAACTCAGAACGCGCATCGAAGTATACTTTTAAAATTTACTTTATTCTTTTTCATGCTCTTTCCTCTTGATGGTTCCTCTTTCACTACTGTGACTAATATGGAAATATATTTCAAATGATTTCACATGTATATTACCTACATCAAATTGCCTACCATTTTTTTGGGAACGGGAAGGGAGGGAGGGAGAAAAATGTGGAGCTCAAAATCTTGTAAAAATGAATGCTAAAATTGTGTTGACCTGTGATTGGGGGAGCAAATAAAATACTACTTTTTAAAAGGTATTCAAAAGGGCCCCTGTTCTAGTACTAGGATCAGGTGCCTTCTGAAATCTCTATTATTCATTACCCAGTTCCAGGTGATAGTTCAGGGTTGGAAGAGATTGAAGGGGCCTACATATATGTAAAGACCAGATTACTGATTGGGAGGACAGCTCCCTCCCTAGATCACATCACATTTGAAGTACCAAATTTCTACAGTTTCCCAGATGAAGCTATGAAATTAGAAAGACATAAAACACTGAAGCTAAAAGTAGTCATTTCCAACCCCACCCTGCAGAGGTGAGCAGAGTCCAAATCTCTAACTTACAGTACAAAGTAAAGATATACTAAGGAAAAATAAGAAAACAACAATAACAAAATAGTTGACCACAAGAAATTCCTGTTGTGACAGGAAAGCCCAAGACATAAGATAAAAAGAAGACAGACTTGAAAACATCTATAGGAAAATTCACAGGAAAAAATACAAATTAAATAAAAAGCCAACAAAATTCCAAGAAAAGCTAAAAGAAGCAATTTTTAAAATAAAGGAAAATAATTTTAAAAATCAAATAAAAATAAAAATTCAACATTGGTCAAATGATAAAAGAGGTACAAAAAATCACTGAAGAAAATAATTTATAAAAAAACAATAGAATTGGTCAAATAAAAGTTTGTATTCCATGAGACAAATAAAAAATAGAATAAATTCAAAGACTGAAAAAATAGATGTGAAATATCTCACCGAAAAAAAAAGCTGAAGTATGAAATAGATTGAGGAGAAATTATTTACAAATTATTTGCCAATGTGTAAGTCATGATAAAAAAGGAACTAGAAATCCTATTTCAATAAATTATAAGGGAAAAATGCACAAGTATCTTTAAACAAGAGAGTAAAGTAGATTGAAAGAATCTCCTGGTCATTCCTGAAAGAAATCTCAAAATGAAAACTAACAGGAGTATTAAAGCCTCATTCCAGAATCCTCAGACAGAAAGAACTATTTTAAATGCATTCAAGTTATAACCACAACTATTAAGGAATATAAGACTTCAAATATTATTTTCCAGAAGGCAGATTACAATGAAAAGTAACCTTCCAGGAAAAATGACCATAATTATAGGGGGAAAATGAAGTATTTAATAAAATAAAAGACTTTCAAGCAGTCCTGATTGGGGTGGGGAGGAAAGAAAGCTGAGTAGAAAGTTAGAAATTTAAATGAATTTAAAGACAAAGTATGAAAAAAGAAACATGAGTGAGATATCATAATACATTTAACAAGATTAAACTTTTTTTCTTTTATAACATGACTTATATGGACATATATATTTTTAAAAAAGGAAAGGACCTGTAGGTCTAAAAATATTTATAGGCACTCTGAGAAAGTTTGTGTCCCAGATTTCTTGATAATCAATGGTAAATTCTGAGACTAGAATAGACACTAATTTAGCTACTGCCCTATTTTGATCTAATAGTATTTAAAATTTTAGAGAGAACTCGGAGATCATTCAGTTGTCTCATTACAGATGAATGCTTTCTATAAAATCCTGTGCTAGTTGTCATCAGACTTGTTTTATAACTTCAAGTGATGTGGAACCCAGTACTACCTGTGAAAGAATCTCAGAACTAATTGCTCACTAAGCCTCAAACAACAAATTTACATACCTGGGTCCATTTTCTTTCCAACAGTAGAAAATAAACTCTTTATCTTTAATGACATATACTATTTTCATTTTGAAGTATAGTTCTCCAAATATAGAGGGTACCTAAGAAAATTCCTCTTGAACTAATTTTTTTTCCTTTTGCAAAATAGCATTGTGTCTGTGAACTATCTATCTTTTGCTGCCTGTTTTGTCTTCTGTGGTAAAACAAAAATACCTAATCCCTCAGCCTTAAATCCTTTAAGATTGTTTCAGTATGGTATTATCCCTCCTATATCTCTTGTTCAGGTCAAGAATCCCTTTTTTGCACAACCAGTGTTCTGACATTACTTCTGGAGATCTTACTCTTCTAGTAACACTCTATTATTAGGAATAACAGGATTTGTTCTAATTTGTTTATATTCTTGCTAATATTTAGTGACAGAACTAAATATGGTATTCTAGATGTGACCTGAACTGAACATATATAGCAGAAATATCATGAAATAGTATTCTAGAGTCTATGTTTTATTGCAGGGGGAGAGTGGTGTGTGGCACTGAAGCCCAGAATCATCAAGTACTTTAGTCAAGTGAATAGTTAGTAGGAACAGAAGCTGGGTTTGGCACAAGGATTTCTATTACAATCCAACAATGTTTTCAAAACACATCACTTACTCCTCTTTTTAAATCATATTCAAAGGGAACTTGGGATAAGTTATTTTTAAGCACTCTGTATTTTTAAAAAGACAATAAAATGGACACTTTCTGTTGATCCAATAACATGTTCTTATAGAGCAACAAGGTGTATCATAGGTATTAAGCATGAACTTGAGGTTTTTGCCAGGCCATTTGCCTTGAGAATATTGAAGTTAGCAGTATTTTTTTCTGATGTGTGGTTCCAAGAACTGAACATACCATGTCAGATAAGAAATATCCAAAAGACAGTAAACTTGGGTCATCTCCACTTATTCCTAAATAGTATCCCTTTCTGAATGTAGCCTAAGCTAACATTAGCAGTACTAGCTGCAAAATAACAGTACCGACAAATATAAAGCCTGAAAATATTCAAAACTCCTAGATCTTTGTTAGACAAACTATTGTGAAAAGTGCCTCTGCTAGCTCATACTTATAGAGATTATTTTATATTAAATTTTAAGATTTGGCATTTATCTAAATTAATTTATATCTTCTTATATTTAATCTGTTATTCTATTCTGACAGTACCACTTTGGATGAAATCAAGTTCATCTAATGCATTAGTTATACCTACTACGTATGTGTCATTTGAAATTTTTATCTTTTGTATATTTATTAAATTAATAAATAAATATGTCAAAATTGTAAGATATATCCCTGGGACATTCCGTTGGAACCAAGTTCCTAAATTACCCTAAGGACCCTCCCAAAAAGAATATATATTATGATGTGTTTAGATACATGTCATCAAACTTCAATATTAATGTCATATGGAAAAATGTACTGAACTCTTCTATAAGTTTAGGAATCACTTTACAAAATATAATGTTAAAGGCTGCAGAGAACTCTTCAATTAGAAAGACAGCAAATAAACATTGATTAAATGCTTATGTTTAAGGTGCATCACTAAGCTCTGAAAATATAAATTATGGCCAAATCACACTTTCAAGGAACTTGCATTTAAATTTGAGAGTAACTTTGTGAATAACTAGATATCATTACTGTTCAGTCATTTCACTTGTGTTGAACTATTTGTGACTCCATTTGAGGTTTTCTTGGCAAAGAAACTAGAGTGGCTTGTCATTTCCTTCTCCTGATCATTTTACAGAAGAAGAAACTGAAGTAAACAATGTTAAATGACTTACTGAGGTCAACACAGCTAGTAACTGTTTAAGGCCAAATTTAAAGTCAGAAAAATGAGTTTTCCTGATTCTAGGCCTAGTACTCTATATACTGTGCCACCTAACTGTCCCTGTAATGAGATAATTCCATGAAAAACACAATGTGGATGGAAAGCAATATCAGAAGGGAAAGTAAAGTAATTTTTGAAGTTCGACTGTTATATTTTCAAAATGAGAGATATGGGTTGTGTTATCATTCTTATCTACCCCATGAAATGCATGTATTCTTTAATGACCAGAAATTGATATTTGAAAATGAAAAATAATTTTGAAAATTTTACGGAGGTTACAATCACTTCAAGGCATTCTTTAAACTACCAGTAAGCTTTCTAACCAAAAAGATAAGTATTTGGAAAAAATAAGACAAAAGATTGGCTCAAAATGTGAAAAATCCTGGAGCAATATACTGTCTAAATAAGTAAATGATTCAGAAGCATATTTCAGAAAAATGGAAGAGGAAAAATACAATTTAAGAAAATGCAAGTCCAGAAAAGTAATAGGACAGGTCAATCCCATGGGTCTTATCCCTGATTTTGTTAAAAACAGTTACTAATATGAACAATAAGAACATTCCTTAGAGTTGTTAATATATGGGTTAATAAATAAAAATGTATATAGGATAAGTGTGTGTGTGTAAATATACATATATATGTATACATTTGTGTTAGAAGGAGTAAAGGGAAAATATAAACAGTAACTTATTAAATAATGAATTTAGCCTACTGACTATAGTAGATGATATTTTAAAAAAACAACAAAAGACTGGATTATAAAGAAGAATCCATCAAAATGTTGCTTATTTGAAAGTCATTTGTCAAGAAAATTATAATAAATCTAAACTAGTTTAAAATTTATGATGTCATAGTAAAGTTAATTTCAAATACAAAATATTGAACTAAAGATGCTGTATTATGATAAAAAGTTATATTGAAATAATAGTATATTAATATAAAATTTTATTGCCTATAGCAAAATAATAAAGGGAATCCTCACAGTATTTCAAAGTGAATATAATTTTTAAATGGTAGGACTGGGAATGAAAATAGACATTTTAACATTGAATTACTATTATAAGAAAAAAAAACTGTCGCATAAAAATCTTAGAACCAGAGTACAGGGGGAAAACACTGCATTCAGTAGATATTAGGAAAAAATTTAATTAGTTAAACATAGCATAGTGTACATTCTTCCCTCATAGAGTATACAGAACATAAAAAATGTTAATGCTGGTACACACATATGGAGAAATTTTAAAAGAAATTATACTTATTGATAGTGATAGAATAAATCATGTGATAAGTCATAATACAGAAAATAAAATTTGTAGTAGAGTAACCTGTTGATTGCAAAGGGGAAAAATAAATGTTTATAGACATGTCATATACACTCACACACATATATACATACATATACATATATACACATATATACATATACATACACATACATACATACACACACACACATACCCACATACATACACATATGCTTGAGGCCTTTTCTTCATCTTGGTTCTTGGTGGTCTCTCTGATACCCTGGATTCCCTTGCCTGGTCCCAGCTCCCTCCTGAATCTGCCAAACAGTCACCTGGATTCAGAAGCAGACAGCTGCCAGATTCTTGTCCAGTCCTCACAGGTAGACAGCTCCTAGTCCTCAGGGCAATCCCCAGCACACACTGAAGTTCACAGGGTTCAGCACATCTCAAACCCTTCACCATTTCTCTTGCCCAGAACTCAAGGATCAGAAAGGCTATGAATAAACAAAGAAAGTGTAAAATAAATTGGAAACATCTACCAAAACAACAGAACTAATGGAAAAGGAAAAAAAAGCTACACTTTTTAAATAGACTATCTCCATAAGAGAAAAGACATGCATTTTAAAATAACAGTAACAACAAAAATACTCTCAGAAAAAAGGCATTGTGGTCAGATATATTCACAAGTGAAATTTACTTTTGAAATCTATCATGACTAAATAGAATTTAGAAATGGAATAAAAATAAAACAATTTCAGGAAATATTGTGAGAGTCACTAGCAAAATTAAAATGAAGACTATAGAATTATATAATTAAATGTAGAGAATGTATTTGTTGAAAAAGTCTGATTTATGCTAAAACATTTATTTGCACTCTTGTGTCTCAAAGGTCTTAGGGCTGTTTTCAGCATCAATAGTACAAAACTGCACTGAGGTTTTGCAATATACTGTATATTTAGTTATAGGAGACTTTTTTCTAAGCTAATATCAAACATTTTAAACAACTAGTTAATGTTATATATTATGGATACAATATAAGTATTTTCATTTTTAAAAATGTTAAAAAGAGTTTTCCACTCAACATTATTTTAAATATTATTCTAAAAGCCCATAAAAATAGCAATAATGTCTGAGAAAGGAATAGAAGGAATAAGCATTGGGGATGAAGAAGTAGAATCATTTCTGTTTGTCAATACCATGATTATATACCTATTATACATAAGACAGTCAACAACAATACCTAAGACATAAACATCTTAGTCAGATACTGATATGAAAGAAAAACTCTAATAAAATCATCTATATTTCTTTCCATAAGACAGTCAAGCAGTAAGAAGGAGAAGCTAATAGAAAATAAAACTACTTGTAATAATTAACTATTTGAACATTAATTTATCATAGCATGTAGATTGACAGAAAGATGACTTCAAAATAACTTCGGAAGAAATTAAGGAATGATGAAAGAAATGGTGTTATGTTCTCATGGCTTTTAAAAATAGCAAATAATGGCACTGTTTAAAAAAATATATATTGCAATACCCATTAAAATGTCAATGCATTTTCCATAGAATATACAAAATCGCAGCAAAACTCATGATTAAATATTAAAAAGAATATAAAAATTATAGAAAACACATGGCAGAAAAGTATCAACAAAATGTACAAGAACAATGATTATAAAAAGTTGTGTGATACCAAAAAAAAATTAAAAACAGGAGAGTGGAAAATAGAAATCAAAGTTAGAGATGGAAGGATACTTGAGAAAAAAAATGTAAGTCAAAGTATTTGTGGCATGTTAGTGGTTTTTTATTCAGGTGAGGGTTATCTTTTTGGGTCAGGATGTATAGGGCTTACCTATATCCACCTCAACAGGCCTCCGGCGTCCCCGGCTCCCGGTCCACTCCGGGAGAAACAGCTACACAGAGAAACTCAGGACACAG
>CM053596.1:119235431-119260458 GCA_028646575.1 Pseudocheirus occidentalis
CTTTCTTTCCTTCCTTCCTTCCTTCCTTCCTTCCTTCTTTCCTTCCTTCCTTCTTTCCTTCCTTCCTTCTTTCCTTCCTTCCTTCCTTCCTTCCTTCCTTCCTTCCTTCCTTCCCTCCTTCCTTCCTTCCTTTCTTTCTTTCCTTCTTTCTTTCTTTCATTTTTTCATATCCCTTTTCTTATCCCCCCAGTTTTTGTTTTAAATAACATTCTTTTGCTTTCCCTTTTTCAAAGAGCTTTCCCTTTGCTACATGTTTGACATTATTTCTCTTCCTTTCTATTGTTTTCTGACTTTTAGTTTTCTTTTCATAGCCTAATGTTTGAGTACAGGATAGAGAGGTTTCCTGTGACGTAAGAAGATAACTGGTTGAGAACTACAGCTGACATATATTAGTTATGTTATTTTGGGCAAGTGATTTAACTTCTACTGCTTCAGGCAAATCTCTAAGAATATGAATTTGAAAAAAAAGTGATGGTATACAGTTGTAAGGGCATAACTTGCCATAATAGGGAGGTTATAATCTCATAGTACTCTCTCACATCTCAACTGAAGTCTCAAAGTGTGCAAGAAATAACACTGTCACAATTAGGATGACCGATTGTCTTCATTGATTATGGCATTTAGTGTAAAACAAGTTGAAGAACTGATTGGCTCAAATTTCTCTTCAAATTAGAAAAAACACTGTTCCCACTCAGAGAAGCTCTCTTATTTTTATATATTATTTCTTCTGGTTGTCATTTTGTCTTGGGGGTCACAATTTTTATTGAATGGGAATATTTAGGTTGGAGAGAACATTCTATGATCACATCACCACTCTGCACCCCACATTGCCTTCATTATTCTCACAAACTATCTATTTCTTCTCCTTACAGTCATGTAGTCTATCAAATGCCATTGTTTGCTATGAGCTTGTATCCACAAAGTTTCATTGAATTTATGTAAATGGAGGAGAGTGCTGGTGATAAGAAGATAATACGATGCAAAATTTTTCAGCAGTAAGTGACCATTGCCATTGCTCTTTCTAACACTATTCCTACCAAAGACCCCCTGCCATATCTATGAGCCTATTCTAGTATTCAAATGTCTCAGAATTTTAAGCTTTCCACTTTTGGAACATTGATTTTAAGCATCTTCAAGTGTGCATAAAATTTTTCTTTGACTTCATCAGGGTTTGTAATGGTTAGAGCATAGACATGCATGATGGTAATATGGCATTTTTCCTGCATGTGACATTGACATAGTCATGGATTTTTCATTCACTCCTTTTGGTAGGCCTACAACCTTGTTGAATAGATTAGTTTTGATTTTCAAACCTACAACAGGTTCATGACATTCCCCTTCACTCTGGCCACTCCAGAAAAAAAATGTGTATCCAGCTCTGACTTCAATTAGCTGGCCTTCATTTGCCAGACTTGTTTCAGATAGGGCTGCTGTTTGGTTATGATACCTTCTGAGTTTTCTTGTAATAAAAGCTGTTCTTCACTTCTACTGATTTTGTGTTGTCTGTAAGTGTGCATAAATGCTATATACTGATAGTCAGTGAAATGATCCTTGCAGAAGTCTTTGTACATATTTTTGGTTTTTTTGATGTGTTGACCACAGAGCTGGATGTTGAGATATAGCCTGTTATAGTAAGCATGTCAGCATTGTGTAAGCTGACACTTTTTAGGGCAACTTTTCTAATCCTTTCCTCACACTAAGAGATGAGCAGTGCAATTCTTAAAAGGTTGCTCAAACATGGGATAGGGGTGGGGGGGAGGGGTAATGCTGAATCCCATTGCTGCTTTCAGTGGAAGACAATCTTATGGGCTGGGCTGCCTGTGTTCAGGATTGTGACTACAGATTCCAATGGGTCCATACCTCCTGCTTTGTCATTTATCTGTTGCCATGGAACTTTGAGATAGGTTAAAAAATGGTATAATGGTAAGGATGATGTTTTTTGATTCATGAGTAAATTGGATCTAAGCGAGGCAGAGTTTCATGAAATCTTCAGCCTTACTCTTTCTTCCCAATTCATCACAAATCCAGTGGCAGGACTGAATCCAGATGTCTGGTGATGGCTCTAGATGCAGTGGCTGAACTTGGCATCTTTGATGTCTAACCAAGCTCTAAGTGCTCCTCAGGTCCTGCTTCTGCTGCCTTCATGGTTGTTGGAACAAATTGCTCTTATTCACCCATTTCACCAGGGAGAGTCTTCACTTGCTCCAGGTAGACTTTCCCCTAACTCACTGATGAGTTTGAAATCCCTTGGTTACCCTCAACTTGGTTTTACACATCTACCAAGACATTTTATATGGGTATGACCACTATATATCTTACAGCTTCCTGGAGTCACAAATGAAGGTTTGATAGAGCAAACAGATATTAAAGGTGGAAATTAGCCCTAAAAAGTCTAGGCATTCCTCACGCCAGAAATACTAGATTTCCCTAAACACCCCCCAGAGCCCTCATAATACAGACATCACCAACAAATACCATACAACTCCTCTTCATATCCCAGTGATTCTAAATAAAATGTTGTTTTGGTTGATGCTCCCAACCTTGACCATCATCTCCTCCTCTCTCATATTCAGCCAAGTAAATTTACTCTCTCTACTGTTTTTCTTCACAAATATTCTGACTCTTCCTTATACCTTACAGAATCCATATCCTAATTTTGACAAACTGTTTTTCATATTAGGCCTGTCCCTTCCCTCAGAAGTTGTTTCACATATATATTTTTATATCTTCTTATGTATGAGTATTTTCCTTCCCCCTGACCCCAAATTGTAAACTCCTTGAGATCAAAGACTATTTCAATTAATGAACTAATCAAAAAGTATTTATAAAATAGTTCTAAAGATCCTGGAATTTGTCTAGATGTAGAATCCAAAGCCAGAAATAATACAGTCCCTGCCCTCAAGGAGCTCACATTTTATTAAGGCAAACAACATACACATCTATAAGTAAATGCAAAATATATACAAATATATTATAAGTAATTTTAGAGTGTTGACTTTTAAGCTGGCGCGTCAGGAAGAGGAATTATACAAAAATAGGTTTTAACTGAGACTTGAATGAAACTAAAGATTTTGAAAAATGAGGGAAAGGAGATAACGCATTCTAGGTTTAAGATATAGTCTGCAAAAATGAGCAGCATCGTAAAATGAAATTTTTTGTGTGAGCAGGTCAGGTTGGTTGAATTTTACTGCGTATGGGGGAAGTGATATAATGTTTAATAAAAGTGACATCCTTGGGCCAACTTGTGAAGGCCTTTAAATGAAAAATGAAGAAGTCTTTATTTTAATCTAAAGATAATTGGGAGAAACAGGAGCTAATTGAATAATATCATTATAAGTATGTTTTAGAAAAATCACTTCAGTCACAATGTGGATGATGGATTGGAGCAGAGACAGCTGAATCAATACTTGTTAAAAAGTTCTGACTAGAGGTGATGAGAGTTTGAAATAGTGTAGGTGGTGAGTGAATGAAGAGATGAAGGTACATGTTGATGAGATATAGCTAACTAATGGATATGTGGGGTTAGGGAGAGAGAGAATGATATTGAGGCTGTCAACCTGAGTTACTTAAGACAGTTTGGGCCTTTGACTGAAATAGTTAATTTTAGAATGGAGTGTTCTTTAGGAGCTTAAAATAAAAATTCAGTCTATATGATAACCAGATTTGAATATCGACTATTTAGTTGGTTATACAGTATTAGGAGCTCAAGAAGTAAAGTAGAACTGAGTAGATAGACAGACAGATAAATAGGTGGATAGCTAGATCTATCACAAAGCATATAGATACATAAATCAATTTTATATGTTCTGACTCACACATGGATGCATACACACATATATATGTACACATATGTGAACATATTTATATATCGAGAGAGAGAGAGAGAGAGAGAGAGAGAGAGAGAGAGAGAGAAATACAATGACCTAAGAAGGAGAACTCAGAGAGGTAAGAAGAAAACCAAGAGGGAGAAGGAGAAGTGTCAGGAAAAAGGAGAAAAGAGAATATTTCTAGGATGAATCACCAGTCAGGGATGACCAATATGTGTTGATAAATAATGCAATCCATACTCCTAAGAAACTCTCTTATGGGGAAACACTACCTATGTGATCTTGGCCAAGGCAGTTAATCTCCTTTTCCCTCAGCTTCCTCATATGTAAAATGAGGGGTAGTACCAAATATTCTTTAAAGTCCTTTCTAGCTATAGATCTAGGATTTTATGTTTTAGATTGAGAAAAAAGTATGGTTGAGATCAAATCTATGTCAAAAGGTTCTCAGGTTAGCAACACTAAATCTGGGGAACTGGAATAGCAACAGTGAATATAAGAAAGCCTTGTCAAAGAAAATAGGCAGCACTGGTATATTAATCTAGGAAAAGCTGGATATCATCTGAGAAGCACACATCAGTTCTTGTGAAATAATTATCTGCTTCCTCAAAACTCTCTTTTAATGGTAGCATCATTTTTTTCTATTCTAACCTTGTTTTTAAATGAAAGCAATGGGTTCTTTTTGGCCACTTTATCCATTAATGAAGTTATGGGAAAGCAAACACAAAATTAGGAATTTGGCTGAGTTCCTTTGATATTTAGTTTAATGTTTTTGCAGGGGCCTGGAGGGAAGGAGGAGATGATGAGGGATAGAAAATCCATTACAAATGAGAACAATTTCTACCTTACAATTTACCAGAGAGGGCCTAATTGGAAACATCTACTTCATAACATTACTGTTATTTTATTTGGGGAAAACCAGTCAAATATGTTAGCTCATTAATATAGTAATAGAAAATTAAAATGTTTTAAGTCATGTAAAGTGTTTTGTAAGCCTTAAAAGGATGTACACATGTCATAGATTTTTTTTATTGCCATTGTTTATTATTATACATTTGTAACACATGACGCTAGCAAGGAGAATTTGCATAAGACTCTCCTCCTTAATGAAGAGAACAATGATTGTGGAGTAGAATTAGCATATGAGCTTGGGAGAGGAAAGGCAATCTTTTTCCTTTTTTGTTTGAAAGTTCTCAGCCTTGGTTCTAGATGTCTTTTCTAAAGAAATATATTCCAGGGAGAAAAAAACTCTATCTATCTATCTATCTATCTATCTATCTATCTATCTATCTATTTATCTATCTATCTATCTACCTATCTATCTATCATCTATCTGTCTGTCTGTCTGTCTATCTTATACTGCTCCCAGTGGGAGATCTCAATCAATAAGTATATCCTTTATCATATTTTAATCTTCATAAGCTCCCTGAGTTCTCCTTGCTAAATGCCTGGATAAATTACTTTAACAACTATTCAATATTTCTGGTAGTGTTTTGGGGAAACTAACATTTGATAGAAAGTGGTATAGACTTTGAAAATAAGCTTATATACCTCCTCTGCTTAAAGAGGCAATGATAAGGACAATAGCTTGGACATAAGAAATAAATAATTTGCTTATTATATTAACAATAATGGAGGGGAGTAGGTAGAGAGTCTGTTAGTATAATTGAAGAAAGTATAATGTTCAGCCTCATATCCTTTCTCCTACCAAACAGGAATTAAGAATTAAAGACTCCCTTACATAAAGGTGGATATTCTGACATATCTATCAAAGTCTAGCTTTTCGGCAATTTTCCACTGGAAATTTGATAATCCCCTGTAGATTTATACAAGCATGAATATATACATGTGAGTACATACACATGCATTCATGTATATGCACATGTTTTATATTAATTAGTTATCAATTTTACTTATCTGTAATTTCTTATACAGAAATAGTAAACAACATGGTAGTATGGTAGGAAAGTAGAAAAATGAACAGTAATGCAAAGATTTGGAGGTGTCTTTGAATCTAGCATACTGCATAGTAAATAGTACAGTCTAGGAATATAGAAATTATCACTTGGAAGCATGGAAAAACACATAGTAACAATATAAAAAACAGTAATAACTGTTGTTTTACTCCAGTAAGAATTTAAAGGGAAATTTTATTTTTCCAGTTTAGCAGTGCTCATAATATTTTAGTTTGTGAATAAGGCTATGAATTTAGAGATGATGAATTTGAAGTCTATTATTTATTATATGCTGAATTTTATCTACATACATATGTCTTCCTTTTTAAAACAGTTTTTTTTATTTTAATCAACCTTGCTGATTTCTTTTCAAAGAACCCTGAGGAGAGTTATCTATTTTGCCTAATACTTATTAAGATTCTGTCTTACTTGACTACTGGCTACTTGCTCAATTGTGTCTATAAAAACAAAATAGCATATGCCATTTAATACTTTATATTAAAAATTTAATATAAATTTTTCCATTTAATATTTTTTTCAAATTTTCTTAAAAACAAGTACAAAAAATTTAAATATATATTTTTTCAAATTTTGAGTTCCAAACTCTCTCCCTCCCTCCCCTACATGCCTAAATTAATTGTACTAGGCTATACATGTGTTGTTATGCAAACACATTTTCACATAAGTTGTGCTGCTAAAGAAAACATAGCCAAAAAAGAAGAAAAAAAAGAAAAAGTATCTTTGATTTGCATTCAGGCTCCACCAGTTGTCTCTTTCACCTCCCTCCACCACCATAATATTTTTTTTCCTGTACATATGAAGATAGTTTCCAATATTCATTTTATATAGTTTTTAAGTTTCAATTTTTTCTACCCCCATCCATTCCCTCCCACTTCCTTAAGACATTAAGCAATTTGATATAGTTTATACCTGTACAACTATGTTAAGCATATTTCAACATTAGTCATTGTGAATGAAGAATCAAAAAAAAACCAAAAATACCATGGGAAAGAAAAAAAAGTAAAGAATAGTATACTTTGATCTACTGATTTGATCTACTGACTGCCTTCTTAGTTCTTTCTCTGCATGTGTTTAGCATTTTCCATAATGAATCACTTTTTTTCCAGGTGGGAAGGCAGGGAAATGGGGGTTAAATGACTTGTCCAATGTCATATGGCTAGCAAGTGTGATGGGTCTGAGGCCATACTTGAACTTAGGTCCTCCTGATTCCAGGACTGGTATTCTATTCACTGCACCAGTTAGCCACCTCTAGTCATGAGTTTTTATTTTTAGTTGTCTTAGTTACTTTTATTGCTGGGAAGATATAAATCTATCATATGTTGCTGTTGCTGCACACAATGTCCTCTTGGCTCAGCCCACTTTACTCAGCATTAGTTCATGTCTTTTTGGGGTTTTATGAAATCCACTTGTCATCATTTCTTAAAGCATAGTAGTATTTAATTATGTTCTTATACCACAACTAGTAAAGACATTCCCCAATTGATGTACATTCCTTCAATGTCCAAGTCTTTACTACCACAAAAAGAACTGCTAAAAATATTGTTGCACATGCAGGTCTTTTCCTCTTTTTTAGGATTTTTTGAGATACAGATCTAGTAGTGGCATTGGAGGATTAAAGGGTGGGCACAGTTTGGTTGCCATTTAAGCATAGTTCCAAATTGATTTCCAGAATGGTTGCATCAGTCCCAAACTCCACCAATACTGAATTAGTGCCTCAATTTTTCCCTCATCTTCCTGAACATTTATAATTTTCCTTTTCTCTCATATCAGCCAATTTCATACGGGAGAGATGGTACCTTGGAATTGTTTTCATTTGCATTTATTTATGCAATTGTGACTTACAGCAATTTTTAATATGATTATATATAGCTTTAGTCTCTTCCTCTGAAAACTGCCTGCTCATATCCTTTGAAAATGTGTCAGTTGGGGAATGACTTATTTTAAATTTGGCTCAGGACTTGGGGGCAGAGTCAAGACTTAGGTGTAGAAGCAGGAAAACTCTGTGGTGCACCCAAAAACCACTTCACATAGCTGGAAAAATACGACTTTAAACAAATTTTAAGTTTGAATTTAAATTTGAAGTTGAAGAACCTACAAAGTGACAGGGAATCAATCTTGTTTAAGGCAGCCCTGCAGGCAGATAGGAAGGATTCATCAAAGCACACTGGGACCCAAGACCAGTCCCACCATGGTTTTAGCCCCAGGGTGGCCCAATAAGCCTGGCTGGAGCATTTGGCAGAGTGGATCATCAGCAGCTGTAACTGTTTCTAGAATTAGAAACCCATAAATGCAAAAGACAAAGTGAAAGATCAGTGGAACTCTGCTGGATTTGAGGGGTACAGAGGAGCAGGACTGGCCCTCTGCCCCCAGAGCCAAAAATTGTGAGAGTAGTCGCCTTGCAGCTCCCTCCACATCACTGCTTCAGAGCTCCCAGCCTGCAGATTGCAGGGAGGTCAAGAGACCATTTGGAGGGTAAGTGCTCTTGCCTTAACCTGCCTGGATTGGGATTGTGGCCTTGGGTGGTTGTAATGAGAATTTGAAGATCTTTCCTTCCCCTAGACCCTTTGATAAGCTTAAGTGGCTCTGAAAATATTCCCTGATTTGAAAGTATACTCTGCCCCCTAATAGGATGAATGTGGTCACATGGATCCTGTGACAGGAGGCTTGTTTTTGGGAATGGCCACACATTGTTACTTTGTAATTGGACAGTGGGTCAAGATGGCTGTGACATTCTCTGACCCAGGAGAATCCTATATGTGAGGTTGCTGGAGTTTCATATCACCCTACTTTGAGACTTTGCTTTGGGGCTCACTTTGAGAAGAGTTATGTGATTTGACCAGATGGGACTCTGGGAAGCCGTTGAGCCCCCAGCTTTGAAAAACCCAGATGCTGATGCTTCCCTCTCTGGTAACTTGAATAGGTAGTGGATGTGATGGTCAGATGGTTGGAAGCCCATCTGCTGATCTGCTTCTTAGTCTGCTTGGAACTTGTGTTTGTAACTTGTGCTTGTAACTTGGATTTGTGTTCTCTGGAGTTCAGGGTGCTGACTTTTCCCCCTAAACTAGCTAAATGATATGTTTATTTGATTAAAGAAAGATTGTTACCTCATTTTGAGTTGCTTTCCTTTAGTAAAGCAGATCTAAGAACTTGTGCTAGCATCTTCCCTGAGTATGCTAGGGTGCTTGCCGATACAGTGGTGGTCTTGAGGTATGTGACCAGTGAGCCAAAGCTGGTGGGGACTGCAGAAACAGCAGCCTCCTAATAGCTCTGGCAGCTGTTAAAACTCCATCAATTTGGGACAAAACTCTGCCTTCAGGAAGCAGAGTTCTACTGTGGCAAAGGGGTAAAAAGTCAAGTTAGTTGACTGGCAACATGAGCAGGCAAAGGAAGCAAAGCAAGCAGAGCCATCAAACTTCAGATTCTTTTTTCAGGGACAAAAAGGATAAAAGCATGGAATGGGAGGAAGACAACACAGTCAGAACTCCTGCACCAAAAGCTTCTAAGAAAAATATGAACTGGTTATAGGCCAGAGAGGAATTTAAGAAGGATTTTGTATACCAAATAAGAGAAGTGGAGGAAAAAATGAGAAGAGAAATGAGAATGAAGCAAGAAAATCATGAAAAGAAAGTCAACAGCCTGACTGAAGAAAATAACTCATTAAAAATAGACTAACTCAAATGGCAAAAGAGGCCCAAAAAGCCAATTAGGAGAAGAATGCCTTAAAAAGTCAAATTTGCCAGATGGAAAAAGAATCTCAAAAGCTTTCTGAAGAGAATAATTCTGTTAGAATTAGACTGGGGCAAATGAAAGCAAATGACTTTACGAGAAATCAAGATACTATTAAACAGATCCAAACAAATGAAAAAATGCAAGGCAGTGTGAAATATCTCATTGAAAAAAACCACTCACTTGGAAAATAGATCCAGGAGAGACAATTTAAAAATTATTGAACTACTTATTAGCCATAATCACAATAAATTTGCTTCAGTTTTCTATATATTTTAGATATGAGGTCTTTATCAGAAACATGGTGAGTAAAAATTATTTCCAAGTTTTCTGCATTACTTCTAATCTTGCTTGCATTGATTTTCATTTTGCAAAATCTTTTTAATTAAATGTAATCAACATTATCCATTTTGCATTTCACAATGTTCCATAAATCTTTGGTCATAAATTATTTACTCCCTTGTAGAAAGGACAGGTGAACTATTTCTTGCTCTCTAATTTGTGCATGTTAGTTGCCATATTATTTTCTAATTTTCCCATCAGTTTTTGCCAAATTGTGTTTTCTTATCCCAGAAGCTGGAGACTTTAGGTTTATGAAACAGCAGATTACTATAGTCTTTTGCTACTGTGTCTTGTATACCTAATTTCTTCCGCTTCTCTACCATTTTACTTAACTAATACCAAATAATTTTGAAGATTGCTACTGTATAATACAGTTTTATATCTGGTACAGCTAGGACACCTTCCTTTGTGGGTTTTTTTTCATTAATTCTCTGAAATTGTTGACCATTTCTTCTTCCACATGAATTCTATTATTATTTTTTTCTAGTTCTATTAGTATTTTTTGGTAGTTTGATTGGGATAGCACTGAGTAAGTAAATTGGTTTAGGTAGAATTGTCATTTTTATTGTATAAGCTCAGCATACCCATCAACAACTGATACTTTTTCCAATTACTTATGTCTGACTTTTTATGCATAAAGTGTTTTTCAGTTGTTTTCACATAGTCATTGGATTTGTGTTGGCAAGTAGATTCTCTAATATTTTATACTGTATACAATTATTTTCAATGAATTTTTTTTCTATCTCTTCCTTCTAGGCTTTGTTGATAATAAAAAAGAAATACTGATTTATTATATAGGTTTATTTTGTATACTGCAACTTTGCTAAAGTTGTTAATTCTTTCAATTAATTTTTAGCAGATTTCTAGGATTATGGATTACTCAAAATAATTAATCTGCAAAAAGTGGCACTCTTCTTTCCTCATTACCTATTCTAATTCTTTCCATTTATTTTTCTATTACTATCACTAGGATTTCTAATATAATACTTACTAATAGTGGTTATGATAGGCATCCACATTTCCATTCTGATCTCATTATGAATGCTTCTAGTAGATTCCTTTGCATATAGTGCTTGCTAAGGTTTTCAGATAATCACTGCTTATCATAAAAAAAAACACAAAAAAATAAACTCCATTTGTTCCTTAGCTCTCTAGAGTTTTGAATAGGAATGGTGTTGTATTTTTCTCCAGTCTTTTCTGCATCCATTGAGATAATCACATGATTTCTGTTAATTTTGTTTTTCATATGGACAATTATGCTGATTCTTTTAAAAAATATTGAATCAGCCCTACATTCCTGGCATAAATCACGACTGAGCATAATGTATTATTGTCATCATAAATTGCTATAATATACTTCCTAATGTTTAATTAAAATTGTTTTTGCAACAATATACATGAAAGGAATTGGTTTACACTTTTATTTCTCTGATTTTCTTTTGCCCAATGTAGCTATCAGCACCATATATCTGTTATAAGAAATTTGGTAGGCGTCTTTCACTGATTTCTCCAAATAATACAGTATTGGAATTAATTGTTTTATAAAACATGTAGAGGAATTCACTTGTAAATATTTCTGGTCTTGGCAATATTTTTCTTAGGGAGTTCATTGGTAATTGCTTAATATTTTTCTAAAATGGACTTAAGTATTTTATTAACTCTTCCGTTAAACTGGGCAATTCATATTTTATAAACACTCATTCATTTCACATAGATTGTCAGATTTATTGGCATAAAGTTGGGCAAAATACGTCCCAAGTTTTGCATTGCTTTCCTCTTCACTGATGGTGAATTCACCTTTTTCATTAATGATATCAGTAATTTTTTTCTTTTAAAAATTAAATTAACAGAAGTTTTATCTATTTTATTGATTTTCTTTATAAACCAGCTCTTAGTTTTAATTATAATTCAATAATTGTCTTAATTTGCACTTTATTAATCTCTCCTTTGATTTTCAGAATTTCTGACTTCATATTCAGTTGGAAATTTTTAATTTGCTCATTTTCTAGCTTTTTTAGTTGCACGTTGCATTTATTGATCTTCTCTTCTCTATTTTATTCATGTAAGTATTTAGAGACATACAATTTTTCCTAATAACAGCTTTGATCCTATAAGCTTTGGCATGCTCTATCATTATTGTCATTTCTTTTGATGAAATTATTCATTGTTTCTGTGATTGGCACATTTTAAAACACATATATGTATGTATACATTATATATTATATATATACTTACCTATAACCCCTTCAACAATTCTTATATATAGAAAAGCTCATGAGTTACAAATATCATTTTTCCATGTAGGAATATAAATAATTGAACTTTGATAAGTTCCTTGTGATTTATCTTTCCTGTTTATCTTTTCGTCCTTCTCTTGCTTCTTGTATTTGAAAATCAACTTTTCTGTTCAACTCCTGTTTTCTTCATCAACAAAGCTTGAAAGTCCTCTATTTCATTAAATGACCATATATTCCAAATGACCATATAGTCAGTGTTGATAGGTAGGTGATTCTTGGCTTTTATCCTAGATCCTTTGACTTCTGGAATATCATATTCCAAGCCCTTCAATTCCTTATTGTAGAAACTGCTAGGTCTTGTGTTATCTTTATAGTGTTTCCACAATTTTCAAATTATTTCTTCCTGACTGCTTATAATATTTTCTCCTTGACCTTGGAACTCTGGAATTTGACTACAATATTCCTAGGAGTTTTCTTTTTGGAATCTTTCAAAAGGTTAACAGTGAATTCTATCAATTCTTATTTTGCCCTCTGATTCTAGAATATCAGTGAAATTTTCCTTGATAATTTCTTGAAAGATGAAGTCTAGGTTCATTTTTTATCATGGTTTTCAGGTAGTCCAATAATTTTTCAATGATCTCTCCTGGATCTGTTTTCCAGGTAAGTGATTTTTCCAATAAGCCATTTCACATTGCCTTCTATTTTTTTCATTCATTTGGATTTGTTTTATAGTATCTTGATTTCTCATGAGGTCATTAGCTTCCATTTGCTCCAATCTAATTTGGAAGGAATCATTTTCTTCAGTGAGCTTTTGAAATTTCTTTCCCATCTGCCCAAATCTGCTTTTAAGACATTCTCCTCATTGGCTTTTGGGACCTCTTTTGCCATTTGAGTTAGTCTATTTTTAAGGTGTTATTTTCTTCAGTCAAGCTTTTGACTCATTTTTAAAATGATTTTCTTGCATCATTCTCATTTCTCTTCCCAAATTTTCTCTACTTCTCTCACTTGATTATCAAAAGCTTTCAGGAGTTCCTTCTAGGCCTGCAATGATTTCATTTTTCTTCTTGGAGGCTTTTAATGCAGGAGTTTTGACTTTGTTTCCTTCTTCACTTCTGTGTTTTGATCCTCTTTGTCACCCTCCAAAAGATTCCATAATCTGATTTATCTTCCTCTTTTGCTATCTTTTCAGCCAATTACTTTTCTTTTGAGCTCTTTGCCATGGTAGAGCTCCAATTCCAGAGTGGAGAGTGTTGTGTCCTAAATTTCTGGGGTTTTGTACAGTTATTGTCAGAATTTGTACCATGTACCTGGTACAAACAGTCTCAGAATTGTGAGGAGGACTTTCTCTCCACAGCCTCAATGAGCTCTGCTACACTAGCACTCTTTTCCCCAGGACCACCACCTCAGACTATGACCGAGACCTAAGAAGGGCCAAGAAAGAGAATCCTGCTTCAATACCAACAGAGATATTCCTACAAATGCCCTCTGAACAGTCACTTGGTCAATCTATGATCTGTACTCCTGGAGGCAGAAGCAGCAGAGGAGGCAGCAGTTGCAACCATGGTCACCTCCGCCGCTCTGAGGCAGGGGCAGAATGTGCTCTTCTCTCACCCAGTTGCAACAGAGTTCCCCCATTGATCTTTCACTTTTTCTTGGCTTATATGCATTGAGAAGTCTGGAAACCCCCACAGCTGCCAGTGATCTACTCTCCTGAAGTCCATTCTGGTGGGTCTGGACCACCCCGGGTCGGGGCTAGCATGGCTCATATGGAACTGCTCTTCCCTCCAAGCTTGGTATGATAAACCTTTCCTGTTAAAACAGAAACAAAAGAATGTAAAAAATTTAGAAGGCAATGTGAAATATCTCACTGGAAAAACAACTGACCTGTAATGTTGGTGTTTCAGGGCTCTGTAATGGTAATTAATTTAGCAGGTACTTGACCCTTAGTGACTAAGAGCTAAGTACTTCTGTGAAAGAGGCAGAGAGTGTGAACTCTGTCTCCTGTGTGAAAGAAGTAAAAGTTATGAACTCTATCTCTTGTGTGAACAGAGGGCATGAAATCTGTCTCCTGTTGCTGATGTGGCTGAAATGGGTTGTCTGAGACAGGAGGCCAGTGTGTTTATATAAGAAGAATTCCAGAGACAAAGAATCAGAATTGGGAATTTTCTTCCTGGTGGCTCCAAGAGAAGGAAGCACAATTGTCCCACCATCTGCTGGATTGAAAACTGAGTTGGGGTCTTCTATGAAACAGAATTTGATGAAAGCCACCTGGAAGGCTGCATGAAAGGCTGAGAGGTCTGCCTGGAAAGCCAAGATTTCTCCTGGGTCCTAACGCCAGCTGAACTGCTGGAAGACTAAAGAAGCATCACCAGGATAAGACTTTGTTTATTGATGGCCTGGTTGAGCCTTGAGCTCCGAGAAACATAAGTGGTGAAGGTTTTGATATGTGCTGGACCCTGTGAACTTCAGTGTGTACCAGGAACTGCCCAGAGGACTGGGTGAGAACCTGGGAGCTGTCTGCCCCTGAATGCAGATGACTGTTTTGTGGATTCAGGTAGGAACTAGGACCATGGAAAGGGATCCAGAGAATCTGAGAGAGTATCTTGAGTCAAGATGAAGAAAAGGCCTCCCCTTGGACATGTGATAAAATTGAAGTGTACTTGAGGGGGGGTTTGGGGGGGGAGCATTTATGTAATCTTCTATTGATTGTATTTAGTGATTTACAATACTTAGTGACTGATTGCTAGATAAATGACTGATTAAGTTAATCTATGATTGCCCCATGAGTGGAAGAATGATTATTGTATTGTGAAATGAGAGAATGATTAAGTAAGAAGGGTTTCCCCCCTTAGGGAAACCAGAAGATTATTCTTTTGTTCTTTCTTCTAAGTATTGTGGCTGTTGTAGTGAAAACTATGTGGCCATTCTAATGTCAAGCTGTTGTGAACACCATATTGTGATTTTCTGTGATAAGAAGTAGTGCTGTGATTATTATACTGTGATTTGTTGTGAATGTTTTCCTTGATTTGTAATGGATTAAATAGAGTGTTCACTATAATGTGCATTCTGAAACTTAAAAGCTGTTCACACTAGCATTCTTTAGGGAAGCTGTTAGTGCATGGTGTTACAAGCTCTCAGTTTGCCTCCTGAGCTGAGACTGGAGGTCTCACTCCTGGTCTACTGAGCGAGGATCGAGGTGCCTTAAAAACTGATGTGTGCTGTGACTAAGAGCCTCTTGCTGGCTTGACCAGTTAGAATCAGTTCTGTGCTCCCCTTTTTCCCAATTGAGACAGACATTTCTCAAAGTCATTCTAAGTTATCTTAAGCTGAAAATTTGTTTCAGTCTGTCATTTTGTGGGTTCTATCAATCTAGAATTTGTTTGGAGGCTTGATTTAATGTAGTTTTTGAAGAAAACTGGGGAGACATCAGGCAACTTCCAGGATTTGCTCTGCCATCTTTACTATGATTCCCCCACCATTTCTTTCTCTAGAGATTCACTCTAAATTTCATAATAAGACATTCATAATTGTCTTGGATCATTGTATTGCTTAGAATAATTAAGTAATTATCAGTAAATCATCATGATATATTGCTATTACTGTGAACAATGTCCTCCTAATTTTGTTCTTTTCATTTTCATCAATTAATTTAATGTAAGTCTTTCCACTTTTTTCTGAATTCATTCTGTTCACCATTTCTGCTAATACGATAGTATTTTATCAAAATAATATCCAATAACTTATTCAACCACTTCCCAATTGATGAAAATCCTCTCAATTTACAATTTTAAAAGAGCTGCTATAAATGTTTTTATACCTTATATGTCCTTCTACTTATTTCTGGGTCAAATTGAATGCATGATTTTATAGCTTTTTAGATATAGTTCCAAATTGCTTTCCAGAATGATTAAATCAGCATACAACTTCATCAACAGAGTATTATTGTTTTAATTTTCCCACATCCCCTCCAACATTTGTCTTTTTCCTTTGCTATCATGTTAGCCAAACTTATAGGTGTGCTAGTATCTCAGAGGTTTGTAAATTTCATTTCTCTAAATAATAGTCATTTAGATCATTTTCATATGACTATGGATAGCTTTGACTACTGTGTCTGAAAACTGTCTGTTCATACCCTTTGATCATTTATTAATTGAAGAATGCCCTAATTTCTATAAATTTCATGCCATTTTCTACTTATTTGAAAATGGATGTCTTTATCAGAGTAACTTGCAGTCAATTTATCTTCATACTAATGTTTACTATGTATTTCCCTCCATCATGTTTTCCTTGTTTACGATTCTCTCTCTCTCTCTCATCCATTCTCAAAACTGTTTTATTTCAGACTTTTACCTCTCTCAATCTTCTTTCAAGTCTAACAGCATCTACTCCTATTTTCTTATTCCCTTTCCTTCCTACTTTCCTGTACGATAAGATAAATTTTTATACCCAAATGAGTGTGTATATTATTCCCTCTTTGTGTCAATGCCAAAGAGAGTAAATCTCATATAGTCCTCCACCCTTTTCCCCCAACTTCTTCTCCAGTATATATTATTTCTTGGGCGTTTCATCCTTTCTTTCTATGTGTTAAATCACATAAGACCATTAATGGGATGTCATCAGGGTCTCTTAATTTAGGCTTTCACAAACTCATTATAATACGATGTTATATGTGTTTCTTAGTCAAACTGCTTTTCTTTGTAGTTTTGCATATTTTATTGTATGCATTTAAAACATTCTTCTCAGAAACAACCAAAAGACCACCAGACTTCCAGAGAGATGGATGACACTAAAATGGTAAAGACAATTTTATTAAAGAAATCTGAAATTTCCAAATAAGGTTTTATAAAACAGATAACAAATATCATTATCACTTATTTTAATACATTATATTCATCTATAGGGTAATAATATGAATCACTTGGAAGTTTTAAAATGTATTCTGAGAAGAGGAAAATGATTTTAAAGAAATAACTTTATTCTTTAGTTAAAATGTTCCCTTCAAGTATTTGTTAGGTGGTATTTTTTTAATTTATAAAAGGATCCTACTTTGAATTTCACTGTGGGCGTCTGATCTGAATATATATTAATTTTCATACTTTAATTTGCTCTATTCCCACTTGATCTGGTGGAAGAAGTTATTTAGAAGAAAAGTAAATATTACCACAAAAATGACTTCATATGAGATTATGCTGTTTTATTTTCTTACTCTAGGTGCAAGGAGATTTTCAGGTTATTCAGTATGAGAATTTAACTTCTTATGAAAAAATACTATAAAGCTATTAAAACTATATATTCTGGAAACGATATCCTATTCAAGCTTAGTACTAACACTTGGAAATACTCATATGTACTGTCCTTTTTATGAAAGACTATAACTCTAATGCACTAAAGCAAATTTTCGTAATAGTTCTCTCTGCTTTCTGTAGATAGTTCAAGTGAGTAATGGAAATCAAGTACTGATATTAAAATTAGTATATGATATATTCTGATTTTATTTTATCAAAATGTTAGTGAAACATTGAAAGAGCCCATTTCTTTTTCTGAAGGAAGTTGTAAATGAATGGAAGAAAGTTTGTTTTCATCACTGTATTTTGGGAATAAAAGAAGTATAGCACCCCTCTCCTCAACATACAGATTTCTATCCTCATGAAGGAGTCTTTTATTTGTGTGCCTACCATTTTCAGATGCACAAGTATGGAAAGGAATATGACCAGGATATATTGAATACATAAAAGTGTTAGTGGCATACAGATGAAAGATATGTGTCTCTTCATACTTTAAGAGGACTTTTAAACTATTTGAATAAAGGATATATTTTTTCATGAAATATAGCAGAGAAGGATATCAGAAAGGAACTTGTCATCCCTTGGAACCTCATTGAATGAATAGGTGAAAGGAGAGAGTAGAAACCTAAGATGTAGGAGTCCTGGTCTAAGACTGTGAATTTATACAACTCACATGACCTCTCTTTCTTCATTGAAAATATAATTATTACATTGACAAGCTTTCATGTATTCAACCACTTCAGGTCCAATTATACTGCCCTCCCTATAATTCAATTAAATAAACTGCAATTGTTCCTCATTACATTCAAGATCAAATATAAAATTATCTCTTTAGATTTTAAATCCCTTTTAAACTAGGATTCTTTCTACTTATCAAGTATTGTTATACATTACTCACCTCCACAAAGTCTGCATTCTATTTATAGTAAGCATTTTATGTCATAAGATACTGCATCTACTCCACTTGCTTCCTTAAATTAACTTTCTTCCATATTTGGAATGTTTTCCTTCCTTTGCCTCTGTCTTTTGGACTTCTGACATCCTTAGAATTCTTGCTAACATGTAACCTTTTAAAAGTAGACTCTCTTAGTCCCCTTTAATACCAATACCATATGATATTATTTCCAATTTACCTACATATGTCTATAATACATACCTGCACGTATATGTGTATGTGTTTAAAGTATAGATATATACATATCCATATATATACATATATACACATACACACAAACACATAATAAATATATCCATATATAAATATGAGGTCAGAGATCATTCTCACTTTTTTTTTCTATAACTCGAACTTAACTAAGGGACTGATACAGAGTAGTTGCTAAATAAAAGCTTACTGAGAGAGGGAGAGTTAAGACAAATGAGTAAAGGCAAGGACTCAGCTAATGTCACTCCAAAAGTCCTTGAAATGCCTTTTACAAATGACTCTAAACAAATTCTAGAGCAGAAGAACCCAATGAAAGATGGAGTGAAACAAATTTCCAGGTGAAAGAAACTTGGAAGGTTGGCAGGAAAACTGTTGCACCAAGGTGAGAAAAGAGTACAGTTCTCTGCAGGTCACATCAGCACAGTCTGGACAACAGCAAACTAGGAGCAGGTCTTGAGAGTGACTGAATCGGCAGTAGCACTGCCACTGAAGCACCTGCTTCCAGAGCTCTCAATTCACAGATAGAAAGAGGGTTGAACAACTGGTCAGAAGAGGAATGCAGGGGGATTTTTGCAAGAATTGCAGCATGACTCTGTTTCTTTGCCCATATTGGGATCCTGATTGAAGTCCTGGGTTGCAATACCAGGGTGAAGAGGAGCACTAGGACAACAAAGCTTGTGGAACCAGTTTGGGGGGGGAGATTTCTCCTTACAGTTCAAGGGCAGAAAAAGAGTGCTCATGTTTTTTCTCAGACCAGAGCACAGTGCAGGAGAGTAGTAAATATCTCTCCTTAGATCATACTAGCTCAGAACAACTGAAAACTTACAGTGCCCTAGAAATATCTAAGAAAACATTGTGCAAAATTCATGAAGTTGGGACAGTATACTCCAATCTGAAAGCAGATCCCTACTTTAATGAAGAGTTTCAACTCAAGGGGTAAGGTGGGAAAATGGGAAAGCTGTAGGAAAAAAATATCTGAACAGTGAAAGTTACAGTGGTGGCAAGGAAGACAAGGTGACAAGCCTAGAAAAAATAAAAATTAGTTTCAAGCCATGGAAGAGCTAAAAAAGGATTTTGAAAATAAAGTAAGGTAGAGGAAAAATTGGGAAGATAAATGAGAATAATGCCAGAAAATAAGGAAAAACAAGTCAACAGCTCGGTAATAGAGACACATAACAAAATACTGAAAATTAAGGCCTTGAAAAACAAACTAGGTTAAATGTCAAAAGAGGCCCAAAAAGTCAATTAGGAGAGGAATGCCTTAAAAAGGAGAATATTGGTGTATGGAACCATGATGGCAGCATAGAAGCAGCAAAGTTTTGCACCTCCCACACAGCCACCTTAAATACCCATAAAACATGACTCTAAACAGATTATAGGGCTCCAAAAACTCACAAAAATACAGAAAACACATCTCTTGCTCAAGGCAGCTCAGCAAGTGGGGCTCATCAAAGCAGTCTGGGAGCCAAAACCAGCCAAGTTTGAAACCACAGCCTGGCCCCAGGGTGGTCAGGAGGAGCCACAGATGGAGTCTTCAGGAGAGTGGATGAGCAGCACCTGTGATAGTTTCCAGATTTATCAAGCAGGAGAAATTTATTTATAAATTTATCAAGGCTAAGAGAAGGGTCAGGGGAATTCAGAGAAATTTGGGGGAGAAAAGTGGTCCGGTCAAACTGTATTGAGGGCAAGGAAGCAGTAGAAGTAGAACAAGCAGCACAAGTGGCAGCCACCTCCAACACAGCTGCTTCAGAGCTCCCTTGCCTGCAGATTGCAGGGGCCCAAGGCAATTGATCAGAGGCCAAGTGCTCTTGTGTTGAACAGCCTGGATCCAGATCATAGTCTTTGCTGGTGGTCCTGGAGTGTGCTTTCAGTGAGGCAAAGCTGGTAGGGGCTACAGCCCCCCCCCAAAATAAAGCTCTGACACCTGTGAAAACCCCAGCAATTTGGGACAGAGCTTTCCCCCCTGGAAGCAGATTTCCACAGAGCTAAAAAAATCAAGTAATTAATTGACTGTCCAACATTAGCAGGAAAAGGAAGCAAAGTAAGAGCAGCAATCAAAGTCTAGAATCCTTTTGGGGGGACAAAATGGATCAAAGCATGGAATGGGAGGAAGACAACACAGTCAGAACTCCCACACTGAATGCTTCCAAGAAACATGAAAATTACCTCCAAGACATAGATCAGCTTAAAAAGGTCTTTGAAAACCAAAAAAGAAAAGTGGAGGAAAAATTGGGAAGAGAAATGAGAATGAAGCAAGAAAATCATGAAAAAGAGTCAAAAAACTGACTGAAGAAAACAACACCTTAAAGAACAAATTGACTCAAATGGCAAAAGAGGCCCAAAAAGTCAATGAGGAGAAGAATGCCTTAAAAAAGTTGAATTTGCCAGATGGAAAGAAAGAAGCTCAAAATCATTTTGAAGAGAATAATTCCTTCAGAATTAGAGTGGAGCAAATGAAACCAAATAACTTTATGAGAAATCAAGATGCTACTAAACAGATACAAACAAATGATAAAATAGAAAGGAATGTGAACTATCTCCTTGAAAAAACCGCTGACATGGAAAATAGATCCAGGAGAGACATTTTAAAAATTATTGGACTACCTGCCATGATAAAAATAAAAGAACTTAGAAAGCATCCTTCAAGAAATTCTCAAGGATAATTGCCCTGATATTTTAGAATCAGAGGGCAAACTAGAACTTGAAATAATACACTAATCACCTCTTGAAAAAAATCCTCAAAAGAAAATTCTTAGAAATTTTATAGCCAGGTTCTGGTATCCCCAGACCAAGGAAAAAATATTACAAACTGCCAAGAGGAAACAATTTGAATACTGTGGAAACACAATTAGGATAACCCAAGATCTGGCAGCTTCTACATTAATGGATTGTAGGGCCTGGAATATGATATTCCAGAGATCAACGGAGCTGAGATTAAAACTAAGAACCATTTACCCAGCAAAATTGAGTACAATGTTCCAGGGAAAATATGGTCATTCAATGAGGTGGAGAACTTTCAAGCATTCTTGCTGAGAAAAAGAAAACAGAACTGAACACAAAATTTAACATTCAAACACAAGAAGCATGAGAAGGTAAAAATGGGACAAAAATCATAAGGAACTTATCAATGTTAAACTATTTGTATGCCAATATGGAAAAATGATAATAGTAACTTAGAAAACTTTTCTTAGTATGAATATAGGTGAAAGGAATACAAATGTGTGTGTGCATATGTGTGTGTATGTGTGTGTGTATATATGTATATATATGTGTGTATATGTATGTATGTATGTATACCTACACATATGTCTATATAGAAGGGTATATATGCATAGGAATATATATATATCTGAATATGTGTGCATATATGCACAAAAATGGTACAGGATCAATTAAATAGGAAGGGATTATAGTTTAAAAGGAGAAATTCTGAGGTGGGAGAGGACTAGAAGGAGAAGAGACAGGGAGAGATAAAAAAGGGTTAATCTTCTCATATAGAAGAGGCAAGGGATAACTGTTAAAACTTTACTTTCATTCACTCTCATTGAATTTGGCTTAGGGAAAGAATGTCAAAACTCTAAACTGGGTATCTTGCCACACAGGAGAGTAGGGGGATGGGAATGAGAGGTGGGATGATGTGCGTGTAGGCATGGTCTGGGGGAGGGTTTCTGGAAGCACACACTTCAGTAAAGGGACAGGGACAGGGTAGAGAATAGAACAAGGGGTGGGATAGGAAAGAGGGATATATAATCAGCCTGTCACAATATGTCGACTGTGGAGATGTAATTACACATGTACGGACCATATTGAAGTGCTTGTCCCTTGTCCTTTCAGTGGGGGTGGGTGATGAGAAAGGAATGGAAAAAATCTAGAATTTCAAATTCTACAATCATATGTTCTATAATAATTATTATTAACTATATGCAACTTGGAATTAAGATATACAGGCACTAGGGTAGAGAGACCTACCCTGCCCTACCAAAAAGTTAGAGGGGCGTTGGAGGAGGACATAAAAGAGAGCAGATTGGGGGAGGGACTTTACAGTGGGATCACTGTTTTGGGGTTGGGGGTAGAGAAAAGATGGGGAGAAAATTTTTAACTCGAAGTCTTATGGAAATGAATGATGTAAACAAGAAAATAAATAAAATAATTAATTTTTAAATGTAGAATTTGCCAAATGAAAAAGGAGTTCCAAAGGCTCATTGAAGAAAATAAGTTTTTAAAAAGTAGAATGAAGCAAATGGACATTCAATATTTTATTAGAAATCAAAGCCCAATCAATCAAAACTAAAAGAATGAGAAAAATAGAAGACAATGTGAAATATCTCATTTAAAATACAATTGACTTGTAAATGAGATCCAGGAAAGATAATTTTAAACTTATTAGACTTCTTGAAAACCTATCATCAAAAAGCTTCTAAATATGACCTTTCAAGGAATTATCAAGGAAAAATACTCTGATATTCTAGAACCAGAAGGTAAAATAGAAATAAAAAGATTCCATTGATCACCTCCTGAAAGAGATCTCAAAAAGAAAAGTTCAGGAATATTACAGCTAAATTCCAGAGTTCCCAGGTCAAAGAGAAAATAATGCAAGCAGCCAGAAAGAAACAATTCAAATGTTATAGTCAGGACAACACATGATTTGACAGCTTCCACATTAAAGGATTGGAGATTTTGGAATATAATATTCCAGAGGCAAAGGAGGTAAGATCATAATCAATCATTCACCCAATAAAACTCAGTATAATCCTTCAGGAAGAAAAATTGTAATTTTATAAAATAGAGGATTTTCAAACATTCTTTTTTTTAGATTTTTTCAATTTATTTGTTTTTAGTTTTCAACATTCAATTCCACAAGATTTTGCAATACAATTTTTCTCCCCATTTTTCCCTATCACCACCCCAAGATTGCAAGCCTACTGAATACACCCTCCCCTATCTATTCTCTCTTAAATTCTTCCCCACATTGCCCCCCAAATTTGTAGTAGGGCAAATTGGATTTCTATACTCAAGCAACGTCATATCTTAATTCCTAGTTGCATGAAAAAAAATTGTTTTTAAGATTTGTTTCTAAAACTTCGATTTCCAGATTCTTTTCCTTCTTCCCTCCTTACTCACCTCACTTTGACCCAGTCCCTTTTCAAAAGTGTTTGCTTCTAACTATCCTTTCCCCGAATCTTCCATATTTTCTATCATCCCCCATCTTATCCCCTTCTCCGCTAGGTTAAAATACATTCCCCTGAAGCATTACTCTCAGTTTTGCTCAGTAGGTAAACTTGGTTTTAATCCTAATTACTTTGACCTCTGGAATATAATATTACAAGCCTTTTGATCCCTTAAGTATAAGCTGCTAGATCTTGTTATATCCTGATTGTGTTTCTACATTGCTCGAATTCTTTCTTTCTAACTGCTTGTAATATTTTTATTTGACTTGGGAATTCTGGAATATGGTGATAATACTCCTAGAAGTTTTCTTTTGGGGATCTTTTACAAAAGGCTATTGTTGAATTTTTTTCATTTTCTGTTTTTCCCTCTGGTTCTAGAATGTCAGGGCTATTTTTCTTTTTTTCTTTTTTTAAATTTCTTTTTATTTGTTTTCTCATTTACATTATTCATTTTCATTACATTTTTGAATTACACATTTTCTCCCCATCTTGCCCCTGCCCCAACCCTAAAACAGCAATCCCACTGTAAGACCCCTCTCCTGCACTGCTCTCTTATTTTCTGGTATGGGAGGGAGGGTCTCCCTATCCCAGCCCCTGTATATCTTAATTCCTAGGTGCAGGTATTGGAGAACTTTGAATTCTAGATTCTTTTGATTCCTCCCTTGTCACCCACTCCCTCTAGAAGGACACTCAGTTCAATACAAGCTCTGGATGTGTGATTACACAGGACATCTTCATAGTGGACATACTGTGACTGTAATCATCTTTTTCTCCTTCCTATCCCTCCCTGCCCTTGTTCTGTTCTCTACCCTGAAGTGTGTGCTTCTAGAATTCCTCCCCCAGACTCTGCCCTCCCCTCCATCCTCGCCCCTCTCATCCCCATGCTCCCTACTCTTCTGTGTGGCATGATGCCCAGTTTAGAGTTTATGCTACTTCTTCTCTAAGCCAATTTCAATGAGAGTAGTTGAAAGTAAAATTGTTATAGTTATCCCTTGCCTCTTCTCTATGGGATGATCAATCCCATTTTGTCTCTCCCTGTCTCCTCTCATTCTAGTCTTCTCCCACCTCAGAGTTACGCCTTTTAAAGTATCATCGCTTCACATTTAATTCATCCTATACCCTCTATATACACATATACACACATGCTCAGATATGTATTCATATGCATATATAGCCTCCTATTTGGACCTATGTGTAAGTATACATAAATAAACATTTGTATTCCCTTCACCTATTCTCATGCTAGGAAAAGTTTCATAAGTTACTATTATCATTTTTCCATACTGGCATGTAAATAATTCAAATTT
>CM053596.1:119278818-119331202 GCA_028646575.1 Pseudocheirus occidentalis
TATATGATATAAATAGTAAATTTAAATAAATAACATTTGAATAAATGTTCTAGCTATATTTCCCATGTATAGAGCCTGTTACATTTTGTTATTAATAACCACATCAGTATATTTATAGTTACTCTAGGTATTGTGAAAACAGCACTGTTGATACATTTGGCAACGAGGGTGGGATCCCAAAATATCAGGCCTTTATTTGGAAGCAGGAGGGCTGTAAAGGGAGAAACAGCTATCCCAGGATGAAAGGATTTGCCTTATTCCTCTCTAGCTAGAGAATGAGCCAAAAGCACAGGGCACTGTGAAAACTGTGAACCAATGTGTAAAGGTAGAGAACCTGGAGATTTGGAAAGATGTTTGCAAGTAATACCCACAGAACCAGGCAAAGAACTGACAGGACTGTGAAGGAGAGGTTGGGTCCTGTTAACAAGTTATTGCCTTGTTATAGTCCTATGTGTAAAAGTAGAGATAAGGTGCTGGAGGAAAAAGCTCACATGTCTAGGGAGTCAGCTGGCTTGCCTGACAATTCTTCTATGCCACAGCATTCAGAAGAGCAAACTGCAGGGCCTCAGGTGGTGGAAGAGCAAGCTACTATTCATGTAGATGAAAGGAAGCAAAAAATAGCAGAAGGAATGTGCATGCAGCTTTTGTACAAGCTGGGTAGAGTTGCCTGAACAGCTGCCAGGAGAGTGTGTGTGAAGAGAATGGAACAAGGTTAGCTGAGGAGTCCTGTAATGTAGAAGCTCTCAATATATAATGAAGAAAGAGGAGAACTGTCAGGGCCAAACAGAGTCCAGGGAGATAACTGAGGATTTCACTCAACAAGAGATTACTGATATATTGAATAGATTCACCCAAAGAATGGGAGAGTCTTTAGTGTCTTGGATGGTAAGAATTACTGATGAAGGTGCCAGAGGAATGACAGTGGACACTGTGGATTGCTTAAAATTCATAAGCATCAGTCAGTATCCTTTTGTACACCAAGCTTTTAAGAATCACCATATTCAAGGAGGCATCCACAGAACTGATCTGTTAGCTTTAGCTGTAGAGGGATGCAAAAAGCAATATCCAACTGACTCTATGTGGCCTGGTGGAAACAGACCCTGGAACTCACTTAGAGACTGTATGACAAAGCTAAAGGAGGAGGTAATGAAAACTGTTGTCATGCTTGGAGATGCAAATACATATCATGATACTCCCCCCTCCCCAGAGTTCCTCATAGAAATATCATAGTGAAGATGGCTCCTCCTGCTTACAAACACCTAATTCTGACTCTATTAATTGGAGAAATAGGGCACTCTCTTTCTGAGGTGCTGGATAAGATTTCACAATTAAGTGACTTATGGAAATGGGGAAGAGATAAATTTCCTGAAGAGAGAAGAGTAAATAGCCAGAGGATTCAAAGACAAAATAGATTGATGAGAAGGGAACTGTTTACTGCTTTATTGATAGCAGAATTGGATTTCTGAAGAATAGATGATATTCCAACTGAAGAGCTGCATAAGTTGTTTGGAGAAAAAGTACTTAACATTAGAATGAATAGGAAAGCAGGAACCACCCCTGAAGGTTCTCCTTATTATGGGAATCTAAAGATCTTCCCTGTCCCTAGGCCCTTTGACAGGCTTAAGTGGCTCTGTGCTACGGTTTTTGGGGGTCAGGCTGTATAGGTTTCACCTATACCCTTCCTCAACAGGCTTCGGGCATCCCCAGCTCCCAGCTTCTGCTTACTCCTGGAGAAACAGCTGCACAGAAAACTCAGGCACAGGACTTGCTTCCAGTCTCGGTCTCCAAGCCTGGCATGGCTGGAAGTCTTCTTCATAACACAACACTTGCTTCTAGCTACAGTCTCTAAGCTTGGCATGGCTGGAATTCCCTCTGCCTCTGGATAGCCTGTATTTAAGTCCTTTCTCCAGGGCCCCTTAGGGCCCCTCCCCTGGCCATGCCCTCGCCACAGTGAGCCAAATGTGCATCACCCCGAAGGCGAAGGCGGAGAGATAATCCTGCTTATCACAAACAGGTGTAACCTTCGCATTCTGCCCCCAGGTGATCACGTGCACTCCTGTTAGCTGAGAACTGGCTCAACCCATTACCAACAAGAGACCCAACAGCTCTGAAAACCTTCCCTGACTTGAAAGTATACTCTGTCCCCTAATAAGCTGAATGGAGCCTGTGGTGGGAGGCTTCTTCTTCAGGAATGCCCACATCTTATTATTTTGCGATTGGGCAATGGGTCAAGAGGGCTGTGACATTCTCTAATCCAAGAGAAGGCTATATATACCCTGATGTGAGGTTTTGCTTGGGGACTCAATTTTGAAAGAGTTGTGCAATTAGGCCAGATGAGACTCTTGGCAGCCATTAAGCCACCGGTTTGAAAAACCCAGATGTTCGTGCTTCCCTCTCTGGTAACTAAATGGGCATGAATTGAATGGTTAGATGGTTGGAAGCCTGTCTGCTGATATGTTTCTTTATCTGATTGTAACTTCTGTTTGTAATTTTTGTTTGTATTCTCTGAAGTTCAAGGTGCTGACTTTTTTCCATGAACAAGGTAAATGATATTTGTTTGATTGATTAAAGTAAGATTGTTAACCCATTTTGAGTTGCATTCCTTTAGTAAAGCATATCTAAGAACCTGTGCTAGCACCCATCCTGAGTATGCTAGGGTGCTTGCTGATACACACTCCTGAATAAGTTTGCCACACCTTCAGGAAGAATCTGAATCATTGTATCCAAGTCTGCCCCTCCTTCAAGGAGAATAGGAAATAGGCAGAGTCCCAGACCAGATTAAAGGAATACAATTGTGAGATTGGTGAACCCATATTGGTTAAACAATATATTGGAAGAATTGATCAATTACTTTAACTATGGCATTGCTTGATACGGGGACTGAGGCCACACTCATCTATGGAAAATCTAATAAGTTTAAACATGGAACTCCTATTACCATCACAGGGATTGGAGGGGCTGAAATATCAGCCAGACAAGTTAAAATAACAATGAAAATTGGGCAATTACCTAAGAAAGAATATACTGCGGTTGTTGTACCCATTTCTGAATACATAATTGGAATAGATATATTGAGAGGCATGACTCCGAATTTACCTGAAGGAAGATACCAATTTGTTGTGAGGAAGACAGAAATTAATACAGTTTTAGTGGTAAAAATAAAAATGGACTCCATCACTTTACCTGAACCTTCTGAAGTAAATACTTTAAAGCAGCACTGTGTGCCAGGTGGGCAAGATGAAATTACCCCTACTATAAAGTAATATGTTGAAGCAGGAGGGTTAGTCTGTATAACCACACAATGGAATAATCCTGTCTAGACAGTACGAAAATCATATGGAACCTGGAGAATGACCGTGGATTATAGACAATTGAATAAGGTGACTCCTCCTTTGTATGCTGCTGTTCCAGATACCGTCACCTTAATAGAAAGGATCCAGACATATGATGGGACTTGGTATGCAGTTATTGACTTGGTGAATGCCTTCTTCACCATACCAACAGACCCTAAACAATGGGACCAGTTCACTTTCACTTGGCAGGGTAGACAATATACTTTCTCCTGTTTGCCACAAGGATACCTGCATAGCCCCACTATTTGTCACAGTATTGTGATTGAACAGTTGGATGAATTGAAGCTACCTGGTGTACAAATTACCCACTATATTGATGATATGATGATATCATGATATCAGGAAAAGATGCAAGAGAAGTGGAGAGGAGTTTGATCCTTCTAATTGTGCATATGAAAAATAAAGGGTGGAAAATTGACACCACAAAGGTTCTAGGACCAGCCCAAAACTTTGGGGTATACAATGGAACAAGGGACCATGAGAGATTCTTCCACAAGCCCAACAAAAGATTCAGGTTTTTCCCACCCTTACTATTAAGAAGGAGGCTCAAAATTTCATAGTACTGTTTGGATACTGGAGGCACCACATTCCACATTTGTGACAGATTTTGAAACCTTTATATGATGTCACTTGGAAGAAATAGGAATTCAATTGTGGACTTAAGCAGAGTAAAGCTTTTGAAAGAGCTAATGCTGCCATACAATTGACCTTAGATTTATGGCCAATGAAAAATAGTCCAGTGGAATTACAAGTGATTGTACAGGATGATTATGAAAGCTGTAGTTTATGGCAAAAACAATAGAACCAAAATATACCCTTGGGATTTTGGTGTAGGAAACTCTCTACATCTTGAGTCCAGTATACGCCTTTTGAAAAGCAGTTGTTAGCTGCATATTGGGCTTTGATGGAGACTGAACAACTGACTCTAGGTCATGAGTTGATATTAATACCTGGAATCCTGATTCTGTCATGAGTAATGACAGTTTCTCACAGAACTGGACATTCCCAAGAGGCTAGTGTAATCAAATGGAAGTGGTATATTCAAAATAGAGCAAAAAAAATGTAGAAGTGGAGCCTCTGCTCTACGTGAATCTGTGGCAGACAGAAACAGAGGGGAATGACACACCTCTTGAGCTAAAGCAACCTTCATTACAGTCCTCTGTTAAATGGAATGAGAGATATGATGGATTAACTAAAGAACAAAAGAGACATGCATGGTTTACTGATGAGACAGCAAATATTTGGGACAAAAAAGACATTGGAAAGGAGTACCCTATAACCCATGTACTAGAAGGACTTTGGAAAGTACTGGGATAGGTAGAAGTAGTCAATATGCTGAACTTATAGCAATACATCAAGCCACCAAAATAGAACAAGGACAGTGTCATATATTCACTGATGCATGAGCAGTAGCTAATGAGTTAGCTATATGGATGCCCATGTGAAAAAAAATCAAAATTGGGAAATTCATGGCAAACAAGTCTGGGGCAAAGAATTATGGGAAGATATATGGAACATTTCCTTGGTCACTGACTTGCTAATTTTTCATGTGCATGCCCATGTGGCCCTCTCCATGCCAGAACGTGGGTACAATGCTCATGCTGATCAACTGGCAAAGATTGCTACTGAACATATTGTACCTATTTTGACAACAACTGATGATCCAGTATTAGCAAAATGAGTCCACCAAACAGCCAGCCATTCAGGGGTCCAGGCCACACACCCATGGGTACAGGACTGAGGTTTTACTCTCTCTCATTCATGTTAAAACAGATAGCAGAAGAATGTCATATACATAAATTGGAAAATGAGAAAACTGTTCCTCAGGTAGTGACTGGAGAAATAGCAAGAGGAAACATCCTAGATGAAATCTGGCAAATAGATTATATCAGTGCACTACTACAAGATAAAGGATGCAGGTTTATATGTACTTGTGTTGACACCTATTCAGGTGTATGAGTGGCTTGTCCTTATAAGAATGCAACCCAGACAATTACCTGTACAACTCTAGATCTCATAAGTCTATATTATGGAACCCCAAAGCAGATTCAAAGTGACAATGGTTCACGTTTCAAAGGTAATGAAAAGAAGAGGTATTGTATACTAAATAATATTGAAAGGATACATCATGTTCCATATTATCCACAAGCATTGGGATTAATTGAAATAATGAATGGATTTTGTTGGTTTTAATGGATATTGAAGAACAGTTAAGGAAGTTAAGTTCAAATAATTCATATCAACATTGGAAGGGTAATTTGTTCATGGCTTTACGGAATTAGAATTTGAATTTGACCATTGTGGGGAAGTACACCCATAGCCAAAATGATGATCCCTAATCTGCAAATTAGAAAACAGCAAACACATAAGATCCCAAATATTGAGGACTTTGAGACCATATCTCCCACCACCATACCGAGGAACACCTGGTTCAGTGGGATATGATTTGCATTGTTTGGAGCACTTTTGGTTGGACAGAAAATAAATTAGAAAAATCTCCACTAGAATATGCATAAGAATCCCTAAAAATCCCTTTGGACAGATTTTACCCAAATAACGACTGACAGCTGAAGGCATACATGTATTGGGTGGAGTAATAGATTCTAATTATCAAGGAGAAATTGTTGTGACATTCCATAATTTAGGTGAAGGGCTCATACAGATTTATAAAAATTATAGGATAGTTCAAGTGATTTAGTTCCTTGTTAAACAATACCACTTGTAAAAGCTGACCCTCCTTCCAAAATAACTACCAGAGAAACTGAAGGATTTGGTTCTACTGATAGAATAAAACTGAGAGCTAAAGGATGGGTAAAATGGAAGCCGGATGATGTTTCAAAGGCTGCAGTTATTATAGCACATGGGAGGAATAATACTGTAGCTATTATTTATTCCAGAGAAGATCATTATAAATTGTACCCTTAACTCATGTTTCCTACTGTGAGTGAGGCTACAATAGTGGGTTCATGGACTCCAGTAGCATGGCTGATCCTTTATCTACCTTGTTTCTGGTTACTTTTTCCTTCTTGGCTTTTTGTCTGTTCACCTAGTATGCTAGATTTGTTTCTTCAGGCTTGGTACCCTCTATCTGGAGAAACCTGATAGCTTAAGTTGGATGTTACCCCTGTCCACAACTGTCATATGTCACCATCGACCTGCCAACAAGCACATTCCAATTGCTGGCTAACAAACTGACATCTCAAATGGGATCCCTTTGGGCAGGGATAGCTCTGCATCCAATTTCAGCAGCAAGTAGATATGGAAAAAGAGACCTTTGCCCCTTACCCCAAGATTTTGGGACCCCATTTGTTTGGAGGGGGAATGATGGGGATCTTGTGCTCAACCCTCACAGGAAAATATCATTTTCTATGTTTATTGTGTACTATCCTTGTTATATTGTTGTAAAATTCTGTTGAGACCAGCTTCTCCTAAAACTATTAACCTATGTAATGAAATGTATTGTTAATGTATTTTTTTGCCAAGTAAGGGACATGAAAGGTCTTTGGGATGAATGTAAAGATAAAGGGATTTGAAGATCTTCCTTGCCCTTGAACTTGATGACATAGCAGGAAGGTGTAGAGCAAAAGAAAGCCAGAGCCAAGCTAGAGTCTATGTGGTGGTAACTGGAAGCAGTGGCAGCACCTGTAGCTGGGGCTCAAACTCCTTTTTAAGGCAGCCAGAATCTCTGCTAAGGACTCCTGCTGAGGACTTCCAGGGACAGGAACTGGGGGGTGGGGGGTGAGCTGCTGGGAGAAAGCTGCCTAGATGCTGAGCAGTTGCTGTGAGTGAAGAGAGGTGGATCTTTGCCTGAGGTAGCCTGCCCTGTTTTGAAGGCTTGAGAATGTGGGTGTTTACTACCTTAACTACATATGCCAACATCATAATTTCTGTGATAGCTTTGACTTTCTGGTTTGGGGTCTCAATTTTCTGGTATTTGAGTAAATGTTCTAGCTTAATTTCCCATGTAGAAAGCCTGTTACATTTTGTAATTAATAATCATATCAGCATACTTAGAGTTCCTGTAGGCATTGTGAATACTGCATTGTTGATAAAATATATGCATTTACATCCTCTTCAACTATCCTCATATTGAGGAAAGTTTCATAAGTTATAATAATCATTTTTCCATGTAGACATTGAAATAGTTCAACTTTGTTAAGTTCCTTATGATTTCTTTTCCCTGTTTACCTTTTCATGCTTCTCTTGCTTCTTGTATTTGAATGTCAAATTCAGCTCTGGTTTTTTCATCAAGAATGCTTGAAAGTCCTCCACCACATTGAATGACCATTTTTCACCTGAAATATTATACTCAGTCTTGCTGTGTAGATGATTCTTGGTTTTAATCCTAGCTCCTTTGACCTAGGGAATATCATATTCCAAACCTTTCAATCCCTTAATGTAGAAGGTATTAGATCCTATGTTATCCTGATTGTGTTTCCATAATATTCAAATTGTTTCTTCTTGGCAGCTTTTAATATTTTCTCCTTGATCTGTGAACTCTGGAACCTGGATATTATATTCCTATATTCCTAGGAGTTTTCTTTTGGGGATCCTTTTCAGGAAGTGATTCATAAATTCTTTCGAGTGTCATTTTGCCCTCTGGTTCTAAAATATCAAGGCAATTTTCCTTGAGAATTTCTTGAAGGATGATTTCTAGGTTCTTTTTTTTGATCATGGCTTTCAGGTAGTCCAATAATTTTTAAATTGTCTCTTCTGGATCTTTTTTCCAGGTCAGTGGTTTTTCCAATGAGATATTTCACATTCTCTTCTGATTTTTCATTTGTTTTTATCTGTTTTATAGTATCTTGATTTCTCATAAAGTTATTAGGTTCCATTTGCTCCAATCTAATTCTGAGGAATTATTCTCTTCAGTGAGCTCTTGAAATTCTTTGTCCATCTGGAAAATTTAGACATTTAAGGTATTTTTCTCCTCATTGGCTTTTTGGGCCTCTTTTGCCATTTAAGTTAGTCTCTTTTTTAAGGTGTTATTGTCTTCAGTCAGTTTGTTGATTTGCTTTTTGTTATTTTCTTGCATCATTCTCATTTCTCTTACAGGCATCTACATAGCTGAGCCACTGCTTCTACCACTTCTTGCTCCAGGTACAGAGGCCCAGATCACATTCAATCCCCCAGCCCTCACCCCCAGATCCAGCAGAGTACCACTGTCCTTTTATTTTGTCTTTGGCATTTATGGGCTGATAATTTTGGTAACCGCCACAGTTGCTGGTTATCCACACCCCAGAATACTCCAGTCATACTTGGTCTGGGCCAGCTTTGGGCTAATAGAGCAGCCTCATATGGGGCTAAGCTCTGCTCCCAGTGTGCTGTGATGGACCCTTCCTGTCCACCTGCCAGGCTGTCTTCCAGGGGAGATATGTTTCTCTCTGTCACTTTGTGAGTTCTGTAACTCTAAAATTTGTTTTTAATTATATTTTATAGGTATTTGATGTGGTTATGGGGGAGCCCAAGGAGTTTTCCTTCTTCTACACTGCCATCTTGATTCTGCCCCCCCTTTTTTAATACCATCCACTTCACAATGTTTTATCCTATAATAATACTCCATCTCAGTCATATGCCACAGCTTTTGTAATCATTCCCCAATTAATGCATATACTCTGAATTCAGATTTTTGTCACCGTAAAAATGCTGCTATAAATATTTTTAAATATATCTGAAATTTTATCTTTTTTTAAAACATCTCTTTGGTGGTACGCATTTATATTGGTGTTGATCAGTTAAAGGGTATGAACAGTTTTGTAGTGTTTCGGACATAGTTACAAATGATTCTTTAGAATTGGTAAATCAGTTCACTGCTTTGCCAACAGTATGTTATTGTAACTATTTCATTTTATCTCCTCCAGTATTTATAATTTCTAATAGGTGTGAGATAGTAACTTAAAGCTGTTTTGTCTTTGCACTTCTCTAACTGAAAATGATTTAGAACATTTTTCAACATGATTGTTGATTGCTTTGATTTATCCTTCTGAACTTCCTTTTCATAACTTTGGCCAATGTTATGGTAATTAATTTGAATTTGAAGACCTCTTTTTGTTATGTCAAGTAAGCAGGTACTTAGCCCTTAGTAACTAATTAAACCTATGTGAAAGAAACAGAATTTGTGAACTCTGTTTCCTGTTGTTGACATACCAGGAAGGGGTTGGCTGAAAAGGAAGTCTATATTTCCTTTTATATAATATTTCCTGTATATAAGAAAAACCCTAGAGAGAGACAGACAGACAGACAGAATTTTCTCCTAACCAGATCCTGGTGGAAGAAGCTATTCTGCTGAGAGATCTGGTGAAGGCTGGAGCTGCTACCTGGAAGGTCCCATGGAAGGCCAGTGCTGCTGCTGCCACCTGGAAGGCATAGATATCTTCTGCATCCTAGGGCCAGCCAAACTGCCAGAGGACTGAGGAAACATGACCAGGATGCTAACACTTTATTTGTTTGTGGCTTGGTTGAGCATTGAATTCCTGGGAAGAGAAATTTTGAAAGTTTTGAAATGTACTGGACTCTGTGAACTTCAGTATGTAACAGGAACTGCCTGGAGAATTGGGCAAGGACCTGGCATCTGTCTGCCTCTGAATCCAGATGACTGCTTGGTAGATTTGGGTAGGAGCTGGGACAATGGGAGGAGATCAATAGAATCTGAGAAACCACCCATAGTCAAGATGAAGAAAAAAATCTCTCCTTGGATATTGAATACTGTGATGATAACATGGTTTCCTGGTGATGTAAGGGTGGGGGAGTTGTGTATTTTCTAATGATTGTAATTAGCGATTGAATGGAAGATAAGTGAAAACTTCTCAGGTAACATTCCAGAAATCTAAACTGAATTGTAATAAAGTACCAAATGCTTAGTAACTTTGGCTGGGAGCCTGGAACCTTTGCCTTACTTCCCTGGTGATAAGTTGAAGATTTTGCTAAGCTTAGCTAATGTGTAGGAGGGGAAAGCATTCAATAAAATGTTTCAGAATAATGGATTAAATTAATAAAAAATTTAAATTCAAAAGTTAACCACAGGCCTGGATGCCCCTGGCTTGTTTCCACTGACTGTCATCTGACTTGTACAAATATAAAATTGGAGATCTTGTTGCAGAACTCCAGGCACTTCACCATGTCCTAAAATCCCCATGATTCATAAAACATTGTCTACTTTCATATCTAAGTTGATACTGATGACATATTTTGTTTGTTTTCATGTCTACTAGACATGTACCTTTTGCTTTTTGATATTACTCACATTTTATCTGCCAATGTCGGCAGATTTTTGCAGTTATGATTGTGCACCTCAGTTCCTAATTAATAGGAACATGACAGGATAAAGGGTGGGGAAGAAAGAGTGGTCTTTTGGATATATAACCAAGCTTTGAGTTTTGTATTTTGCCTATCCTACTAGACTGCCTCTAGTAGTGAGACCACCCCTCTTTCAAGAAGAAATATATAAATATTTATATTTATATAAATATATATAGTTTATTTATATATGTATTTATTTTTATTATTTTATTTTAATTCTATTTTATTTTAATCATATATATACACATACATATACATATACATATATAGATATATGCTTACTTGACATAACAAAAAGAGGTCTTCAGATTTAAATTAATTACCATTTCATTGGTCAAAGGTATGAAAAGGCAGTTCAGAAGGATAAATGAAACCAACCAACAGTAATGTTGAAAAATATATATAAAATATATATATTTCAAGAAGAAATATATAAATCCTTCCTGTCTCTACTCTGCTTATTTAATTTGGGTAAGGGTTGTCTTTTTCCCACAAATGATTAATGTGAGTTAGTGATTGTGAATCTGAATAAATGACTGATTAAATTAACTGGTGGAGGGTTTGTGTATTGTTGTATTTAGTAACTAGAGATACTTAGTATACCAGATGATTGCTCTTTTGTCCTTTGTTCTAAATACTGTGACCACTTTGGTGAAAACTATGTGGCCACTTTAATGACATTCTGTTGTGAACATGACATTGTGATTTTCTGTGATAAGATGTAATGTTGTGAATATTGTATGTTGATTTGTTATGAATATTTTTCTTTGATTTGTTCTTGAATAGAGTGTTCACTATTCTGTGTAATCAGAAACTTAAAAGCAGTTCACAGTAGCATTCTTTTGGGAAGCTGCTTTTGCATGGCATTGCAACCATTTGTAAATTTTGAATTGACTTATGTTATTATAAATTTGACACAGTTCTCTATAAATATGAAAAAAGGGACTTTATGCCCCTCTTTTAATGAGGACACTTGCTGTTAAAAAATAATTTTTTGACATTATTTCATTGTCTTTGGTAACTTTAAGCAAATTTTAGAGCAAATATTAGGGCATAAAACCACACAACAAAATATAAAAAAGGGGAAATATTAAACTTCTCCTTTACAGACAACAATACAATACAAATGCCATTCAATAAAGTATTTCAGAATAATGGATTAAATTAATTAAAAAACTAAGCTATTTAATCTTGAAAAGAGTACATCAAAGAAAACATCAATAATTAAATTTAAAAGATTGCCAACACCCACATAAATCATCTGCATTCATATATATTATTAACAAAGCCCAACGACAAGAGATAGAAAAAGAAATTACATATAAAGTTACTGTGGACAGTATAAAATGTTTGGGAGTCTACCTGCCAAAACAAACCCAGAGACTATATGAACACAATTACAAAACACTTTTCACACAAATAAAGTCATATCTAAATCATTTGAAAAAATATCAGTTGTTCATGGATAGGCTGAACTAATATAATAAAAATGACAATTCTAAGTAATTTAACCCACTTTTTCAGGGCCATACCAATCAAACTACCAAAAATTATTTTTATAGCTAAGGAAAATACTATCAAACTTTCTCCAGAAGAATAAAAGGTCCAGAATATCAAGGAAATTAATGAAAAGAAATGCAAGGGAAGGTCACCTAGCCATGTCAAATATTAAATTGTATCATAAAGCAGCAATTATCAAAACAATGTAGTACTGGCTAAGAAATAGAAGAGTAGATTGGTGGCATAGTTTAGGTACATAAGACACAGCAGTTAGTGATTATAGCAATGCACCATTTGATACAGCCAAACAGACCAGCTTCTCAGATAAGAACTCACTCTTTGACCAAAACTGCTGGGAAAATTGGAAAATAGTATGGCAGAAGCTGAGCAAGACCAACATCTGACACCATATACCGGAATAAATTCAAATGGGTACTTCATATAGGTATAAAGAATGATACTATAAACAAATTAGGGAAGCAAGAAATAGTGTAACTGTCATACTTATGGTGAATGGAGGAATTTATAACTAAAAAAGAGATAGATAACATTATGAAATGCAAAATGGATCATTTTGATTACATTAAATTGAAAAGTTTTTGCACAAATGAAGCCAATGTAACCAAGATTAGGAAGGAAGGAGAAAACTGGGAAATACTTTTCACAACCAGTGTCTCTTGTATCTCTCATTTCTAAAATATATAGAGAACTTAGTTAAATATATAAGATAACAAGTCATTTTTTCCCCAATTGATAAATGTTCAAAGGATATGAACAGGCTGTTTTCAGAGGAAGAAATGAAAGTTTTCTGTAATCTTACGTAAAAATGCTGTTAATTTGAGAGATTTACATCAAAACACCTCTGAGGTATCCCATTACACCTATCAGATTGGATAGCATGTCAAAATAGAAGGAAATGGTAAATTTTGAAGAAAATATGGGTATGTTGGAACACTAATTCATTGTTGGTGGAGCTTTGAGCTGATCCAACTATTCTGGAGAGCAATTTGGAACTATTCTCAAAGGACTATAAATACTGTGCACACCTTTTGACCCAGCAATACCTCTTCGAGAGCAATACCTCAAAGAGGTCATGTAAATGGAAAAAAAGGATCCATGTGTACAAAAATATAGCAGCTTTCTTTGTGGCCAAGAACTGGAAATGAAGAGGATGCCCTTCAATTAGGGAATGGCAAAAACAAGTTGTGATATATGAATGTAATGGAATACCACCATGCTGTAAGAAATGACAGAAGGGCAGACTTTGGAGAAACTTGGAAAGACATATATGAACTGATACTGAGTGAGGGGAGAAGAACCAGGAGCACATTGTACACACTAACTGTCACAGTCTGCAAGGACTGATTTTGATAGACTTAGTCCTTCTCAACAAGGCAAGGATCTAAAACAATTCCAAAGAGCAAATGATGGAAAATGCCAGTCACATCAAGAGAAAGAACTATGGAGTTGAAATGCAGAATGAAGCAGACCCTTTTCTTTTTCATTTTGTTTTATTTTTCTTCCCCTCCCCTTCTCATGGTTTTTCCCATTCATTATAATTCTTTTACGCAATATAACTAATGTGAAAATGTGTTCGGTACGAATATATATGTGGATCCCATATCAGATTGCTAGCTGTCTTTTTGGCAGGAAGGTGGAGTGAGGGGGAGAAAATGTAACATTTATGGAAGTGATTGTTGAATACTAAAAATAAATTATTTAATTTGAAAGAAAGAATAAAAAGACTGCCAACAATGAGACAATATAACAAAATTTATGGTAGGCAGCCAAATTAGTACTTAAAGGAAGATATAATACATAAATACATACATACATACATACATACATACATACATAGGTGCTTGTGTGTGTGTGCATATGTTTGTATGTGTGTTAATTGGGCATCCAGATAGAAAAAAATAGAAAAAGCAAAAGAAAGTCATTAAACAACAAAATGGAAATGAAAAATTGGAGGGAATGTTAATCAATTCAAAAGAAAAGAAAAAAATTATATTGAACTTTCAACTAAAACTAGGATTTGGTCTTCATATAAACACTATGAAATTAATTTGATTTAAAAAAAAGTAGAGAACAAAAGAATACTAGCAAGGAAGGAAAGTAAACACGGACATTTAGGAACACAATTCTTTTTATTTATTATGTAGACTTTCTTGAAATGGAAATTGTTTGCTGTATATTTTGAATTCTCTCACATTCTGATGTATACATGGCAATGTTTATTTTTTCCTGTTCTTATTTGCTATTTAAGTTTTAGTTTTCAGGTTTAGGCTATGTTTTTTTCTTTTTATTGTATATTTCAGTTTTAATATTAAATCAAATATAAATTATTCAAAAAGAAACAAAAATAAGAAGAAAATGAAATAACTATCAATTATGAATGGGTGAATGCACCACCAATGAGAATGAAATGTAAGAAATTATTAGGAGGTGTCTTGCTCAATTTTATGAAATCAAAACTGATAAAATACATGAAATGGGTCAAAATTAACAAAAATGTAAAATGCCCAGTGCAACAGAAAATAAAATAAAATACTTAAATTACACTATCTTAGAAAAAACAAAGAAATAAAACTAGACATTAAAGAACTACCTAAAGAAAAAAAAATCCCCAGGACCAGATGAATTAATAAATGAATTCTACCAATTATTCAAAGAACAATTAATCCCCAAAGTATATAAACTATTTGAAAAATATGTAAAAATAACAGAACAGAGGAAAATGAGAGTGGGGGGGGTAATCAGAAGCAAATACTTCTGTGGAGAGACAAAGTCAAATGACAGAATAGGAAAATGGGGAAGGGCAAGATAGGATGGAAGAAAATAGAGTTAGCCTTTCACAACATGAGTGTTATGGAGGTGTTTCATGACTAAACATGTATATCCTATATTGAATTGCTTGCCTTCTCAGTGAGGGTGTGTGGGGAGGGAGGAAGTGAGAAAATGTGGAACTCACAGTTTTAAAAACAAATGTTAAAAATTATTTTACATGAAACTCAGAAATAAGATACATAGGCAATGTTGTATAGAACCCAATCTTACCTTACAGGAAAATAGAAGGGAAGGGGATAGGAGAGGGTGGGAGTGATGGTGACAGAAGGGAAGGCAGATTGAGAGAAGGTGTAATCAGTATAAGTCATCTTGGGGTGGGGAAAGGGGAGAAATGCAGAAAAAAAATTGGAAATCAAAATCTTGTTGAACTGAATGTTGGAAACTAAAAATAAATTGATTAATCGATTTTAAAAAATCTCTTTGTGATATAGAACTAGTAGTACTGATGGTTTAGGGTATACACAGTCTTATAGCCCTTCAATTATACTTCCAAAATTCGCTCCAGAATGGGGTCCAATCATTTCACAACTCCACAGTTGAACTCCACAAACAGTACATCAATGTCCTAATTTTCCCACATCCCCTCCAACATTTATAATTTTTCTTTTCTATCATATTAACTAATTTAATAGGCGTGAGGTAGTACCTCAGTTACATTTCCATTTCTCTAATCAATATTGATTTAGAGATTTTTTTCTTATGAATATAGAGAGCATTAATTAATTCATTTGAAAATTGCCTTATAATATCCTTTAAACATTTTTCAATTATGGAATGACATATTCTTACAAATTTGATTAAGTTCTCCATATACTTGGCAAATAAGACTTTATCAAAGATATTTACTTTAAAAGTTGTTTCCTGACTTTCTGCTTCCCTTCTAAACTTCATTGCATTTATTTCATTTTTGCAAAATATTTTAACATAATATAATAAAAAATGTCCATTAAAAAAGAAAAAAAAGTCCTACCAAATTACATTTGGTACCAGAAATAGTTTTGAAAAATAAACCAGAGAGAGCAAAAAACAGAGAAGGATAAACATATATTAATCACCTTAATGATTATGCATGTAAAAACATAAATTAAATAATAGGAAAAATATAATAACTATGTGTCCCCAAGATTACAAATCATAACTATGTGGGATTTATACAAAAGATATAAATCTGTTTCAATATTAGAAAAAATAGTAGGATATTACACCATATAAATAAAAATACAAGCAAAAATCAAAGCATTCTATTCAAAGATGAAGAAAAAAATATTTTCCAAAATAGAACTATGGAAAAACTTAAGTACTCTGATCAAGAAAGTGATCCAGGAAATTTCCAAAGGGATGGTGATTAAAAATGCCATCCAACTCCACGTAGAAAACTGATCCAGTCTGAGTAAAGTTTCAACTATGCATTTTAAAAAATCTTCATCTTTATTACTTTATGTTGTATGTGTTTTCTTTTGCAACATGACTAATGTGGAAATAGGTTTTGAAAAATCAAGTCATATAATTTGTTTTTCATTAAGTGCTTTATGAAAGTTATTTTTAATTGTTTTCTTTAGTATTTTACCTTCCTCCACTACATATTAAAACAATCTTTAACATTAAAAAACCTTTGAGTTCTAAATTATGTCCCTTCCTTCATCTTCTCCCCCCATTCACCAAGAAATCAAGCAATTCAATATAGGTTATACATGTATAGCCCTACAAAACATGTACAAAATAGTCATGTTATGAAAGAGAACATAAACCATGAAAAAAACTCAAGAAATATAAAGTTTAAAAAAATATACTTCAATCTGTATTCAGACAACAGCAGTTCTTTCTTTGGGGATGGATAGCATTTTACATAAGTCCTTCAGGATTATCTTGGATCATTGTATTGCTGATAATTGCTATATGTCTGGCCTCAGACCCAACATTCTAACATTAAATTACTTAAGTTTGCTCTGAAAAACATTTTTATTTATCACAAGATTCCTGCTTTACTCTCAAAGTATGCACCCCTTCCACTGTTATCCCAAGAATGCCTACAATGTAGGTAACATCCTTATTTTCTTCTGAAATCTTTTCCTTTCCCAATCCTTTTCTCTTTTGGCTCTTGATGATACCTAGTTCTGCTCTTAAGGAAAAGCATCTCTTGTCTCCCTTTATGTCTCTAGCTGCACTTTAAATCATTTCCCTGTATCCTACCAACCCATTTCAATGGTGGGAGTATTGGAGTATTCCTTGCTTTCCATTGGTACTTCAAGACCCTCCTTCTATTATCATCATTCATTAACCTCTACTCCTTTGAGATTTATTCAGTCCATATCTAATAAGCATTGAAATTCTTGGTAGTTTTTGGTGACTAACATTCAAGCTATTCACTTTCTTTTACCTAACTGTTAGGTAACTAGATTACAGTCTTTCCTCTGCAACTGCCATCCAAATGATTGTGGACTATAATATAAATATTGACACTCCTTCAAAGATCCGAACCTTAAACTTTCTCAACTCACTAATTTTACATTACATACTCTTCAATCTCAGCCACACACAAAGATGTTCACGCCCTTCATTTAGAATCACTCCTGAATGAACTACTTCCATGTTCTTCAATTCTGAAAGTCCTTTATTTGACCACTATTTATTGCCATTCTCTTCCCTCTGTCTTACAAACGTAGACTCTTTTTTTTTATTCCAAAGTGATTTCCAATCCCTTGACCTTACAGTTCTATGCTATGCCACCATCACCATACTAGTGACACTATACTCCCTTCCTCATGCAATTCAACGGTACACTGTCTTGTTCCTTTATATCTCTTGACCACTTATAACAAAAGTCTTACCCTGTCCAATCTTGACATTGGATGACTTCCACTATTTCTTCACTTTTCCACCTCACTGCTAAATGAATTTGGAAACTGATCATAAAACCCATAAAACTACACTATATCAACTAGACATTTAAACCTTAATCAGGCACTTCTTGTTTCTGGTAATATTTATGCCACCCTAATTAACTTTTTCTTTCACTCACCACCTTGACACTTATAAAACTCTTCAAAAATCAAACTTTCCATAGTTCCATCACCCCTCAGAGGCTTATTTGTAAACATATCATATGAATGAAAAAAATGAAGTCATTCATGCAGAGCCCTCTTTCCTCCCCTCCTAGTCCTCCTCCTCAATCACCTAAATATCTTCTGCCACTATCCACCCTTTCACCTTTCTTTTTAATATAATGAGGCTTCCCTCACCATACTGAGGTTGTACCATTCCATCCCATTTATTGAATAGATTGGTCCTCCATTATTCCTACTCTTCAAATGATCTTTACTTTCTCTTTATCTCCTGTATTTATTGCCCACAAAGATGACCATATCTTTCTCATCCTCCAAAAATGCTCACGTAATCTTCTCATTCCTTTTTGTTACCATATTATATTTTTCTTTCCTTTAGGATCTAACATTGAGAAGGCTGTATAAAATATATGATTTTTCTTTCTTTCACTCTCAGCTTTTCTCTATAAAGCCTAGTTTAGAACTTCATCATTCACATGAATCTGCTCTTTCCAAAGTTATTAATGCTCTTTTAATTTCCAAACATGATGATCTTTTCTCAATCTTCCTTTTTGATCTTTTTGCAACCTTTGACATTATAATCACCATCCCCTCCCTGACACTCTTCAGGAAATCTTTCTACATTCTCCTCCTACCTATTTCACTTCTCCTCAGTATTCTTTGTTGTATCTTCATCCACATCACTTCCATTAATAATGACAGTACCACAAGGGTTTGTTCTCAAGCATCACTTCTATAATATTTCACTTAATATTACCTGATCCATTTGGATTGAAATATCACCTCTATGCTGGTGATTCTCAAATTGGTGACGTCTAGTCGCACATATTCAATTTCCTATTGGATATCTCAAAATAGATGTTCCACAAATATCTTCAACTCAGCGTGTTTAAAACTAAACTCATGATTTTCCCCTCCCACAAACCCTATCTTCTTTTTAACTTTTTAAATTGTTATTGATACTAACACTATCCCTTCAGTCATCCAGGCTTCCAACATAAGCGTTGTCTTCAACTTCTCTTTCTCATTTATCACATTCAAAGATTGCTAAGGCCTGTTGATTTTGTTAGCAACATCTCTCATCTATTCCCCTTCTTGCCTGTGACACTGACTCAGCATGGTATGATCTGTTATAACCAAATGCTTGACTATTAAAATAGTTATTCTGCTTCTACTCTCTCCTCATTTCACTCCATCTTCCACTCATTTATCAATCTGTTCATTCTCAATCATAGTTCTGAACATGCCATATATAATATAATAATTGATATAATGATGGTGGTGGTGATGATGAATATTTCTACTGGCTTCTTTTCAACCTCCAGGATCAATTTTAAAAAAAATCTTGTTCAACATTCCTTCTTTCATGACCTGCCCCTCTCCAATCTTCTTATGCATTATTTTTCTTCATATACTTTACAGACAAAAGATGCTGGCATCCTTGATGTTCATTGAAAAAGAATCAATATCTCCCCATTGTGAGTATTTCACTGATTGCCCCTCATGCGCCTGGAATGTACTTCTTCATCATTACCACTTGGCTTCCATGATTTCCCTCAAATTCTATTGAAAATTTTACCTTTTACCATTTACCATTTACAAGAATCTTCCCTCCACTTCCAATTTACCATAGATAGCCATAACATTGATATAATTTATTTGTACACTTATATTTGTGGGTTGTCTCCTCATTAAACTGTGAGCTCCTTAAGGATAGGGACCATTTTTTGCCTTTGTATTCCCATTAATTAGTACAGTGCCTGGAACATGTTAGGAATTTAACAAATATTTATTAACTGTTATACACATTTCGCATATTCACTCAGATTAATGCTATGCCTTTATCAACATACATTAGAGGTTAATCTAACTAAGACTATATGAAGTTTCACTTTATGGAATTCCATATCTTGAATCTTAAGACTGAAATATATATGTGTGTGTATGTATATATATATATATACATACATATATATTCATATATATGTTTAAGAGTATGCTGAAGTTTGAAATTCATTTTCTCTAGTTCTTTGTTGACTAGCTTTCTCATGCTTAAGAAAAAGAAATGCAAATTATAGCAGGGTTTTTTAGATTAAAAAATTCATACCAGTTTAAATTGGCTATCTATATTTTTATTTAGGCTGCAAGAAAGCAGTAATGGCTAATCTGTAGCACCGAATCTTTGGTACAATCATTATAAAATGTGTTATTCCACTCCATGTAAATTAGGGATAACCCATACATCAATGAAATGTTTTCTTTTTCCTCCCTCCAAACAGCTGGTGCTGCTTAGTCTGACAAATGAAACACTGCAGATAGTCTCTCAATTGTTGTAATTAATTACAAGAAAATTAAAGGCAAATAAAATAATCATGGGATCAATAAAATATTATTATTTTAATGAAGGACTCAGATGCACATACCATAAGGGCCAGGTTCCAAAACTTCAGGAATCTTACAAAATAATGCCCTGGATTCCAATGGACCACTCTACCAAGAAAGAAAACAAAGAACGAAGGATCTTGAATGAGACAAATGTGTTGACATCTGCAAACAATTCATTATGTCACCGGAGAATTCACCATAACTGAGCTGGTGAATGGCAAATAAAATAAAACTAACTGAACATATAACAAAGTGCTCTTTTAAGAAAATATCAGTTAAAATATTCTGTGCTATATTGTATCAAAGAAGTAAATGTATTCCAAAGACTTACAAATAAAGCAGTTAAGGGCATGTTATCAATATGTTTTGTGAAAGATTCAAATGTTATGATAATCACTTTTTAAAATTTAATTGATTTCTCTCTTCTCAGTTTTGGCCAGTTGTACTCTCTAATTAGTTTATTTCTATTGATTTCATTGCTAGGATACAGATTTGGCAAGTGATTTTAACAATAAAGGATTGAGGTTTCCTGAAATGAAAGATACATATTTGTTTTTGTGTAGATCTCCCAAAGGCAAGAAATTGCCCTGTAATTATGGAGAGATGCCAATGAAATGGTAAGTAATGTAATAGCTTCTATAAATGTCCATCTGGAAGGAATGATTCTAAAGCCCTTGGGGAGCATTAATCCTCCTTCACCCAGTAGGAAGAATTTATATTGTCAAACCAGGAAAGTTGGGTGAAATTTGCTTTATAATAGTCTAGAACTTTTTCTCTAAGTCCACAGTTGCCAAACTGTAGTAAAATTAGGAGAAATAATAAAAAGGATAATATCTGAGTTTGAGAAAGAGAAAATGTCATTTAATGAGACCAGTTTTCTTCCCACTCTTAGACAAATTCTTCTGATGACCTCTTTCAGTCTTGATCCAGCCTCCACCTCAATACTTTAGTATAACTCTATGGACTTACGTACACCAGCTTGACTATACAGAAGACTTGAATTAAGTTTCTCCATCTTCATAATATAAAGAATTTTTATAGTGTTTTATGGTTTTCAAAGCATTAACTCATTTGTCTCTATATTCTGCTGAATCTTACTATATTTTGAACTACTCTCTTTTCTTCTTTGGTTTCTAATTCTATATGGGCCTGTTATTTGCACTTACCATCACACTGTCCTTTTTGCCTTGTTGTTTCTTACTTTAGTGCCTGGGTGCATAGCTCTATGACATTTATTGTGACATGTAATTTCTCTGGTCCTCATTTTCCTTAACTGTAAAATGATTAAACAATCTCCAAGGCTCCTAAGTCCAAAAGTCTAAAATCAAATGCAATGCTTTCTACAGATGCTTTCAAGCATAAGTCTGTTCTTCACAAAGTGATAATTAATGACAGGGATTCATATAATAAGTTTGAATATTAGTAGACTGCATTTATAGCAATAAATATATACCATTTAGAGCAATAGTAATACTAGAATTTATTTACCACCTTTCCTGCATTAACCACTATACGTCAGCATTGTGATGTAGGTACTATTATACTCTTCTTTTCACAGCTGGGAAAACTGAGGAAAACAGAGGTTAAATGATGGCCATCACAGCTAATAAATTCTAAGGGCAGAAGCAAACTCAGATTTTCCTGGCCCAAGCATTCACTTTACTGTTTTTGACATCTGAATTAAGATGAACACTTAGAACAATTCATCTTCTCTAGTATATTTAAAAATATACTATGAAAAACTCAAATAGATCCTGGAATTTACATTATTACCTCTCTTTAAACTACAAAGCCTAGTGTGGCTCCTAAAAGATTTCAATAAATACTGGAGAAATTGATGCAAGTCAAAAATGCTGGGGTGACAGCAAAGAGTTTACTTTGTGAGGCTTTAATAAACTATAAGGATTTCTTTAGTAAAGAAGAAAACATGACAATTGAATTCAAAACTGGAACCTCACAAACAATAAATTGTTAGTTCTTTTTTGTGCAAAAAGCAGATATAGGAGAATTGAGTATGATCTCACCATGGGCTGGTATTTTATTGAATCCCCTACATTGTTGCTCTATTTCAGGTGCGTACTAATAAATATTAACAACTGGATATTAGGGGGAAAATATGCACAAATCATTTTCAAATTTGATATGTATTCTTTAAGCTTTTTCATCATTTTCTTACATCTAGACAATCAACAAACAACAATTTCAACCCTAATTTGTAGCATTTTGTAATTTTTGAGGTATAAATACTCACATTGTCTCTAGCACTCCTCTACCTATTGTGCACTTCCCAAGTATTATAAGTTTTCCAATATTTGATGGTAGTATATAGGATTTTAGAGCTCAAAGGATGCTTGGAAATTATCTTTTCACATTCTCTCATTTTATGGATAAGTACATTACAGGTTCAAGATGTGAAATGATTTGTCCAGTGTGGCATAAGAGTAAGAGCAAGTCAAGAATTTGGATAAAGGCCTCATCCCAAATAAAGTACTATTTCCATTATATCATGCTACCTTTCTTAAAAGGAAACCTTTCTCTTTAAGAAAAAGAGGACTGAATGAACTTCTTAGAGAAAAGGCTATTTCCTAAGCCCCAACTCACCAGTTCAGCTTTCCCTCAATCATTATCAATCATAGAAATAAACTCTATGCCACTTTTCTCATCTTCATCTCATAACTAATTCCCAGAAATCTGAATTGCAAGAATTATTTTTTGCTGCAATAGCAGTGTGACAACACTCTGTCTCATTCAGCCAGATAATTGAAAAAAGAGAGGAAATTGAGTAAGAACACATCTCTCTTTGACTATATGGCACTCACTCCACTGAGTATGACAGAACTGTACTTAGAAACAAGCTGGGACTACATGCATCCTCACAGAATTCATTTAGTGTCAGGGCCTATCCTAGTGAATTAAGAATTGCACAGCATTGTAGCTAGCTGAGATTCTGAGATCTAGCCTTCCACAACAGTGTCATCAAAGGAGAAGAAAAAAAGTGTTCATTATGAGGAAACAAGGGTGGGGGGGAAATATATGAATTAAAAAAAACTTGGAGGGAAGAAAATTCAATTAAAATATCTAGCATTAATAGTTAAGCCAAAAAGAGAGAAAGAGAATGTGGTCCCAAAAATCTGGTAAAAGAAGTCAAGTATCTGTGGATAAGTATTGAAAGGAAAAGGAAAATGAATCAATGCCTGATGAGACAGAATTTATTGATTCTGAATAGAGGTCATGCTCTCCTCAGATCAGAATTAATGACCTACACAGAAGAAATCCTTGCAGAATGGAAAATCTTGAATCCATGGTAGCAAATCTCATCAAAGAAACAAAGGATGGCTTATTTAAAATATGAATTCATGGTATTGAAGAAAAATCTAGAAGGAAAACAAAAGCAATAACATTAAATGATTTTAATCTCCATACAAGAAAAACATATGGATCTTGAATAATGTATATGTAAAAACAAATTAAGAATTATAAGTCTTCCAGAAGAAAATGGGAAGTCAAAAAACCTAGACATTGTAATACAAGAAATAATACCAGAAAACTGTCCAGAACATCTTAACACAGAAAATCTTTTAGAGGAATCAACTGATTGCCTCCTAAAAACACAAACAAACTCACACACACATACAGACATGATTATGTTTCAAATTCAAAGAAGGCACTTTTCTTAAACTTAATGGTTCCGTTGACAAACAACAAATTCTGCAAGTAAAAAGTAGCCATACTTTGAAAAATAAAGGAAATTAAATTCAAATAATACAAGATCATTTTTTCCACCCCTCCCTCAGAAGATAAAATGAAAGACCATGTTTGGAAGAGAAATGGAGCTCTACATGTAACCCAATGTAAATGTAAATGCTAATCTGAAACTAATCATAAATGTACATTCAATAAAAAGCTATTGGAAAAAATATTGGAAATAAAAGTAAACCTAATGAAATTATTTGCCTCTCAAATATGCTCTAGAACAGAAATATGAAGAAGAGTAAACAATTGCAGCAACCATGGACAACAGCATAAACAAAATACTGAAAATCATAGAGGCAAGTAAGAGACTTCTTTCCAAGCACAGCTGAGAACTTAGGGATGAAACAATTTGAATCGAAGCGTAGTAGAGAAACAGAAGTGAAATGTAATGGACTAAAGATCTGCCTACAAACTATTTTTATGGGTCCAAAGTCCAGAAGAAGAGGATACATAGAGAGGGTTGGGAGAGAGACAGAAGATAGTGTATGACGTGCCCTAATCAATTCAAAGTTAACAACTAAGGGAAAATAATTCCTATAGTCTCAGGTATAAGAAAGTGTAGAGGAAACTGGCAAAGAATTCAAAGAGAGGGGATGAAAAGATAGTGAAAAAAGAGGATTTTTTAGTGTTTGGAGAGAGTGCCACGAATGAATATTCCCATGGGGGAAGAAGTCTATTCTACAAAGGAGGGTGAGGAATTTACAATAGGTATGATATTCAGAGTTTTATTGTGTTTAGGTAAGTGGAAGACTGTGTTGGTTATTAGAAGGTAATGAGACATACAAGTCTTCAGTAGTAAGTAGCCATTGATGTTGCATTTCTGACTCCATTCCTCTCAAGGACTCTCTGTCATGTCTGATAGTCTGTGCCTTCTCTGGCATTAAAGTCATCTAGAATTACAACCTTGTTTTCTTTCTACATATTGATGATTAGAGGTGTTCATCTTTTACATGTACTGGATTTCTTGTAATCCATAACTAAGTGGATACTCCATGTAAAAGTGGTTATCTGAATCATCTTTACAAGGGTTTTTGTACATTGTTGTATATGCATGTATGTATGTGTACATGTATGTGCGTGTATGTGTGTAGGTGTTTTTCTACCACAAGGTTAGAATCCCTTCCTGCCAAAGTAAGCAGGCCAGGGTTATTGTAGATGAAACAGGCAATTTTCAGGGCATCATTTCTAGCCATTGCACCCTCCAGTAGGTGAGCAATACAATTCTTTAAAATAGGATCTGGAAACTTCCACTGCTGCTTCAGTCCTATTGTTGTTCATCATTCATTCTCAAAGACGACTTTGACATTAGGGAGGTGATGCCATGTCTTGCAAGTAAATTTGATTTAAGGAAGAGAGGATTGAGAAAAGTCACCATCCTCACTTTCTCCTCTGGCACCCTCTGGGTTCAGTGAGGAGACATAGTCAGGATGACTGGAGATGACACTGGATGCAGTGGGGGACTTTGACCTTTTTAAACTAAAGTCTTTCCCAGGTTTTAGTTTGATTGAGGCAATGATCATTTAGTGATTAAGGCTAGGTAAGAAATGGGCCAGAGAATGTTCTCTTTACCTAGTTAAAGACTAGTGGCAGGAAAAAATTTTAAAAATGGAAAAAAATGAAGAAAGTATAAAATTCCTCATTGGAAAAAACAACTGACCTAGAAAATAGAACCAGAAGATATGATTTAAGAATTTTTGGACTATCTGAAATCCATGATACATACATGCACATACATATATACACATACATAAATACATACATGCATGCATATGTGTGTGTGTATAAGCATGGTCATCAAATTTTAAGGAATTATCAGAGAGAAATTTCCTGTTATCCAAGAACTAGAAAGCAAATGAGTCATTGAGGGGATTCACCAAATACTTCCTGGGAAAGACATGAAAAAGAAAACTCCAAAGAATATTGTAGCCAAATTCCAGATTTATCAGGTCAAGGAGAAAATACTGCAATTAGCCAGAAAGTTGCAATTTAAGTGTCAAGGAACCAATAGTCAGATTAATGTAGGACTTGGCAGGTTCCAAATGGTAGAATCAGAAAACTTGAAACATGCCATTCTGGAGGTAAGAAAAGCTGGTATTATAGCTGGGAATCATTTACTCAGCAAAATGAAATATAATCTTTCAAAAGAAGTGATGGAAATTCAATGAAATGGGAGACCTTCAATCATTCCTAATGAGGGAATGAGAGCTGCATGAAAATTTGAACTTCAAATACAAGACTCAATAGTAACATAGAAAGATAAACAGAAAAGAAAAAAATGTTATTCAATAATGTTAAACTGTTGCAAACCTGCATAGGAAGATGAGACTTTAAACTCTTGATATTAGGTCATTTAGAGGGGATATACATAGATAGAGGAAATGGGCATAAGCTGATTTTGATGAGATGATTAAAATAATTAGCTAATTAAGGGTTTAAAAAGGATTATACTGGGAGAATAGGAAAAGAGGGAGGAAGAATAATAGAGTAAATAAGCTCACATGAAGACCAAAGACCTATTATAGAAGATGGAAAGAAGGGAATCTCTCACCAGATTTAGTTCAAAGAAGGTATAATTTTCATATTCTCATATTTTACAGAATGAGGTTATAGAAATCTATCTTATTCTACAGGAAAGTAACAGGAGAAATGGGGAAAAAAGGAGAAGGTGGACAGAAGGAAGGGCAGAAGAGAAGGCAGACATAGTGGGGGAGGAAGGAGGAAATAAAAGGGAAGGTGATCATAGAATGAAAGGGGGATTAAAGGAGGTGGTTGTCAGAAGCAAAACAATGGAAAGAGAGAAAGGGTGAAAGGTGATAAAAATGTATAAACAAGGAAAAAAATAGAATGGAGGATAAGATGCAGTTACCAACCAAAACTGTGAGTGTGAATGGGATGAACTCTCCCTTGAAATGGAAGCAGACAGCAGAGTGGAGTAAAAATCAGAATTCTACAGCACGTTGCTTACAAAAAAGATATTGGAAGTGGACAGATACACACAGAGTAAAGGTAAAAGACTGGAGAAGAATCTATTATGCTTCAGCTGAAGTAAAGAAATAAAATAATCAGGGACAGCAATCCTGATCACAGACAAAGACAAAGCAAAATAGATCCAATTAAAGGATCTAAGAAAGGAAACTATATTTTGCTAAAAGATACCATAGACAATGAATTAATATCAATATATATGTGTGTGTGTACACAAATTAGTATAGCACCCAAATTCTTAAAGGACAAGTTAAGTGAATTACAGGAACAAATAAGTATACAAGTGGGGGAGTTCAATCTCCCTCTTTCAGAACTAGACAAATCAAACAACAAAATAATAAGAAAGGAGTTAAGGAGTTGAATAGAATTTTAGAAAAGTTGCATATGTTAGACCTCTAGAGGAAACTGAATTGGGATAGAAAGGAATACATCTTTTTCTCAGTGCTACATCGCACCTACACACAAAAAAAACATATATTAGGGCATACAAAACTCACAATTCAGTACAGAAATGAAGAAATATTGCCATCATACTTTTTATAACATGATGTAATAAAAATTACAGGTAATAAAAGACCATGGAAAGAAAGGATTAAAATTAATTGAAAACTAAATATTCTAATGCTAAAGAACAAGTAGGGCAAATGATAAATGATAGACATATTCAACAGCTTCAACAAAGAAAATTACAATAAAGAAACAACATACCAAAAATTAGGGGATGCAGAAAAAGAAGTTATTAGGGGAAATTTTATATCTCTAAAAGTTTACATGAATAAAATATTGAAGAAAGAAAGAAATTAATTGGGCATGCAACTAAATAAGGCAAAAACAAAATCAAGTTAATATTCCCTATCAAACGCCAAATTGGAAATTCTTATAACCAAAGTAGGGCTTAACCAAATGGGAATTAATAAAATTATTGAAATAATGAATAAAACTAAAAGCCAGTTTTAGGAGGAAAAACAAAATTAAATAGATAAATCCTTGTTTTATTTGACTAAAAGCAAGAAAGATGAAAAACAAATAATGAGTATGAAAAATTAAAAGGGTGAACTCGCTATCAATGAAAAGAAAATTAAAATAATAATTAGGAGACATTTTGCCCAACTGTAAACCAATAAATTTCAAAATCTAAGTGAAATGGTTAATATTTGCAAAAATATAAATTGCCCAGATTAACAGAAGAGGAAATTAAAAAAAAAATTACCTAACCCATTTCTGGAAAAGAAATTGAAGAAATAATTAATGAACTCCCCAAAGGAAAATAAAACATTCAAAGTCAGATGGACTTACAAGTCAATTCTACGAACATTTGAAGAATAATTAATTTCAGTACAATATAAACTCTTCAGAAAAATAAGTGAAAGAGGAATCCTATCAAATTCTATTTCTGATACAAATGTGGTGCTGATACCTGTGCTAGGAAGAACCAAAATACAGAAATAAAATTATAGATCAATTTACCTAATAAATATTGATGCAAATATTTTTAATATGATGTTAGAAAAGAAATAATAGGAGTTTATCACAAGGATAATACACTGTGACCAGATGCGTTTTATACCAGGCATGTAAGTCTGGTTCAATATTAGCAAAGTTAACAACATAATTGATAGTATGAACTGCAAAATGAATAGGAATCATATGATTAATTCTATACAGATCTGACTCCTGCTAAAACACAGGACAGCACAGGAATAAATGAAGTTTTGCTTAAAATGATAAGTAGCATCCATCCAAAACCATTACCAAGCATTACATGTAATGGGAATAAGCTAGAAGCATTTCAAATAAGAACAGAGGTGAAACGAGGATGTCCATTGTTTTTGTTGTTCTTCAACTAGAAATATTAGCCTCAGCAATAAGAGAAGAAAAAGGAATAGAATGAATTAAAATAGACATAAAGGAAACATAGCTGTCATTCTTTGAAGATTATATAATTGTATACTCATAAAATCCTAAAGAATCAACTAAATTAAAAAAAAACACTGGAAAAACTGACATTAGCAAAGCTTCAGGATATAAAATAAACCCACATAATAATTGGCATTCCGATATATTGCTGACAAAGCCCAGCAGTAATAGACAGAAAGAGAAATTCCATTTAAAATGCCTGCAGGAATATGAAATATTTGGGAGTGTCCCTGCCAAGACAAACCCAGGAACTATATAAACACACTTACAAAACAATTTTCACACAAATAGAGTCAGATCTAAATACTTGGGAAAATATCAGTTGCTCATGGGTAGGCTGAGCTAATATAATAAAAATGACAATTTTACTTTAATTAATTATTTAGTGCCATACCCAAATACCAAAAATATGTCATAGAACTTGAAAAAATAATAATAAAATTAAACTGGAATAACAAATTTTCCAGAATATCACGGGCATCAATGAAAAGAAATGCAAGGGAAGGTGACCTAGCCATACCGGATCTAAAACTATATAATAAAAGTATTTGCTACTGTCTAAGAAATCGAGTAGAGGATCAGCAGAATAGGTTAGATACACAAGCCATAGTGACTATAGTAATTACTATAGTAATCTAGTGTTTGATAAACCCCCAAACTTCTGCTTCTGTGATAAGAACTCACTAACTGACTAAAACTGCTAGGATAATGTGGAGAATGCTATGGCAGAAACTAGGGAGAAACCAACATATTTCACCATAAAATAAGATAAGGTCAAAGTAGGTATATGATTTAGACATAAAGGGTGATTCCATAAGTGAATTACGGTAGCTAGGAATTGTTTTTCTGCCAGATCTATGGACAAGGGGTAGAAATTATGACCAAAGAACACATAAAGAACATTATGAAATGCAAAACAAATAATTTTGATTACATTAAATGAGAAAGGTTTTTGCAGAAACAAAACCAGTATAACTGAACCTAGAAGGGAATCAGAAAGCTGGAAAAAATGTTCACAGTTAGTGTCTCTGATAAAGGCCTCATTTCTAAAATATATAGAGATATGAGTCAAATTTATAAGAATATAAAACATTCCCCAATTGATAAATGGTCAAAAGATATGAACTGGCAGTTTTCAGAGGAAGAAGTTAAAGCCATCTATAGTCATTTGAAAAAAATGTGTCTAAATCAGTATTGATTAGAGAAATGCAACTTAAAACTAATCTATGGTACTATCTCATACCTATCAGATTGATTAATATGACAAAAATTAACAATTATGAATGTTGGAGAAGATGTGGGGAAAATGGAAAACTAATTCATTGTTGGTGGTGTTGTGAATTGATCCAACAGTTCTGGAGAACAATTTGGAACAATACCCAAAGGGTTATAAAACTGTGCATATCCTTTGATCCAGCAATACTGGTACCAGGGTTATGCCCTAAAGAGACCATAAAAGGAGAAAAAGACTCACAAGTACAAAAATATTTATAGCAGCTCTTTTGTGGTGACCAATAGCTAAAAACTGAGAGAATGTCTATCAATTGGTGAATGACTGAACACGTTGTAGTATTTTAATGTAATGGGGTACTATTATCCCATAAGAAAGGTTGAGCAGACGGACTTCAAAAAGACCTGGAAAATCTTACATGATTTGATACTTAATGAAGTGAAAAAAAATGAATATAACATTATGCACAGTAACAGGGACACTCTGGGATGACTGACACGGATAAACTTCACTCTTCTCGGCAATGCAATCATCTAAGACAGTTCTGAAAAACTTTTGGTGGAAAATTATATTCATATCCAGAGAGAGACTATGGGGTATGAATGCAGATTGAAGAATACTATTTTCTTTTTTCTTTCTTGTGGTTGTTCCCTTTTGTTCTGATTCTTCCTTTACAATAAGAATGATGTGGAAATATGTCCAAATGATTGTAGATGTATTGCCTTTATCAGATTCCATGCTATCTTGAGAAGGGATAGGGGAGGGATAGAGGAAAAAAATGGAATTCAAAATCTTATAAAAGAGAATGTCGAACACTATCTTTACATGTAATTAGCAAAATATAATTACTAGTAAGTGGAAGAAATATACTCAGTTGAGAACTGAATAGGTGAGAGAGAATGTTCTCCATTGCCTTTTGCAAATTCTTTAGTGTTTTAATGATCTGGACATTCCCAAACAAACATGCCTCACACACACACACACACACACACACACACACACACACACACACACTTGCATATATACAGAAAGATTAGAGATAGATATCTATATATAGATATGCATATTCTTTTATATGGATATATATATATATATAAATGTGTGTATGTATATGTATGTATGTATGTGTGTGTGTGTACTCAAATAATGGAGAAGCATAGAATAGATATTATTAAAAGAGTGGATATTGTCATGTAAGAATTACATGGAGAAAGAGTAAAACAAATCTTAGAGAGATGTATAAGCAGAAAAAAAGAAACAAAAGTAGCATAGTTATTCTATATGAGGAAGTGATAATTGATGGAAAGCTCATATGATCCATTAGTACATTTACTTTGTCAAAATGTCTAAATAACTTCCAGTATGACATTGTTCAAGCTCTCATTCCATCATGGAAGATTGAAGGGTTACACGCAAGAATGTGATCCACAGGGTAAGAATGAATAACCACTTGGAGGAAATCACCTATTCATCTGCATATGTAAGTACAAAACTAGCTAGTATTTAACAGCATCTCCATATATATATACACATAATACATATACATGTGTGTGTATATATATAGATACATATACATGTGTATATATACATTTACATGTATATGTGTATATACATACATGCACACATGCACACACATATATGAGGGGGAGGAGTTAGGTAAGGGAAGAGAACACTGAGATTCAATGGAATTTGTAGTTTTGTAAGATGTCTTAAGTGGTATAATGTTAAAGGAAACTGAAGATCTTCCATACCCCTTTGTATTGGCAAGTAAGCAGGTACTTAGCATCTTGTTCCAAGTTAACACCTTGATTAAGCTATTTAATTAACACAGAATTAGTTAAAACCTTGGGAGGAAGTTTCTAATGGAACAGAAAGGGGCAGAGCAGGGAAGAGCTAAGGCATATATGAGGAAAAGCTGCAGCCGGGAATGGCAGAAGTTCCTGGGGTAAGCATCTGGAGGCTGGATCTTCTGCTGAGACCTTTTTTTCTGCTGAGATCTTTATTTTCAGAATTTCTGCTGAGAACTTTCAAGAACCAGGCTTAGGAGCTACCATGAGTGAAAGAGGAGAATCTCTGCTTGAGGGAGCATGTTCTGTTGTGAAGGCTTGGGAATTCGGGTATTCACTGCATTAACCACATGTACCAGCTTCTTGGCTACTGTAATAACTTTGGTATTTTGGTTCTGGGAACTGTTTTTTTGGTATCTGAATAAAGACTTTGGTTCTATCCTTCATGTGGAGAGCCTGTTACATTTTGTGATTCACAACTATACCAGCATATTCATAACCACTGTGGGTGTTGTGGATATTGCATTATTGTTACAAGTGGTAATAGTTGGGCTACTGCCCAATATGCTAAACAAAGTTATACTTTTTTTGTAACATAACAACAAGAAAATACTTAACATTTATTTTGTCATTGACAAATGTATTCTTCTGTGTGACAGAAATAATTGCACTGATTTTTGGACATAAGATACTAGACTAAGAAACTATTATAAAAACTGCATATTTAACTTAAAAATGTAGTCAATATTCTAATATTTTTCCACATGTACCTCCTTAAAATAGACTAGAAATATCTCTTCATTCCTCACCCTTTAAGGGACAAATTATAGGGAACTATATCGCAGTCATATAAAAAGTGTTAATCATTGAGTCAAAAAATTGCTTAAAACCTCAAGTATCATACTGGATGATTAGTTAAGTGAAAATGGGGTGATGATTTCTCTCAGACCCTGTTTCCTCATCTATGAAAAATAATTACAGTGTCTCCCTCACAGAAATATCATGAAAAAATGTGTATATCTTAAATCACCATGTGAATTATTATGAATTAAAAAGAATAAATTAAATGACTATGGATAATATTAGATTGAAAGCCATTGGATCCACCCTTATTTTAATTAGTTTCTGAGCATAGGGAGCAATATATCAAGACATAAATGTAAAGTATATATATGTACCTGGAAACTATGAATCTTATACACACACGTGTATATATATATATATAATTTTTTTCTTTCTTACTATTCTGCCTCATTTTTCTCTCATACTCAACTATACATATATAAAATGCATTTTATCTATGCTTCTGCACATTATTTCACATTACTTTGTCCTTATGTCAACAAAATTGAGTCTGAGTATAGGTCACCTGCTTTTAAGTTTAGATTCTCTCAGAAAAGTTTCATAATAAATCATATTTCCACCTTAAATATATTGAAGTGCAGTTTTCAAAATGACTATAAAGTTCTGAGCATCCTCTATCCAGGTTAATATGTTCTAAGTTCAAAAAGTAGAAAGTTGTTTTATATAATTGATTCTGTGAGAAGTATTAAAATGTTTTTCTGTCCCTCCCTTCCTCCAATTCTTTCTTTCTTTCTTTCTTTCTTTCTTTCTTTCTGTCTTTCTTTCTTTCTTTCCTCCTCTCTCTCTCTTTCTTTCCTCCTCTCTCTCTTTCTTTCCTTCTTTCCTCCTCTCTCTCTCTCTCTCTCTCTCTCTCTCTCTCTCTCTCTCTCTCTCTCTCTCTCTCCCCCTTTCTTTCTGTGTGCTTCAGTTCTAGAGTTCCTTAAGTGTTTTCTGTTCTCTAGGAAATATTGTCTTGAAATACTAAGTGAAAGAGAAGGAAAGTGTAAAAGTCATTAATTTCAATTAGCTTTATTTTCCACCAGAAAGTTGTTCAAATGACCTTACCTATGCAAATGAGGTCTAATTACTTTCAAGAAAAGATTCAAGTTAAATTATCTGATATTTTGGAACATGGCCAGTTTATTTTGTCCCAAATATTTCAACCCTTCAGGAACTCATTTAACATTTCTTTTAGCAAAATGCCCCCTTTAACAACCCGAAACCCTAGCAATGGTAACACAACTTAATTTATAATTTACTGTGTTTTGCCTTATCAACACATCTTAATCATGGTTTCATTTTAAGTAAAATTAGTATAAATCAGAGGTTCTGAAGAAAGAAGCAGCCTGAGTTAACTTCAGAATTACTACACGACAGAATAATCACCCATGGAAAGTACACATTTCATTATGTAAAATAACTTCAAAATGCCCAAATCTTTAGTGAGCTGTCCCTAATTGCTGCTAACTTGATTGCATGTCATAAAGGCAAGAGCAAGTGATGATACAACCATTTGAATACAAATATGCACATGTGTATACGTGTATAACTACACAATATATACATGTATAATAAATGTATGCATACATATACATATTGAATATAAATCCAAAAATGTCATGTGTGTATATATATGCACATGTACATACATATTTGTATACCCATATATATATTTGAAATATATATTCTCTTTCAGTAATAAGATACCTTGAGTGTTTTTGGTCTGTTATTGGGTTAGAATGTACCTATGAATATATAAATAAATAAATTGAGCTTTAAGATATAATATAAAAGTATATATTTCATCATATGTTAAATAATATATTATATAAACAATTCTTTTTTATTAAATATCATGTTATAACATATTATGATATATTAAGTAATATATCATGACATATAATATTCTGCATTAATTGTGGACATCTACCAAGACATATTATTTATTATATTACACAGTAAATATTAATAGATAGATAGATAAATAGATAGATAGATAGATAGACAGACAGACAGATATAGGTATACACACACCTCTATAGACCACATTCATTACCTTTCCACACAAATCCTTCTTTCCTCCTAACTTCTTTACTGCTTTTGAGGGCATCACCATTCTTTTTCTGACCCAAACTCATAATCTACATTTCATTATATACTCCTATTTTTCACCCTCCCATTCTCAAATAGAATTAATTATCACATGGTGTCATTTGACACTTCATAATATCTTTCCTATATGCATAGTCCTTTATCTTCCGATACTGTTACTACCCTGAGGTGCAGATGCTTACCACCTCACATCAGAACCTTTTCAATTTAGTGTTTATTATTGTGGACACACACACAAAGAAAGCTAGAGATCAGTATGTATGTTATATATGTGCATTCTTATCTCTAGCTTTCTTTCTGTGTATGTGCATGCATATATGTATATATCCTTATACTGCTGTAACAATAATTACTTTAAATTTGAAGGCTCCTTTTTGTTATGTCAAATAAGCAGGTACTTAGCTCTTAGTCAAATCTTTGTAAAATGAACACAAGGTGTGAACCCTGTCTCCTGTTGCTGACATAACCTGAAGGTGTTGGCTGAAACTTGAAGCCAATGCTGTGTGTGTATATAAGAAAAACCCCAGAGAAAGACAGAATTTTCTCCTGACAAGACCCTGGTGGAAGAAGCTGTTCTGCTGAGAGCTTTGATGAAGGCTGGAATTGCTGGTGGGAAACCTACCTGGAAGGCCAGTGTTGCTGCTGCCACCTGGAAGGCTGACATTTCTTCTGGGTCCTAGGGCCAACCAAACTGCCAGAGGACTGAGGATGCATGACCAGGATGCTAATACTTTGCTTGTTTGTGGATTGTTTGGTCCTTGAATTCCCAGGAACAGAAATTGTGAAGGGTTTGAGATGTACTGTACTCTATGAACTTCAGTGTGTAGCAGGAATTGACTGGAGGACTGGACAAGGACCTGGGAGCTGTCTGTCTCTGAATCCAGGTGACTGTTTGGTTGATTCAGGCAGGAGCTGGGATCATGGAAGGGAATCCAGGGAATCTGAGAAACCACCTGAAGTCAAGATGAAGAAAAAATCTCTCCTTGGATATTGAATGCTGAAATGATAACATGGTTTACAAGTGACCTGGAGGTGGGGGTGGGGGGTTGTGTATTTCCTAATTATTGTATTTAGTGATTTCTTATACTTAGTAACTGATTGCTAAGTTGTTGTGCAGAGAATAAGAGTGAGTTGAGACCTGGATTCAAGGTAAATTAAGATGTGGATTTATTAAGCAAGTGTGTGACTAAAGAAGTGTTCACTCAAATCAGTAGTAGCCACTGGGGGTACAGACTTTGGTTATAAAAGGTAAAACCACAGAAACCACAATTAGGGAGGGGAGCTAGCATAAGTAATGACATACTGAAGCAAAGAACAGCCATTGGTTAGATCTATAGCTCAGTGCTAATTTGGGAATATGGTACAAGGGTACAAGGGTGCAATCTTCCTGTGACTTAAGGGTCCCTCCTAGAACAGTTTGGAGGGCACAGGGTGGAGGGTTATAGTCAGTGCTTTCTACAACAGGTTGTAGGGTCATGGGGTAAGGGGGACTGGAATTCCCCAGAACTCGATGGGGTCATGTTCTGGGTGAAGGGTTTGGGAACCCTGCTTGGTCAGCAGAAGAGGACACTGTGTTCTCTACATTATACCATCACCCTGAGTTGAACCTTGTACACTTATGTCGGTTCAAGGAGAACATATAGAATGCTGACTAGGGAAGGAGGGAGCAGAGAACCATGTCTTGAGCAATGCTCAGACATGCCTTAAGCAGTTTCAGGCTATGACAAGGTATAGGATAGAGACAAGGACAGAAATATAGAAGGGCCTTAATGGTGGGCCACAAATTGGGTGGTGTGTAGTGACCTGGGATTTGGGTTTGGGTACAACAAAATGAGTGACTGATTAAGTTAATCTTGTTGCCCCATGAATGGAAGACTGACATATTCTGAGATGATTGAATGACTAAGTAAGGACGCAAACTTTCTTATTGATACCAGATGATTGTTTGGGTTTTTTTTTGTTCTTCTCTGTTCTGAATATTGTGACCACTTTGGTGAAAATTATTTGGCCATTTTAATGATAAGCTGCTGTGAGGACTATATTATGATTTTCTGTGATAAGATGTAATGTTGTGAATACTATATCTTTATTTGTTCTGAATTTTTCCTTTGATTTGTTCTTGAATTAATAGTCTTCACCATACTGTGTAATCAGAACCTTAAAAGCAGTTCACAGTAGCATTACCTTTGGAAGCTGCTCATGCATGGCTTTACAAGTGTATATATATATACATATGCAAACATATACATGTAGGTATATACATATATAGACACAGAGACAGACACATACATAGGAATATTCATATGTATATACAAACAGATGATGATAATAGGTATGCAGAAAGGTACATAGAAAATTGATTATATGTATGTGTATATATGTGTGTATTTATATATATGTATTCATGTATATGTATACAAACAAATATCTATATGTTTTATATATCTATACCTATCTGTATATCTTCTATAGCAACATGAGTTTTGATATCCATATCCATACTATCAACATTTTTACTTATCTCTATATTCTATAGCAATATCTATAAATAGATTTAGGTTGAGATCAGCAAGCTATCCAGTTAGATCAATGAGAGAGAGAGAGAGAGAGAGAGAGAGAGAGAGAGAGAGAGAGAAATCTCAAATGACAACTAGTTTAATTTCCTCATTATGTGACTGAGGAAACTGAGTTGTTGCTTGGAGGGTTTGAATAGTGTGTCCACAGTGATTTAAATAATTTCCTTTACAAGTTTTTAAAATCATCTTCCTATGGGTGCTTAATAGATGTTTATTGTTGCTTTCTTTTATTGATACTGATTTTATTTTCTTAGCAAATTTGGCTCTTTTAAAGCAAAACGTATAGGAAGTCACCGAGCCTATAATGAGAACCATAGAGTTATAGATTTAGAACTAGAAGGAGCCTTACAAGTCATTGAATCAGATCTTTATATTTTCTTGATGAGGAAACTGAAGCATATGTGTCTTCATATATCTCATAATGACTTACAAAGGTTGAAAGAAATTAACAAAACTAAGAGCCATGTATGCCAAATTCAAGCCTTCCAGAAGCTGTATTTGAATGGTTGCATTGACTGTGATCAAACTAATACTGGAATTTATTCATCACACTGTATTAATTTCACACACAACTAAGCAAATCACCTTTACTAATCTTTAGTCTATCCCTATCTACTGGTTCCTTCCTTATTATCTACAAATATACAGAAGATGCCTCTGTTCTGAAAAAAGAAAACAAAAAAAATGATTAAACTTACTTAGATCTTATATCTCTTCACGATGCTGTTAGAATTAAACTTCTAGAAAATAAAATCTGTCTACACTTCTTCAGCATTTAACAATCTGTCTTTTCACCTCATTACTTGAAGGAAAATGCTCTCTCCATAGTTGCCATAATTTACATTTTTTATTATAATTAAATTCATTAACAAATTTTAAATAAAATTTATATTTAATAAAAAATCTGATGGATCTCCCTCTCAACTTTTCAATCACCCATTAAAAAAGAAAAAATGTCAGTTATAAGCTTCTATAAATATTCAATACAAATTTCCACATTAAACATTTTCCCAAATTATGACTCTATCTATCCATCCATCCATCCATCCATCCATCCATCCATCCACCCACCCACTCACCCACCCATCCATCCATCCATCCATCCATCCATCCATCCATCCATCCATCCATCTATCCATCTATCTATCTATCTATCTATCTATCTATCTATCTATCTATCTATCTATCTATCTATCTATCTATCTACCTGTCTGTCTGTCTGTCTGTCTGTCTGCCTTTCTGTCTTTCTGTCTTTCTGTCCATCTATCTGTCTGTCTGTATATCCATCCTTTAAATCTATAACCTCTTTATGAAGAGATGAGTAGGATGTCTCAGCATTTATCCTTTGGAATCATGGTTGGTCATTTCATTGATCAGGGTTGTTATGTCTTTTAAAGTTATCTTCTTTAAGTTATCATTGTAGAAACAGGTAACATTATGAAAAGTAAAATTGTTAATTTTGACTACATTAAATTAAAATTTTTTGCACAATCAAAGCCAATGCAACCAAGATAAGAAGGGAAGCAGAAATCTGGAAAACCATTTTTACAGCTAGTGTCTGATAAAAACACCTCATTTCTAAAACATATACAAAACTGAGTCAAATTTATAAGAATGCAAATTATTCACCAATTGATAAATGATCAAGGATATGAACAGACCATTTGCAGATAAGAAAATTAAAGCTATCTGTATTCATATAAAAATACTCTGTATCACTATTGATTGGAGAAATGTAAATTAAAACAACTCTTGAAGTACCACCTCACAATTATCAGGCTGGCTAATATGACAGAAAAGTTAAATGATAAATGTTGGAGAAGATGTAGGAAAATTGGAAAATTAATGCACTGTTGGTGGAGTTAACTGATCCAACCATTCTGGAGAATAATTTCGAACTATACGCAAAGGAGTATAAAACTGTGTCTACCCTTGCATACAGTAATATTGCTGCTGAGTCTTAATCCCAAAGAAATCATAAAAATGGGAACATAATCCACATGTACATGAATATTCATAGCAGCTTTTTGTGGTGACAAAGATTTGGAAACCAATGGAATTCACAAACAGGGAATGGATGAATAAATTGTGCTATATGAATGTAATGGAATAATATTGCTCCAGAAGAAATGAAGAGGAGGTGAATTTCAGAAAAAAACATGGAAAGACTTCCATGAACAGCTGTTGAGTGAAGTGAGCAGAACCAGGAGAACATTGTACATAGAAAAACCAACGTAGTTTGATGACCAGTTTTGATAAACTCAGTTCTTTTCAGTAATGCGATGATCTAAGGAAATTCCAAAAGACTCATGATAGAAAATATTATCCACATCCAAATAAATAACTATGGAGTCTGAAAGCTGATAGAAGTATCCTATTTTTTATTTTGGTGTTTTATCCATTTTGTAATGATTCTTCTTTCATAACACTAGTAATGTGGAAATATTTAAAATGGTTATTTATAGCCTATTTAAGGTTGCATGGCAATTTGGGGAGAGAGAAAAATTTAGAATTCAAAGTTTTATGAAATTGACCATTTAAAACCAAAAAATTAATTAATTTTAAAAAACAAATTATATTTGCTATTCCATAAATTATTCTCTTGTTTCTCCTGACTCTACTTAAAATAAATTCATAGAAAACTTCTTTTTCTATTTTCTTGAATATCTTTAGTGCTCTGGGTAAAGAGTGTGCAATATTTAATGACTTTTTGAAAACAATTCTAAATTTCTTTGCAGAATCCTTTTGACCCTTTTATAGTTTTACCAAGAGTATTTAATTTATGGCTTTTTCCCGCTGTAGATATTCCAGAATTTGTCAGTTTCCTTTTTTAAAAAATCAGTTTTACCAATCTGAGAAAATTTGAGACCCTGAGTTGCTTTATTACTGGTTTAATTATTATATATTTTTTCATATGGCTATGATTAGTATAGATTTCTTTCTCTGAGCATACGTTGTTAATACTCTTTGAACATTTAGCAATTATATAATTACTTTTATATTGTGGAAACCTTTTTCTATATATCTTAGAAATATGGCCTCTACTTACACGGGTTGATACAAACTGAAATGTGCTGTGTACGAAGTTACAGAATTATTCTAAATGATTAGCTGTGAATGACTCAGCTATTCTCAGCAAAACAATTACCAAGAACAACTCTGAAGGACTTTTGAAGAAAAATGCTATCCATCACCAGATAAAACACTGATGTCTGAATGCAGACTGAAGCATATTTTTCCTACTGTATTTTTCCTGAGGTTTTTTGACTGTTTTCTTTCACAACATAGCAATTATGAATATGTTTTCCATTACTACCCATGTATAACTTATATTAAACTTCTTGTCTTCACAATAGGGTGGGAGGAGGAAGAGAATTTTGAATTCAATGTTATAAAAATGAAGGTTAAAAACTTGTTTTTACATGTAACTAAGGAACTTTAAAAAACTAAGTAAATACTTAAAAAAAAAGAAATTTGACTTTTGTTAGAAATGCTTTCTGCAAAGATATTTTATCCCCAGGGTACCTTTTTGCTTCCAATTTTAACTGTTTTGATTTTGTTTTAATTTTATAAATTTAGCTTCACTTTTATATCATTAAAAGAGTTGATTTTACACTCTCTGATTGTCTCTATATCTTGTTTCATTACAAATTCAATTTCTATTTTGTCCTCTGATTTTAAAACATCAGTGCAATTTTCCTTGAGAATTTCTTGAAGGATGCTTTCTAAGTTCTTTTCTTTAATCATGACTTTCAGGTTGATCAATAATTTTTAAATTGTCTCTCCTGGATCTATTTTCCAGGTCAGTGGTTTTTTCAAGGAGATATTTGACATTACCTTCTATTTTTACATTTGTTTGTATCTATTTAATAGCATCTTGATTTCTCATAAATTCATTTGCTTCCATTTGCTCCACTCTAATTTTGAAGGAATTACTCTCTTCAGAATGCTTTTGAGGTTCTTTTTGCATCCAGCAAATTTGACTTTTTAAGGCATTTTTCTCCTCATTGGCTTTTTGGGTCTCTTTTGCCATTTGAGTTAATCTGCTTTTTAAGGTGGTATTCTCTTTAGTCAGGTTATTGACTCTTTCTTGCATCATTCTCATTTCTCTTCCCAATTTTTCCTCCACTTCTCTTATTTGGTTTTGAAAGTCCTTTTTAATTTGATCTACGGCTTTAAGTAAATCTTTATATTTCTTAGAAGCATTTGGTGTGGGAGTTCTGACTGTGTCATCTTCCTCCCACTCCATGCTTTCATCCTTTTTGTCCCCCCCAAAAAGGATTCTAGAGTTTGATTACTTTTATTACTTTGCTTCCTTCTCCTCATGTTGGCCAGTCAATTAATTGATTGATTTTTTTAGCTCTGTGGAACTCTGCTTCCTGGGGGGAAAGCTCTGTCCCAAATCACTGGGATTTTCATAGTTGTCAGAGCTATTGGGTGGGTGCTGCATCCCCCACCAGCTTTGCCTTGCTGAAAGTGCCTCCCAGGACCATCACCCATGACCACGATCTGGATCCAGGCCACTCAACATGAGAGCCCTTGGCCTTTGATCAATTGCTTTAGCGCCCCTGCAGTCCACAGCCCAGGAGCTCTGAGGCAGCTGAGTTGGACTGATTCCTTACCCTGGGGGCCATTCCTCCAGACTTTTTCCCCCAAAAATTTAGCTTGAATTCCACTGACCTTTCTCTTAGCCTAATTTCTCCTGGTTTGAAAAATGTAGAGATTGCCCCAGGTGCCGCTGATCTACTCTCCTGTAGACTCCAGCTGCGGCTTCTCCTGACAGCCCTGGGGCAAGGCCTTGGTTTCAGGCTGGCCTGGCCTTGACTCCCAGCCTCCCCTGATGAGCCCCTCCTGCCAAGCTGCCTTCAGCCAGAGATGTGTTTTCTGTATTTTTCTGGGTTTTGAATGCCTAAAATTTATTTAGAGTCATATTTTATGGGTATTTAAGGTGGCTGTGTGGGAGCTGTGAAACTTTGCTGCTTCTATTCTGCCATTTAAAACTAAATTTTCTTTATATTTTTTTCTGCTTAAATTTTAATGTGACATATAAAATGCTGGTGATTTGCCTGCTTTTAATATGTATTCTGCAGATTACCTCGAGGTCTTTATTGTTTAAATTTGAATTTTTGGTTGACTCCTAAGGTTTTCTAAGCAAATCATCATATCTATAAAAAGGAATAATTATATTTCTTCTTAGACTGTTTTATTCTTTCAATTTCTTTTTTGCTAATTATCTTTTCTCTATCACTCTTCTTACCAGAAAGGGTTTAATTTACCATTATTATAGATAAAGTTGGATATTGGGTTTTAGATTAATACCATTTATTATGCTAAAGGAAAATAAATATGTTCCTACTCTTAGTAGTCTATTTAACAGGAATAGGAGTAAGATTTTGTAAAAAAAAGAAAACTGCTTCTATTAATATAATAAAATTACTTTGTTGTTCTTCTAAGACAAATTAAGTTTAGAGTTTTCCTAATATTGAACCATAACTATAATTTTAATACAAATCTAACTTAATCATGGATTGTAAACTTTTAAGAGTATTCTTGGAGTCTCTTTGCTAGTATCTTATTAATTTTATCATTAATTGTTAATAGGTATAATAATCTGTACTCTCCCCTTTTTGATTATGTGATATGGGAATTAAATTAAATGGAATATGTATTATATATTATAATATACAATAATATTATATATAATATAACATAATATAATATATGTTATATGAATTAAACCTGATATTTATATTATAGAATGAATTTGGAAAGACCTCATGTTTTTACATTGTTCAAACACTATATGAACTGATAGAATTAATTCTTATTTAAATGTTCAGAATCATAGAATTTGCTTCTAAATCTGTATGATCCTGGTTTTTCTGTGATGACGAATTCCTTTATGGATAAATTAATAGTTTTTTTTTCTATAGCTAGTTATATAAATCCTATATTTCCTTTTTCTACTAACCTATATATTTGATAACCTTTGTGTGTCTTCATAGATTGAATTTAGGTGATCAGTTTTGTTGGTCTTTAACTAATAGTTTAAAATAATTTCAGTTATATCATCCTCATTTCTTGTAAATTTGTCTTTTTCATTTTTGATATTGCTATCTTAATTTTACTCTTTATTTATTTAAATCAACACAGATAATAAAATATCTCATATTATAGATGATCTTCCACTTTGATTTTTTTCTTGGATTTCCTAATCATGACTTGTTTGGGATGCTTCCTTTCTATGTAAGAATGGTGGAAATTTGGTTGGGAACTCAACTGTACTTTTACTTGCTGTTTTGCCATCTTGACTTTGCCCCCCTCCAAAACTAGATGGAACTTTAGCTTATACTCGAAGGAAGACAAGAGTTGTTTATGAAAAAATATAATTCCATGTATGAATGGAAAATATTAAAAATTCACCGAGTTCAGTGCTGGATTTTCCTTGTGTAATAAGGTGATATTGGATGAAGTAGTAGGTTTTGGGAAGTCTAGAGTAACAGGATTGTAAAGGTAGTGAGGAGTCAGGTTATGAAGAGCTGTAAAAGCCAAACAGAGGATTTTATATTTCATACTATGGGTATTGAGGTGTCACTTTAGTTTATCAAATAGCAAAGTTAGACATGCACTATAGGAAGATCATTTTGATAACTGAGTGGAAAAAGTAGATTAGGATGGGGAGAGAGTTGAGGAAGGGAGATCAACCAGAAAACAAGTATAAAAATTCAGATATGAGATGATGAGGGTTTATACCAGGGTGGTATCACTAACAGAGGCAAAGAGAATGATAACAATAATATTAGGAATGTAGAATCAGCAGAGCTTGAAAAGACATTGTATATGGAAGATGGGAAAAATGGGGGAGTTGAGAATGGCAATTATTTTGTACATAAGGAATAAAGAAGAATCACATTATTAAATAATTTTAAAGTCAGAGAAAATGAACAGGAAAAAAGTGCCAACCCCAGCACAGGGATAATTAATGCATATGGACAAATTGCATGCTTTTTCAGCATCCAAAGAATATGAAAAGTTCTAAGTATAGGTCTTCCCCGTTTTGGGAAAAAAAATTCTCTATGTGGGATTTAGAGGAATTTGTGGATAATATTAGCACAGGAAGAAAAGCTGATAATGAGTGACAATCTAACCTATGGATTCATCGAAATATTCCGTATAAAAATGTCCTAAATTTTTGTTGTATAATTAATTATGATAATTATACTAATAAATTATATATTTTATGGAGTGTTTTAAGGTTTGAAAAGCACTTTACAAATATTGTCTTGCTATCTTCATAAAACTGTGAGATAGATACTATGATGAAACCCATTTTACAGATGAGAAAAATAAGACAGGAAGAAAATGGAAATTGAGGAGATGCCCATCAATTGGGGAATCATTGAACAAGTTGTGGTATATGAATGTAACTGAATACTATTGTGCTATAAGAAATGATGAACAGTTGGACTTCAGTAAAAGCTGGAAAGACTTATATGAACTGATGCTGAATGAAATGAGCAGAACTAGGAGAACACTGTATATAGAAACAGCCACAGTATGCATTGACCTACTTTGATAGACTTAGCCCAAATCAGCAATGCAAAGTCTTAAAACAATTCCCAGGGACTCATGAGGGAAATTCCACCCATTTCCAGAGAAAGTACTATGGAATCTGTATGCAGATTGGAGACAATTTTCTCTTTGTTTTGTTTTATTATTTCTTTTTCATAATTCCTCCCATTTGTTCTCATTCCTCTATACAACATGATTAATGCAAAAATATGTTTAATAGGAATGCACATGTAGAGCATAAAAATATATATACATATGTGTATGTATATTTATATTCTCACTACATAAGCAAAACACATTGAACTCAAAGATAGGATGTGTAGAATCAACCTAAGGATTGTAGGTATCTCAGAAATATGCAATAGGGGTTGGGGGGGGGGACTTTACCAACACAATTAAAGAAATAACAGAACTACCCAGACTTTCTAAACATGGAAAAGGAAATTCCAATAATTTACAGACCTCCTCCAGGGAAACAAAGCAGATAAAAAGTCCCTATTCATTTTTCCATTTCGTTTTGTTCTTCTCTCTCAGGGCTTCTCCCATGCACCATAATTATCCTATGCGATATGACTAATGTGAAAATGTGTTTAATAGGAATGTATGGGTAGAGGCTATATCAGACTGCATGCCATCTTGGGGAGTAAGGGAGGAAGGAGGAAGAGAAATTTTAAAACTTAAAGAAGTGGGTGTTGAAAATGAAAAATAAATAAATTAATAAACTAAAAAAATAAATTAGATACAAAAACACTGCACCCCTGGAAATTGAGTTTAGAATCAGAGAATTTCATTTGAACATTGTCTTTATTACTTAATAGCTACACGACTTTGGACAAGTCAGTCCATCTCTCTCATTTTCATCTCTACCTCCATGAAATGAGTTGCTTGGAAAAAATTTCACTTAGTGAATTATTTCCAGATCTACTACACATTAATTTATCCCAGGACACAGAGGAAGTAAGTGCTAAAGCATGTCCATTATCTTTTCAAATATATAATGCTTTATTGTTGTTGAGTCATCTCTTAGTCATGTCTGACTCTTCATGACCTCATTTGGCATTTTCTTGCAAAGATTTTGGAGTAGTTTGACATTTCCTTCTCTAGCTCATTTTATAGATGAAGCTGAATCAAGCAGGGTTAAGTGACTTGCCCAGGGTCACACAGCTAGTAAGAGTCTAAGTTCAGATTTGAATTATGAGGATGATTATTTCTGATTGCAAGCCCAGTGCACCTCTTAACTGCCAACAAAATAATGGAAGCAGTAATGAGGAAGGTACACAAGAGAAGAATTGAATAACTGTTTGTCTAGATTGTAGACTAGATGATCTAGATTACAATACTATAAGTCAGTATTACATAAGTTGATGAACTGATATAGGTTGGATAAGTTTGTGAAAATATTTGAATCTCAGGATGAGGGTATCCAATTATTTTGCAGACTGTTAATAAGGTTACTGAGTCAATGCTATGAAAGGTAGACTGGATAGGGAACAGTGAGCACAGGAATACAAGTTATTAGACTGTTAACAATTATCCAGTGAGGAGGTAAGGAGAACCTGAACTTGGGAAGTACTAGTGAGAATTGAAAAGAATTGAGGAATGTGAAAGACATTATAGATAAATATTAGATTGAGATTAGACACTTCTTGGATTAAGGCATGAGTTAGAAGGAACAAAGATGAATTCAAAATTTCTAGCCTATGTTAATCAGGAGAATGGCTATGTTATCAGTATCAAGAGGGAAATCAGAGGGCAGAACTACTTAGGGAGGAAAAGACGATAAATTACATTTCAAATACCTTGAGTTTAAGGATAAACTGATGTAGAGACATCAGGACCTAAGGTAGTCTTTGAAGATTTGCACAAGCTACCAATAGAAAGAAAGCAGAAAGAAACAAGACTGTCTACTATGTGCCAAGTACTCTGTTAAATATTCTGCAAATATGATTATGTTTTTTGTTCATAATATTCCTGGGAGGTAGACGGCAAACAGCTTGAGAAAGTGTTATAGTCACTGGTCTGTATGTTAATTTGTTTTTCCTAAGTTATTGAAACCCTTTGTAATTTAGTATGAGCTAATCAATGTAAATATTAAATTTAAGGTCTAAAAGGACATTTAAATATATTCATATTCTATATAGTCTATCTTCCATTAAGAATAGCATCTCTTTTTATCCTAAGTACTATTTTTTTTAACAAAGCCAACACCAACCACAGCAGATCTTCCCATAGGATTAGGATATGAAATTGTTACTTCTTTACCTGCATCTCTCCCTAATATTCTATTTTTTTTGGTAAGACTGTCTTTTTTGTGTTCCACTCCTTTAGCCCTCTTGGTTTCTTTTCCAATGCCTTCCAAAGATTTGTAGAGGGATACAGGCAGGTATGGACAAAGCATTATCATCAAGACTTTGGAAAAAGAGAATTAATGACATTTTCTTTCTTTCCCACAGTAAACCTGAGTCAAGAGTTTATGGTTCTCGAGTAAGTGTGGTACAATTGAAAGAGGGTGTAGTTTTATGGTCAGACTCATGTCAGCAAGGATTTATTAAGTACCTACTCTCTCCCAGGCACTGCATTAAACATTAGAGATATGAAGAAAAGCAAAAATAGTACCTGTTATAAAGAAAGATGTAATTTAAAAGGGAGACAACATTCAAACCATCCTCTGTAAATAAGATATACAAATCAGAGGAAAATGACAAACAAGATAATTTTAGAGGGTAGGCAGCAGCCTTAAGAATGAATGGAAATGGCTTCTTGCTAAACTTGTGATTTTAGCTAAGACTCAGATTTGAATCCTAGATTTGCTAATTACCACCCCTGTGACCAAGTAACAAAACCTCCATGGGCTTCATATTTTTATCTAAAAAATGAAGGCATTTTACTATTTGACCTATATAATCCCTTCAAGCTTGCAAAGCTTTGCCACTACTATCCTTCCCTGAGTAGACTTCTTTGTAATAGCTGTTGCCAGCTATCAGTTGATGTCATTTTGAGTTAAAATGACTCATCTATATATCCAATCAAGGAAACATTTATTAAGTTCCCATTCTGTGACAGGTACTGTGCTATCTCTGGTGATGTGATTAATAAAAAGAAAGATAGACCATGCCCTCAAAGACCTTACAATCTAATTTGGGAGAGACCACAAAAGGAGGCAGGAAAGCAAGGGAATGCTTGAAGGTTTCTAGCAAAGAGGACTCTTTTGTTCCATGGAGTTGAAATAAGATATGAGGTATATGAGCCAAACCAAAACGGAGTGAAGTGAAAAGTGTTGCTTCTGCCCTTATATTAAGGATGGCATTGGGAGGAGTTAAGTATTGTATCCTCTAACCTTCCAATCAGATGGAAGAGTAAGCTAAAGGAAATGGCCTTCATCAAGACCTGAGTCAGCAAAATGGTGGTAAGATAAGAAATTATGAGCTTCACCTGTGATGAAGATCTTATTCTGTGAAGCTGAAATCAGGCAAAATAGCAGATGCAGAGTGCATTTGTCATGAATATGAATTTAGAATCTTACTGTTGACACATTATGCAGCAAAATGACGTAAAATTTACAGAACTGTTGTTTCTGCTACCTTGGAGAATTTCTGGTTATGTGAAATGGAGAGATTAATATCATCACACTTGCCTCTAAAGAGTACTGTGAATAGCAACTGAGATAAAAACTGTGCACTCAAATATTCAAGTGGACCTGTAATTCCATAAATATGAATGTTCCCTCTAATGATGCCCATTTTTACCTGTTCATTCTATGTTGCATTTACCCATGTCCCTTCATAAGTTTGCTGTAATGAATGAAAAAATACTCTGAATGTTATTTCATGTTGTGATTATTCCATCAAAGTTGTCATCTATTGTGATTTAGGTTTTGTGTGGGCTCACATTCACTTGTTTCAGACTTGCCAAAGTTTATTCATTATTTATAAAGAGGGATATTGTGAACATCTGAGTGTCAACTGCGGCCAAACGCAGGTGAATATGTTTTTGTTTTATGTTCTCTGTGCCAAGATTTATTGATGATCTGCTAACATTAATCATAGCCCATGTTGGAAAAGGATTAAGGTTAGCAAGGTAGAAGATACTGTAGACAAACTAAAAAAAAATTACGGTTTTTCATGGAAAGGAGGACAGCAGCCCATGCAGTTCAACCCATGTCCAAAGAAATTTCTCTACCCTACTTTCTCTACTCAACTTGCCTTTGTTTTAAAACCTCTGATGATGAAGAAATTCTGACCTCCTGAGGCAAATCCTTCCACGTTGATATAATGCAGTAGATAAAATGTGAGGCCTGGAATCAGGAAGATATGAGTTCAAATATGTCCTCAGACACTAACAAGTTGAGTGACCTTGGAAAAATAACTTGACCTTGTTTGACTCAATTTAATCATCTAAAAACTGAGCTGAAGAAGGAAATGGACAACCACTCCAGGATATTTGCCAAGACAACCCTGAATATGGTCACAAAGAGTCAGATATCATGGAACAATACACACACATACATACTTTCATACACACACACATACACACACACACACACATATATCATATTAATCTTTACCTATTGATCCTAGATCTGTCCTCTGGAGATGTGTAGAAAAAGATTGTTTCTTCTCTATGTGATATAACTTGAAAATCTTTGACAGAAATCATGTTTCTCCAAATCATTTTTCCTACAGTTGGACTGTCCCTACTCTGTTCTGCTAACCAGTCATCATATGATATCAACTTAGAAGATCCCTGGTTACTCTTCTCTGCAAATTTTCACACATATTTATGATGTTCCTAAAATGTGGCATCTACAAGTAATCAAAGAATGCTATATGCTAAATAAGGAAGAATACAACATCCCAGAATACGAGAATTCTAGAATTTAAAGAAATTTGGGAGCAATCTGTATGAACTGACATCTGAAAATAAAGCTATCCAGAACATATTTGACAGACAGCCATTTAATCCTGATAATTTTCACTATTAGTTGCATAGTCCTATATACTATGGGATTAATAGATCACTTTATCTTTTGCATTATTTTACTGTTGATTGTGCTTTTGGTGTACTAAGATACCAGATATTAATTCAGATCTAATAAGATTTCTCCAGTTGCCAACTTGTGAAATAGCTTTTCCGGAACCAATATTTATATCTATCAAAATTCAATTTATTTATATTTGACCTAACACTCTACTATTGTTAAGATCTTTTTTTTTTAGATTCCAACTGTGTCAAGAGTATATTAACTTTCTTTCCCAATGTTTATGTGCATATTTAAAATGTGTAATATCTATACCTTTATTGAAGCCAAAGATTAAAAATGTTAAGTAGCATGGGTCATTCACTGATATGTGTGAAAATTATTTAAACATATGCTTCCAAATTGACACTAGACTTTTTAAAAAATATTTATTTACTTTTAGTTTACAGCATTCAATTCCACAATCCCTTGATCTTCAAGTTTTCTCTTCCTCCCTTTCCTCCCCCAACCCCTCCCCCCATGAAGGCCTGCAATCAAATATAGGATCTACAAATACCTTCACATTAAACACTGGTCAAGTTGTAAAGAAGGATTATAACCAATGGAGTGAACAATGAGAAAGAAGAAACAGAAAGAGAGAGAAACAGAAAGAGAGAGAAACAGAGAGAAAGAGAGACAGACAGACAGAGACAGAGAGACAGAGACAGTGAGACAGAGATACAGAGAGAGAGACAGAGAGAGAGATGAAGTAGTTTACTTCAATCTGCATTCAAACACTGTAGCTCTTTCTCAGAATGTTCATATCCCTTTCCATCATGAGTATTTTGTAGTTGTCTTATAACTTTGCATTACTGAGAGGAGCCCAGTCTATCAAAGTTAGTCGTCACACATACTGCATGTCTTTAATTGTGTGCAAAGTTCTTCTCCTCACTCAGCATCAGTTTATATGAATCTATCCAGGTAATTATAAAGTCCATCTGCACCTCATTTCTTATAGCACAATAGTATTCTATTAAATTCATATAACACAACTTGTTTATTCACTCTCCAATTGATGGGCAGCCATTTGATTTCCAATTCTCTGACACCACAAAAAGAGCTGTTATGAAAAGTTTTGTACATATGAATCTCCATCCTTGTAGACACTAGACTTTTGATTATTACTCTTGGAGTCCTGCTGTTTTTTAGTCTAATAGCAACAAGAAATAAAGCAAAAAGTATGGGTATTTCAGTATTTGAAGAAACTAACCAATGTTTTGGAGATTTAATTTTCTTTTTTTGAGGAATATGTCAAGAGTTTTAGAAAAAAAATCTATATCTTTTATCCTTTATAATAGATATTTTGGACAAATTATTCAGTTTTCTTCATGGCATTCTTTTGTTAATAATTATAATGAACAGTACAAGATTAATTGACCAAATGTCACATGACATATTGTTTTGTTTGGTTTTGATTGTGGGAAGACGATAGAACTACATCCAAAAGTAAGTGTTTATAGGTAGTCTAAGTGATAGAGAATTTTCCATAGAGTGAAGAAAATTTTGTTTCAGGTACTATCACTGGTTCATAGTAGTTGCATCTTCCTGAGTAAGTCATGTAACCTCCTAGTGGCCTAGGAAAATCTCTAAGATATTAATTCTTTACCGAGGCATGGGGAGCCATGAATTTCAAAGTAATTTTATAACCATTTTTCATTATAATTGGCTGCTTCTGTATTCCAGTAATTTATTTTATGAATTTACAAATATGATTCTGAGAAAGATTCCATATGCTTCTCCAATCTGCCACCAGTACCTGATACATAGTAGATGCCATTATATTAATATTATTTTTAATTAGTGATACAATTTACAATGCCTATTCATTAATAATAAAATTAATAATTGTTGATACTAATAAATTGACTATCATTTATTGAAAAAAGTCTGTCACACACACACACAAAAAGTGTTATGTACCTCTACTTAAGAATATAAATTGTAGCTCTCTTTTGGATCCGCCATCAACGGGTGGACCCAGTGCCATGATGCAGATTTTCGTGAAGACTTTGACGGGGAAGACCATCACCCTTGAGGTCGAACCGTCCGATACTATTGAAAATGTCAAGGCCAAGATACAAGTTAAGGAAGGTATTCCACCTGATCAACAAAGATTGATTTTTGCGGACAAGCAACTGGAAG
>CM053596.1:119331702-119402428 GCA_028646575.1 Pseudocheirus occidentalis
CAATCCACTCTCCTCTCAACTCCAGCTGTGATTACTCCCAAGGAGTTAACTGGAAGTAAGGAGCTAAGCCTTTGAGGTGCTAAGTGCCTTTAGTAGGTGTCAATAGAAAGGGGCATGGAAGATCTTCTAATTTCATTAACATTACAGCATGAGATGTGGGATGACAGAGGGAAGGGCAAGGGGGGGAGTGTTGTTGGAACTGCACACTTTTGTAAACTGACAGGGACATGATAGAGAATAGAACAATTGGGGGGGGGTGGGATAGGAAGGAAGGACATGCAGTCAGTCTCTCACAATATGCCCACTGTGGAGATGTTCTGTGTAATTACACATGTACAGTCTGTATTTAATTGCTTATCCTTCCAGTTGGGGTGTTTGGGTGTAGAGGGAGGTAGGGAAGAATCTAGAATTTAAAGTTCTATAATCAAATGTTAAAAATATATATGTTTGTATAAATATACATATGTTATTATTGTTATTATTATTATTAACTACATCCAGCTGAGAATCAAGACATACAGGCACAGTGATAGGGTGATCCATCCTGCCCTACCAGTAAGTCAGAGGGGCAAGGGGGATGACATAGGAGAGAGCAGATTGGGGGATGGGTTATATAGTGGGATGGCTGTTTTGAAGTGTAGGGTAGGGGAAAGGTGGGAGAAAATTTGTAACTCAAGATCTCATGGAAATAAATGATGTAAACAAGAAAATAAACAAATTACTTTATTCAAACATAATTGAGATCAAGGTGATGCCTATCAAATGGGGGAACAATTGCTTTTCTTTTCAAGGGAGGGGGGATGGGAGGGAGAGAATTTGGAACTCAAAAAAATTAAGTTGATATTTTATGGCTAATTGGCAAATATTCAGTGAAATAAATTTTAAAAGATATTTTCATTTTTAATTTAATTTTTATTTTTAAAAAGATATTTTTCAAAAGGAAGTAGAGAATGGATCATAAACTCCCCTGCTCAAAAACTGGTTTGGCTCTCCATTTCCTATTAAACCAGTCCTTTGTTTTTATGGAGGGGGGAACACAGGGCAATTGGGGTTAAGTGACTTGCCCAGGGTCACACTGCTAGTAAGTATGCGAAGTATCTGAGGTCAAATTTGAACTCAGATCCTCCTAATTCATGGGCCAGTGCTTTAGTCATTGTACCACCTAGCTGCCCAGTTAAATCAGTCTTAATTCTAATATTCAAAGCTATCCACAGTCTAGCTGGACTCCGCCTGTAGAATCTCCTTTAAACTATTTTGCCAATTTATCTCTTTATTGTTCTCTGCCATGATAGTTTCTATCATCTTATTTTTGTCTATGTTTGTTTTCCCCTCTCCTGGAATTTTCCCACCCATACCCCCCGGAACCAATCAAATCCTTCTGTTCTATCTAATCAACTTATGATGCAAAGCTTCACTCAAATTCTATCTTTTCCAGTGAAATGTCCAAAAAACTTAGCTCACACTAATTTCCTGGTTTCTAGATTCACAAAACATTCATCACTATCATGTAATATGACATTTCATAATATTCACTTCTTAAAGTGCTTTACATGTATAAGACAATTAGGTAGCACAGTGTATATATTGCTGGACTTTAAGTCAGGAAGAGCTTAACTCAAACCCTGCTAAGCTTAATTCAAACCCATACCTATTAGGTATGGAACCTGACCAATTTACTTCACATTTCTGTGCCTTTGTTTCTTCATTTGCATGGAGAAAATGCAAATGGAGAAAAATAATACTTTTACCTTACCTATGGGGTTATGGACAGGCTGAAATGATTAACTACCTAGCTATAGATATTAGGAGAGATGACAGATAGCTAAGTATCTAGATAATCAATACATACCCACATATGTAGTGCTCTACAAAACTTAAAGTATTACATGAATATCCATCTTTATTGTTACTTGAAAATGTACTTTTAAATGAATTTATGTAGATTTTATATAAGCTCTAGTCAGACATTTCTAAATGATCCATATTCCTTTTATTTCTCTTTATTCAATTCAACTGAATTGAATCAATCTAGTCTAATTGGACAAATAATTACATAGCACCAAGTGAAATCCCAGTTACATAATGATCACTATGCTGAAGATGGTGGTGATTCAGAAATAATATATAATAGCCTCTACTTTCATGAAACATATTTTTTAGTCCTAACAAAACACTTTATTTCAGATGTATTGCAAATTGCAAAAATAGTCATAGGCCTAATATTTTTCTGACTTCTGACTGTGTTTTTTTGTCTTCCAGAATAAGAACCACCTAAAGTAATACATTAATTTTCTTAAATAGGCAAAAGTTCTCATATGTTATGTAAAGAAGCTATTGATTGCATTGAATTTAGAGTAGGAATATATTTTGCATTTTATGTTTGTGCTCTCATGTATCAATGGATACATTAGAAAAAAAACTGTCAAATAATTACAGGATATTTCTCCAGTGAATATGGTATATGATGATTGTATGTTATGTAGGCTTAGTATAGGCACAGTAAGGTTATAGACAATTTAATATATCTTTAAAAATTGAATACTCTGCCTTTGATTTATCTTTAGAGAATTATAATTTAGTTTACAATAATTATCTTCAAATTTACTGTTCATCTACCTATGAGAAAAGACAATTAAAAATGCTTAACATTTTCTAGTAATTTGGAAAGTACCTTGTGTAAAAAGCAATTTTATTGAAATTTTATATGCATAGTTGAGGAAAAACTTGTATCTCAATTAGGTATTTGGTAATCTTTATGGCATGTGGGAGCAACTTTAGGACCATTGTCAGGAAGGAAAAAACAAAAACAAAACAACAGGAAACAGAACAACAATATCTTCCCTCCCAGTTCTAAGTTTCTGTAATTCTATGAATGAAGAAATGTTGTTGAATACCGTACAACATAATTTGTATGTTGAATGAGAAATGTTATAGAAATTGTCATGATTAATTCAATGAATTCAATTAAATTGAGCAATTCACCATTCTTTGATCTTGATTTGTATTAGGAAAGAAAAGGGATGGAGAATGTAAGGAGCATTTATATAGCATCTAAGATATCCTAGACATTCTGTTAAGAATGTCTTCATTTATTATTTCATTTGAGTCTTACAAGGTAGGTATTAGTAGTGTAATTTCAAAGTTAAGGAAACTGACACAAATATGAGTTAAAGTGACTAGTCCAGGGTCACTTAGTTAGAAAGTATCTGAGGCTGGATTTGAACTCAGTTTTTTTCCTGACTCCAGATCTAATCACTTTAGCTACCTCCTTACTTATTACCTTCTTTAATTTGCTTGAATGATTTCTAATATCCCATTTTTTATGTTATCATTCTTTTACACAAAAATATAGAAGAGTGCTTTTAGACAAATTAGGCACTCCATCTCAAGAGAAAGTTATAACAATGTGTTCCTATGATGAGTTGGGACAAGGAGGGAAAAAATCATTGTGAAATTAGACTTTTTTAAAGTGATATTTTATTATGTATTATTAAAATTCTACCTAATTGACAGTAACATATCCTTTTCTTTATGAAAGAGTTGTTAAAGAATACTATTAAAGGAAAACATTTACATTTGACAGTGAGCAATACATTGAAGTTTAGTGATTAATCTAATAATTAATGCCCAGGAAAATATTAAGTATTAAATAGCACTACTGAAGAATTTTCCTGGATATTAATTAGACCTACTTTATTGTTATTGATTTTGAAGATGAGTGACCAGTAAGTCTTATATATGCTTGTGACAGAAAAGATTAGTAATTGTTTCATTTGTTGAACTTGAATTAGCTGTTCAAAAAAAGCTAAACAAAATGAACAGGTCTATGAGTATTTCTACTGGCAAGATAAATCACCGGTGAAGTTAAACAATAAATCTAACAGTCTATCACTAAACCAATGTCATTCATGAAATTATTGCACTTAATTGGTCAGATCATTTAATCACTGTGAGGTTCAGTTTCCTCTTTTATGAAATTGAGCTTTTCTATTTTTCAGACATTTGTTGTTTTTCTGGGTCTCTTCTGAGACCTTTGTCTTTTATGTTTTCTATGGAGTAAAATGAAGGTTATCCTATAAGATATTCATTTGTTACCTCAAATGTCTTGGATCCTATTAGCCATATTTATACCACCTGTAGACACTTAAACACTGGATATTTTGGAGATTGTTTTAAGGAAAATTCTTGGTAAGAGAGTAAGAAAACAAATAAAGTAAGTTTTCTCTTTGCGTGGCACCTTGTTACTGAGTGTTCAGAACTTTTCTGGTGAATATAAGGGAGTAGGGATATTGGCACCATTTGAAATAAAGGAGTTAGTTATCTGATTTCTCAAGTTCTTTCTAGTTTCACTATTCTGTGAATCTGTTAAAATAATGAGAGAAGAGAAACCATACCATACCACAGAATACACAGATAAGTTCTGAGTGGAAACCAGCTCTGATTGAACAGGAGAAACTGGGAAAATAACACAAGTCATTTATCAAATGCCAATGTAGAAGTGTTCAATTAAGTTTGACAGAGGAAATAATATTATTCCCTTCAATTTCCAAGTGAATCTTGGTAGACAATAGACTGTAGGCAAGGCCTGAATTTCCAGATAATTCTAGAGCATTATTAAGAGTTATAACTTCTAAAGTAGATTAGGGGAAAAGGAAAAGAACCTATATGTTCAAAAATGTTTGCAGCAGCTCTCTTTGTGATGCCAAAGAACTGAAAATTGCAGAGATGCCCATCTGTTGGAGATAGCTGAACAATTTGTGGTATATGATTGTGATGGAATACTACTGTTATATAAGAAATTATGAGCTCAATGATTTTAGAAAAACAATGAAAGGCTTGCACAAAATAATGAAGCATGAAATGAGCAGAACCAAAAGAACACTGCATACAGTAATAGCAGTATTCTTTCAACAACATCTTTGAGCAAATAAGTTATTTTGTCTATTATAAATACCCAAATTAACTATAAAGGATATGTGAAGATAGACACTATCTGAATCCAGAGAAAAAACTCATAAATAGAAGTATATATATAAATTTTTACATTTTAAAAGCTAGGTCTAATGATAGTTATCTCTAAGGTTGGGGGGGGAGTAGGGAAAGAAAAATGTATATAGTAATTCTTTGAATATTTGAAAGGAACAGCAAATTGTACATAGTGGATTCACAGTTTCATTTTAGTCATCTTTTTTTGTAACTGTAATATGTTATGGGAATGCTTATTTAATACCAATTTTTAATGGGGGGGGAAGCTGTATTTCCCACTAAAGAAAATCTGTTTAAGGGGAAAGAATACTGGACTTGGAATAAAAAGACATAAGTTTTAATTTTAGCCCCAAGCGTATTGGTTGTTTGACCTGTAAGGGATGATATCTCAAAATATGTAGCATTTACTTTTCTCTATATTTTATATTCACTTTAACATAGTGTGTGGCTCATTAGAAGATAAGCTCCTAAAATGGATTATTCTGCCATTGTCTTTGGATCCCTAGATACAATGTCTATCACACTGCCTCAACTATACTGACAATTAAATAACTGTTTTATTTCTTGAATTTCATTGATGAGATTTTCCCCTCATAGTATCCCCAATACCTAAAAAGCCATTTTTAATTTCATTTTGTTTTGTTCTGAAATTGGGTCTTCCTATGTTGCTCAAGTGCAGTGACCACTGTTAAGCCGAGTTCCAGCACTGATTAGCACATAACATTTTAATTACCTTTATTTTTCTGATTTAGGCTAGCTCACCACTTCTTAGACAATCTAGTGATCTTTCATTCTTGAATACTCACTAGATTGGTTCTCAATGTACTCTGGACAGTTGATTGGTCTAGCCCTACCACAGCACTTTCTGTTGAGAACAAAATGGGGGTTACACTTGAAATATGACTAGAAGAATATATAAGATTTCAATACATTAAGTGTAACAGATGAAAACAAAGGTCAATTGATATATATTATGTTTTGGGGCATGGTAAATGGTCTGCATGATTGGAGTATAGAATATGTGCTAGGGAATGGTTGGAGATAAAGCTAGAAAAGTAGACTGAAATTTTGACTCAGGTAGTTCAGAGCTTATTCAGCAAGGAGGGTCTTACTGACATTTTCAGAGGTCCACGGACTATACTGATGATTTGTGTTGATTACTCAGACCTTGTTGTTTGGTCTATGTTGACTTCTCAGGCAGAAAGTGAATTGATGAGGATGCTGGCAATGCACATGGTTGTTATTGTGGCTCTGTTAAACTTTGCCTCCCCAGGAACAGAAATTGTGAATGACTTGAGGTGAACTAGACACTATGAGTTTCAGCATGGAACAGGAACTGGACAAGGAGCTGGATAACAAGGAGCTGGCAGGAGCTGGGACCATGGAAGGGGAACCATAGAATCAGAGAGCCATCCTCAAGTGAAGATGAAAAGACCTCTTCTTGGGTACCTAATAATGACTGCAAAGATCATGCTTTACTAGGGGTGGAGAACTTTGACCTTTACATTTAAATTATTTAGAACTTACTAATTAAGGATTTACTAATTACTAATTACTAATCTCCAATCAAGAAGAAGACTTTTTGACTGAAGAGATTAAGACAATGTGACATAGGGATGGAGAGCTTTTGACCTCTGTACTTCATGTCAATTAAGGAAGCTTGGATATTTTTGACACAAAGAATAGATTGCTTAAAACTATGGGACCACTTTGGTGAAAACTATGTGGCCACTCTATCGATAAATTGTTAATCCATAACATTGTGAGTGTTATATTTTAATTTCTGTGAGTCTTTTCTCTTACTTTGCTACTGAATAAATACAGTTCACTATACTGTGTAAGCAGAACCTTGAAAGCTATTCATAGCAGCAGTCCTCTGGAAAGCTGCTCATGCTTGACTTTATAACTATCCCTTTTAATTGGGTGCATTTTTTGTTTTTGTTTTGTTTGAGACCATGATTGCTCCTGAAATTTTTCTTCAGGTGATGCATATTAGATTCTGCTCCAGACCTTTGTGTTTAGTCTGTGTCTTTGTTTCAGGTATGTTCAGGCTTCTGATTTATAATCCATTCTACTAGATGCTTCTGTTTTATGGGAGAGTTTATACCATTCACATTCACAGCTATGATTACCAACTGTGTATTTTTCTCCCTCTTATTTTCCCCCCTGTTTATAATTTTCTCTCTCTTTTCACCCTGTCCCTCCTCATCTGAGTTTTGCTTGTGGCTACCACGTCCATCAATTTTCCCTCCCTTCAGTTCTCCTTTCTATCAGTGTCCCCCCCACAAACACCACACACACACACACACACACACACACACACACACACACACACACACACACTGCTCTGTACAGAATTCTGAGGGGGTATGAAAACTGCTAGAATTATGCTTATCTTTGGTTATGTTTATTGAATGACCTAAGTTTGAAAGAAAAAAGTTACTAGAAAGTTACTAAAAAGTACTACTTTTTTTTCTTTAAATTGTTTTAAGTTGCAAGGAAACTGTCAATTTTTGTGCATTTCCTTTATAAATCAGACCAATTGCCTTAAGATAAGGTTCACATCATTTAAAATTTAAGAACAGATATCTATTTTAATATTTAATTTATTATGAGTGTGAAACTAATATAAGCAGTATGGATGTTTTCTCTTTAGAAGAATGGTGCCTAGCAATTTACTTTAAAAGCACCCTGTACACTCATTCATGTTATTATATTATTTTCAATTATTCCTGTGAGCATTTCTATACTTTTAGCTCCATTGTGCCCTAAGTCAGAAAGCTTCATGTCCGACTGAAGGAAAAAGTTTGAATGATGACATAGCTGCTTGAAGAAATCAGCATTGCATATTTAAATACTATTTAATACCCCCACACCTTTTGTTTTGTTTTGTTTTTGTTTTTTGCTTGCTCTCTAAGGAAATAAATTCAAGCTTCTTATTAAAATTAGAATCTTAAAGCTTTGTTGAGTCAAAGAATAAATCTTGGGAATACTAGAAAGTGCCTTTTCTGAATATTATAATGAAAAAGCATTCCAAACAATAATGGGATGCAGCTAAATCATTACTTCAGGGGAAAAATATGAACATTTTTATCAAGAAAAGAGACAAAGAGAAAATAATTGATTTTGTCATGGAAATAAAGAAACCACAATGTATAAAACAAATCAAAACTTCCAAGAAATATACAGAGGAAAATTCTGAATTACCAAACACAAAAGAAAACATAACAAAGCAAAAACAACCAAAAACTGTTTAGATGAAATATCTGACAACTTACAAATATAAAATACACAGATAAAGTGGGAAAAAAACACATTAAATTATTTAAATAATTCAATGAAAAAAAGGAATGAAATAAGTAATAAACTAACTCACAAGACAGGGAAGAGTTAAAAACTTGGATGAAATGGACCTAAAGTGAATAATATCAAAAATTCAAAGAAATTTAAACTACAATATTACATAAAATCTTTGAAAAAATGAGAAAAGAAACTCACCATATTCTTTTGGAGATGAGGAATGGGAAAAGGCACTTATTAAGTGCTAAGTGCTAGGGATTGTCCCACACACTTTATGAATATATCATTTGAACGCACAGCAACCCTATGAGCTTTTATTATCACCATTTTGCAGCAGAGGAAACTGACGCATAAACGTATATGACTTTCTTAAGATCATCTAACTAGGTAGCTGACTGAATCCATAGTTGAATTCAGGTATTTCAGACTCTAGACTCATTACCCTGTCCATTGAAATCCCTTAGCCAGTAAAAGATAAGGCAGATGAAGAGAATTATAGACAATATCTCTAGTGATTTTCAATTTAAAATATTACATAAAATATTTGAAAATTGATCACAATATATAAAATATATTCGATATTGTGAACAGATTGATCTACCAAGAATTCAGGGTGATTAAAGTATAAACTCTGAATATTAATAAATAAGAAACATCAAATATCCAGTCTATGACACTCCCAAGTGGTGTCTGAATCAGATTAAAATGTAACTGGGAAATGTTTTGGATAATATCATATTTAAAAAAATCAGTTAATATGCAGCTAACAGTGTTCCTTATATACAATTTAGTGACCTCCATTGCATGTTTATTTTAGTATGAGACCACTGTAATAGACCATATTAATAAAATGTAAAATAATACAATGTACACAATATTATTAATTGGTAATGAAAAGATTTATTGTCAAAAGCAGTACTTGGTTTTCTTAAAATATAAAGTAAAAAGCATATAAAGTGTTACATGACTTTTTTAATTTTAAAGGAGGGAAGGCAAGGCAACTGGGGTTAAATGATTTCCCCAGGGTCATATAGTTAGTGTGTCAAGTGTCTGAGGTGGGATTTAAACTCAGGTCCTCCTGACTCCAGGACTGGTGCTGTATTCACTGCACCATGTAGCACCACCAGGCCCTACATGAATTTTCAACATAGTAAGTATAATTTATATGATATATAATAAAAGAAGAAGAAATAATATATATATATAATGAGAGAAAAGGGCCATTCCAATAAAATTAGGGATAAATCAAGCATCCCCAATGCCACCACTGCTATTTAATATTGTGTTAATCATCCTAGCTATAGAAAAATAATAAGAAAAGTGAATTGAGAAATAATCATAGGCAAAGATAAAATAAAAGGTTTTTTTTTGCAAATTATATAATGTTCTATCTACTGAAACCTAGAGTCAATTAAAATATGATAAATTTTAAAAGTGCAGAATATTAAAATTAGCAAAAATATTAAAATATTTATAAAAATGAATCATCAGTTTTTCCATGTATCACATATAAATCCCAGAAGAAAGATCTAGGAAGACAAACTCCATTAAAATAACTAGACGATGTCTGAAAAATTGGGAATCTGTCTACCAAGAAACACTCAAAAATTATATGAAAGCAACCAAATAGCACCATTTACAAAAATAGAAGCCTCAATAATTAGAGAAATATTACTTGCTTATGCTAATATGATGAAAATTTAAATACAACCTATATTGTCTAAGTTGTTTAGTGCCATACCAATTAAATTATTAAAGGATTAATTTATAGAGCTAGAAAAATTAATGAAATCTATAAGAGGAACAGAAGATCAATATTCTCAAAGGAAATAATAAAAAAATGGCAGAGAAGGGGCGCAGAATTACTAAATCTCAAAGTATGTGACAAAGCAATTTAGTCATCAAAATGAGGTGTTATTGTTACTAAATGAAAGATGGTGGTTGGCCAGAAGGAATGGTATTAATAAAAACATAGAATCTAATATGTACAAGAGAAAATTTTTGAAGAAGTTCATCTTTAGGGCGATATTTAAATATGTGAACAATTCATAATGTATTGAAGGTAGGTTAGAGATAGATGCTGGAGGTCATTTAATCTTATTTTAGTGAAGTTTCAACTTATTTTGTTGATGCTAAAAAAACTATTGATGTTTTGAATCTTTTAGAGTAGTATATGTGAATAATTCATTAATTTGAATTTAATTTTTCATCTTTTTTCATAGTCAAAATTTTATTGGGAATATCATTGTGAAAACTGGCCTACTGCCATAGCATGACTAGAAACATAGGTTCAACATATTCCTGTGTCATGCAATTCTAACCAATACCTGGATACTAAGTAATCTTGAATTTCTTTTGTTTGTTTGTTTGTTTTTTTGCTTTTTGGAGGGCAGGTTGGGGTTAAGCGACTTGCCCAAGGTCACACGGCTAGTTTTTCGTGTTAAGTGTCTGCGGCCGGATTTGAACTCAGGTACTCCTGACTCCAGGGCCGGTGCTCTATTCACTGCGCCACCTAGCAGCCCCTAGTAATCTTGAATTTCAAATGATCACATGAAGGAGTTCTCAGCTCTACATTTAAGCCCCACAGTATAATTATCTATTTATATTTAAGATGAATTTATAGTATAAGAAATTGAAAATTCTTTCTCCATTAATGTCATGAACATGTTGAATATAAACACACAGTGAAGATTAAAATGACAGTTCCAATTAATTTTTATACACAGAGGATTTAGAGTAAATGGGTAGGTAGATTACATGGTTGTAGCCTAGCCTTAGGCCCAGAAAGGCTGAAATGATACTGGGATTTAAAGATCTTCAATGCCCCTTGAACTTGCTGATGTAAAAGGAAGGGGTGGAGCAAGAAAAAGCCGGAACCAAGCTAGTGTTCATGTGGTGGTAACTGGAAGCAGCAGCAGCAGTGGCATCTGTGCGGCAGCTGCCCAAACTCCTTTTTCTTTGAGCCAGCCAGAATCTCTGCTAAGGACTCCTGCTGAGGACTGCCGAGGATGAGAACTGTGGAGGGGCCAGAGCTGATGGGAGCAAGCTGTGAGGACACTGAGCTGTTGTCCTGAGTGAGGAGAGGAGGATGTTTGCTGAGGTAGCCTGTCCTGTTCTGAAGGCTTGAGAATATGGGTGTTTACTACTTTAACTACATGTGTAAACTTCATAACTACTGTGTTGGCTTTGACTTTCTGGTTTTGGGACTAAGTTTTCTGGGTTTTTTTTTTTACATTCTTTTAAAAAAAAAATTTTCCTTCCTATTCCCTGCCCTGGGCTATGGATGTTGAATGATTTTATTTATGTTCTTGTTTACATCATTCATTTCCACAAGATTTTGAGTTACAAATTTTCTCCCTGTCTTTTCCCTATCCACAACCCCCAAACAGTGATCCCATTGTAAAGCCCCTCCCCCAGTCTGCTGTCTCCTCCAAAGCCCCTCTAAGTTTCTGGTGGGGCAGAATGAGTCTCCCTACCCCAGTACCTGTATATCTTAATTCTGAGTTGCATGGAGTTAATGATAACAATAATAATTATATATATATATATATATACATATATATATGTATATATATATATATATAATATATTTAAACATTTGATTGTAGAACTCGAAATTCTAGATTCTTTCACTTCCTCCCTTGTCACCCAGCCCCACTGGAAGGACAAGCAATTCCATATAGGCTATACATGTGTAATTACACAGAACATTGCCACAGTTGACATACTGCGAGAGACTGATTGTATGTCCCTCTTTCCTATCCTGTTCCCCCCGTCTTATATTCTCAACCCTGTCCCTGTCCCTTTACAGAAGTGTGTGCTCCCAGTCGCCCTCCCCCAACTCTCCCCTCCCCTCCATCACCGCATCTTTCATTCCCATCCCCCTTACTGTCCTGTGTGGCAAGATACCCAGTTTAGAGTTTATGTCATTCCTTCCCTAAGCCAAATTCAATGAGAGTAAAGTTGACCCGTTCCCTTTTGTCTCCCTGTTCTTCCCTTCCATTGTAACAGTTATCCCTTGGCTCTTCTATATGGGTTGATTAACTCCATTCTGTCTCTTCCTGTCTCCTCTCATTCTAATCCTCTCCCACCTAAGAAATTCACCTTTTGAAGTATCATCCCTAACTATTCAATTGATTCTGTGCCCTCTATGAAGTCATATACACTCACACTGAGATACAAATTCATATGAATATATGCCCTCCTATATAGACATATGTGTAGGTATACGTATATATGCATTTGTATTCCCTTCACCTATCCTCATAGTGAGAAAAGTTTCATAAGTTACTATTATTGTTTTTCTATATTGGCATGTAAATAGTTCAACTTTGCTAAGTTCCTTATGATTTCTTTCCCATGATTACCTTCTCATGCTTCTTGTGTTTGCTTGTCAAATTTTCTGTTCAGCTCTGGTATTTTCAGCAAGAATGCTTGAAAGTCCTCCACCTCATTTAATGACCATATTTTCCCCTGGAACAACATGCTCAATTTTGCTGGGTAATTGATTCATGGTTTTAATCCCAGTTCCCTTAATCTTTGAAATATCGTATTCCAGGCCCCATTTTGTCTCTCCCTGTCTCCTCTCATTCTAGTCTTCTCTCACCTCAGAATTTGCTTTTAAAGTATCATCCCTTCATATTCAATTCATCCTATGCCCTCTATAAACCCAGATATACACATGCTCAGATATGTATTCATATGCATATATAGTCTCCTATATAGACATATATATGAGTATACATATATATATTTATATTTGTATCCCCTTCACCTATCCTCATACTAAGAAAAGTTTCATAAGTTACTATTTTCACTTTTCTGTATTGGCATCTAAATAATTCAGATTTGATAAGTTCCTTATGACTTCTTTCCCATGTCTACCTTCTCATGCTTCTTGTGTTTGAATGTTAAATTTTCTGTTCAGTTCTGGTTTTTTTCAGCAAGAATGTTTGAAAGTCCTCCACCTCACTGAACGACCATATTTTCCCCTGGAACATTAGACTCAATTTTGCTGGGTAGGTGATTCTTGACTTTAATCCTAGCTCCCTTGATCTCCAGAATATCATATTCCAGGCCCTTTGATACCTCAATGTAGAAGCTGTGAGATCCTGGGTTATCCTAATTGTGTTTCCACCGTATTCAAATTGCTTCCTCTTTGCAGCCTATGATAATTTCTCCTTGATCTGGGGACTCCGCAGCCTGGCTATAATATTTCTTGGAGTTTTCTTTGGGGGATCTTTTCCAAGAGGTGATCAGTGAATTCTTTCAAATTCTATTTTGCCCTCTGATTTTAAAATATCAGGGCAATTTTCCTTTAGAATTTCTTGAAGGATGCTTTCTAAGTTCTTTTTTTGGTAATGGCTTTCAGGTAATCCAATAATTTTAAAATTGTCTCTCCTGGATCCATTTTCTGGTCAGTGTTTTTTTCAAGGAGATATTTCACATTACCTTCTATTTTTTTATTTGCTTGGATCTGTTTAATATTATCTTGATTTCTCCTAAAGTTATTTGCTTCCATTTGCCCCACTCTAATTCTGAAGAAATTGTTCTCTTCAGAATGCTTTTGAAATTATTTTTCCATCTGGCAAATTCAACTTTTTAACTCATTCTTCTCCTCATTGGCTTTTTGAGCCTCTTTTTCCATTTGAGTTAATTTGTTTTTTAAAGGTGTCATTCTCTTTAGTCAGGTTGTGACTCTTTCTTGTAGCATTCTCATTTCTCCTCCCTATTTTTCTTCCACTTCTCTTATTTGGTTTTCAAAGTCCTTTTTAAGCTGAGCTATGGCTTGTAGGCAATCTTCATGTTACTTAGAAGCTTTTGGTGTGGGAGTTCTGACTGTATTGTCTTCCTCCCATTCCATACTTTGATCCTTTTTGTCCCCCAAAAGGTTTATTGAGTGTGGTAACTGTTCTTACTTTGCTTCCTTTTCCTACTCATGGTACCAATAAATTATTTGTGTTTTTGGCTCTGTGAAATGCTCTTTCCAGGGCGGAAAGCTCTGTCCCAAATCACTGGGGTTTTCATAGCTGCCAGAGCTGTTAGGTGGCTGTTGCTACCCCACCAGCTTTGGCTCTCTGAAAACGCACCCCAGGACCACTAACCAAGACCATGATCCAGATCTGGGCTGCTCAACACAAAAGCACTTATCCTCTGAGCAATTACTTTGCCCCCCTGCAGTCTGCAGGATGCTAGCTCTGAAGAAACCTTTGGGAGGCGGCTGCCACATCTGTTGCTTCCTTGCTCTGGGGGTAGTTTGGCCAGACCACTTTTTTCCTCCAACTTTAGAATTGTCATAACCAAATTCCACTGAGTTTTCTCTTAGTCCTTATTTCTCCTCGTTTGATAAATATGGAAACTACCCCAGCTGCTGCCTATCCACTCTCCTGTAGAATCCAGCTGTGGTTCCTCCTGACCACCCTGGGGCCAGGCCCTGGTTTCAGGCTGGGCTGGTTTCTGCTACCAGCCTGCTTTGTTGAGCCCCACCCACTGAGCTGCCTTCAGTGAGAGATGTGTTTTCTGTATTTTTGTGAGTTTTGGAGTCCTAAAATTTGTTTAGAGTCATATTTTATGGGTATTTGACATTGCTGTATGAGATCTGTAAAACCTTGCTGCTTCTATGCTGCCATCTTGGCTCCACTCCCCAGTTTTCTGATATGTGAATAAATGCTTTGGCTATATTTTTCATGTAGAGAGCCTGTTACATTTTGTGATTAACAACTATATCAGCATGCTTATAGTTACTGTAGGCATTGTGAATACTGCATTGCTGATACACAGGCTCAGTTTGGAAACTATCATATCAGGTGTAGAGGGACACAGGTATAGGTCACTAAGACATTACACACTTAACAGATCAACTATAGACTAGAGTGGTACATCAAGTATTAAACCATTCTTACTGGATTGGAGTGGGATAGATAGAGTGGTTCAAGACAGAACATTATTTAATACTCTATTACTGCAAGAATGAGAGTTGGAGGGAGAGCTGTGGGAAGAAGGGAGAATAAGATGCTCTATTTTGTATAGAATGAGGGTCATAATTGGGCCCTATGGACTAAGCACTTCAGTCAAGACAATGATCAGGAACATCTTCATAAGTAATGGAGGCTGGGGTGCTATCCCCTGAACAATAGCATTATCTACACAATGTCACTTGGAAAGCTAGCTGCCAGTTGTAAAGCCAAGCATTAGCAGCTCTCCAGAGGACTGCTGCTGTGAATAGCTTTAAGGTTCTGATCACATGTATAGTGAATTTCCTGTTTATTCAAAAAATAAACCAGGGAAAAACATTCCCAGAGCCTAAAGTACAGCATTTATAATGATATAACATAACAACATATCACTAAAGTGACCACATAGTTTTAAACAAATGGTATCATTTAGTAATTCCTTAACTCAATCGTCCTTAAGTTGCAATCCTTCCTAAGGGACATAAAGTTCAAAGGTCCAAGTTTTCCCACCCCTAAGTCACATTGTCTTAATCTCTCAGTCAAAAACTCTTTTTCTTTCTTGGTTGAAGATTAGTTTCCAATCCGGCTTAACTCAGTCATCCTTAAGGGGTACAAGGTACAAAGTTGTCCCACCCTTAGGCCACAGTAAATCATGCTCTTCTCAGTCAGCATTAAGTACTGAAGGAGAGGTCTTTTCATTTTGGCTCAAGGCTGGCTCCTAAATTCCATGATTCCTCTTCGATTAGTCCAGTTCTTGTTTGGATCTACCCAACTGTCACCTGAATTCACAGTCATGCAGCTCTCAGCTTCTCATCCAGCTCCTCATCCATCTCTAATTCCATATTAAAGCTAATAATGTCTAGTGTACTTCAAGTCCTTTGCATTTTTTGGTTCTGGGAAGAAAAAACTCAATAGAGCCAAAACAACATTCATACACATTGACAGACCCATCATCAATTCACTATCTGCTGTGAAATCATCACAGACCCTCTAACAAGGTCTGACGACGCTACACAAATCATCAGTGTAGTTCCAGGACCTCTGAAACCCTCCTCCGGGACTTCTGTAAACAGATAACAAGAAAATACTCTTTCAGTGTTTCCAGTAAGGCCCTAGGGCTTCTGTACAAAGCATTATAAACACAAATCAACACAGACAGAACAGAGTACCAACCATCATGCCTGTTTCCTTCTCAGTTTGGCTGTCTCCCAGTTTGTGTTTCTCTTTTTATATGGTCGTTAGCTCCTCCTTCTTCTTCCCACCTCATACATCCTTCCTATTTCTGTCTTTGCCAAGTCCCTACCACTTGGGTTTCACAAGTTCTGTTTCTTAACAAAGACTTGATATAATCATGGACAAGGCTCAACTGAAACAAGGTGTTAAGTACTTGCTTGCTTGCCTGCCATTTTGTCAGTTCTCTCAAGTCCACTTCTGAATCCTGAATCTAGCCAAAGGAAACTCTTGATATATGTGAACTGAACTCAAGATACTACTTTTATTGCTTAAAGATGTACATACCTTTATTGATAAGCCAGTTAGTCAATAGGTATTTATTAAGTACCTACTATGTGTTAGACACAGAAAGGAACTATAATGCTTAAATAATGCTGAAGGGTTGGGGGCAGGGTTTCAAGGAGAAGAGAGTTTGGTGGTGGAGTGAGTTAAGATGCAATACTGCAGCCAGAAGGTAAATTATGCATGGATGACTTCAAACATTTCCCTAAGTGTAGGATCTTGTAGGGGCTCTCTGATATCCACCCTTACTAACATCACTAATCAGAGGAAGGAAGGAGTCTAAGGGTTTGGGGACACTGAATATATGGGATTTTCAGGAATGAAAAATTCTTGGGTTATTACTTTGACTATCCTCTCAATAGTGCAAAATAATCAGAAATTTCTTTTTTTCTATTTCATTTAAAAATCATAGGCATTGTTTTCTATGAAAAGTTAAAAGAGAGTTCTTGGCTAGTGTTGTAACCTGATTCCCTCTAACAAAGTGAGATTAGCTACATATTCCCCTCAGGATCCTTGGGTTCCCCTTAGGGGTAAGGGATACCATCCTTTAATAATACAATTAAAGATTTGCTCAAAATCTAATTCCACCATGCTTTTTCTACTATTAGTCACAAAGCTAACAGTGGAGCCCAAATTTCATTTAAAATCAATTATAATTTACAAAAGGATATATACCACTGAGATACAGCAAGAATAGAAGTACACATTACTCATCAATACTTAAGGTATTTGGAGGGATGGCATACATGCACCCATATATCAGCTTGGTCTCTGGGAGAATGTACTCAAATTTGCCATAGTAGTACCTACACAGAATTTCAACCAACTTCATTTTCAAATATTGTATGATAAGTGCATGGATGTGACCATAATTCTGCTCCTGCTGGAGAGGGCCACATAAGTTATTTGGGTCTTGATCCTTTTGTATCTGCCTTTTAATAAAACTTGGCACATACTCAGGGAACTGGTCTTATACCTACTTACTCTACTGACCTTTGAAGATCATAAGTATTAGCCATCTCCAATCTCCTTCAACTAAAAGGAAGAAAGAACAGACAAAACAGTAACAGAAGCAACTGTAACACCTTTTGCTCTTGTCTCTGGGTGAGAGATGGCTTAAGGATTCTTATTCACAATAGATCCTCAGAAGCCTTGCACCAGAATAAATATGATGCATGAGAGAAACTTGATGACTTGAGTCTTGTAAATGCACCCCACTTCCGGCTTTATAGAAGGTCAAAATGGCATATATTTATCACATAAATAACTGACTGTAACCTGTTGCAGAATAGTCTGTGTGTTACAAAAATCAAGATCAGGGCCCTTTTATTGCACAACATCACCATTATCTTTTTTAAATGCAGATTCCCTAGACTATTATGTGAGATATTTTCCCCATTACACTGGATTTTGTTAAATGATTAAAATAAAAATAAATCATAGACTCTTAGGATAATAATGGGCCTAAGGGTTCTATCTTTAATCTGAATAAGTAGCCAACCAATAATCTCAAGAGGGAAAGAAACAACCAATCTCTAGGCCTCAACTGAGGTGCTAAGAGTCCACCTAAGTTTTTGGGGGGAGGGAGGAAAGTTTTTCTACATTAGTCTTTTAAGTTTCCAAAGCCAACATGTCTTGATTCTTGATGCTTTGCACTCTAGTTCATGACCTCACTACCTGATAGTCTGTCCTGATGGATTTTCATACCTTCCTTATTCAGATGGATTTTCTGAAACAGCTTTCTACACAATAACTTCTTTGCTCAAAGCAGTCCTCTACTTTCTACAAGGTAGAGGAAATTACTGTTTCCAATGTGTGTTGCTTTGAATGCTTTAAATCAATTGAGTAATGAGTAGCACAATTGATGAAGTGGAAAGGGTATTGGAACAGAGTTAGGAGACCTGGCTATGTCACTACCTATGTGACATGGCACCTGTTCCTTAACATCACTAATAGTGAATTTCTTTTTTTGTTTGTTATATTGCACATTTCAATTTGTCTCCCTTCCTCCCAAAACTGCATTAGAGAAGGCCAACATTTGATATAGAAATATATATATGGAACTATACAATATATATTTACATATATCAGTTCCTTCTCTGGAGGTGGATAGCATTTCCCTTCATGTGTCCTTTGTAGTTGATTTGAATGATCATATTACTCAGAATAGCTTTGTTCTTGCTGTTTAGTCATTTCAACTCTTCCTGACCCCGTGTAAAGTTTTTGTGGCAGATTTTGGTTTGCCATTTCGTTCTCCAGCTTATTTTACAGATGAAGAAACTGAAGCAAAGAGCTTTAATATACAGCTAGTAAACATCTCAGGCTGGATTTGAACTCATTTCTTCCTGCCTCCAGGACCTGTACTCTTATCCTCTGCACCATCTAGCTACCCCCAGAACAGCTTAATAATTTACAGTTACTCTTTGAACAATGTTGCTGTGACCATGTAAAATGTTCTCTTGTTTCTGATAAATTTTATCTATAAGAAAAGAAGAATATGTGGCCTGCCTGCCTCATAAGACATTTGGGGGAGAAGAATTAGGTATGTTGAGTACTAGACTTGAATCAAGATGATTTGAATTCAAATCTAGCTTCAATCAGTATTAGCATTATGATCTTAGGCAAGTCATTTAACTTATGTTTGTCAAAATTTCCTCATCTATAAAAATGGGAATAAAAATAGCAACTCCCAGGATTTTTGTGAGAGTCAAACATGATAACAATTGTAAATTTCTTAGCTTGGCACACAGTCAGCCTTGTATAAATAAGTAATATTGAGTTACTTCAAAGTGAAAGATCATGAAGAATTCTTTTAACTGTCTTCTAGAAAATATTCCTGAATATTTCACATGAGTTTTCTAATCTTTAAAAATGAAACAAAAATCAGAGCCATAGAATCTTAGTGTAAAGACCATTCTTAGAGATTCACATGACTAAGTCACATCTATTTCACATGAGAAGTCTGAGATTTAAACACATAAAGGACTTGCTCCAATTTAAAAGTGCCAAGATATATTCTAGAAATTAGGTTTCCTGACTAGCACTTTTTCCTCTCAATAGGCAATTGAGAAGAGTGCAGATGAATAAATCCATGAGAAACAGAATGCAAATTTCTTTGTATTTTTAAACTCTCAGAAAATATCACTTTGATCATATGTATACACACATGCACACACACACACCTACTTTTTAGACTTGTGATTTCACAAATGAAAAGAACTATTATTGACAAACTATGTCTCTCAGTACAAATAGAAAACTTTTTCAGGTTATAGTCACAAAGAGTTCCTTGAATAATTAAAATTTTAATTAACATCTCCAGGGACACACAAATAATATGTATTAGAAAGGGAAGTTGAAACTAATTTCTCTTGCTGTTGAAGCAAGATGTTTACTAGTTTCTGGAAATAGTTAGATGATATAATAGAAAAATCACTAGCGTTTGAGTCAATAAGACATCAATTTGAATCCTGATTTAGACCCTTGATAGATATATGACCCTGGTCAAGTCACTTAACCTCTTGCAGTCTCAGTTTTCACTTCTGTGTAACAGGATAACTACTGAACATAACTCATATTTTTATTGTGAGGACCAATTGATATAACATATTCAAAGGGCTTTAAAAACTATAAATTAATATGGAAAAGATTATTAATATAGATTTGTTACTTAATGTCTGTCATTTGCTCATGAAAATGTTTAAGTATAGATATGTAGATTTGTCAACATATGTCAATATTATAAAAATATTTCTCACATGAGAAAATTTGAAATATATTCTATCCTCAACTCTTGTGATTGCTCAGTCATTCAGTCATGTCTGAGTCTTTCTTATCCTATGGATCATAGTATCCCCTTCTATCCTCTACTATCTCTCAAAGTCTATCTAAGTCTATGCTTGTTGTTTTCATGATACAATCTATACATCTCATCCTCACCATCCCCTTTTCCTTTTATCTTCAATCTTTCCCAACATCATGAATTTCATCCAGGGAATTCTCAGCATCAGAGACTCCTTTCCAAAAGTCCTGTCACCTTATTATGCGGACAAAGTATTTAAGCTTCACCATCAGCATGTGACCTTCCAGTGAATAGGGTGAATTAATTCCTCTAAGTATTAATTGATTTAATCTCCTGAATTTCCTGGGGTCTCCCAAAAGTCTTTTCAAGAATGACAGTACAAACATGTCGATTCTGTGGCTCTCATCTTTCTCTATACTGTAATTCTCACAGTCATACATTGCCACTAGAAAAAAACATAACTTTGACAATAAGGAGTATTGTTGTCAAGATGATGTTTCTGTTGTCCAGATTTTCTGTATCTCTCCTTCCAAGGAGTAAAAGTCTTTTAATTTCATGGCTGCCATTGCCATCTGCAGTGATCTTTGAGTCCAAGAATATAAAATCTGACATGACTTCAATTTTTTCTCCTTTTTCCCAGAAAGTGAAGGGACCAGTTACAAAGATCTTGGGTTTTGTTGTTGTCAACATTCAAGCAAGTTTTTACACTATTTTTTTTGACCCTCATCAAGGAACTCCTTAATTCTTCTTTAGTTTCTGCATCAGAGGCGTATCATTGGCATATATGAGATGGTTAATATTTCCCCTGGCAACCTTAGTTGCAACTTTTGGTTCCTCCAGCCTAACATTTCACATGTTGTACTCTGCATATAAATTAAATAAATAAGATGAAAATATGCAGCCTTATTGTACACCTGTTGGAAACTTAAACCAATCTGTTGTTCCATTTTCAGTTTTGACTTTTGTTTCTTGACACATATACAGATTCCTCAGGATACCAGTGAAAAATCTAGTACTCTCATAACTTTAAAGACTTGCCACCTTTGGTGGTGATCCACACAATCAAAGGCTTTACGCTAGCCAATGATGCAGAAGTCAATTATATTGTTGATGTCGTTGTTTTTCTGGAACTTCCTTGCTTTCTCCATAATCCAGTGAATGTTGGTAGTTTGGTCTCTAGTTCCTCTGCCTCTTTGAAAATAAGTAATTCTTGTTTTACATATTGCTGAAAGCCTAGCTTACACAAATTGTGGGTGTGTGAAATGAGTGCAATTGCTCAATAATTTGAGCATTCCTTGACTTTGCCCTCCTGTAAAATTTGAATGTAAACTTTTCTTTTCTATTCTATTTGCCCCTCTTGAGTTTTCCAAATTTCCTTGCGTACTGAAGGCAGGACTTTATCTTCTTTATCTAGCACATCATCTTTTAAGATTTTAAATAGGTTAGTCAGAATCCCAATACCTCTATTAGCCTTAGTGGTAGTGATGCTTCCTAAGGTTCACTAGACTTCATTCTACAATCAAGCTATTTTGCCTTTGTTTATATCTGTTCATTTTAAATTTCCCAAGGAAATAAATTTTGTGGACAAGGATTATTTACTTTTGTCCTTGTACTACAGAACTTAGTATAGAATACATATTTTAGATAATTGTTTAATTGAATTGAATAGGATTATTCTGAGTGAAGCTCATCTGACATTTGAAAAACACAAAGAGAAAGACAGCAAACTGTGTTCCTCATGTTAAATAGTAATTGCATCAAAAAACTTCCATTGCATATCAGCATAAAGAGAAACGCCCTTCAATTAAAATATAGCTAAACATAAAACAAGAAGTATCAACATTGAAGAATGACTTACAAGGTTTCAGGAGCTATTTAAAATATAACAAATTCCAGAAGACAATCTTAGCTGGAATATTTTTTTCCTTTTCAAATCAATTTATGTTTTATTAACATTCTGTTGATGTTGTTTTTACATCAACTACATTTACCATTTTATGTCTTCCACTCTCATATCACAAGAAGTATCCCTTTCAAGAAATAATTTAAAGAGAGGGGTTAAGTGAGGACATGTTAGCAATACTGCCAAGCACAAATGGTTGAAGTAGTAACACTGAAAATTAATACATAAATAAGTAAAAAAAGAAGAATCAATAATTTATTAGATAAATTAATAAGTTTATGACTAGATAAATAAATTAATGAATTAGACAGATAAAATAATGAATTAAAATAATAGGATAAATAAAAACATAGATGAATGAGTAAATGAATGAAAGAATAACAAATAAATAAGGAAGAATGGGCAACTAATAATGAATAGCAGAAACTACATATAATCTGGCTGTAGACATTTCCCTAAAGAATTTCTCTCAGGATTTCTCAAAATATTCAAAAAATTTCCCTTAATAAGAAAGCAATTTTGAATTAGGAATTTCCCATTTCTGATTTTCCCATGATCAAATAAAACAAGCATACTCTGGCCAACTCCAATAGCCTATTACTACATAGTAGTATGTGCTGTGGCTTCATTGGAATGACTGACTTTGTCACTGTAAAATTATACTGACTTTAAGTTGTAAAAAAAAATTGTATAATGGAGCCATATCAATGAAGCGACAGGTGTCAAAATAGTATGAAAACAAAGTTGTTAAGTACTTATAGAACTCTCAATGGCTATGAACTGCAAACAATCCTGGACCAAGAATCAGGTTTAGCTGCTTGTGTGCTGCCATTTTGGCATTTGTTTTCATTCAGTCCCATTCAATTAAACTAACAATTAAATCAAATTCAACAAACATTTATTGAGTGCCTATTGTGTGGCAGATATAATGCTGGACTTTTCAAATATAGAAAGAAGTTTTTAAAAAAAAGAAAAAGAAAAAAAAATTCAATATCTCCTGCCTTCATGGGTTTTGCTTTTACCTATTTATCTATCCTTTTAAAGGTTATTTAGTATATTATTTAAAGTATTTAAAACAACAAAAAGGTAGATAACTTTTCTGTATATGATGCAAGATTGCTTCTACCAGATATGTGACCAAAAAAATCCTCACTTATTTATAGACATCTCTTATTTATATAAGACTGAGATAATATATGATTTTGATAGATATAAGTAACAAAATTTTCCAGTATATCAATGGTCTCTTCCAAATACAAAAGCTAACCAATAAACAAGAAATTTATCCCTATTTAATGATAATAATATTGAAATGGAAATGGATACTGGTATTAACTGTGACATCATCTAGGAGACATAATTGAACTTGACATCAAAGTGAGGAGGCTAAGTATTTATGCTAATAATTCCAAAGTAGTTCAAGACACTTTTGGATGTCTTTAGACCCTTCCCTTTGAGATAATCAATAAATCACACAGGAAAACAGCCTTGTTACTTCAGAGTCACAATACATTGCTAATTAAAATTTTTTTAGATTCTAGCTTGGTCCTCTTCCTTATTCAGTAGAATTCTTCTTCCAATAGCTTTCAAATTGCTTCCAGAAATAAAGTTCACCCTCCTAGGACAAAGACACACCATGATCAAGACTATTCAAAAGAACAGTTTACCTCTGCATAGTCCTTTAAGATTACAAAATTCTTTACTTGTATTATTTTGAGTATGGCAGCAACCCTTTGTGGCAACTGTTCTTAATCTTATCCCTATTTTGCAGTTGAAAGAAATTATCTGAGAGGCTTGGAGATCAATGTCAATCAGTGTTTGAAGCAGTTTTCCAGCCCAGCTATTACCTTATTCTAAATCCATCAATCTATCCATTGTATAATCCTTCCTCAGATAATCTGAAGGGCCTTTTAGAATTTCATATAAGTCCCCATGTCCTAAACATAATATTCACAAGCATTGAACCTAAATTATTTGACCCTTTGCTTCTATGTAAAATCTTCTGGATTAGAATACATGGCCCATGTTTCTTCAGTTTTATATTGGGTTCTTTTATTCAGAAATATTCTAGCTGAGTTGAAGGAAAACAAAATTGCATTGGACTCAGGTTTCCCAATTACATATAAGGTCAAATTTCATTGTCTCAGAAAAGAATGTGGGTCAATTTGGAACTGTAATGTAGAAGTTAGCCCTCTGGGTATAAAAATTGTGTAGTTTCTTAACATTTTAATTTAAATTCCAAATGACCTCTTGCCCCTACACCTTACATTTAATTCATTTTTCCCAGATGCCACACAAATTACAAAAGCATTTAGCTAATGCCTTGCTGATATCGGATTGCACATAAACCTTTGAAATGTATTCAAGGGCTTATTTTAATAAGAGTGAAAAATGTAGCTGTCCATTGTAGTGCTAATCTATTATGTTTTATTTATATGGAGTACAAAAGTTAATTTCCTATTCTAAAGAATTATTAACCGCGCTTTTATTTTAATCATTTTATTGCGTTTCCCCTAAAATTAATACTAACTTTATCAACAGAATTTGAGCCCTTAATACGGTCTTAAAAGTTCTAATTACTTCATGTAGCCATACAGTTGGATTCATTTTAGGGGTGATAATATTTATTAGCAATATTTATGGGCATACCATTTCCAATGTTGTTATTCTTAATACTGGTTTAGCAATTTGTGATTAATAAAACCTATGATCCCCTAAGCAATGGATTATTAAAATGTTGTACTAGTATTTGGTCTATAATATGAAGAATTTACATAAAATGATGTCTGGGGGCCCTTATGACCCTGATGATTTTGAGATTACGCTTTATGAATTCAAGATGACAAGATAACCTTGTCTCTCAAGTAGTAACTTCTGGTTCTAACCAGTATTGAGCATATAAAATATCCCGATTGCCAAAAAAAAAAAAAAAAAGGAAGATTGCCCAACTACAGAATTTGTTTTCTAAGGGTCACGGAGTTCTTCTGGGGAAAAAAAAAATACTTTGCAAAAACAGTTTAGGTTTAGGGCTAATAAAGCAGGCAAACTAAATGAACTGAGTCAGAAGAAACATATTGAACCAGTACTGGGTGATTCTTCTGGTAGTCCATAGACCTCCATCCTTGAGGAAAATGAACAGACATTGCACCCCTAGTCACTAGAGAGAGGCAGTTGTTTGTCCTTCATTTTCCAAGAAGACCAACAATATAGGAAGATGTCTTGACTATTGCATGAATTAGATTGAAGTGAAGTAGAAGATAATCAACCTAACTCTTACAGGGTTGTTAAAGTCCAGTTGCAAGACAAAAGTCACAATGAGTAACAATGGCCTGGAATGCAGTGAATGACCTTGACTTCTACCATTCTGACAAAGCTTAAAATAATCCACAGAATTTACTTCATTCCCATCATTTTCAGTGGAAGGAATTGTTCTCATCTGCTCATTCCAGTAGGGAAAGCCTATACCGGCTTGGGGTAGACATCATCTAATGCAAGAACAGGCTTGAGGCCTGTTGGTTACTTTCAATCTGGTTTAGCCTCATTGCCAAGACAGGATGAGGCTACTATGCATACTACAATTTCTTGGAGCCACAGGTGAGAAGTGACTGTCAGGTGGACACCAAATGTGAATGAACAGTGATGAAAGTACTCCCTGAATACCCAATACTGCTGGTGTCCTTGTGTTGAAGATGGCAATTATAGGGCTTACTTGTGAATTGATTGGAAAGGCCTAATTTCTGTCCTAACTTTATGGACTTCATTTCTATTACTCACATATTGGTATCTTTAATTTTACTTTTTTCCTTAAGTTTCTGATTCCCACACATTGGTTCCCCTCAAAACCTGGTCTTCCAACAAGAGGTTTCCAATTATGTTGATCAAGTTTGTATCGGTTTTAGGGAAAAATTAAAATGGCTAAAAAAAAACTATCACTGAAAATTCAGACATATGTATCATAGTGCCTGGTAGATAATAAATGCTTTATAAATGTTAATTGATTATATATGTGTGTGTTAATGTATAATATATAATTTATATTACATATATTTAAATTTATTTTTATTATACTGTCATATTGACTATCACAAAATACTATTATAAATACATTTATATAGACATAAATGTATTAATTATAGTGTCATGTAACTATATAATATAAAATAGACATCTATATATACCTAAAATTTAAATTGTATATGTATTTATATTATGACTATACATTATATGATTGCATAATATGAGAGAAAGACAGAGAGAGAGAAGACATTATTCCATATTTTCAGTTGTATCTTACTTTTTGTGACCCAATTTGGAGTTTTCTTGGAAGAAATACTGGAATGGTTTGCCATTTGCTTCTTTAGCTCTTTTTACATGAGGCTTCTGAGATAAACAAGTTTAAATGACTTGCCTAGAGTAACACAACTACTAAGTATCTAAGACTAGATTTGAACTCAGGTAGATTAATTTTCCTGACTCTATACCTGGTGCCCTATCCACTCTCCCACCTAGCTGTCCATTGGTCATTCAATGCTTTCTCTCTATTCTCATTATGAAGATTTTTATACTAAGGAGTTAGGTGGGAAATTGTAGCTATTCCATTCAGTCTTGCAAAGGAGTTTGAAAAAGAGGCAGTCTGTAGTGAAGTGGGGTATTAATAAAAAAATAAAAGTTTAATAAATGTTTATTGATGGGTTGAATATAATATCAATAACATTAATAAAATATTTATATTTACAATCTCTTTCCATGTCTACTAGATAGTTTTATCTTCTTGAGAAAAGTCTTATATTCTCTTTGTATTTATTTACTTTCCCTAGTTACATGTAAAAGCAATTTTTAACATTCATTTTTAAAACTTTGAATTACAAAGTGTCTCCCTTCCTCCACACAGTCCTCATTAAGAATGTAATCAATTCAACATAGGTTATACATATGTCATCATACAAAACATATGTGTAATAGTCATGTTGTAAAAGAAAACAGGAAAAAACCCTAAAAACATAAAGTTTAAGGAGTGTATTTCAATCTATATTTACATAGCATCAGTTCTTTCTCTCTAGATGGATCACATTTTTCTTCTGAAGTCCTTCAGAGTTGTCTTGGACCATTGTATTTTTGAGACTAAATAAGTCATTCACAGTTGATCATCTTAGAATATTGCTGACCTCTGTACACCATAGATTTCATTTTGCATCAGTCCATGCAAGTCTCTCTGAGAGCATCTTGTTCATCAATTCTTATAGTACAATAGTATTCCATCATAATCACATACTGCAATCTGTTTAGTCATTCCCCAGGTGACAGATATTCCCTCAAATTCTAATAATTTACCTCCAGAAGAGAGCTGCTATAACCATATAGGTCTCCTTTTTTCTTTTTGCATTAATCTCTTTTGGGATACTGACCTAATAGTGTGTTGCTAGGTCAAAAGCTATGTATGGTTTTATAGTCCTTTGACAATAGTCTAATTTACTTTAGAGAATGATTGAATCAATTCACAACACCACCAAAAGTGCAGTTGCATCTCATCTTCCCCACATCACCTCCAACATTTGTCATTTAACTTTTCTCTCTTATTAAACAAAGTATTAGATATTGATTTAGTTTCCAATTTTCCAATCAACTGTGAGTATTTTTTCATGTGGCTATAGATAGATAGCTTTGATTACTTCATCTGAAAACTGATCATATCTTTTTATCATTTAGCAAATAGGGAATGGCTACTATTTTTATAGGTTGACTCAGTTTTCTATGTTTGAGAAATAAGGCCTTTATCATAGAAACTCACAATGATGAGGTGTAGGCTCTGGGAGCCCTGCCCCTGCCCTTGAGCTCCTTGAATCTTTGAGGTACAAGCTCTGGGAAACCCCTTGAAGTCTGATTGAATCTTCCCACTTGACGAGGCATTTTTAGAGGCCGTAAGTATTTCACTATGGCTGTGTCCAAACCTCTGTTACTAGCCTGGCCTTCCATTGTCCATCTGCTTCTCACCCTTGAGCCTATCAAAATATCAGTCCACTCTTGCATTGACCTCATTAACTCCTCCTGAAGACCCTCCCCAAACTCATTACTGGAGTCTGACCTTAGTGACTCCTCCTGAAGGACCCCTCCCACCAAGCTCCTCCTCTGGACATACCCTAGATTCCTCTGTATATAAGCCCCATCTTCCCGCCATGTGGTGTGAGAGCATCATAGAATGCCCTAGTCCAGACTTGCTCTGTAAGAGTGCCATAGAATGATCTAGCATAGACTGGCTCCTTAAGAGTGTACCCCATATGGTGAACTTTTAATGAACTTTCCTTTGGCTGAGAGAAGACTTGAGTTGAATTCTTTTGGCAGGACCTGGGGTGTTGGTATTTTGGGGTGTCAGGCAACCCTAATCCTCTTTGTGGGTAACCCTCTTCAACTTCAAGATTATTTTCACAGTTACCATTGCTAACTATATTTCTCTTCATCCTATCTCTCCCATTTATTCTATTCTCTCTCACTTTTCACCCTGTCTCTCCTCAAAAGTGTTTTGCTTGTGACTATTACTTCCCCCTCTCTGTCCTCCCTTCTATCACACCCCCTTTATTTTATCCCCTTACTTTCCAACTTTACAGTAGGGTAAGACAGATTTCCATATCCAATAGCATGTGTATGTTATTCAGTCTTTGAGCCAGTTCTGATAAGAGCAAGCTTTACTCACTTCCCCCTCACCTTCCACCTCTTCCCTTCCCCTCTAAAAGCTAATCATTTATAGCTTTTTCTTTCTCCCAGTACATCCCAGTACTTAAATTTATTTTTAGATACTATTGCTTCATATTGAACTCACAGCTGTGCCCTCTGTCTATATATAGTCCCTCTCACTACCCTACTAATGAGAAAAGTACCCCCTCCACTGTGGCAGCAAGCTCTGTTATGCTACTGCTCCTCCTCTCCCTAGGACTGCCACCCAGCATTGTGACCTGGATCTGAGTAGGGGCAATGGAGTCCTAACCCAGTACAACCAAAAAGACCCTCATAATCTACTTCTGACCAGCTGTTTGATTCCCCTTACCATCTGTGGCCTGAGAGCTCTGGAAGTAGTAGATACTGCTGCTGTTGATTCAGTGCTTCCCAAGGACTGCTCCTAGGTTACTGGGGCTCAGACTGAGATTCAAATAGAATGGTCAATGAGTAGCCTATTAAACCTATTTACCATTTAAAGCCACTTTAGGAGACCATGAGATTCCAGTAGTCTGGTCAATACTAACAGGGGCCCCTCCCCCCCCCTCCACAGAGTAAACAATGGAATACATGTACAATCCCTTGTATTGTGTTATGTGTTACACCCAATAAGTGACTTCACTTGATCTGGAGACTTCCTGAACAAATTTGTTCAAGTTGACTTTGTATGTTATACACAAAGCCATATCCCAGGTCACTACACAACACCTGACTTGTGGCCCACCATTAAGCCCCTCTTGTAGTTCTGTCTTTGTCCCAGTTTCATTTTAGCTTGAAACCCCTTAAGGCATGTCTGGGCATATTGCTCAAGGCATTCCCTGACTCTGTCTCCCATGATCAGTATTTCATATTTTCTCCTTGAATCATTATAGTGTACCAGGCTTATTATGGTGCAAGGATCTTATCTAAGTACCATCCTGTCCTGCCCTGCTGACCAAGCAGGACTTTCACCTCCCTTTTACGGAACATGACTGACCAGTTCTGGGAATTCCAGCCCCCTCTGACTACAACCTGGGGAATTCTAGTTCCCCTTATACCATCCCCCTCCACACAGTGCTCTCCACCCAGTTCTATGAAAGACCCCTTGTACCCTTGTACCATACTCCCCTGAGTCATATAGATTTGACCAATGGCTGATCTTTGCTTCTGTATATCATATCTTTTGCTAGCCCCCCTCCCTGTCATAATTTTGTGGTTTTGGCCTATATAAACAAGATCTGAAAATCCAGAAATAACTGCCAATTTGAGTGAGAACTTTGGCAGTTGCATGCTTGCTTAATAAACCCACACCTAAATTTATCACTAACCCAGGTTTTGGCTCATTCTTATTTCTCTGCACAACAATACCCCAACATTTTGGGGTGCCCCTGAACCTCATGACTAGTGCAGCCTGGCTGGGCTATGTTTCACTCTCATCCAGGTATGATAGACCTTTCATGCTGAACTTCTAAGTTGTCTTTGGCATTTGTGGGCTGAGAGATCTGGAAACCAGTCACTACTGCTGATGAGGTGCAGGCTCTGAGAACTTTCGCTCTCCTTGAATCTTCCCAGGTAAGGCATTTGCCTGAGGCCATAGGCCTTTCATTGTGATTCTGCCCAAATCTTTAGCCATCCTTTGTCTTTCAGTTTCCCAGGAATGATCCTCCTGTTCCACCCTTGAACTGGCCTAGCCTACCATTGTCTGTCAGCTCCAGGTAGCCTCCAGAAACTTCCCACCCTTAATCACTCATTAATGGAGTCTGACCTCATCTGACTACTTCTGAAGATCCTCTCCAAACTCTTCTTCTAGACCACCCCTAAATTCCTCCCACAACCTTTCTGTATATAAGACTCCATCTTGCCTCTGTGTGTGAGAGTGCTCCATAGATTATTTTCCAATACAATCCTTATCGATACTGAGGCTCCTTAAGAGTCTACCTAATATGGCTAACTTTTAATAAACTTTAATTTTCTTTGGCTGAGAGAATACTTGAGTTGAATTCATTTGGCAGGACCTGGCATGTTGGTATTTTGGGATGTCAAGCACACCTAATCCTAATCCTATATGTTTTCACTGCCACTGATTCAGTTGCCCCAAAGCCTGCTCCAGATTTCCTGGAGCCTGGTCTATATTGGTGAGGCACATGCTACCCTGTGCTCTTCTCTCATCCTGATTCAGCAGAGCTTCCCTGTCAATCCTCCAAATTGTCTTGGGCTGGAAACTCATTTCACTCCATATTTTTGTGGATTATACTGCTCTAGAATTTGTTTAGAGTATTTTATTTTTGCTTTTTGGAGGGGGGAAAGTAGGGAAATTGGGACTGTGACTCACCTAAGGTCACATGGCTAGTTTTGTGTGAAGTATCTGAGGCCAGATATCAGCTCAGGTCATCCTGACTCCAGAGCTAGTGATCTATTCACTGTGCCACCTAGCCACCTCTAGAATAATGTTTAAAGGTGTTTTGAACCATTTAGGGGAGATCTCAGGCAAGTCCCTGCCTTTACTCAGCTATTTTGGATCTACCATCCTTATCTTCTTCTGATTGCAAGAATGCAGGTTGTTGTCCCTACTAGTACTGCTCCATACCATTGTTTCACATGGAAAAATCACAGGAAGATGCACTTTTATGTTTCCTCCAGGTTTTCTTATATACATTGATGATAGGATCATAGACACATAGCATGGAGGTGACACTAAGGCAAACTAGAATAAAGTTTTTACAGATATTTTACAAATTTTACAGATCATTAAAAGTAAGCCCAGGGTATATGATTAAGGAAATTCCAGAGCTATTCTGAATGAAGGCTGGCAATCTAGGTCACCTTTCCTGTGCAATGTTTACTGTCATTGAGCTATCTGGTTTCTATCATCTAATCAGTCCTGGCATGTATTGTTGCCAGACTAAATATCCTATAATACAAATTAATAGATGAAGCACATTGCCAACCTGGAAAATTGCTATCCTGCCCACTTTTACTCATTCAGAAAGTAATTATTAGGCATCTATGGCTTGTAGTGTTTTCTTGCTACTTAATATGGACATAGAATTGATATTGGGGAAAGTATTCAAGCTTCTACAAGGCCAACTTGTAAAATATTTATTCCAGTATTTAATATTGGCTCTTTCAGACATTAAATTTTTGTATTTATGCTTCCTTGTTTATTTGTTCTCAACAAAAGATCTGATGTAGGATGGAGAACCTCAAGTTTAGAATGAGAAGACCTAGCTCAACATTTACTAATTGTGAAGACTAAGAGCATTCACTCAATTATTTTAGGACATAGTTTTCCCATTTAGAAAATAACTTGCCCTCCCTACTGCATAAAAAGTTAAAATAAAAATAAAAAAGAAGGGAAGAAGGCAGAAACAAACGAGGTGAGAAGGGAAGGAAGGAGGGAAGGAAGGAAGGAAAGAAGGAAGAAAGGAAGGAAGGAAGGAAGGAAGGAAAAAAGGAAGGGAGGGAAGAAGGGAGGGGGGAACAGAGGAAGAAATGAAGACATCACTCCCTGAGAGTTATCCAGCCCACCTCTAAGACCCAAAGAGGAAAAAAGTCTAAGCTAAGGAGCCACCACAATTATATCAATTCAGCATACATCTACAGGGGGTTGAAAGAGATGCACCCAGACATTGATATATTTTCCAGTGTCATGAGCATCATGAACTAACTGTTGAATGCTGTGTTTGAGTGCCTGACAGGGCAGGCAGCCTGACTGGCCCAGTACTCAGGCTGATCAACTCTGACTTCTCAGGAGGTCCAGACAGCCATTCATTGGGTATTGCTCAGGGAAATGGTTAAACATACTATGTATGAAGGTGCCAACATTGTCACTAAGAATACCAGTACTATGTAAGCTTGAACCTTACCTGGATAAGGGAATGAAAAGGAATTAGTTTGGTGGATAAAATGTTCTTTCCTCACATGTAATACCAGGAGCATTAACCAAAAAAAATGGGAAGTTCCCCACCAGAAAAAAGGAAGGAAGGGAGAGAGGAGAAATAAGGGATAAAGGAGAAGAGAAAATAATAGAAGAGAGAGAGGGAGGGAGGGAGAGGAAGGAAGGAAGAAAGAAGAGAAGGCAAAAGGAAAGAAAGACTTCACTGCTCTGAAAAAAACTTAAATTATAACAAGAACAGATGACATTTATATAACTAAGTATAGAGAGGAAGGCATTGCTCAGTTTCTGGAAATGAAGAAAAGTTACCTGCTAAAGGTCTGACTTGAGTTGATTATTAAAGAAAGCAAGAAATGCTAAGATATGGGAGAGATAGCAGAATACTTGAAGAATAGAGACTAGCTAGAGCAAATGCATGGAGGTAATACACAGAATATTTTGTGGGAGAAGGAACAAGGAGTCCAATATGGATGGATGGTAGGATCAGATGATATTATATGTGAAATTATAGAAATTATATATAGATATATTTTATAGGTTTGAATATTATATTTAGGTATTTTAAATGCTAATTATTTTCCTCTTTTGCAATTGATAAATGGAATCAACAGCAAATTTTGACATATTGTGCTTTAAGGTCTACAAGTGTATTTTTCCAGTTTTATTTCTTAAGTCTCAAAACTATACTTTGAAGTATATATGATTCCCATTTTTACTAAAGAGAAAACCATGATTTGAATAGATTAAGTTTTTTGTTTATAGTCATAAAATCAATATGTGCTAGAGATAGTGTTCGAACTGAGGTTTCTTCTGAATCCTTATTCACTCATCTTCAGTCATGTCCAATTCTTTGGCCATTTGGAGATTTCTTGGCAAAGATACTGGAATGTTTTGCATTTCCTTCTTCAGCTCATTTTACAGATGAGGAACTGAGACAAACAATGTTAAATGATTTGCAAGGGCCATACAGCTAGTAAGTGTCTAAGGCTGGATTTAAACACAGGAAGATAAGTATTCCTGACTCTGAGCCCAGTATTCTTTCCATTGTGCCACCTAGTTGTTCCATTTCAATACCTATGCCTGCATAATTTCTATTATACTACACTGATTATTTTAAAAATGAATAAAGCAAGTGAAAGAGAGGAACCAAAATTCTGGATTTTTTTTCTTGAAGTTTTTTCTTTCTCTGGAGATCATGTTAATTGTTAGTTTGTCCAGAATGATTTTTAAATTAATTAATTTGTTTGTTTGCTTATTACCTTTTTCTATTCTCTTTTGAAGTTTTATTTCTAGTTTGGAGTTATGAACATAAAGAAAAATTTAGAGGGGTCAGAAATGAGATACTACTCAGGTAGATATGTAAAGAAGGATCATACAAAATACAAATATGTTTCAATTACATTATAGCCTTGATCCAAAAATGTAAAATTTTAAAATGAATATAGGGTCAAAACTAATGTAGAGGGACTTCTGGGAGCCAAGATGGCAGAGTAAGTAGTAAGTCAGTATCACTCTCCCTTTTTGACCTCTTGAAGAAACAGAAGATAACGGCCCAGCAAAAACTGTGGAAACCTGGAGCCAGCAGAAAGACAGGGTGGACCAGTCTCCTAGCACATAAAATTTGAAGGATCAGCAAGAAAGACCTACTTCCCTAAGGTAAAAGGAGAGTACATCCCAGGAAAGGAAGCATCCCAGCAAGCCAACAACAGGTTATACCTCAGAAAGCTGGCAGGAGATCCTGAACCCCAAGTGGTAGAACAGGCAAATGCCAACACCAAGATCACTGCACATACACACTCCCCCCATTCCATACATGCCTTAGCATAGCCAGGGGAGCTAATAGACTCCAATTCAGAGAACCAGATCAAAGCATATTATTTTCTTTCTTTTTTCTTCTTTCTCACAGTTTGTCTTTTTAATTCTAATTCTTCTTTACAACATGAATAGTGTGGAAATATATTTAATGCAATTGTACATATGGGGGGGTGGAGTCAAGATGGCAGAAAAAGAGTAGTGACCTGCTGGAGCTCTGCCCCAAACCCCTACAAATACCGGTAAATAATGACTCTAAACAAATTCTAGAACTACAAAACCCACAAAATGGTAGAATGAAGAAAATCCGCACTCCAAGACAACCTGGAAGATGAACAGGAACGGTATATTTCACTGGGCTAGGATCAGAGTGCAGTCGGGCCTGGGCCATGCCAGCATAGACAGGGCTAGAGAAGGACTCAGGGGACTGAATCACTGGCAGCTGTGGTGGTTTCTAGGCTTCTCATCTGAGAAACACCAAAGACAGCATGGGGAGTCACTAGGAAAACTCTCTGGGACCTGGGTGAAAGAGGACCAAAATATAGCTGGGATCTGACCCCAGCCCTGGGGTGGTAGAGGTGGTGACAGCAGCAGCAATATTAGCAACAGTGGTGGCTGCCTCTGGAGTTCTGGGCCCACAGATGTGGGGAATTGAGTGGCTGATAGAAAGTTCCTGAAGCCTGGGACAGTTCACCCAAACCCACCCCCAACCCCTGGAAGCAGAGTCTTCCCTTAACAAAGAGTTAGAAAGTCAAGCATTTGGCTGGGAAAATGAGCAAACAGTATAAAAAATATCAGAGTACAGAATATCACTCCAGTAACAAAGAAGATCAAAACATACAACCAGAAGAAGGAAATAAAGGAAAAGCTTCTGTCTCAAAAGCCTCCAAGAAAAGTATGAATTGGTCACAGGTCACAGAGGAGCTCAAAAAGAATTTTGAAAATCAAGAAAGAGAAGTAGAGGAAAAAGTTGGAAGAGAAATAAGAATGATGCAAGAAAATCATGAAAAACAAGTTGTACATGTATAAGCTATATTAGACTGCACACCATCATGGGGAGGGGGCAATGAAGGGAAGGGGAAAAATTTAGAACTTAAAATCTTATAGAAGTAGATGTTGATAACTAAAAAGAAATATTTTTTAAAAGTTGAAACCTAGCAGAACAGTTATGTCTAGCTGAGAGAGCCTGAAAATCCAAATTTCTGTCACTCACAAAGGAAGGCATTAGGAGGAGTTTCATACTCCATCCTCCAGTACACTAATCAGAAGTGATAGGAGTCAGAGGGAGGTAATATAAGTCAAGAAAGTAGTAGAATGAGTTAGTAGAATGGTGATGAGATTAGAGGTGATGAACTTAATCTGGGGTGGGATGGGGGATCTTGTTCAAAGCTTGTATAGCAGAGGTAGAGAGAGGAGAATGGGGGCCTATTGAAGGAAAAAGGTAGAATTGGTTGTTCTGGATATCATGGGGAATGTTAGATGATCCCTGTCTCTCCACATTCTCCTATTGGTTGATCACACAACCCTTCTGATCATTCTACATCTTTCTTTGGAAAAACTTTACTGGGAAATAGAGCATTTGGATCTGGCAATAAATTTATTAAAGGCAACTAAGTATTTTTTTAATATTTGTTTTTGTATGTCTGATATCAAGTCATTACTAATCATTTCATATTGAGGTTTCCCAGTGTGAAAAAAGTGTTTTAATTGGTAGAAAAAATTGGTATTGGGGATAGTTTGTGAAAAAGGCATTTAGACAAAGAGGTGAGACATCAGGCTTATATGATATGGAAAAGGTTTGAAAAATCTCCTGTGAAGAAAGTCACCCCCAAACTTCTTTTTATTTCTTTTACATATATATTCTGTATCTACATAAACATATGTATATTTAAGTACATGGCATAAAACAAATAGCAAACCACTCCAGTATCTTTGCCAAGAAAGCCCCAAATGGGGTCATGAACAGTTGAACACACCTGAAACAACCAGAAGAGAAGGATAAGATATTATCATGGTCCAGTGGAACTCTGACCACTAATTTACTTCATTATGTTTCTTATGGGGTAGAGCCTCTGGGAACCCCCTTGAACTCTTTGAATCTTCCCACTTAATCTGGTGTTCAACTGAGGACATAAGTTTTGTGACTCTGGGAAAATACTTCCATTATCACCATGACTGAATCTCTGTTACCCTTAACATAGACTGGCCCTCCATTGTCTGCTGTCTCCAGGTAGTCTACAGCTACTTCCCACCTTAATCCCAGTCTCTTGGTTCCTAGAGTCTGACTTCAGTCCCATCAAGACCCTCCTTTGACTCCTCCTCAAGACTCTCCCCAAATACATCCTCTAGACGACCCTTAGAAACCTCCAAAAATCTTTCTGTATATAGCATCTTTCTTGCCTCCATGAAGTAGTTCTGACTCAATCTAGCTCAGATTCATATGTGTCAAATTGTTTTGGCCCACTTGTCAAATCAAGCATCACAAATGCTTAGGCTCCTTAAAAGTCTACCCAATATGGCAAATCTTTAATAAATTTTCCTTTTCTTTGACTGAGAAAAGGCTTGAGTTGAATTTATTTGACAGGAATCAGTGTGTCAGTATTTTGGGGTCTCATGAACCCGTAAACCCCAAACATCAGCATCTCCAACTCTTATCCACACCTGCAAATTCAACGTGTTCAAATTAAATTTGTGATGTGACAGGCCGCTGATTTCATTGATACATGGAACTTCTGATGAAGAAATTCCTGCAAATGCAGCAGAGAGGTTATTTTTTCCTTTGTTTATTGCAACCTGTAGTCTTAAAGAATTACCTGAGGAACGAAGATGTAAAATTATTTAACAGGAGAGTGCTGGAGTCAGCTTAAACCTATCTATGATAGACAAATAGTAAATTTTCATTGACAAATTAGGGTTTGATTCATTGTTTTGTTGATTGTCTAGAATGAAGTAAATGGTGTCAAAAGGTTAATAATTAAGATTAAATCTAAAACTGTGTCATAGACACACACTTTTAATGTGTGCCTGGAGAACTGATTGCTAAACAACTACTAGCATGTCCTTAATTTCCCCAGAGTCACAAAACTAGTATGTCAGAGAACTTAGGTCTTCTGGATTCCATGGATGGTTTTCTATCCACAGTACACCACACACCTCATGTTCAAATATAAGAACTACAAAGGGTAAGAGGCCATAGGAATTTCCCAGATTGACGGTGGATGAAGAAATTTCAAGATACAATTAACATGGGAGTGCCCTCTAAAGCCTGAAACTAGATCAAAGACGTAATGCTCAGGAGATTAAACAAGACCAAATACAATCTTTTAACTAGAGCAGTGGTTCTCAACCTTCCTAATGTCACAACCCTTTAATACTCCTATGTGGGCATATCTGCATGTGGGTGGACCCACCTGGAGATGGATAGAGGAGCGGTGTCTTGGTTCCTAAAACCATGGGAAATGTGTGTTTTCTGATTCTCTTAAGCAACCCTGTTTGACCCCCAAATGGGTCATGACCCATAGGCTCAGAACCACTGAACTAGAGCATATCAAATTATGTCTGGCCAGATGACAGAAGTCATTTGTAATGACAGAAGCCATTTGTAATGCCAGAACCCTTCAGTTTCCTGGAGTGGGAAGGGGAAGTGCAATTCTGACCTTTGGGTTGCTAATAAGCCCAGCTATTCAAATCCCTTAGCCTTCTGTCCCTTAACTTCTTTCATTAAGCCATTGCCACTATTACCTCTTTCATGTAAGAGTCCCTTCTGCCTTGGACTTTAAAATGAGGTTTCTTTAAATAGTATCATTCTTAAGAATAGTGAGTCCTCAGTAAACATTTGCTGATGATGAAATTTGAGTGAAAACAGACTTGTTATCATTGTCTAACTTGTGGAGCCAAAGACTTTATAGAGTATAGAAGGAAATAGCGAATGTCACTGACAGAATTAGAATCCAAAGAGAAAGTCTTAAGGACCTATTTACAGAAAGCCTCCTTATTAATGTAATAGAAAATGTGTATTTACATTTGTACATATAATGAGATCAAAGTTGTAAGAAAGCTTTCATAGGATCCAGAAAGTACTTTAGACGTTATCTAATCCATTCTCACTTTACAAATTTGTGAACTGTGGACAAGTGATATCAGAAGAAAGGTGACTTACCTTTAACCAAAGTAGCAGTGCTATGAGGATTTTTGAGCCAGGCATTTCACCCCACCACTAATTCTCTTGTCAGTCTACCTGTCCATCTATACTGACACAATTGGCATTTGACTGCTATCAATCAGGTTCAACTTTTTGGCACTCTCTCTGTTCTTGGACAAATAACTATATCAATCCTTTCAATTCAATCCATTTTTCCCTTGTCAAGATCTTACCTAAATGACAGTAAATGCTGAATTGAGTAACAGTACAACTGATGTTTCCAGCTGTCTTAATGACTGAACATGTTCAACAACAATGTGACCAACTAAGCTGAAAAATGGGAATTAAATACTCAGTTGACTTAGTGACACCATCCTGATAAGTTCTGTGACTGAAGAACTGAACCAAACAGTTTGTTTTATTCAAATATCTTGTTTAAACTGGACTTAGAATTAATAATTAATATCTTTACCCAGTTTCCACTAGCATAGTCATATTTAATACAAAACACATACACATGAACAAAAGCAAAATTCTTTCTTGATGTTAAGGCAAAGTGGAGTATAAAATATCTCTCCTGGGAGATAGAATCCAGTAATCTGTGTTTAATTCTTGACAGCTACTTGCTACACGTATAACCTTGGATAAATCACTTAAACCACTTTGGTTCTCAGTTTTATCATCTACAAAATGAGGCATTGAGCTGAATTGACTCAGGCCCCTTCAGTTTATTACTACAAAGCTGAAAACCCAGGAAAGCCAGATCTTTCCTCAGCAAGATAATCAGGCCTAAGTATTATTATAAATTGCGGGTTCCCTACATGCTGTGCTCATGGTTATGTTTCACAGGAAGATGCTAATTTTAAAAATAACAACCACAGATTGCTGACTCCCATTTAGCTTATAAGTCTCTTTTTCATGCCAGTCTTGCAGGACACCAGGCATTCCCCACCTGTTCCTTTTGGATTTTGGATTTCCTTTTTGCTTACAATGCCCCTGTACAAGGCGCTGTGGGTTCTCTAGCTGGCTCTCACCCAAAAGAATCTATTATATTAAAATCAATTCTTTGAACATGTCAAAAAGAGAAGGTGGGGAGGGGAAGAGCCATAACATTTTATCGAAACGACAATATCTCTCCTCGACAAATTGTTTGCCACCAAATGAAATAATGTATATAAAATGCTTCACAACAATTGGAGAGCTGCTATATAAAAATGTGAGCATATGTGGCTGTTGCGGTTGTTATTCATCTATTTGTTCAACCTTATATACAAGCAAAAAGTATGCTGACTTAGTGTCATAGGAAATGACCTCAAATCTTGTCTCTAACATTTATTACTCAAAGAACTTGGATCTGTTCCTTCAATTCTCTAGACCTCAGTTTCCTCAAATTTAAAATGAGAGAACTGGACTGAATCATTTCAAAGATTCCCTTCTAATTCATAATTTGTATTGCCTTAGGGCTGACCAAGCACTTTAGGAATATTATTTCATTTGGCTGCCCAGTTAACGTCTCATTTGAACCTCAAGTCTGCCATGATTCCATGTCTATGACCTTATGACCTCTGAAAATATCTTCTATGCCAAACAATATATCCTTCACTTTCAATCCTGTTGAAAGTTTTCTGATACTAACATCACCTGGATCAATTTAATTAACTTCAATTAATGTCAATTCAATTTCACAAAAAAAATTTGTAAAGAATTTTAAAATCAATGCATTAGGCATTATGTCCATGAAGGTGAAAGAAGAACCACTTTCTGCTTACAATTAGAGAGAGAAGATATATACACTAAATAACTAATACAAATGAGAACATGTTCCAACATAGGAACATATTAGAAAATGAAGATAGTGTTCATTCTATAGTGGCCTTTACCTTACTGCAAAGAGCTCTTTACAGCTACACTTATGTTATATCCCTTTATGCTTCTTTTCTAGTATGTATTTATTATTTTTTTATGATAAATTATTAACTCCAAGAAGGCTAATCACTACCCCCTGACTAGGGGCAATAATAAACCTCTCTACACAATATATGGAGCTCAACAAATGTCTTTCAATGAAAACCATTAAAATAAAAAAAAGTTATTCTAAGGAAATAGAAACCTAAAAAACCTAATATTTAAAAAAATCATTTTTCATGTCATGGACCTACTTACTACATGAGCAGCAAAGGATTTAGTTTGGGAAGGACTTTATTATCCCAATTCTGAAAGTCTTCCCTTTAGGGGAAGAATTCTGCTTTGGGTTATACTCTTTTCTTTTTTTTATTACTTTTCAGCTGTACTTTCTTCTGTTATATATTATTAATTATTTGATTGAAAATGTTGTTGGAGGAAATTACCATAACAATCACAAGGATATTTGCTTGGCTTTAAACTCCAATTCCAAGTGGAAATTAGCCATTTGACTGATATTTTGAAAGCTCTGTAATTTGTTACTGTAAAAATGAAATAAAATGGGATATGAGAAGGCTAAAATATTTTTTCTAGCATGAACTTCAATAAAATATGCTCAAGAAATGATGCTTTATTCATGTTTCCCACTTGATCACTCATGTTTCCTTCCCTTTTACTTTTTGTTCTCTAATACTGGGATATGATAAGCTTCCAAATTAAAAAAATAAATAAGAAAAAAGAGACAGAGAAAGAGACAGACAGTTGGACAGAGGGAGATACAGAGACAGAAAGTGCATTAAGATAATTTTTCTGTTCAATACCGTATAGTAAAATGTCTCATTCTGATTATTGTCACAGTCTCCTTGAAAGCTCAACATGAAAAACTCATCAAGAAAGTTCATGCTAAGCCAGACACTGGCCAGATAGCACTCATCATTTCCTGTCACACTATATTGTAAGATAATGGTGCTGGGGGAGATGGGGCCAAGAGAAATAGGCACATCGCATTCATTGTTGTAACTCAGTCTATAGCAAATTTAATAAAACACACAATAAGGGAATATTTTGCAAAGGGAAACTCAGGCTAATGCCCAATGTGATAGTGACTTGACTGATAAAATAGCAGAGATACATAAATGAAAAGAGATCATCCTAACTATCTTATAGAGAATAACTAACTGCCTGAAACTATGTATGTACCCTCATGCCAATACTTCAAAACAATATACTGCATATTTTAATCTGGAAATCCCCAGACACGTTCCACTGCATGCTTATGCATCCTTTTAATAGGTTTCATTTGATCCATGGGGAAACAATGCTGTTTCAGCAGGAGGGTATCGCTTATCAGACAAATTAAATTCCTATTCAATTTCCTTCCAATAATTTAAAAGCCCAGGGTCTGAGCCCTGGGATTTTAAATAGGAAACTCTCTTTTCATGAATCAGAAAAATCAGTTCAACTGAATTTGCCACAAATTCTGATTAATGGTAAAAGAGAGATTGCCACAATTCTTAAATCTCCTAAGTATAACATGTCCCTTTATTTTGTCTGATTTGGAAATAATTCTTCTTTCTGTGCTCTCTCCCCCCCCCTTCTTCCTCCTCCTTTCTCCACCTCCCTCGCCCTCTCCCAAGATGCGATTGTTGTGCCTTGACCTTAACTATCTTTATTGAAGCTTTTGAATTAATATAACTAATCCTCGAAACTCTTTTCTTATACCACCAAATCTTGTCATAATTATGTTTGATTTGAAGAAGATATTTGAATACAACTAAGAATGCACATCAAAACTAAATGGACAATAAGTTATTTTTTGAAAGCAAGTACCATTTCATATATTTTCTATAGTTTACAAGAATCTAATAAAATCTTCAATAATAGGTCATGCAATGCCATTCATTAAATTAATAATTCAGTCCCCATCATCAAAGAATTATAGAATTATATGTTATAATAAAATTTTACCTAAAATTTTAAGCAATTAACGTAGAATCAAATTACGCTTCACATCACAAAGAATGAAAACAATGCTATTGTTTTGTCTCGCTTTTCAAATCCTGTTACTTTAACTAGTTTTCATCCTCCTTTCTTGCTTCTTTCCTTCTGTACTTTTCCCTCCTTCCCTTTCTCCTTCCTTTCTTTTCTCCCTCCATAGATATAATAAATATAAACATAATTATATTTCTATATTTCCTTGACTAGTTTATATTTATTAATGTAAATATTTATTATCTCACCTTAATATCACAATATATTAATACAATGTTCACTAAGATTTCTTATGTGACATAATAAATTGATTGATAATTTATATTGCTTGATATTAATATAAATGAATAATATTAGTTTAAATTAATAATTTAATCATTTTTCAGTGACTAGACATACAGATACATTTCTTTTACTCCCCCTTCCAGTCCAAATAGAGCAGTTATTAGACACACATTTGTACAAATAGCTCCCGTTTGCATTTTAGTAATGCTTTTGACATATAGTCTCAGTCATGTATACTAAATTTGAGATTGTCGTATGTTTCTCTTTTAATTTCTAAATTGTTTGCATCATCCTTTAGTCTCATCGATGATGTATTAAAGTTCCTTTATTATTTTTACAATTCCAAGAACATTGATTTCAATTTTTTTTGGTTATTTTTTCCTGTTCTATTCTGGTTTAAAGCAGAATCTTACAAAACTTTTTACTTTAATTTTTCCATTTGTTGGATAATTTAAGCATACTTCCATGCAATTATTGACTGTTTGTATTTCTCCCTTAGTAAAACATTTGTTCTTGTTCTTAGAATATCATTCCACTGGGGAGTGCACATTATTAGATTTTGGGATATGTTATAGTTACTTATAGATTCTGAGTGTATGAATTAAACTTTTAATAAATTTTTATTGAACTTAATTGAATTGGGTTCACTTTAATGAACATCAACAGAGGACTCAGTATTGTGATGAGCAAAGATTCAGGGAAAAAAAGGATGCTAAAGCAGAAAGGTTGGGAAATTTTATGTAAAAAAAGTCATTTGGCTTATAATGGTGTTCATAGCCTTTAATTTTCATGTCACAGACCACTTATAGCATAGTGAAAAGAACACTTACTATTTTTCAAATAATGAGGAAGGCAGACTGAGTACAAAGTATCTAAGAATGTCAGAGATTAGTATAGTCAGGCATGTGCCAATTAACCCTAAGCTTCTGGCTATAGGGAAGTAAGGATTGGGGAGGGATGGGAGAGGGTGTGGTAGAAATAGAGTGTAAAATACATGAGCATGAAATATATTAAGTGAATTTTTTCATTGCACCCAACCATCCTATACTTACTGCCTTATTTTTCATTTAAGATTGTTAAATAAATTAATGCACACAATTTAATTCAACACGTATCACTTAGTTAATGCAAAGACTTTGTTGAAAAATGTGAATTAAAAGATACAACACAAACTCTGATATCTAGGCCTTTATAAGCTAATGTTGAGGATAGGGTAGAGTAAGTATAGCACAGTGAGAGGTCACAACTGTCAAAGCTCCCAAAAAGTCTCTTATATAATGACCATGGATAATGTGCCAAATAGAACTCTGAGTGGGAAAATTAAAAAAAAAGTCACAGACTGTCAATTTTTTCCAGTCAAGAGTAGCTTAGGAAGATGGAAAATTCTCAGATACTCAAATGGGACCTGTCCAAACAAACAGTTCAGCAGAAGAGGTACCAGATGTTCATGGCCTAGAACCTAGGGGTTGTAAGGGAACTGAAAAACTGCCAGAAAGAGTCCAGAGAAGGCATAGTATCTGGTTCCATTTAGCTTCTCTGTCATACATCATTCAGTTATTGGTTATACTCCCATGGTAAAGAAAAGTGGTACAGTCTGCTATCATTCTGACCCATTGTCCAATTCCAGATTACAGTTCTAGGGGAGAGAAGAGATTGTGGGAGTAAGGGCCCTACCTGTGTTAGGATCAAAGCACTGTTCAGGAGGGTAGTATACATGTGTCTCCCCAGATGTCACCATGTTGGAAACACTTAACACTTACAAACCCTCCTCTCTCTTCAAACCTTACCAAAACTTCCCAAAATGTGTGATGCTGCCCCCTGGGTTTGTGCTAGAATTACCCAGAGGGGTGGTAGTAGCCTCAGGGGCAACCAGGAAGCATTGAATAAAACTAAGAGGGCAGTGGAAGCATGAGGAAAAAAAGATAAGAAAATTTTGAAAAAACATTCACATATTTTTCATCTGTTGTTTAACAAAGTTAAAGTCATCGTGATTACATAATTTTCCAAATAACATGCAAAATGCAAGTTATACCTTGTATTATAACTGCTCAAATCTGCCAACAGGTTTTAAGAAGCAAGTGATGGCTGGTGAGGGTGTTGTATGTTGCTGTGAAATCCAGAATGAAGTCTAGTAGGAATTAAAAATATAGGTGTGTTTTATATTTTTTGAAATTATGCAATTAAAAAAAATCACTAAAGTGTCAAAGAAAGTAGATTTCCAGGGGGGAACTGAGTAGTTTATTTTTGAAAAGGAGGGAAGAGGCCAAATAAGTTTGGGAAGCTCTTCTCTAGACTAAGCTATGTAAACAGCAGTATGATGACACACAGAGGTAAGCATAGCATGATTCTGAAATAAACCCATGGCAGCCAGGAGGCACAGTAAATATACCATTAGACCTTAATTCGGAAAGAACTAAGCTTAAATCTGACCTCAAACACTAGCTTTATATTCCTGGGTAAGTTACTTAAAATATGTTTAAGTCAATTTTATCATCTGTAAAATGGGGTTAATAATAGGATTTACCTTGCAGGGATGTCATGAAGATGAAATAAGACAACAACCATGAAGCACTTAGCATAATTCCTGGCACATATTAAGTGCTACATAAAATGCAGTAATGATAAGTATGATACTGAAAGTCAAGATAGTAAAAATTACCTACCATAAAAAGCTACTATAGTAATAGGAAAGCATAGGACACAAGCTCAAAACAAATTTCTATAAGCCAAGTTTCAAAGGCAAATGTGCACTGGACACAAGCCCAACAAGAATTCCTAGAAAAGCCAAAGACAGGTAGTTAAAAGGGCACAAAAAATAATTTTACAAATCAAGTAAGAATAAGAGAGGAAAATTTAAAAAATAAATGAGAACAATAAAGATGTGAAAAGAGAATTGAGTTTGGAACAAGAGGCACAAAAATTTAGACAAGAAAATAACTTGCTGAATATTATAATTGAAGAAATGGAAGCTAATTACTCCAATGCACGTAAAGGAATGTTAAAATAATATCAAAAAGGACAACAAATTAGAAAAAATGTATGTTATTTCATAGCAAAAGAAACTGAATTGAAAAAAAGAATTAAGGAGAGATAATGAAAGTATATTTTGAATACCTGAAAGCCACAACCAAATAAATAGCTTAGACACTGTGTTAAAAGAAATAGTAAAAGGCAAGGATTAATCAGTAAACTTTTATTTAGTGACTACTATGTTCCAGGCACTGTGCTAAGCATTGGAAAAACAAAAGGGAGTATTGAGTGAATTATACTTTAGTGCCATAATGCCATTTTAAATATATTTTTGTCTGAGTTTGTGTGATATACACACATATATACATTTATATGTGTATGTAAATAAACATATACATACACATACATACTTACATATATATATATATATATATATATATATATGATGTATTCTTTTGATCAACTCAGGCAAACAAAAAAATTCTATTAAATGCCTACTGTGTTTAAGGCACTATGCTAAGGGGTGGTGGAGGGAAAAACAAAAGACTTTTTGGATTTTTAATGTAATGGAGGACTTTTAAGCATTCCTCATCAAAAGACCAGAGTTGAATAAAAAATAAATGCTTCTAAATACAAGATTCAAGGTAAACATTAAAATGAAAGAAAGAGAAAATATAAGGAATTCAATAAGGTTAAACTGCTTATATTTCTATATGATAAGATAGTATTTGTAACTTGAAAGAAATTATAATTATAAAGGCAAATAGAAAGAGCATAAATAGAGCATATGGATATAAAGTGAAGCTCATGAGAGGATATGTGTTCAAAAAAATTAAAAGGTTGGAAGAAAGATTGCACTAGAAGAACGAAGAGGTTGGAGGTAAACTGAGGTAAATTATCCCACATAAAAGCAGCATTAAAGCTTGAACTTTATGTCTATCAAAATTGGCACAAAGAGGGAATAACATACACATTCAGTAGAATAGAAATCTATCTAACCTTGTAAGGAAGTAAAAAGTGAGAGAGATAACAGAAGGTTGGTGGGACTGATGAAAGGGAAGGTGGATTGGGGGAAGTAGTAATCAGAAATAACACATTTGTAAGGAAGTAAAAGATAGGGGTAAGAGAAAGAGGAATAAAAAAGAGAAAATAACATGCATAGAAACACAATAGGTTCTCATAACTATAAATGTTAATGGGATGAACTCATCTAGAGAAAAAAAGCTGAGAGCAAAATGGATTAAAATCCAGAATTCTACAATATGCAGTCTACAAGAAGCCTATTTGAAGCAGAGAGACACACAGGGTAAGGAAAGGAGCTATAACAGAATATATTATGCTTCAGATGAAGCAAAAAAAGCAGAGTCAGAAATCATGGCCTTGCAAAAGCAAAAAAAAAAAGATCTCATTGTAAGAGATAAGGAAGGAAACTATATCTTGCTAAAAGGTACCACAGACAACAATTCTATATAAATAATAAAAATATTTCTGCAAAAATGATATAGCATCTACATTTTTTAAGGAGGAATGGAACAAGTTTCAGGAGGAAATATACAATAAAACTCTACTAGTCCTCAACATCTCTCTTTCAGAACTAGATAAATCTAACAACAAAAAAAAACAAGTAAGAAAGTAGTTAAGGAGGTAAATAAAATTCTGGAAAACTTAGATATGATACAATTCTGGAGGAAACTAAAAACGAATACAAAAGAATAACCTTATTTTTCTCAGAATTATGTGGTACATACACATAAATCAACCATGTATAGAGACATAAAAATTTCAAAACCAATTGCATAAAGGTAGAAATAGTAAATGTGTACTTTCCAGTAAATGATGCAATATGATGTATTTTTTTTTGGATTTGGGAGGGAGGGCAATTGGGGTTAAGTGACTTGCCCAAGGTCACACAGCTAGTAAGTGCTAAGTGTCTGAGGTCAAATTTGAACTCAGGTCCTCCTGATTCCAGGGCTGGTGCTCTATTCATTGCACCATCTAGCTGCCCTAAATGATTCAATATGAATTACATTTAATAACTTGCCATGGAAATACAGATTAAAATTAATTGGAAACTGAATAGTCTAATCCTAAAAAAATGTGTCAAACAAATCATAGAAATATTTGATAATTTAATTAAAGAAAATTACAACAATAAAACAGTATACCAAATTTTCTGTGACTGAGTAAAATACCTCCACTAATTCACCACAAACAAAAGTAGTACTTAGAGGAAAATGTATATTTCTAATTCTTTGCTAAAAAAAGAAATAATAAGTTAATGAATTGGGCATGCAACTTAAAAAGCTATAAAAAGGACAAATTTAAAATCCCCAATTAAAGATAAAATTGGAAATCCTGAAAAATCAAAGGAAAGATTAAGAAAATTGAAAGAAAACCCTACAATTAAAAAACCCTACAAGTTGATTTTGTGAAAAATAATAAAATAAAATAGATGAAGCATTGTTTAATTTAACTTTAAAAAGAAAAGAAGAAAATCAAGTTACTAGTATTAAAAATGAAAAGGGTGAATTCACCAATGAAGAGCAAAATAAAACAATTGTTAGCAGATATTTTCTCATTATAATCCAATGAATTTGACAATATAAATGAAGTGGATGAATGCAAAAATATAAACTATAAAAATTATAAAAAATACTTAAATACCCAGTCTTAGAAAAAGAAATTGAAGAAGTGATGAATGAATTTCCTAAGGGGAAAATAACCCTTAAAGTCATGTGGATTTACAATCACGTTTTACCAGACATTAAAAGAACAGTCTCAATACTCAATAAATTATGTAGAAAAATGGTCAAAGGGTCTTTCCATATTCCATTTATGACATATGTACAATACTGATACCTAATCCAAGAAGAACCGAAGCAGAGAAAGCACATTATAGATCAATTCTCCTAATGAATATTGCTGCAAAATTTTAAAACAAAATGCTAGCAAAATATTGCAGCAATATATGATAAGGATTGTACACTATGATCAGGTAGGATTTATACAAAGAATGCAGATCTGGTTCAATAGTAGGAAAACTATGAGAAAAATTGAACATATCAATAACAAAACCCACAGAAATCATATGATTATCTTAATAGATGCAGAAAAGCCATCAACAATATATAACACTCATTACTATTTTTTAAAAAAGTGTAGAGAACGTAGGAATAAATGGAGTTTACCTTAAAATGATAAATAGTATTTATCTAAAACTATCAGCAAGCATTATCTGGAATGTGGATATTCTAGAAGCCTTCACATAGCAATCATACACGAAGCAAAGATGTCCATTATCACTTCTATTATTTGACATTATACTAGAAATATTAGTTATAGCAGTAAGAGAAGAAAAATAAATTGAAGGAATTAAAATGGCTAACAAAGAAACAAAACTATCACTCTGTGCAGAATCTATCATGGTATACTTTAAGAATCCTAGAGAATCAACTAAAAAACTTCTTGAAATTAATAATTTTAGCAAAGTTTCAGGATATAAAATAAACACACATAAATCTCAGCATTTTTATATATAGCCAGCAGATTCCAGTAGCAAAAGATAGATAAATGCCATGTAAAATAAGTATAGACAGAAGAAAATATCTGGGAGTCTTCTTGCCAAGACAAACCCAGAAACTATATGAACAAAATTACAAAACACCTTTCAGACAAATGAAGTCAGATCTAAAAAAATGAAAAAATATTGATTGTTCATGGGTAGCCCAAGTCAATGTAATACAAATGACAATTCTGCCTAAATTGTTCTCTTTATTTAGTAGTATACTAATCAAACTTTCAAAAATTATTTTATAGAACTAGAAAAAATAATAATAAATTTCACCTGGGAGAACAAAACTTCAAAGATATCAAGGAAATTCTCAAACCTATAAGATCGGTTTATATGACAAGAAAGGGAAATAATGGATATTGAGTGCAGGGGTAAAGGGGGAAAACTGGGATACTAGTGCATTGTTGGTGGATTTGTGAACTAATTCAACCATTCTAATGAGCAACTTGGAACTATCCTTAACAGGCTATGAAAATCTATACCCTTTGAACTAGCAATATCACTGCTAAGTCTATACCCCAAAGAAATCCCACAAAAGGTGAGGGAGGGGAAAAGACTTATTTATATAAAAATATTTATAGCAACTCTTTTAGTGGTGGCTGAGAATTAGAAATCTAAGAGAAGCCCATCCCATGATGAATGGCTAAACAAAATGTGGTATATGGTTGTAATGGGAATATTATTGTGATATGTGAACTGACAGGCAGGATGATTTTAGAAAAATCTGGAAATACAGATATGACCAAGTGCAACTGTAGTGAACAGAACCAGGAAAACGTTATACTAATAAAAGCAATAATGTTACATGAAGGACTGTGTATAATTTACCTATTCTCAGTAATACAATGATCTGAAAATCTCAAAGGACTAATGTTGAAGTATACTACCCACCTTCAGAGAAATAAATAATACTTTTTGAATACAAGCTGAAGTATGCTATTTTTCAATCATATTCATTCTTTTTAAAATCTGAATCTTGTTTTTTTTAAGACTACTATGTTTCACATGACTACACATGTATAAACAATATCTGCATACTATCTTAGAGAGGGAGGAGGAGAAGAAAGGAGAGAAGGGTAGAATTCAGAACTCAAAACTTTAAAAAAATGTTATAAATTGTTTTATCATGTAATGGGGTGGGGAACTCTGATGTGTATGTGTGTGTGTGTGTGTGTGTGTGTGTGTGTGTGTGTGTGTGTAAAATAAAAGACTGCAACAGAATGTATTATGCTTCAGGCAAGGGTAACAATCAAGAAAGGGAGCTATATAGTGCAATAGATAGAATGTCTAGACTCAGGAAAATTCATTTTCTTGAGCTCAATTCTGGTCTCAGACACTTAATAGCTGTGTCACAGTGGACAAGTCATTTAAACCTGTTTGCCACAATTTCTTTATCCATAAAGTGAATTTAGAAAAAAATGGAATATGTACTGACTTTGCCAGGAAAATGTTAATACAATCTTGAAGAGTCACACAAAACCAAACCAACCAAACAAAAACCACTAAATGACAACAATAACAATCATAATATTATGCAAAGCACCATCTAAAATGGCTCCAATTAGAAGAGATAAGCAGGGAAACTAGGTTTTTTTTTTCTAATTGGAACTATGTACAATGAATGTCAATAATAAAACAAACATACACACAGGCAAACATGCACATAAATACACACATAAAATAAATGAATACATAGATGTATGTGTGTATTTATATGTATTTATTTTCCATTCCAATTTATCCTCCCAATAACTGTAAGATATCTTCCTAAACCCTGTCACTCTCATATTCAATTAAATCCAGGGATTCCCTAATGTCTTCAGAATCAAATATAAATTACTTTGACTTTTAAAACCCTTCATGACCTCATCTCTTTCTAGCTTTCCAGATTTCTCACTCTTTGTATATGTAAATGTATATGTATACGTATACATATATGTATATGCATATGCATATATATGTGTATGTGTATATGTATATGCATACGTATAATTATATACTCATGTATAAAGACTAGTACATTATATACTGGTATGTATTATATACTACTCTGTAAATACATACATATAAGTAAAATACACACATACCTATATTATGCAGATCTAAGCAAATTTATAATAAACAATGTACAAAAAAGAAAAGATGAATCTGAATAGAATTTTAGAAATGTCAGATATAGAACTGCAGAGAAATATCAAATTAAAATAGAAAAGCATATAACTAAATCTGACCTTTGAATAATATTTCACAAAAATTGATTATGTAGTAAAGTGGATGAAAAAAAGAACCTCACTCAAAAAATAGAAAGAAGAAATATTAAGAGAATCTGTTATTGGTCATAATAAAATAAAAATTAAAAAAAACCTTTTGAGTCAAACATTTAAAAATTTGGAATATAAATTAGTATCTTTGGATAAAATAATAATAGAAACAACTTTAATCTTTGGATGAAATAATATTAGAAACAATAAATAATTCTCAATAATTTCATTTATGGTAGTGTCAATAATGGGGCAACACAGAAAAAAAATTGGTATGCCACCAAACATTGTTTAGGGAAAAATATAACAAATATTTGTATCAATAAAATAGATATAGAGAAACTAAAAAATATATAAGATAGGAACATGGGTAAAGTTAAGTAAAACAAACTTGAAAACCAGCACATTCAAAACCCTCAGTTAAACACGCAAATAAAATCTTTACCAGTAATAGGTGAGAGTAGCATAATTGAACACAAAACAAATTAATAAACAAATGAAGTATTAATGGATAAAATGTAGGGTAGCTAACCAACCAAATAAATTCGTTCTTAGCTGTCTTAGCTTTAAAAATAATCAGAAGAACAATACATGATGCCAAGATGGCAGTGTAGAAGCAGCAAGGATCTGCAGCTCCCACCTAGCCACCAAAATACCCATAAAATATGACCCTAAACAAAATCTAGGACTCTCAAACTCACAAAAATACAGAAAACACATCTCACGCTGAAGGCAGCTTGGCAGCAGGTGCTCATCGCAGCATGCCAGGAGCCGAGACCAGCCCAGCACGAAAACCAAAACCACAGCCAGGCCACAGGCCAGTGAGGAGGAGCTGAGCCTCCCATGCTGCAGCATGAGTCTACTTCAGAGAAGATCTATTGCACCTGGAGGAATCTTCACATCTAGGAAGCCAGAATTACAGAAGGTCAGTGACAGTGAAACTTTGAAACTTAATTTGGGGGAAGAAGAGCAGTTTGGCCAATCTGCCCCCAGAGGAAGGAGGCAGTGGGGGAAGGGCAGGAACTGCTGGTACCGGTGGCTGCCCCCACTGAGCTGCTTCAGAGCACCAGGCCTGTGGACCCCACAGGGGCCTGGATCAATTAAACAGGGCCAAGTGCTCTTGTGTTGAGTGGGCTGGATCCAGATAATGGTCTTGGGTGGTGGTCCTGGGGAGCAATCTCAGCAAGTCAAAACTTGTGGGACTGCAACACCCCCTAAAAGCTCTAGCAGTGGGGAAAACACCAGCAATTAGGAACAGAGCTTTCCCCCATGGAAGTAGAGTTCCACAAAGTTGAAAAAAACAACCAATTAATTGACTGGCCAACATGAGGAAAAAGAAGCAAAATAACAGCAATAAAACTCTAGAATCCATTTTTGTGGACAATAAGCATCAAAGCATAGAATGGGAGGAAGACAACCCAGTCAGAACTCCCAAACCAAATGCTTCCATGACACTTGAAGAATGCTTAGAAGCTATACATCAACTGAAAAAGGACTTTGAAAAACAAATAAGAGAAGTGGAGGAAAAATTGGGAAGAGAAATGAGAATGATGTGAGAAAATCACGAAGAGAGTCAACAACCTGACTGAAGAAAACAACAATTTAAAAAATAGATTAACTCAAATGGCAAAAGAGGCCCAGAAAGTCAATGAGCAGAAGAATGCCTTAAAAGGTAGAATTTGCAAGATGGAAAAAGAATCTCAAAAGCATTCTGAAGAGAATAATTCCTTCAGAATTAGAGTGGAGCAAGTAGAAGCTAATGACATTATGAGAAACCAAGATGCTATTAAACAGTTACAAAGAAATGAAAAAATAGAAAGCAATGTGAAATATATCTTTGAAAAAAACCACTGACATGGAAAACAGATCCAGGAGAGACAATTTGAAAATTATTCGTCTACCTGAACCCATGACCATAAAAAGAACTTGGAAAGCATCCTTCAACAAATCCTCAAAGAAAATTGCCCCGATGTTTTAGAATCAGAGGGCAACATAGAACTTGAAGGAATTCACTGATAACTTCTTTATAAAGATGCCCAAAAGAAAACTCCTAGAAATGTTATTGCCAGGTTCCACAATACCCAGTTAAAGGAGAAAATATTACAGGCTTCCAAGAGAAAACCATTTGAACCCTGCTGAAGCACCATCAGGATAACCCAGGATCTGGCAGCTTCTAGACTTTAGGGATAGAAAGGCCTTAAATATGATATTTCAAAGATTAAAGGAGCTGGGATTAAAACCAAGAATCAACTACCCAGCAAAACTGAATATATTATTCCAGGGGAAAATATGGTCATTGAATGTGGTGGAGAACTTTCAAGCATTCTTGCTAAAAAAACAGAACTGAGCAGAAAATTTGACAAGCTACAAGAAGCATGAGAAGGTAAACATGGGAAAGAAATCATAAGGAACTTGCCAAATTTGAATTACTTACATGCCAATACGGAAAAATGATAATAGTAATTTAGGAAACTTTTCTTAGTATGAGGGTAGGTGAAGGGAATACAAATGTATGTATATATATTTGTATGTATGTATGTATACTTACACATATGTCTATATAGGAGGCTATATATGCATATGAATACATAACTGAGTATGTGTGTATATGTATATATAGAGGGTATAGGATGAATTGAATATGAAGTGATAATACTTTTAAAGGCAAAATTCTGAGTTGGGAGAGGACTAGAATGAGAGGAGACAAGGAGAGACAAAATGGGGTTAATCATCCTATATAGAAGAGGCAAGGGATAACTGTTACTCTTTATTTTCAGTTACTTTCATTGAATTTGGCTTAGGGAAGAAATGGCATAAACTCTAAACTGGGCATCATGCCACACAGGAGAGTAGGGGGCATGGGGATGAGAGGTAGGGTGATGGAGGAGAGGGCAGGATATGGGGGAGGTATCCTGGAAGCACACACTTCAGGAAAGGGACAGGGACAGGGTAGAGAATAGAACAAGGGGGTGAGGGATAGGAAGGAGAAACATATGATCACTGTCAGAATATCTCCACTATCAAGATGTCCTGGGTGGCTAGGTGGCGCAATGGGCAGCTAGGTGGCGCAGTCACCGGCCCTGGAGTCAGGAGGACCTGAGTTCAAATTCGGCCTCAGACACTTAACACAAAAAACTAGCCATGTGACCTTGGGCAAGTCACTTAACCCCAACTGCCCTCCAAAAAGCAAAAAGAAAAAAAAAAGATGTCCTGTATAATCACACATCCACAGCCTGTATTGAATTGCTTGTCCTTCCAGTGGGGGTGGGTGACAAAGGAGGAATCGAAAGAATCTAGAATTTAAAGTTCTGAAATACCTGCAACTAGGAATTAAGATATATAGGAGCTGGGATAGGGAGATGCTCCCTGCCTTACCAGAAAGTAAGAGAGCAGAGCAGGGGAGGGTCTTTACAGTGGGATTGCTGTTTTAGGGTTGGGGCAGGTGAAGCACAGGGAGAAAATTTGTAATTCAAAAATGTCATGAAAATGAATAATGTAAACAAGAAAACAAACAAAAAATAATCAGAAAACCAAATTATCCATATAAAAATGTAAAATAAATTGAATCTACAATCAAAGATGTAATAAAATAAATATTTGAATATATTTGGCCCAATTAACAATCTAAATGAAATAAATAAATGTTTAAGAAAACAAAATTGCCCAGAGTAACAGAACAGGAAATACAGCTTTTTGAAAGATCTTAAAAAATAAGTTGAATAAATTATAAATGAGCTCTCAAATTTATACCTCCAGCCCAGGTGAATTTACAAGTGAGTTCTACCAAACATTTAAGGAACATTTAATTCTAATATGACATAAGGTCTATATGTGTGTATATGTACACACACATATGCATTTACCCACATGTATACACATATACATATATATGAATAAAGGGTTCTAGAAAATTTCTTCCATTTCAAAATTTTTCTTTATACCTAAACCAGAGAGAGAGAGAGAGAGAGAGAGAGAGAGAGAGAGAGAGAGAGAGAGAGAGAGAGAGAGAGTCAAAAACAGAAAGAATATAATGGGGCAATATATCTAATGAACAATGCAAAAATTTTAAATAAAATATTAACAAGGAACAAATCCAATGTCTCATGAACATTATATATTATGATTAGTTTGGATTTATACCATGAATATAATGATGGTGAAATAATAAGAAAACTTTTAAAAACTTGAAAAATAATTCATAATTTTAATAATATATGATTATATAAATCAATACAAAATACATTTTGTCAACATACAGCATGTATTCCTCTTTTTTTAATTAGAAAATTTAAGATAAACACCTTCCTTTCTGTATTATATGAAGCATACTTCAAAAAAAATTATTAACCTATACTGTAAACATGTTTTATTTATCCTGAACCAAGAAGGCAAAAACATTTCCTACTTGGGGCAGCTAGGTAGAATGGTGAATAGAGTACCAGCCCTGGAGTCAGGAGGACCTGAGTTTAAATCCAGTCTCAGATACTTGACACTTAATAGCTGTGAGACATTAGGCAAGTCATTTAACCCCAATTTCCCTGCCTTCCCCCACAAAAAACCCAGCAACAATAACAAATAAATCTGAAAACATTGTCAACTCACAAGAAACTCATATTCTAATGGGGGATTGTGTGTGTGTGTGTGTGTGTGTGTGTGTGTGTGTGTGTGTGGGAGATAATACACAACTAACTATATTCAATCAAGATAGAAACAAGATAAATCCAGCATAGAATCAGAGCAAAAGCAAAAAGATTGAAAAAGAACTGGGAAATTCTTCTTAAAGAAGCATATTTGTAATGGTTATAAGATGGATATCTTATACTTAGACCAATAGTAAAATAAGAATGTCCATTATTTCCTTTACTATTCATTATTGTACTAGAGGTGTTAGCTTCATCAATTAGACCAAAAAATTATTTAAAAAGTAAATAGGATCAAAAAATTATGGGAATAGAAGTAACAGAGAGACAGAAATAGCAAAATGGGGGGAATGAAGAGAAAGAATGAAGGAATGGAAGGAAGAAAGAAAGTAGGGAGGGAGGGAGGGAGGAAATAAAGGTGCAAACAATACGTTAAAAGGTAGACAAGGAGAAAAAGGGGGAAAATGATGCACTACAAATTTATATTATGTAAGCGTAGCTGTGCCCTAACCCAACCTTCACCCAACCTTCTCAGATGAGAATCTTGTTTCATATTTCACTGAAAAAAAATCAATGACTAAGAACTTGATTTCTCTTGTTTCTCATCTTATACATCTCAAATATTTTCTGTAATAATATGCTTTATATGTTTCACAGGAAGAAACGGTCGCTCTTGTCAAATTAAATCTTTCTACACACACAAGTGATCCCATTCTATGACATCTTTTCTAGAATATTGTCCCTATTCTCTCATTAATATCCAATTGCTCTCTGTCTCCAAGCTATTTCTCTACTGTTTCCAAACATCTCCCATCTCTATCATTGTCTAAAAACTCATAGTTGATACATCTTTTTTTTTTGGTGGGCAGAGGCAAGGCAATTGGATTTAAGTGACTTGCCCAAGGTCACACATCTAGTTAAGTGTCAAGTGTCTGAGACTAGATTTGAACTCAGGTCTCCCTGACTCCAGGGTCATTTCTCTATTCTCTGCACCACTTAGTTGCCCCATAGTTGTTATTTCTGTCCTTTTGAGTTGTAGTCATATTAATTTAGCTTCTGTGACTATATTCCTGCAGAATGCTATCTACTGTAAGTGTCTCTCTTTCCTTTCCTCTCAGAAATCTAGTGTCTGATCTCGTGACTTAACAAAAACTGTTCTCTTTAGTTACAATCTTTTTTCTCTTTCTACTGTTCTGACAGAAATGTTTTGGCTTATTTGCTAGATCTTCATTCAACTCATTCCAATAATAAATAGTTTTCCTCAATTACCTGTCCAGAGTCCTGTTTTTTCTCACTATTTTACTTGGTAATATCATTATAATTAATTATTTCAATCACCATTTTGATACAGCTGATCTTTAGATAGTCTTGTTCATCAGCAACCTCTTTTCCACCTCCTCATCTTACATCTCCAAATGCCAATAGAAATCTTAAAGTATGTGTTCCATAGTGGTCTTTAAATTCAGAATGTTCAAAATTGAGCTCATTATCTCTACCCCTAACGCCTCCCTTTTTTCCATCCTCCCAGTGACCCAAACTTGCAACTTGGGTGCCATCCTTAACTGCTTGCTCTCTCTCACCCTCCTCTCATAAACACTTTGTGGTCAAGCATATACTTTACATTTTCATAAAATTTCCTGTATATACCCTGCTAATCCTCTTATACTTCTACCTCCATAGTACAGGTCCTCATCATCTCCTTCCTGGTTTACTGTAATAGACTCCCTACCTCATATCTCTTTTCATTCCAATTTATTCTCCAATTAGCTTTCAGGGATCTTCCTAAATCATGTCTCACTTTGTCACTCTCATATTCAATTAACTCCAGGTATTCCATGATGCCTTCAAAATCTGTTTGACTTTTAAAAGCCTTCATAAAATGAACCTTTTCTATCTTTCCAAATTTCTCACTCTTTACTCCTCTTCACATACTCTGTTCTAATGATGTTGGTTACCTTACTATTTCACACGCAGCACTCCATCTCCTGAATTTTGCATTTTAACTGGATATCATCTATACTTAGGTATATTTTAATATTTGTCTCTGCCTCCTAGCTACCATCAAGATACTACTGAAGTCCCACCTTTTGCATGAAGTATTTCCCAGTTTTTAATCTTTGTGCCTTCCCTCTGTCTTTGCACCCAATTTATTCTGTTCTTATATTGATGGTATACATATACATATACATATATATATGTATACATATACATATATATATATATATTTTAATCCTCTCTCTCATTTGACTTTGAGGTCTTTGTGAAGAGACACAGAAACAGACACTGACGAGCAGAGAGAAAATGATAGACTTAGAGTCACAGTCAAGAGACAGATGAAAAGAAGAGAATGAAAGGAAAGAAAATGGAAAGAGAGGGGAGGGATGGGAGAAAAATAAAAAAAAACTAACGTTGGGGGACCATTCATGTTTTAAAAGTCCTTAGGAGATGGAGTCAGTAAAGAAGGCAGAAGAGTACAAGAGTGTGAAAAAATAGAAATATAAGATTGCAATGATACAGAAGCTAAGGCAAGAATGAATATTGAGAAGGAAGAAGAATGGGATGATCAACATACTGAATAATGTGGAGAGGTTCAGGACAAGTATAATAAAAGGCTATTCAATTTGGCAATGGAATGATTGTTAATGACCTTGGAGAAAGCTATTTCAAATATAGATTGAAGATGGAAAATAGTTTACAAGATGAATAAGTGGTAAGGAAATGGAAGTAGTAAGTATAGATGTACTTTACCAACTTCACAGTTTTCATACTTTTGACCCTGAAGATTGTACTCATCTTAAAATATTTATTTCATTGTTTTCTCCTGAGCAACAAAGAAATTTAATTCCACTAATATTTTTTTAGAGATGCATATTACAGAAAATGGCACTAGAATCTCTAAGAGAATATACAACTTAAAATAAATTCTTGAGGCAACATTAACAAGGTAAACACATAGCAAAGAATATTCTTTCTCATAGTTTAGTATAGAAATAAAAAAAAAACATCCTCTAACATCTACTAAGTACCCTTACATTTTTTCCCCTTGCTTTGCAGCTGCATCTCTTAATAATGTTGACAAAAACATTTAACCCTGATTGGTGCACTGACCAATTTAATAGCAATGTTTAAAACTGACCAATGTTTAATAGCAATCACCTTGCGATGAAAAACGTGTCCTCTGATTGGTTCACACATCTGGAACCTTTAAATGCCAAATTTGGAAAGAATTGCTTATTTATGAAGGAACTGCTCTTTTGGAATGACAAGTACCTTCATTCTCAGCTGAGCCCAAATAGTTTTGTTGAATTACTAACCAGTAGAGGAGAGAAATGTGCTGCCATCAATAGTAATATCTACTGCCCAGGAGTTTTATGTTTTTCTATGCCTACTCATTTAAGAAGATGATTTGCTTTCTATCTCATGTTTAAGGTACAGAAGATGAGGCTTGCTTAGCTGATAAACTGAAAAATCAACCCATGTTATCTGCAAAATGAAAACAAATCTCGCCCTGTGGGAGAAGGAGAAGAAAATGGGCAAGAAATTAACAGATTTCTGTTGTTTCTGATTATGCCCCTACTTAAAGACTACTGATCTTGATAGGAGTTTACAACTGGTGTAGGCCTTGGAACATGAGAAAATATGCGTTTTTCTACTAAGTGCACATGATAATTGAGTTGTCACCTTAGGTAATCTCAATAATTAGCTATCTATATCTATCTATAGATTAGATACATACATACATACATACATATATACATAGATACATACATAGACATAGATAAATATGGATACACCTTTCTCTCAAAAAGTCTACATTTCTAATAGACTGAGATTGAAATTTTAGGGCAGTGTTGGTCTGAGAATGGTTTTTTTTCAATAGAAAGTCTTAGCAATAGTGATGGAAGGAAAGAAATAACCATTTATTAAACACCTAAGTTGGGGCGGCTAGGTGGCGCAGTGAATAGAGCACCGGCCCTGGAGTCAGGAGTACCGGAGTTCAAATCCGGCCTCAGACACTTAACACGAAAAACTAGCCGTGTGACCTTGGGCAAGTCACTTAACCCCAATTGCCCTCCAAAAAGCAAAAAAAAAAAACACCTAAGTGCAAGAAATTGTGTTGAATTTTCTTTTTCCTCATCACAATTTTGCAGCTGAGAAAACTGGAGCAGACAAAAATTAAGTGATTTGTCTAGAGTCACACAGCTTATGTTTGAGGCAAGATTTGAAATCAGATTTTCCTGAGTCTAGCTTCAATGTTCTATCCACTGGGACATCAAGTTTCCTGATAGAGTAGAAAATTGGCATTCACTTTTAGAGGCAAAGGTAGTCCTGATTTGATTATAATTACTTGAACAATTGGAAAGTGGGGGAGGGAGGAATATGTAGACAGAGTAAAAAATGGTCAACATAAAGAACCTTATATCAGACAACTCAGAGCTGTTTGTCTTAGTTTTTTTTTTGGAGCATGTTGTCTGGAATTCAAAATTGGATCTTTGATGCTGCAAGTTTCACATTTTATGAGTCAGTAAACTGAAGTTAGATTTAAAGGACTAGAGACTGGAGGGATGCCTACCAACTGGAATATGGCTGAACAAATTGTCATCTTTGCCTGTGATGGAATTTTACTGTGCTATAAGAAATAATTAGCTCAATGATCTTAGAAAATCATGGGAAAATTTGTATGAGATAATGAAGAGGGAAATGAGCAGAACGAAGAGAATGTTCTATACAGTAACAACAATATTGTTTCAAGAATGACTCTGAATAGATAATTTATTTTGACTATTAAAAATGCCCAACTTAACCAAAAATGATATATGAAAAAAGAAAGATGCTACCTCCACCAGAAAAAGGACTAATAAATTGAAGTATCTGCATAATAAATGAATGAATGAACAAATAAACAAACAAACAAATAAATGAATGAATGAATGAATGAACAAATAAATAAATAAATAAATGAATGTGTGTGTGTGTGTGTGTGTGTGTGTGTGTGTGTGTGTGTGTGTGTGAAATGGTAGGCATGTATAGGCTGGGGAAATTAAAAGAAATTTGCATGATAACTGTTGTATATTTAAAAAGAAAAGCAAGTTGTACATAGCAGATTTGCAGTTTCATGCATAATTGTCTTTTTATTGTACTCTATTAAGGAAATGCATGTTTTATTTCATAAATTAAAAATAAAATAAATAAAAATATATTGTAGAAAGAATTCTTTACAGTTGTAAATTAAGCTAGACACTGTTTTCCTCCAAATCTGAAATTATGGTATTTTGTGACTTAGGGGAGGAAATTACTTAGGCAAGGGCATACACAAAATAAGTAACCAAGTCGTAATCTGAACTAATGTTCATATTTTCTGATATAGTGAACTCTTTCCCTTGAGTTATAATGAATTCATATCTGACTATTCACATGTACATCTATAAAAAAAGACTTGTTTCCAATCAATGCACTATATTCATTACTGTGTGCCCAGTACTTTGCTAAACTTTATGGATCATAGAAACAGAGACAGAAGAAAAAGGGAGCAAAAATCAGTGACACATATATTAAGTAGTGAGCAAGAAAAGAAGAGCAGCACCTAAAGAAAAATATTGGATATGTCACCTTTCCATGTATTTCTATATCCCAAGACTTATATAGTCTCAAAGTTGTAAGGGAATATTAGGACTCTTTAGACTAACCCATACTTGGGTCAGAATTGCCTGTAGACAATCCCAGTTCAGAAGTCATATATTCACCACTTCAAAACCATTAATGACCAGCACCAGAGACATCATATTTTTGAAACAAATTATGATTCTTATAAAATTTTCTTTATATCCAGTTGAAATGTATTTCTCTGAATTTTTGCAGATTGCTTCAACTTTAGGTTATATATATATATATATATATATATATATATATACACACACACACACACACACATTTGTATTCCCTCCAAATATCCTCATATTAGAAAAGTTTCATAAGTTACTATTATCACTTTTCCATACTGGCATGTAAATAGTTCAACTTTGATAAGTTCCTTATGATTTCTTTCCCATGTTTACCTTCAAATTCTTCTTGTGTTTGATTGTCAAATTTTCTGTTCAGTTCTGGTTTTTTTTTTCAGCGAAAATGCTTGAAAGCCCTCCACCTCATTGAATGTCCATATTTTGCCTTGGAACATTATACTCAAATTTGCTGGGTAGGTGATTCTTGGTTTTAATCCTAAATCCCTTGGTCTTTGAAACATCGTATTCCAGGCCCTTCAGTCCCTCAGTGTAGAAGCTACCAGATCCTGGGTTGTCCTAATTGTGTTTCCACAGTATTCAAATGGTTTTCTCTTGGAAGCCTGTAATATTTTCTCCTTTACCTGGGGCTTCTGCAACTTGGCAAAAACATTTCTAAGAGTTTTCTTTAGGGGATCTTTTTCAAGAGGCGGTTGGTGAATTCTTCCAAGTTTTATTTTGCCTGCTTAATCTAAAACATTTGGTCAATTTTCCTTGAGAATTTCTTGAAGGATGCTTTCCAAGTACTTTTTTTGATCATGGATTTCACACAGAACAATAATTTCCAAATTGTCACTCCTGGATCTATTTTCCAGGTCAGTGGTTTTTTTTCAAGGAGATATTTCACATTGCTTTCTACTTTATCATTAGTTTGCAACTATTTAATAGTATCTTGGTTTCTCATAGTCATTAGCTTCCACTTGCTCCACTCTTATCCTGAAGGAATTATTCTCTTCAGAATGCTTTTGAGATTCTTTTTCCATCTTGTAAATTCTACTTTTTAAGGCATTCTTCTCCTCATTGGCTTTCTGGGCCTCTTTTTCTATTTGAGTTAATATATTTTTTAAAGTGTTGTTTTCTTCTGTCAGGCTGTTGATTCTCTTTTCGTTATTTTCTCACATCATTCTCATTTCTCTTCTCAATTTTTCCTCCACTTCTCTTATGTGTTTTTCAAAGTCCTTTTTCAGTTGATCTATAGATTGTAGGCAATCTTTGAGTGTCTTGGAAGCATTTGGCATGGGAGTTCTGACTGTGTTCTCTTCCTCCCATTCCATGCTTTGACCCTTTTTGTCCACAAAAAAAGATTCTAGAATTTTATTGCTGTTCTTATTTTGTTTACTTTTCCTCATGTTGGCCAGTCAATTAATTGGTTGATTTCTTTTAGCTCTGTGGAACTCTGCTTCCAGGCAGGAAAATTCTATCCCAAATTGCTGGGGTTTTCCCAGCTGCTGGAGCTATTAGGTGGGTGCTGCAGCCACCACCAGCTTTGGCTCACTGAAAGTACACCCCAGGACCACCACCCAAGACCACAATCTGGATACAGGCCACTCAACACAAGAATTGGCCCTGGTATATTGTCTCAGCCCCCTGTGATTGGCAGACCAGGAGCTCTGAATCAGCTCAGTGGAGGCAGTTTCAGGAGACCCTGCCATTTCCCTGCTGCTTCCCTGCCCTGGGGGAAGACAGCCCAAACTGCTTTACCTCCCCCACATTTAGCTTGAAAGATTGACTTTCACTGACCTTTCTCTAATCCTAACTTTTTCTGGCTTGATTGATGTGGAGATTGCTCCAGGTGCTACAAATCTGTTCTCTAGGGTAGACTCATGCTGCGGCTCGACTCCTCCCGATCACCTTGTGGCCTGGCCGTGGTTTTGATTTTGGGCTGGTTTTGCCTCGGCTCCCAGCCTGCCACAATGAGTCCCTCCTGCCAAGCTGCCTTCAGTTAGAGATGTGTTTTTTGTATTTTTGTGAGTTTGAGAGCCCTAAAATTTGTTAAGGGTTGTATTTATGTGTATGTCGGGTGGCTGTGTGGTAGCTTCAAAACTTTGCTGCTTCTATGCTGCCATCTTGGCTCCGCCCCCCCCAGCAACTAGTTTCCATAACAAATTATAGATAATTAGGGAGAATGGTATAAAAGATTCTGTACTTCTGCATTACTTCACTGCTACTTTAATTGGCATGGAGACAGCTGACACCTCGATAATTAAAGCTCCTTAAAGCTTTTCATTTGGACTCTGTGGTCACTTTGTTAAAATTTGCTATTTCATCACACTGGACTGGAAGGGGAGCACAGTCTCATGTGGGCCTTGCTGGCAAGATCAGTAGCAAAGGCCAGCTGGAGCAGACCTCAAGACATTGCACCACTGGTGATTGTGGCAGCTTCCAAACATTTCAACCCCTAAATGCAAAAAAAAAAATAGGAAAAGGTCAATGGGGAAACTATGGTGGAACTGGGTGAGAGAAGAGCACAATGTGGCCTTTCCCCCCAGGGAAGCAGGTGTGGCAGTGGCTGCAGCTGGTGCCAAAGCAGCTGCTTCCAGCTCTAGGCCAACAGATTGTGGGAAGATGAAATGACTGACAAGAGAGCAATTTGAGGAATCTGTTTTAAGGTGCTAAGGCAGGATTCTCTTGTTTTTCCCTGCCTGGATCTTAGTTTCAGTCTTCGATGAAAGCCCTGAGGTGAGGAGTGCTGACATGGCAGAGCTTCTGGAGGCTGTGGAGAGGCAGTTCTCCTCACTTTTCTGAAGCTGGTGCTTAGAAGAAACTCTGACAACAGCTGTGTAAAGCCCCAGAAATTTGGGATTTAGCATTCTCCACTCTGGAAGCAGAGTTCTACCATGGCAAAGAGATAAAAAATCAAATATTTGACTTGCACGATAAGCAAAGAGAGGAAAAGAAATCAGACTACAGAATATTATTTTTGATGACAAAGACTTCAAAACATAGAACCAGAAGAAGACAACAAAGTAAAAATTCCCACATCATAAACCTCCAAGAAAAATATGAATTAGTCATAAGACATGGAGGAGCTTAAGAAGAACATCGGAACTCAAGTAAGAGAAGTAGAGGAAAAAATGGGAAGATAAATGAGAGTGTTGCAAGAAAAGCATGAAAAACTAGACAACAGCTTGTGAAAGGAGACCCCGCAAAATACTGAAGGAAATAACACTTTTACTAACTCAATTGGCAAAAGAGGTCCAAAAAGCCAAAGAGGAGAAGGATGTCTTAAAAAGCAGAATTGTATAGATGGAAAAGGAAGTCCAAAAGTTCTCTGAAGAAAATAATTCCTTCAAAATTAGAGTGGAGCAAGTGGAAGATAATGACTTTATGACAAAATAAGATATTATAAAATAGATAATTAAATCTAAAAGAATGAAAGTACAGAAGGCAAAATGAAGTATCTCGTTGTGTTGGGCAGAGAATAAGAGTGAGCTAAGACATGGGGTCAAGATAAATTTAGGTGTGGATTTATTGATCAAGCGCACTACTGCCTGGGGTGTACACTCAAATCAGGCAGTGATCTTTGGGCCTTACGGACTTGATTTTATAGGCCAAAACAACAAAAGCAGAAGCCATGACAACAGAAGCAGAAAGAGCAGTCATTAATTAAATCTATAGTTCAGGGCTAATTTTAGAATATGGTGTGAGGGTACAGGGGTGCAATCTCCTGTGTCTCAGGTGTCCCTCAGAAGAACAGCACTAGTTAGTTCTTTCCAGAACAGGGCAGTGGGTCATGGGATATGAGGGGGAACTGGAAAGTCCCAGGACAAGCTAGGGTCATGTTCTGGGAAGAGGGTGTGGAGATGCTGTTTGGTTAATGGAACAGGACAGGGTCTCTATGTTGTGCCATAATGATTCAAGGGAAAAATAAATAGAAAGAATTCTGAATAGGGAAAGAGGGGACAGGGAACTAAGCCTTGAGCAATATTCCGAGACATGTTTTAAGCACTTTCAAGCTATAACAGAATATAGGGTAGGGACAAAAGCAAAAATAAAAGGTGCGTAATAGTGAGGCACAGATGGGCCACAAATCAGGTGGTGGGCAGGTGACCTGGGATTTGGATTCAGGCACAATAACTGGAAAAAACTGACCAGGAAAATTGATCAGGGAGAGAGAATTTAAAAATTATTGGACTACTATATATGTATATATGGACTGCTATATATGTATATAAGCATTGGGGTATAGAAATCCATTTTGCCCTATAAGAAAGCAAAGGGGAAGAGAATAAGGGGAAAAACAGGGGGGATATTTAAGAGGGTAGACTGGAGGAAGGAATATTCAAAATGCTTGCATACAGAATAGGGGAGAGATGAGCAAGAAATTTAGGACTCAAAATCTTCTGAAAATCAATGTTGAAAACTTAACATAAATGAAAATATAAATATTGTTAAGAAAAATTAGCTTATTCATAAAAATATTGTAACAGATCTGAGTATGATGTGATTTTAAAAAGTAAAACCACTGAGGATATTGTTATAAAATAAAGTTATTATCTTATAAAAATGGAGTGGTAGAGGAAGAACTGACACAGAGGAATTAGATATGGGAAGAAGCCTGGTAGTTCTGGAACCCTAATTTAATTGGGAATGGGTTGAAAAGGGAATAACAATAATAATAGTAATAATACATACATACATACATATATATGTATGTGTATATGTATGTGTGTGCATATACACACACTTTTATATCCATATATATGTATATATATGTATATGTATATACAAGTCTTCTAACTTCAGAAAAAATGAAAGGCTAAGGATACAGGAAGCAGGGAGAGGATAAGGGAGGGATTTTTAGAGGGTAAGGTGAGGGAATAGGATAATAGGGGGTATAGAAGGATGTTTACATTAATGGGGATAGGAGGACGAAAGTAATAGAAGGGCAAGGTAATGGGTGGATATAAAGCAGAGGAGTCAGGAGAGATAGGAAATAAGAGATATGCACAATATGTAAAATAAACCTCAGGAGTAGAATTTATTAGGGAAAAAGAGCAGAAATGGGAATTACATCTCAAAATATTTTACTGAGCATCTAGTAAGTACAGTTCATCACAGTATATACAAAGAAGATACAAAGGGTAGGGAACAATTTTCCTTCTCTTAAAGGAACTTAGAATCATATTGTTTTAAAACTACAAACATTGTTATTGATTAATGCTCTAAATATGAGATCCACTTTGAATGACGAATGAGTGGAAAAACACTGGAGGAACTGAATCATATATCCCTTGATTTTTTTCTCTATTATGTGCATTCAGAAGACAAAAGGATATCACAAACAAATGGAGAGACAATAATTATTTCTACTTGGAAAAGCAAACAAAGAAACAAACAACCTGCAAGAATAGAATTGAGTATACGAAGGAAGGAAGGAAGGTGTGAAAGAAAGGAAGACAGTCATATTATTTACTGCCTACTATATGCCAGGCCCAAGCACTTGACAAATATTATCTCATTTGATAATGATATCAGGCAATAAGAAATGTCACTTCATTAAATGTTTGATAATCTTGTGTTATAATATTTCAGATAATCAATGTGTGTATGTATATGTATGTATATGTATGTATGTGTGTATGTATGTATGTATGTATGTATGTATATATATTAGTGTGGTGTCTACCTAAATCTTGTAAAGGCTTTTTCTGGTGGAATGGGTGGATGGGAACTCTTGGTTCCAACAGACCATGAAAGTGGCAGAAGCAAGTATATTGGAATGTTTAGAGATTGGTTGGACATTAAGGAAACCAAGGTTACTCATTGCATCCCAGGCCATCACAAGTCATCTTGACTTCTGTCTTACCTATGGATGCTAATGATTTTGGAAGAGAGCAGGAAGCCAACAGCTTTATGCAGTTATGTCCCTCAAATCCAATTTATGTCAGAATCAAAAGACTGATCATACCATTTTGAGCCATTCTCTGTCAGAACCAAAATTCCATTTGAAGCAGTGGTCTTGAACAACATCAGGGCACTCTCATTTGTCAAGGAACCTAGTGCTGATTCTATTCCAACTGAAATTTACAAGGGAGGGGGTCCACAGCACGTACAAAAACTGGGGAAAAATTTCCAGTTTATATGAGAAGAGGAAGTGATCCCCCAGGAGTTCAAGGATCCCTCCATTGTTAATCCTTGTAAATCTAAGCACAAGCAGCTTTGATAAAACATTCTCCAAATGTTTTCATCATCCACATCATCCACAATATAATGGCACAACAAGTTATCACTAAAGCGGAACAACAGCCACAACATCAAGAGCGGCAGCGGCTGCGGCGGTGGCAGCGGCCTCCCCCACCCTCACCCCCCACAGTCGCTTCCCAGTCCCCGGCGGCGGGAGGAGGAGGGGGAGGCAGCGGCAGTGGCGGGACCAAACAGGTCACCTGCAGGTACTTCATGCATGGGGTTTGCAAGGAAGGAAACAACGGCCGCCACTCCCATGACCTCTCTACTAGTCAGTCTGCTATGGTGTGCAGATATTATCAGCGAGGGTGCTGTGCTTATGAAGACCGCTGCAGATATGAACATACCAAGGCATTGAAACGAGAAAAAGTAACTGCTGCCAATCTAGCTGCAAAACTCAACCTTCCAGCCTCTTCGAGCCTGCCAACGCTGGTTGAACCACTTGCTGAAGCCAGTACTGGTGAAGCTGAATCAGAAAATTCAAATTTTGCAGCTGCAGGAGCAGGTGGGGAAGACTGGGTAAACGCCATTGAGTTTGTTCCTGGGCAACCCTACTGTGGACGTGCAGCTCCTTCTTGCACTGAAGCACCCCTGCAGGGCACGGTGATTGAGGAAGAATTAGAAAAACAGCAAACCAATGTGGAAATGAAGAAGCAGCTTTGCCCCTACGCAGCAGTAGGAGAATGCCGTTATGGGGAGAATTGTGTTTATCTTCATGGGGATGCCTGTGATATGTGTGGTTTGCAGGTCCTGCACCCAGTAGATGCTGCCCAGAGATCACAGCATATAAAATCTTGCATTGAGGCTCATGAAAAAGACATGGAGCTCTCATTTGCTGTCCAGCGCAGTAAGGACATGGTGTGTGGGATCTGCATGGAGGTAGTCTATGAAAAAGCCAACCCCAGTGAACGCCGCTTTGGGATTCTCTCCAACTGCAACCACACCTACTGTTTAAAGTGCATCCGCAAATGGAGAAGTGCTAAGCAGTTTGAGAGCAAGATTATAAAATCCTGCCCAGAATGCCGAATCACATCAAACTTTGTCATTCCAAGTGAGTACTGGGTGGAAGAAAAAGAAGAGAAGCAGAAACTTATTCAGAAGTACAAGGAAGCAATGAGCAACAAACCGTGCAGGTATTTCAATAGAAGGACGTGGGAGCTGCCCATTTGGAGGGAACTGTTTTTACAAGCATGCGTACCCTGATGGCCGTAGAGAGGAGCCTCAGAGACAAAAAGTGGGAACATCAAATCGATACCGGGCCAAAGAAGGAACCGCTTCTGGGAGCTTATTGAGGAGAGGGAGAGCAGCAACCCCTTTGATAATGAGGAAGATGAGGTTGTGACCTTTGAGCTGGGCGAGATGTTGCTTATGCTTTTGGCAGCAGGTGGGGACGACGACCCGACGGACTCTGAAGACGAGTGGGACTTGTTTCATGATGAGCTGGAAGATTATTACGACTTGGATCTATAGCACCTTTCATTGGAGTTTGGACTTGTTTGCTCAGCCTCAGACAGTAGCTATTTCCTGTGGTGGTGTGGCAGTGCCTGTGTTTCTCTCCTAGGCAGGCCTATCAATTCCAGGTGCTGTTGTAATAATTTTTACCCCCAGGGTCTGTCTCCCTTTCCTTCCCAACTCCCTGCCTTCTTCCCCCAGGAGTGTTTTGTTTTCTCTGTTAAAAAAATAACAAGAAATAAATCTTAAAGTTAGTTTTTGTAAAATGAATTTAACTGTCAGACAGTTAGCTTAGGGTTTGTTGCATCATCTCTGTTTTCAACGGGATTCACAGTTCCAGGTTAGTGTTTACAGAACTTCCACACTCATTTTGAAGAGCCCAGATACAAACATGAGCAATGGCCATTCTGGGGGAGGGGGCATGGGGGGGGACAGGAATAGGGGCATTGGGATAGGGGAAGGAATCTAAATTGGCCAAGTAGTCTTTTGTCACTACTTGACTTAAGAATGGTTACTTCAGATTTCTGGTCAGATCTCTACATTTGGCTGTTTTCAGCTCTGTTCCCCACCCTATAATTCCACCACACGCACTTGTTCAATTGTGGTTTTGGTCTCTTGTTTACTTGCACATAACTTACTACTGGGTAACCAGAACCAGGTGCGAATGTGTTCAGGTTTTAATGTGTTTAGCATGAA
>CM053596.1:119402928-119413673 GCA_028646575.1 Pseudocheirus occidentalis
GGGTTAGCCATAGAGTGGCACCATCTGGTTATCCAGAATAACAGCACAGTTTGGGACTTAAGTCACATGGCTCACTTTATTTAGTATTGTATACAATCTTGAGCCTCTCCAAATAAGGCACTTTGGGAAAAAACTTTGTTCTCGTTTGAGAGGTTTTGGGGGTGTTTTTTGGTGGGGTTTTTGGGGTTTTTTTGGTGGGTGTTTGCCTCATTCAATCCCTAAGCTGTGCAGGTATCATAAAGCCTTCATTAAGGGGACTAATCCATGAGAAGAGCTCAAGTAAGTTGTTACCAGATTCCTTAAGGAAGAATTTTAGCTTTGTAATTTGTTGCTCTTTTTCTTGAAATAATTCATGGAGGCCCCATGATCTGTCCACTTACTGCTCTGGTTCCTTGGACCCACCCATCCTTTTACTTTAAGATAAAACAAGTAAATGTTGCAGAGGTCTCTGTATTTTGCAGCTGCCTTTTTGTAAGAAGCACTTTTCCCAAATAAACAACAGAGAAAAAAAATAAAAAAAAAATAAAAAAAACAAGTTATCACTGAAGTTGCCACATAGTTTTCACCAAAGTGGTCATCTAGTTTTAAACAAAGTACATTCATTTAGCAACTCAATCATTTAGTAAATCCTTAATTCAATCATCCTTAAAGAGGCTTGTCTCCTTAATGGACACAAAGTACAAAGGTGAAAGTTCTCCCCCCCAGGTCACATTGCCTTAATCTCTTCAATCAAAAAGCCTTATTTCTTTTTAGTTGTAGATGTCCTTAACTCAATCATCTAAATGTAAAGGTCAAAGCTCTCCACCCCTAGGCTATAGTAAACCATGATCTTCTCAGTTCACATTAAATACCCAAGGAGAAGTATTTTCATCTTGACCTGAGGCAGGCATTCAGCTTCCATGGTTCCTCTCCCATGGTCCCAGCTCCTGCCCAAACTTGTCACCTGTCACCTGAGTTCAAAGGCATACAAGTTTCTTGTCCAGCTCTTGTGCAGCTCCTGTTCCATAATGAAACTCATAGGGTCTAGCCCAGCTCAAGTACTTCATAGTTTCTGTTCCTCAAAATACAAAGCTCAGTAAAGCCACAATAACATTCAAACACATTGCCAGCATCTTCATCAGTTCACTTTCTGACTGTGAAATCAACATAGACCCAACAACAAGGTATGGGGAATCAGTATAAATCATCAGTATAGTCCCAGGACCTCTGAAAATGTCAGCAAGACCCTCCTACAGGATTTATATAAACATACAACAAGAAAATCCTTAGGGATTCTGAATCTGTAGTAAGGTCCCAAGGCTTCTGTATCAACAGCAACGTCCTCTTTCAGGAGGTGAATCTGACAAAGTTACATCAAAACAGATAGACCAAATACCAACACCATGGTCATGCTTCCTCCCAGTTCTCTCTTCTCATTTCTCAGTTCTTCTCAGTTCTCAGTTCTCCATTCTGCCACTACAAGTTTCATTCTCAATTTTGTTCTCAATTCCTAGCAGTTCTCAGAAGTTCTCAAGATCCTGGCAGTTCACCCACTCTCTCAGCAATTCTGCCTCTCTAGCTTGGCCTTTCCCTTATATATAGAATCAGCTCTACCCTATTCCTCCCCTTCCTATTACATCAGCAATTTTCTCCCACTGTCAGATTCATGTCTTTTGGATCTTAATACTTGATATAATTGTGGACTTGAAACAAGGTTCTAAGTACCTTTTTGATTGCCAATACAAAGGGCATGGAAGATCTTCAAATCCCCATGACCATTAGATTCTCTACAAAAGAAAAGAAAATATGATGTTTTGTGACAATTATAGAAAGATCTCTCTCTTAGGCACAGCCAGCAAGATTCTTGCCAGAGTCCTCCTTAATTGGTTGATCTTTCACCTGGAAGATTCTCATCTACTCTAGTACCAAGATAGCTTCAGAAATGGACAAAGAAAGGTCAATATGGTGTTTAATGCCCAACAACACCAGGAGAAATTCCAGTAGCAGAACATATGTCTATAAAAAATGTTTATTAGGAGTGGCTAGGTGGCACAGTGAATGGAGCACTGGCCTTGGAGTCAGGAGGCCTTGAGTTCAAATCCAGCCTCAGACACTTAACACAAAAACACTAGTCATGTAATCTTGGGCAAGTCACTTAACCCCAATTGTCCTTCCTTCCCCCCCCCCCTACAAAAATAAAATAAAATAAAATGTTTACTAATCAGACTAAGGCCTTTGATACTGTTACTCATGAAGGCTTGTGAAGAATGGTGGCAAAATTTAGTTTCCTAGAGAAGTTCATCAGCATTGTATGTTAGTTTCATTATGGAATGCTTCCACCAGTTTGGATAATGAACAACGCTCTCACATTTTTCCAGTCAGCAATGGAGTACACCAGGATTCTGTTCTTGTTCCTATATGATTTTTAGCTTCATGTTAACATCAATTTTGTGAGATGCCTTCAATAAGAACTAAAATATCATCAAGGTCAGCTAAAAGCTGAAACTATAGCATAGGGAGAGTTGGTACATTATTTTTTTGCATTTTTTAGAGGGCAATTGGGGTTAAGTGGCTTTCCGAAAGTCACACAGCTAGTTTTTGTTTCAAGTGTCTGAGGTCAGATTTGAACTCAGGTCCACCTGACTTCAGGGTTGGTACTCTATTCACTGTGCCACCTAGCTGTACCAGGTGCATTATTTTTTTTTTGTTTTCAGATGATTGCATTCCATGCAACCTCTGAGGCTGAGAGGAAACAGAGCATGGATATATTCTCTGCTGTTTATGCTAATTCTGACCTAACAACTAGCACCAAGAAAACACAGGTTCTCTATCAGACAGCACCACACCATCCATCTGTGAAGCCATTAGTTACAGAAAATTGAAAACTTTTCAATTCTATAAGTAAGTTCACTTACCTTGGTGGTACACATTCCAGGAATGTACACGTATATGATGACGTAGACTCATGCAGTGCCAGAGCTTGTTCTGTGTTTGGGAAGTTCTGAAGGATGGTACGTGAGAAAAAAGGTACTAAGCCGCCTACCAAACTGAAAGTCTACAGAGCCCTTGCACTGACCTCATTTTTATATGTCTGTGAAACCTGGACAGTCTACCAGCACCATGCCAGGAGACTGAAATTCTTCCATTTGAATTGTCTTGGGAAGACTTTAACGATTACCCAGAAAAATAAGGTTCTAGACACCAAAGTCCTTTATTGAGCTAAACTGCAATGCATTTAAATTCTACTTCAGAGAGAACAAGTATGATGGGCTGGCCATATTATTCAAAAGTCAAACACATTTTTGACTAAAAGACTATCCTGGGGGCAGAGCTGAGATGGTGGCATACAAGCAGCACGTTTCCACAGTTCCCACATAGCCACCTCAAATACCAATAAAATGACTCTAAACAAATTTTAGGGCTCAAAAAATTATGCAAAAATTCAGAAAAAACATATCTCCTGTTGAAGATAGCTCAGCAGAAAGGGCTGATCTCAGCACACTGGGAAAGAAAACTAGCCCAGCCTTAAATATTGGGTTGGCCCAGGTGTGGCCAGGACCAGCCATAGATGGAGCCTTCAGGATCTGCATCAGCTGCAGCAGTTTCCAGAATTATCAACCCGTAGGAAACAAGGACTAAGTAAAAGTTCAGTGAAACTCAGCTAAAGTTGGGGGAGAAAAGCGGTCCTGCTGAACTGCTTCCATGACACGGAAGTGGCTTAAGAAAGATTTTGAAAACCCAATAAGAGAAGTAGAGGAAAAATTGGGAAGATAAATGAGAATGATGGAAGAAAATCATGAAAAGAGAGTCAACAACCTGATTGAAGAAAATAACACCTTAAAAACCAAAATAACTGAAATGGCAAAAGAGGCCCCAAAAGTCAATGAGGAGAATAATGCCTTAAAAAGGTGAATTTGCCAGATGGAAAAAGAATCTCAAAAGCTTTCTGAAGAGAATGATTACTTCAAAATTAGAGTGGAGCAAAGGGAAGGTAATGACTGTATGAGAAATCAAGATACCATTAAACAGATCCAAACAAATGAAAAAATAGAAGGCAGTGTGAAATATCTCCTTGAACAAACTACTGAGCTGGAAAATAGATCCAGGAGAGACGATTTAAAAATTATTGGACTACCTAAAATCCATGATCAAAAAAAGAAGTTAGAAAACATTCTTTAAGAAATTCTCAAGGAAAACTGCCCTGATATTCTAGAATGAGAGGACAAAATAGAACTTGAAAGAATTCGCTGATTACTTCTTGAAAAAGATCCCCAAAAGAAAACCCCTACAAATGTGATAGCCAGGTTTCTGAGTCCCCAGATCATGGAGAAAATATTACAGGCTATCAAGAGGAAGCAATTTGAATACTGCAGAGACACAATTCGGACAACCCAGCATCTGGCAGCTTCTATATCCTAGTATGGTATTACAGAGAGAAAGGATCTAGGATTAAAACCAACTATCACCTACCCACCAAAATTGAGTATAATTTTCCAGGGGAAAATATGGTCATTCTGTGAGGTTGAGGACTTTCAAGCATTCTTGCTGAAAATAACAGATCTGAAAAGAAAATTTGACACTCAAATACAAGAAGCATGAGAAAGAAAACATGGAAAAGAAATCATAAGGAACTTATCAAAGTTTAACTATTTACATGCCTACCTGGAAAATAGTAATTGTAACTTATGAAAATTTTCTCAGTATGAAGAAAGGTGAAGGGAATACAAAAGTGTATATATATATATATATATATATATATATATATATATATATATGTATGTATGTATACATACATATATGTCTATATAGGAGGGTTTATATATGTGTATGAACACATCTTTGTATGTGTATATACGTGTACATAGAAGGCACAGGATCAACTGAATAGGAAGGTACAATACTTTGGAAGGTGAAATTCTGAGGTGGGTGAGAATTAGAATGAGAGGAGACAGGGAAAAACAAAATGGGGTTGATCATCTCATATAGAAGAGGCAAGGTATAAATGTTACAATGTAGGGGAAGAAAAGGAAGGAAAAGGGAAAGAGTCAACCTTACTCTTATTGAATTTGGATTAGGGAAGGAATGGCATAAACTCTAACGTGAGTATCATGCCACACAGGAGAGTTAGGGGTATTTGGATGAGAGGTGGGATGACAGAGGGGAGGGCAAGGTGGGGGGAAGGGTTGCTTGAAGTACACACTTCTGTTAAAGGAAAGGAACAATGAAGAGAAAATAATGGGGGAGAAGGATAGGAAGGAGGGACATATAATCAGTCTCCCACAATATGTCCATTGTGGAGATGTTCTACGTAACTACACATGTACAGTCTGTATTGAATTGCTTGTCTCAGTAGGGGTGGGTGATGAGGGAGGAAGGAAATCATCTATATTTTAAAGTTCTATAATCAAATGTTAAAAATATAATAACAATAATGATAATAATAATTATTATCTACATGCAACTGGGAATTAAGCTATATAGGCACTGGGGTAGGGAGACCCATCCTGCCCTTCCAGAAAATCAGAGGGTTGATGGGGAAGGACATACTAGAGAGTAGATTGGGGGGAAGGGCATATGGTGGGATGGTTGTTTTGAGGTGATGGGTAGGGGAAAGATGGGGAGAAAATTCCTAACTCAAAATTTCGTGAAAATGAGTGATGCAAACAAGAAAATTAATTAATTAATTATTTAAAAATTAAAATTAAAATAAAAAAGACTGTCCTATGGAGAACTCACAAAGGGCAGATGCTCACACAGAGGTCAGAAAAACTTTTGTAAGGACAGACTCAAGGTCTCACTGAAGAACTTTAGAATCAATTGTGATACATGGAGACTCTGGTATAGTATACCCCCAAGGTATTGTGTCCACATTAAAGAAGATCCTATGCTTTATGAGCACAGCAAAAGAAGCATTAGATATAAAAATATAGAGACACCTCCATTTCAGATGTTCACAAGTACTATTTGTAGTCAACCAGTGGTAGAATCTTGCAAGCTTGAGCTTGCAAATCTGAGCAGCCACGATTAGACACATTGTACCTTGACCAAGACATTGTGATGTCATTTTGGTCCTCTTTCACCAGGAATGATAACAACCAACCATGTTCTCTCTGATCATGTTGCCTCTATTCATTGTACATTAAGCATGCTTAGTATGGATCACCTCTTATCTCCATTGGTTGAAGTCCTCTACTTCAAAATTCAACTTAGGCACCATTTATTCACTATGGCACTTCTCATCTCATTCCTCAAGTCTATAATCAGACACTCTGAAGCTTTAAATGTTTTCTTCTAAAAAGAATCTTCTTATATAGCTTGTACCTTTCCATTGTATATATTGAACTCTACCCATATTTCATATTTTTATCTTTGTTTCTTTCTTCTTTTCTTGTCATAATTTGATATATCTTATCTGTGTTGGCAGCACTGAACACAGTTCTTTGAATACAGTACATGCTTAGTAATGTTTTGTGAATTTAATTTATTATTTAATTGAAGAACTTTTCTGACTCTGTTTCATGATCGGTTTTTTCCAGTTCTATTGTACAAAAATAAGGATGAAATTAGAGTAGTTGGAAAAAAAAGTTTAAAAAGAAAGAAATAAAAGTAGCTATTGGACTACTGGTCTTTCAGTGGAACATATAGAAGAGAAATTCAGTCATTGGATGCTAGTCCTGTAGGACAGAGCAAGGAAAAAACAAAAGGAGAACATGGCCTGGCAGCAAAGTAAATCTGAAAAGCCAGTGAGTGACACAGCTAATGACCTGTCAATGAGTCAGGAAGAAAAATCAGAGAAAGCAAATATTTCCCGATTTTATATGTGAGACCAGAAAAACTCTCCTGAAAAGTTAAAGCAGCTGGACTGACAGAGAACCATATCTATATAGAGAACAGATGTCCTATTTACTTCTTAATATCCTCCCTACTGTAAAATTGAGCTAGCATATGCCAAGTTATTAGAAAAATAGAGTGAAGGTGAAAGTAATGGATAAGAAAGTAAAATTTTACCTACAAATTACAAAACAATGTACAATATTGTACACCTCCAAAAGAAACAAAAGAAGTCACTTAATAAGCATATTCATCTTCATTATACAAAATTATTTTGACTACTTTCTTCAATAAATTCATCATAAGTACTGATTATTTTAAAATTGTGTAGACACAATTTTCAGGAACCATCCTTATAATCTTTCTGTAGCTCCCTATTATTCATCAAATAAAGTCTAAGGTGTTATCTTGGTGCCCAAGGCCTTCCATTACTCAGTCTTATCTCTAAGACACTTATTAATCTCCTGTACTGTGTTCTTGGTAAACTTGAGACCTCATAGTCGTTTTTAACTATTCAGTATATTCCCACCTTCACACCGTTGCTTCTTGAATTCTCCTGAAATTCTGTCCCCTTCAATTGTTCCTTTTATATTCCCTATAAATTCTTTAAGAAAAAAAAAGGTAAAATGTCATTTCTTTGCAAAACTTTATTGGATTCTTTCCAGGTAGAATTATTTTCTTTTTGGTTTTGATATAGCCCTTTAAACCTCTCATATGCTCTGTTTATATTGTAGACCAATTTACATTGTGCAGTTCCTGAATTGTCCTTGTGCATTTCTTTATGTGGGATATAACCAAGAAGTTTTTATTCTCTGTGAGGAAATCAATGCCATATTAATGTCAATTACTTAGCATTAGAATTGCTTATGTCATTGTACTTGTTGTTTAGCCACTTTTCTGTCATGTTTGATTCTTCATGACCCTCTTTGGGGTTTTCTTGGCAAGGATACTAGAATGGTTTGACATTTCCTCCTCCAGTTCAATTTTCAGATAAGGAAATGGAGGCAAACAGGGTTAAATGACTTGCCCAGGGTCACACAACTTGTAAGTGTCTGAGGCTGGATTTGAACTCATAAAGGTAAGTCTTCATGGTTCAAAGCACAGTGCTCTATCTACTGTGCCACCTAGTTAACTAGCTACATATCAGGGAGTTAAAAGGCAATTGTTGTACAAATGAATGAATAAATGGAAAATGTTATTTGAAAAGCTGCTGTAATAAAAAGCTTCTTGTGTTTTCTTTAAAATATTATTGTAGGGATGGCTAGGTGTTGCAGTGAAATAGACCACCAGCCCTGGAGTCAGGAGGAGCTGAGTTCAAATCCAGGCTCAGACACTTAACACAAAAACTAGTCATGTGACCTTAGGCAAGTAACTTAACCCCAATTGCCCTACTTTCCTCCTCCAAAAAAAAATATTATGATAGTCTGATTAGCCATAGGCCTAGTAACAGAACTCCTTAGTTATCAATTCTCAGTGCATTAATCTCTCAATTTTCATTCTTCTTAGCTGAACTTGGGAACCATCTGTAGGTAAATTGGGGTGGTTGGGGGGGAGCAAAACAACTAAAAATGCAACATCTCACAAAATGTCCATAGTTTTACTGATCAAACCTGGAGATGGCATCCACATTAAGTGTTTTTAAAAGAGAAACAGTATTTTAACTTTTACTTACAACCTCCACTTAATTATTAGCAGTGTGGGGCAGAGGAGAGAATGCTGACCTTGAAGTTACAGGATCTGAATATGAATTCCATCTCTGCTCACTGCTACTTGTGTGAACTTAGGAAAGTCAGATAACTGACTTGTGAACCTTATGTCTGGACCTCAGCTTTATCATATGTAAAATCAGGGAATTGAAACTCATGACCTCTAAATGATTATTTTCATTTACTCAAAGTAAAATATTTTGCCCTGAGAGCATTGCTCATTATAACACAATGGGCCCTTGGAATCATTTTATAAAATAGATATGAAATACTTATATGAGGCTTAGAAATAACTCCAGAGGTAACCTGTTTGGGTATTACTTGCTGAAGCACTCTATCTTCATTTATTTTAGTATCTAAAATGAATCTCCCCTATGAGCAAAGTAGTATTGTGTGGGAGGAAAAGCAATGCAATCTTCTTTTAAAGCTGAAAGGCAATTCAGTTTATTAAATTAATGAACATTAATTTCAGCATTTCCAATTAACCTTCGATATCCCCAAAGTCCCCTAGAGTTTCCAGTTGTCACTATCCATTAATCTTTCTCAGCTAGGATTTGAATCATACTTCTGGTAATATGCCATTCTCATTGACTGTAATTAGTTGGGAAAGAGCACCACTTTCAAGGGGTTGAATGCCAAGGGCCCATGGGGTGAGGTGAAATATAATATTAATCTGACATATCTGCAAAAAAATATTTGTGCACTTCCATTCACAGAAAAGAGAACATGTCAGGATTACTTTGGAAAAGCCATTCAGTCCTTGCTCAATACTTTCATAATGGTACTATTGTGGAAAATGTCCTTGTTTTGGGAAGATATTTCTTTCTAGTGCCTCAGTGCATCGATCTGGAAAATTAAATTAAAGGCAGGAGGATAGTAGAAACTGAACACTGCATTGGACCTGAGTGTCCCTTTAGGAATAAATTATAAAATGGGATCAGTCAGGTCATAGACAGCAAAGATGAACTGGATTAAATTTATCTAACACTTAATTTGAAATATGATTACCAAGACAGGTAAAGAAGAGGGGGGAACATTATATGATCATCAACCTCTCTTTTTTCAATTGTTCCATTCCTAAATATTTGAGCGCAGGGCCATTTTCCCCCACTTACATCTCATTAATTTCCTTACACATTAGAACTCAGTAGTAATAGTAGAACTTGGAGTATAATTTTAATTTAAAAACATGGTGCATCAGTATGAAAAATGTTTCCCCCTAAAATATGAAGTAATAAAGTTATTGAAGAGTCTTCACAATTTAAATGAATTTTTTAGATAATTATAAAAAGTTTAATTTAATAACTGCTTGTGACTTTTTCACTTTCAAAAAGTCACTTTTTTCATTGACATGGAAAGGCTAATCTAGTGCTAATCTAGTGCTAATCTAGTACATGGGAGAAGTACCTCTAGACCAGTTGACAATCCATTTTTATGGCTTTATGATTTACCAAAAGCTCTTTTCATCTGTTTGACATCTACCAAATCCATCCTTCTTTCTGCAATTGAAGATAGAAAAGAAAAGATGCTTCATTCAGAAATCTGTTGTCAGTTTTGCATAGTGCATTCTTCGAGGGGTATAGTCTGACAGTGAGCATTTTAGGAAGTCTTTAAAAACTGCAGTGACTTCTTACAAAGGAAAGTTTGATGTTGCACACACTATGAAAATAATTACTGCTGCAAGCAATATTTTTTGGTTAAAGTAAAAATCACTATGCTTGTCTTTGACTTTGTTATCAAGGTGGTTGGTTTGGTCTCAGTCTTTTAATGCTGAAAAATGTATGGAGGAGGACAGGAGGAAAATTCATGAGTTCCACAAAATGAAAATTTTTCCCCCAGTAAGCCAAAGCTGAAGAACATAGAAAAAAAGTCAGACACCAAATTGAAAGGATTTCAGTAACACACACACACACACGCACACACACTCCCACATGTACACATACACACACGCATGGTTAACTTCATGATTCTAGTGAGATAGTCTACTTGTCTCTAGGAATCATTGCACCTAAATCTGAAGATAAGTATTCTTATCAAAATGACCACAATCTGATGGGTTCACTGGATTTAGCACTCTCTGGAAAAAACTGGGAACAAAATAGAAAATTGTCCTCCATTAAATAGAGGCCTCTTCTAATCCTGCCAGATATCAAGGGTGGCAATGATAGAAAGAGGGAGGAAATGTAATAATAACAATATTTATGACCATATTGATATATTCCATATAAT
>CM053596.1:119414173-119430880 GCA_028646575.1 Pseudocheirus occidentalis
TATTTTGCTTCCTTTTCCTCATGTTAGCCAGTCAATTAATTGGTTGATTTTTTTTAGCTTTGTGGAACTCTGCTTCCAGGGGGGAAAGCTCTGTCCCAAATTGCTGGGGTTTTCACAGCTGCCGGAGCTATTAGGGGGGAGCCGCAGCCCCCACCAGCTTTGCCTTGCTGAAAGTACACCCCAGGACCACCATCCAAGACCATGATCCAGATCCAGGCTGCTCAACCTAAGAGCCCTTGGCCCTGATCAATCGTCTCAACCCTCCTGTGAGTCCGCAGGCCAGGAGCTCTGAAACAGCCCAGTGGGGGCAGTTGCCTGTTACAGCAGATCTGCCCTTCCCCCACTGCTTCCTTGCCCTGGGGGCAGATTGGCTGGGCTGCTTTTCCTCCCCTAAAATGAGCTTGAAAGCTTCATTCTCACTGACCTTTCTCTAATCCTTATTGTTCCTGACTTGATAGATGTGGAGAACACTCCAGGTGCTGTAGATCTTCTCTCAGGGGTACACTCATGCTGTGGCTTGGGGGGCTCTGTCCTGGGGCCGGGCCATAGTTTTGGTTTTGGACTAGGCTGGCCTCGGCTCCCAGCCTGCCGCGATGCCTTCAGGGGGAGATGTGTTTTTTGTATTTTTGTGAGTTTGCGAACCATAGAATTTGTTTGGAGTTGTATCTTATGGGTATTTAGGGTGGCTGTGTGGGAGCTGCTTCTGCTATCTTGGCTCCAACCCTCTACGCTGACTTTTAAATGAATAAATAAAAAGGAAAAGTTCACTTGGCTATTTCTTCTAGCTATTATCTTCTTTCTCTTTTCTCCAGTGCCAAATTTCTAGAATGAATGTCTTTACCGCTTACCTTCCTTCTCAACTCCTTGCAATGTCTTCTGTCTTGACCATTTTAATAAAATAGCTCTCTCAAAGGTCATTAATAATGTCATTATGATCCTATCCAATATCCTTTTAAATGTCCTTATCCTCATTTACCTTGCTGTATACGTATTTAATGGACTATCAATTTCTCGATACTCTAGCATCCTTTGGCTTCCATGACACTAATTTCATGGCTTTCCTTCTACTTCTCTGTGACTACTCCTTTGGTCTCTTAAAGTCTTCTCATTTTCTCACTCGTTAAACATAAGTATTCCTTAAGTTTCTGTCCTAGACTCTCATTTCTCTCTAATATTCTCCCTTAAAAATCTATTAAAGTATCACCTCTATGCAGATAATTCCCTCAAACTCCAACCAAACTCTCCCCAGAGTTCCAGACCTAAATTCCAGCCATCTGAGGTATATTTTCACTTGGCTGTTCTCTCACATCAAAGTAAGCAGGCTTAAGAATAAAAATAACTTTCCCTTCTAAATATATTCCTTTCCAAGCTCCTTTATATCTATTAATGGCACTATCCTACAAAGTTACTCAAGCATATAACTTTGAAATAATATGATACCTTCTTCTCCTTCATACCACATATTCAATCAAATACCATGTCATATTGGTTCCAAATCCACACTCCCACATCTTGCCTATCTTCTACACTTCCCCTCCAACAATTCTAATCTGAGCTCTCATTTCTTCTGAATTCTACTAATACAGTCTACACCCACCCACCCACCCCACCCCCATCAAAAAAAAATATCATTCACTAGCTCTTCTTGTCATCACTCAGTGCCTATTCACATCTGCATAACTAAGATACTAATCAAAGAATTATGATATTTTGTTTGGCTTGGAATGGGCATTAATTTTTGCACCTACAAGCAAAGGCTAATTCTTAAATATATGCATATACAAATATGTATGTATGTATGTATGTATGTATGTATGCATGCATGCATGCATGTATGTATGTATAGCTGAGCTTGAATTCATGGTGCTAAACTGATGATTACATAGAATTTTTTTATTTAAAAAGATTGGTTAATGTAAGTATAAACAGAATGCATGAATTTGCTAATTGTTCTTTCTGGCAACAAAAAGTTAAGTGTAACAAACCAAAGGGGTCTCAGAATATAATAATCTTTTTTTTTTTTTAAATGGAATTGCTGAAGCCATACATCACCTTGAGTTCCTTGGACAAAAAGCATTCTTTTGGCAAAAAATGGCAATTACACCTCTTGTTAATTCTTCTTTACTCATAACATAAAAATAATAGCATACAATCAATTCCCATACAGTAGTAGCTTACCCTTTTGCAGCTTTGGATGTGCTTTCCTGAGGAAATTTAAAATTTACCAAGATATGAGGAAATACAGATGCCATGCTACTGATCTTTAGTTATTTTTAAAAGCAAAACTTACCATACTATTCCCTGGGCCCCTGAGCCTATAGGTTTTAAATTCTGATACCGTTTCAGTACAGTAAACGTAGAGTCTCCAATCTCAACACTATAGAAATTACTGTCACGCTTGCTTCTGCTCATGATGGCAAATAATTAATTTGATGGCTTCATCCAAAATTCACTCAGAAGCTGTAAAAACAGAATAAAATGTGACATTTACAAATCAGTAACTAAGCTGTTAATTGTGTAATCTTAAAATTGACAAAGAAGCATCTAATCACTTATAGTAAGAATTTATATAAAATGTACAGATTTTCAATGAAAATTTTAATAAGATAAAGAAAAAAAGCAAAGGATTATAATAAGCATTATTTCACCTTTCCCTGCAACAACTTAAGTATTTGGTTGATCAATGATTTTTCTGCTTGGTTAAACATATTTAGCAAATAAGCAATTTCTTTACTCTGGAATTTACTGATGCATTTTCCTGGATTTAACATTTAAACTCAACATTAAAAATTCAAATGTATTTAAGCTAAAGACAAAAAAGTCATATTCTAATGTCTAAGTATCTGTGATTTTGTTGGTGAGACATATTTTCTTCATTGATAAAAAATCACAATTCTGACTTCAGAGATAATTCTCTACATCGACAGAACCAAAAGAATTCATCACCTGGCAGCCAACCTAGTGATTGGTCTCTCTGCATTTACTGAGGCTGCTTTTCAAGTGACAGATACAGACTATTGCTGGGTTTGTATTAAAAACCTTTCTAGCTTGGTAAACCGCATGAGGTCTTCAAGATGAAAGAAATGAAGTGACTTTATAGTTTTCCTAGAGCAATTAAAAATAGTTTAATTTATTGAAAAAAATCTAGTGTCTACTACTTGCAAAGATATATGCTAAGTACTTCACACAAAGAAAAATGAAGTTGCCTCTGTCTTTAAAAATGTACATTTTTGTTAGAATATAACCAGTATGTAGATTAAGAGAGAAATTAAGAGGTAATGCAGTGAATAGAGCACTGGCCCTTGAGTCAGTAGGACCTGAGTTCAAATTTGACCTCAGACACTCAACACTTACTAGCTGTGTGACCTTGGGTAAGTCACTTAAACCCAATTGCCCAGCCTTCCCCCCTCCAAATAAAAGAAAGAAGAAAAAAAAGAAAGAAATTTCAACAGAAAGAAAGCAAATCCAGACATTCTGGAAAGCAATCTGGCACTGACCAAAGAATTACTAAGGAGTACATACTCTTTGGCCTACCTATATCATTACTGGGAGTATATATGAAAGAGAGGAAAGATGAAGGGGACCCATATGTACAAAATATATTTTTTAGCAGCTGTGTTTTTTTATAGTAGACTCAACCTGGAAACTGAGAGTGCACAAAGTGAACAGAGAAAGGCTGAACAAATTGTACTATATGAATTTAATGGCCTATAACTGTGCCATAGGAAATAATAAAATGGACACATTCAGAGGAAACTGGGAAGACCACTACTATAATGATATAGTAAAGTGAGAACCAGAAAAACAATTTACACATAGGACATAACAAAAAACCAAAAACTTTCAAAGACTTAAGAATTCTGATTAATGCAAGAAAAATCACACTGCCTACATCCTTCCACAGAAGTGATGAACATGAATACAGAATGAAACATGCATATTTGGACATGGATAGTTTGGGAACTTGTTTTTGCTGCTCCATGTGTATTTTGAGAACTGTTGGTTGTTCTTAGGAAGAAGCAATAAATGCTTGAAAAATAATTTTTTAAATAAATTTTTGTTGATAGATTTTTTTCTTACCAAAATTTCTGTATCTTCCCTCTTCACCCCTCCCAGAGAACCATCTCACATAACAAATAAAAATTTTAAAGATATAAAAGAAAAAATCAGCAAAATCAATACATTTTAAGAAGTCTGCTTACATCTGTGGACTTCCCAACCTCTGCAAAGGAGGGGGTGAAATGGGAATGTCTTCTGATGATTTGCTGGAGCCATGTTTGTTTATAATTTTGCAACATTTACTTTTTACTGTTTTCTGGCTGTTCTGTTGGCATTGTTGTAGACCCTATGCACATTGTTTTCTTGGCTCTGTTTGCTTCATTCTCTGTCAGTTGATATAAATCTTTTCAAGTTTCTCTACAGAGATTTCTTACAGCATAATTATATTCTATTAAGTTATGTTTCAGAATTTTTCAAGTAATTTTTCTCAGTTAATGAGCATCTACCTTGTTTCCATTGCTTTGCTATCACAAAAAATACCACTTAAGTATTTTGGCATATATGAAGATTTTTCTTATCAATGGCCTCCTTGTGATATAAGCCTAGTAATGGCTCTGGGTCAAAGGGTATAAACATTTTAGGTAGTTTTATCTGAATAACATCCACTTTGTTTCCAAACAGTTTCTACTGATTCACAGCTCCACAAACAATGGATTAGTGTGCTTAATTTTACCTTCAAATACAGACCATTTCCATCTTTTTGTCAGGTTTGCCAATTTAAGGGATATGAGGTTTCAACCACAGGTTTTTTTTTTAATTTGCATCTGTTATTAGTGATTTGGGGCATTCTTTTACACATGGTTAATAGCTTTTAATTCTTCTTTTGAAAACTGTTGGTTTCTATTCTTTGACCATTTATTTATTGGTGGTAGATATATGTATACACACACTCCTCTGTTAATTATTTATATAACTTGGTATCAAATTCCTTTCAGAGAAATTTGATAAAAAGTTTCATTTTTTTCACATTCATTACTTTTCTTCTTATCCTATTCCATCTCATCTCCTCTAGTAAATTGGTCTCTCTATTATCCCCACTTTACCACTTACCTTCAATCTCTTCTTTTCTAGTGGCTGTTTCCCAACTGTCTGAAACATGTTTATGTTTAGCCATCCACAAACAAGACCTTTATTTAACCCTTCTGTCTCTGCTATCATCCCATATCTTTTGCCTTTTGTGGCTCAACTCCTTGAGAAGGTCATCTAAAATACATAAATATACTCCTCTCATCTTCTATAATCTGAATTGCAAGGTCACCATCATTCAATCAAAACTGTCCAAGTTATCAAGGACCTCTTAATGGCCAAATCCTTTTCTCAAGCTTCACTCTTCTTGTCCTCTCTGCAGCCTTTGACACAGCTGATCACTCTCTTCTAACTTTTTGGGATAGTATTTTCTTCTATTTCTCCTCCTATTTATCTGAGCATTCCTTTGAAGTCTCCTTTACTTCATCCAGGTCATGCCCAGGAACCGTGGATGCCCTTTGATCTCTATGCTAACAATTCTCCACTCTACTTTATCTTGCCCTAACTTCTCTGCTGACCCCCAATCTCTTATCTCCAGCTGCCTATGAGATATCTCCAACTGGATGTCTTGTAGATATCGTAAACTCAGTATATCCAAAATGGAACTCATCTTTCCCCATAATTATACTATCCACCTTTCAAACTTCTTTATTACTGTTGAGGATAACACTGTCCTTCTAGTCCTCCAGGTTCTACTCAGGTGTCAATCTTGATTCCTCACTCTTCATTCCCCATATCCAATCTGCTGCCAAGGTCCATCCTTTTCACCTTAATAACATTTCTTATATATACTCCAGTCTCTCCTCTGAAACCACTGCCACTCCAGTGCAGGCCCTCATTATCCCATGTCTAGACTACTACAATTATCTGATGATGGATATGTGCTCCATGAGTCTCTCCCTAATCCAATTTATCATTCATCCAGTTACTAAAGTGATTTTTCCTAAAGCTTAGGTCTGACCATGTCACTTCTCTATTCAAAAAACTCCAGTGGCTCCCTATCACCTCCAGGATCAAATACAAAATGGTCTCTTTGGCATTCAAAATCCTTCATAACCTAAACCACCTGACCTTTCTGTTTTGTTTTGTTTTTTTTACACCTTATTCCGCGATACATATTCTTTGAGCTGAGCTAGGAACACTGACATCTGGCAGTCCCATCAACAAGATGCTGAATCTGCTCCGCATTGGTCTCTATTCCTGGAATTTTCTCTCTCTCTTCAACTCTTCTTACTGCCTTCCCCGGCTTCCTTCAAGTCCCAACTTTTACAAGAAGTCTTTCCTAATCTCAGGACCATCCCCCCTCCTCTAATTATATTTTTCTTCATCTTGTATATAGCCTGTTACTATATAGTCCTCTGAAATAGTGGTTGGTCACTACGATGATCTAAGTCCCTAAACCTTTCTGTTGTTTTTCTCGACAATGTTGTTACTAGTTCATTATGCTGGTTGGGATCACTTCATCCCGCACTTATTTATAAAATCTTCCCAGTTTTTCCTGCAACTGTCCATTTTGTCATTTAATCTCGTCGCCAAGAATTTATTGAGCATTTACTATGTGTCAAGTATGTGTTAGGTTCCGGGGACCAACAGGCAAAAATAGTTCTTGATTTCAAGGAGTTCCCATTCTAATGGAGAAAACAGAGTAATAATATTGCATTAATTTCATATGCCATAATTTGTTCAGCCATTCCCCAAATGATGCACTGCAACTAAGTTTCCAGGTTTTTTTTTTGCCATATCAAAGAAGATACTTTAAATATTTTGGCTTTTTCTTCCTCTTACTTTGTCTCTTTGTATACAGGTCTATGAACAGTATGGCTGTGTCAGTGAGATGCAAAATGTAATGACTTTTCTGGGTACAATTCCAAATTACTTTCCAGAATCCAATCCTTCCCAACTTAACTAATAGTATATTCAGGTGGTCTTCTTCCCATAGCCCCTTCAACAACTGTCATTTTTCCCTTTTGAACTCTGTCAGGCTGATGGACGTAAGAGGTAGAGTGGCTTGAATTTGCATTTCTGTAATTATTAGTAATTTGAAACATTTTTTCATATGGTCGTTCCTCGACTGTCTACTAGAATTGCCTTAGTGACTGAATAAGACCCATTTCTCAGAGGTGTGAGGATAAAATGAGATATATGTAAAACATTTTACAAACACGAAAGCTCTACATACCAAGTAAGCATTTTTTTTTTCTAGAGAAGCTTTAATATTTCATAGGTGGGGAGAGGCAAGTGAGCAAAGGTACTGCCTTGGCTCCTGAAAAGGCAGCTCCCTAGCTGGTTGCCCACTGAGAGGGAGAGGCCTGGGGCAAAGGAGTAGGGTAGGGAGGGCAGCTCTCTCCAGGAAGGAGACAGTACAGGGGCCCCTTGGGGAGCCAAGGTCAGGAGCTGTTCTTCTCCCATGTCCCACCTTGGCTTTGGTGTCCCTTGACCCAGACAGTGGTTAGGACAATAGGCCTCAGGGTCCAGCTGGCCAAATCTCAGACTATAGGGTGATACCAGTACCGTCTTCCCTTAGACTGCCACCCCGTGCAGGGCTGGCCCCATCCTGACAGTCCAGTGACTGTAAGGATCCTCCAGAGCCAGGCAGTGAGAGACTAGGGCGCAAGTCCTGTTGGGAAGGGGCCAGAGGCACCCCATTAGGGCAAGGAGGGAGGTAGCCGGGCAAACCGTGGCTCTCAATGACCAGGTCACTGTCCTCATCACTGTCTGGCTCAGGAACTTCCGTAGGAGGGAGGGGGGCAGTAGGCTGAACTCCTGGAGGTCGGCCTGCCCCAGGCGGAACCACATTGTTGCGTTGGTTGGCAGGCTTGACAGTAACAATGAGGTTGTGGCTGTTGGCTACCATCATGTCTGTCACCTGGTCCAGTGACTTGCCAGCCTCATCAATGCCATTGACCTCAAGGATTTCATCACTGACTGCCAGGAGCCCAGTGCTCTCCGCCAGGCCTCCCCGGACCAGGCGGGAGATGAACATGCCAGGCACCTTCTCCAAGCCTTGGGGTGCCACCCGGACACTAACACCATCTCCAATGTAGAAGCCCAGTGGATGGTCTATGCCGTGCTTGTGTAGCTTCACACGCTGGTGGCTCTCAGGCAGCAGGTCTACGTGGATGACAGAGGAAATCTGAGGGAAGTCTTGGGGAAGACTGATAAGTAGTGGGGGGCAGGTCGGGTGAGGGGCTGCAGGTCGGAGGAGCAACCCCTTTTTCCGGCGCTGCTAGGAGTTGGAGGTAAAGGCCATGCCTGTGGGATCCGCTTCTCTCTTCTGCACAAGCAGGCGGAGAGGCGGGTGCATGCTGGCGAGCGCCCAGTGCAGGTTGTCATCGTTGGTGAGGGGCAGCAGATCCCCGTGCACGTCCGTGTAGCCCAGCAGCACGTCCAGGCCCGGGCTTGAAGCAGCCTGGAGAACTCCTGGAAACCTCCCACCAAGGCTCGGGGTAGGGCGAAGCGCCGGAACTCTGCATCAAATTTGCTCTTCACCTCGATGATGCTGTTGGCTGAGGCCGAAGCAGCGCAGGTGCACAGCTCGGCCCCTCCCTGGCTACACCGCCCCCCGCGCCCTGCAGCAGTGTCGCTCTCCCCTCCCAGCTCCCCTCTCTCTCATCGGCGTTGTCCGAGAATACTAGGGGGAGGAGGGGTACTGACCATGACGTCATCTGCGTGGGGGAGGAGGAGGTCTCCAAACACACGCGTGGATGGAACACGGAGACAACGTTCCCTAGGTAACTGAGGCTAGGAGTGGGAGAAGGCCCAAGTAAGCATTTTTCACCATCACACCACCATCATCTTATTTATTATTTACCTTGTTCTGTACATATGTGTACACACACGTATACATATATATTCACACACACATATATATACATATACATATACACACATATATATATATCACAGGGAAAACAACCACTTTTAAGAAACATTTCGGCAAAGCATTTGATGAAATCTACCACATTATTCTTGTTTAAAAAACCGGAGGGACAGAAAAGATAATATAATGAGGAAGATTCAGAACTAGCTAAATAGACAGAATGAAAGATCAGTCATTAATGTCAATGCTAACTTTTGAATAAGGTTTACTGTGGAGTGCTCCAAAAACATGTGCTTGACCTATATTAACATTTTATCAATGACTAAAAGGACAGAAAGGAGTTTATCAAATCTACATGTCATTAAAAGCTGGGAGGGATACACAGCACACTAAATGAAAATGGAAGCTTTATCAAAATTTGTGACTACCTTGAATACTGAGATGAATCAAAAAAAGTCAAAACTGAATAGGATAAATGCAGTTGCTTTTTTTTGCGGGGGGGGGGGTTTGGGGGGGCGTGCCAAGATAATCAGGGTTAAGTGACTTGCCCAAGGTTACACTGCTAATAAGTGTGTCAAGTATGTGAGGCCACATTCGAAGAACTCAGGTCCTCCTGACTCTGAAGCCAGTGCTCTATTCCCTGTGCCTCCTAGTTGCCCCAATAAATGTAATTTTACACACAAGATTTTAAAAAAGAATCAACACGAATACAATATCACAGATATGTTGTCAAATGGTAGCTCATTTTGAAAACTATCCAGGGATTTTGCTGCACTGCAAAAATCAACAATGTGATGTCGTATTCAAAGTGTTCTACCATCTTAGGGGGCATTAAGGGAGATACCATGTCTAATAAGGAAGAGGTTGTACTATGGTACTCTTCCCTTGAAGAGCATGGCTAGAACACTATATTCATTTCAGGAAGTATAGAGATAAGGTGGAAAACATACAACTGAGGTTAACAAGATGGGTGAAGGAATCTAAATTCATGCTGTTAGGATAAGTTGAAGAAATTAATGAAATTTAATTCCAAACTGTTTTCCAGGATGGTTGGACTAGTTCACCACTCCATGTGTCTTGGTGTATAGCGTATCGGTGTCTTAATTTTTCCACATACCTTCCAGTATATTATTTTCCTTTGTTGTCCTGTTAGCCAATCTGACAGGTGTGAGGTAGTACCTCAAGAGTTGTTTTAATTCTCATTTCTCCAATCAATAATGATTTAGATCATTTTTATGTGACTATAGCTTTGATTTCTTTTTTTGAAAACTGACTTTTTGTTGATCATCTATCAACTGGGAAATAGTTCTTATTTATGTAAACTTAAATGAGTCCTTTATCAGAGACATTTACTGTAACGTTTTTTCATAATTTCCTGTTTTCCTCCTTATTTTGGTCAGATTAATTTTATGTGTGCAAGAGCTTTTTAATTTCATGTAATTAACATTACCCATTTTAGTTCCTATGATCCTCTATCACTTCTTTGGTCATAAACTCTTCCCTATCCATAGATTTCATAGGCACATGTGCTCTCCTAATTTACTTATGACATCTCCCTTTGTGTCTATGTCATTTATGATTATATTATGAGACAAAATATCTAAATAATTTATCCATTTTGATTTTATTTTCGCATGTGGTGTGAGATGTTGGTCAATGCCTAGTTTCTACCTTACTGCTTTCCAGTTTTCTCAGCAATTTTTATCAAATGGTGAGTTCTTATCCCAAAAGCTGGAACTTTGGGTTTATCAAATGCTAGGTTAAGATAAAAGACAAAATGTAGTAGTCATTCACTACTATGTATTGGGTATTTAATCTATTTCACTGATCTGTTACATTCTATTTTTCAGCCAGTACCAGACTGTTTTGATGATTACTTCTTTGCAATATCGTTTGAAATCTGGCCACGTTCCTTCATGTCTTTGCACTAATTTTCTTGCTACTGATTTTTTGTTCTTCCAGATGAATTTTGTTATGATTTTTCTAGTTCTACAAAATAATGCCTTGGTAGTACAATTGGTAGGGAAGTGGATAAGTAAATTAACTGAGGCAGAATTGCCATTTTTATAATATTGGCCTGGCCTACCCACGAGCAACTGTTTTTCTCCAACTAGTGAAGTGTTTAGTAATTGTGTTCATATAGTCCCTGGGTTTGTCTTGGTAGGTAGACTCCCAAATATATTATATTGTATGAAGTTATTTTAAAAGGAATTTCTCTATCTCTTGCTGCTGGGTTTTACTGGCAGTTTATAGAAAAGCTGATGATTTATGTGGGTTTATTTCATATCCTGCAACTTTGCTGAAGCTGTTAATTGTTTCACCTAGTTCATTCTCTAAGTATATTATCGTATCATATACTAAGAGTGATAGTTTTGTTGTCTTATTGCCTATTTTTATTCCTTTTTTATTTATTGCTATAGTTCCCATTTTTAGTACAATTTGTATAACAGTGGTGATAACAGACATTCTTGTTTCACCCTTGATCTTACTGGGCAGGTTTCAAATTATCCCTGTTATAGATAATGATTAGTCTTGGTATTATATAGGTACTACTTACCATTTTAAGAAAGGCTCCACTGGTTCCTATGCCTTCTAGCATTTTTAATAGAAATGGGTGTCGCCTATTTTTGAAAGGCTTTTTCTGAATCTACTGATATAATCATTTAATTTCTGTTGGTTTTGTTACTGAAATGGTCAATTATGCTAAATACTGAATCATCCCTGCATTCCTGGTTTAAACCCTACCTGGTCATAGTGTAGGATCTTTTTGACTGACATATTACTATAATCTTTCTAGTACTTTATTTAAAATGTCTGCATCAATATTCATTAAAGAAATTTGTCTGTAAGTCTTCTTTTTCTGCTTTTCCTTCCCCCGGATTAGGTACCAAAATCTTATTTGTGTTATAAAAGAAATTTGGTAGGACTCCTTTAGAGATCATTTTCAAATAGTTTATACAGTGAATCTATCTGGTCCTAGGGATTTTTCTTGGGGAGCTTATTTATGGCTTGTTCAGTTTATTTTTCTAAGATGGAGTTATTTAAGTATTTCTATTCCCTCTTCTATCAATCTGGATGGCTTATATTTTTGTAAATATTCATCCACTTCACTGAGATTGTCAATTTTACTGGCATATAGCTGGAAAAAAAACTCCTGACAATTGCTTTAATTTCATCTTCAAAAGTGATAATTCACTCTTTTCATGTTTAATAATGGTAATCTGGATTTTTCTTTTTTATATAAAATTAACACCTATTTGTTAACTCAATGCTTTTTTTACTTTCAATTTCATTAATCTCTCCTTTTATTTTCAGGTTTTTCAGTTGTGGCACATTAGTACCCTTCCTCTTTCTGATCAGTTGCCAGGTCCCCCTATTGTCTCTTTTGGCTTGAGAAGTAACTCCTGAAGCTGTTGTGGCTTTTGTTGTCACCATCTGTAGCCCCACCTTCGGTGTTTTATCCATGTAGGAATAGAGGTCAGGCTCTATCCCTATGTCACAGACCTCTCTTTCTGACCTCCCAAGTTATCTTAGGTTGGAAGAATATCTCACTCTGAAATCACCCAAAGTCACACAGCTAATGTCTGAGGTAAAATGAGAATGAGGATCTTCCTGGTTCTAAGTCTAACACTATCCCCATTGCAATCTACTACCTCTGATATAAACAGTAGGCATATATGCCAGAGATTAAAGGAAGAGTGAAAAGGGAGATAACGATAGTTGTACATCCCTGCCTAGCAAAAGGAAACAACAAAGAAAAGTGCGTCAATCAAATATTTAAAACCTGAAGAGAGTAGGCAAGCAAGAACAGTGCTGGTATTGTTAAAAATAAACTGCTTCTGGGTCTTTTGGTAGTTTGTTTGGTATGACACTAAATCTGTAAATTAATTTAGGTAGCACTGTTATTTTTATTGCATTGACATGGCCTAACCATAAAAAAAAGTACTATTTTGGGGAAAGTCATAAATTACTGTCATTTGTAAAAGAATCAGCCTTGTTTTACTTGTCCCCACAAGGCATCACTAAGGATAATGGATGGCAAATTTAGCCTTTATTTAAGTTTGAAAAAAAAGTGCTCCCAATTAGAGTAATATAAGATTGGAAAGGACTGCCCCATCTCTCTGGGGGCCTTTAAATAAAGGCTGTATGACCACTGGTCATGTATGGTACAGGCAAGTTGTTTTTCAGGTATGAGCTGAACTAGGTAGTGCCTAAAGTCACATTCAACACTGGAATTCTAACCTATTCCAGCTGTAGTTAATATCAAGCTCAATTATGAATCAATAATATATATACACTGCAGACCAAAAACCAACCAATTCCCCTCATAAAACTCAAACCCCAATATTTCAATTAAGAGGTATAGTATCTGGTACTAGGGATGAGACAATCCTGTTATACAGTTTGTCCTAATATAGAAGCAACATTTTAGGAAGGGCATTGATAGATTAATAGGAGAAAGTTGGGGGGCAGAGCAGAAGAATGAAAGCACATGAGAGAGAATATGAATATATATGTATACACACATATATTCATATATGGGTATGTACAGGAGCTGATTAGGGAAATACAAAGTGATATAATTCATATTAGCCAACAGAAGAGAAAAAGAAAATGATAAATGTTGGAGAAGATGCAGGAAAATCAGAACATTAATATATTATTGTTGATGGAGTTATGAACTGATCCAACCATTCTGAAGAGCAATTTGAACTATGCCCAAAGGGCTATAAAACTGTGCATACCCTTTGACTCAGCAATACCATGACTAGGGCTGTATCCCAAAGAGATTAAAAAAAAAGGGAAAAGGACCCACATGTACAAATTACACACACACACACACACACACACACACACACACACACACACACACACACACAGTAGCTTTTGTGGTGGCAAAGAATTGGAAATTAAGGGGATAGCTGAACAAGTTGTGGCATATGAATATAATGGAATACTACTGTGCTATAAGAAATAATAAGCAGAATGTGAAATAATCTTGTGCTATTCAAATTTTCTTTCCTTTATATTCCTGTCACCTACACAATTTCTTGTTTGTCAATGGAATTGCTAAACTCAATCATGATATGTGTCTCGGAGTTTACACAATAAGATTTTTTCCCCCCTGGAGGCAAACTGTGGATGTTTTTGACTGGCACTTTGCTTTCTGTGTTCAAATAGTCTGGGCAGTTTTCTTTTTGAGTGGTATAAGATTACTTTACTATTCATATAATTTACATATATGAAAGATCATTTTTTCTGAAACACAAAAGTTTACAAATGAGCATTTTTTTCCATGTTTATCAATAGACTAATTAGGCAACATAGTATAGATGACAACTTCTATCACAAATCACAAGTATGCAACTAGTAGGTGCTGACAGAAAAAAATTATGTTTCTGCGTTGATCATTCCTAACTTTTTTCTTTAGAATAATCACTTTCTATTTTCAGAAACAGGCACTTTTCTTGTATTATGTCTCACATTAGACTATTCAGGTTTGGGGATGTGCCATATTCTTCTGGGAAACATACGTGTTCATCTGAGAGACACAATCCTTACATGGTTTCCATAAAATTTATCTTTAAGATTAGAGTGTTTTATTTGTAATGGAGATATTTTCAATTCTGAGACCACATCATATTCTGTCATTAATATCTTCCCTCTTGGTTTATTTGCTCGTGTTCAAAATCTTTGAGTTTTCTTCCATCTGAGACCCAAAGTAACCATCATTGATCATTTTCTGATTCCTCCCTCCTTTGGTTTCCCTAGGGAACGGACCTCAAAGTTATCTTAGGCTCTTCCCCCCCTGGGCAATTAATTAACATTCTTAACCTCAAAGAAGCAAGTAGCATCTTTATAATTTTTACTTTATCCTCCCCCCAAACAAAACAAAACAAAACAACAAAACCAAAAAGGTAAAGGCAGTAGGTAGTACTTAACTACTTGGCTACAATGTGGCATATGATAGGGAGTTTTCACGGGTATTTAGGGTGCTGCTTGATTGTTAAAAATGGCCTTACTGTCTATTCAAGTGACTTCTGAGATTACTAAAAAAATGGCCCCAAATGGATACCAGTTTATTAGTCAGTCATACAGCATTTATTAAATGTCAAACATGTTCCAGACACAGTGTTAAATGCTGGTGCCCCAGTCCAATTTATTTTATTTTATTTTTTTTGCTTTTTGGAGGGCAGTTGGGGTTAAGTGACTTGCCCAAGGTCACACGGCTAGTTTTTTGTGTTAAGTGTCTGAGGCCGAATTTGAACTCAGGTACTCCTGACTCCAGGGCCGGTGCTCTATTCACTGCGCCACCTAGCCGCCCCCCCAGTCCAATTTTCTCTGTTCTTCAGTCCTCCTGATGAGCTCTGGGTACAGCAATGCTGAGCAAGCTTCTGGTCTGTTTGCTTTTTAAATTTTCCTTGGCACAGGGATGGAGAAGAGAAGAGCTTAGTTCTGTTGCAAGTCTGAGGGGCTGGTTTGAATAGCTTCGACAGAATGTGGTGGCCAGTGGGGAAGGTGTTAAGCAAGCCTTTAGAGTTAAGGATTAGCCTTCTCTGCTTTTTGCCTCTGGAGACAGTTAAATTTGTTTTATCTCTTGGGCATAATTCCTATTTGTAAAATGTTCTCAGGATTAGAGAAAGTGTCTAGTGGTTCATTTTGCTGGTAACATGACCCAGATACTTAATCCTTCAAGTAAAACACACAGATGATTTATAAACCTGTACCTCTAACACCTCTAACAAACCCATTACCTGTATCTATACCAAACAGAATTCCAGTCCCATACTTCCAAATGCCCATTGGATTAAATGTATCCTTAAACTAAGCACATTTATAACGAGCATCTTCATCCTTTCCCAGAAAACTAGCCCCTTTTTCTTTTCTTTTTTTTTTTTTTTGGAGGGGGGAGGACAGGGCAATTGAGGTTAAGTGATTTGCCCAAGGTCACATGGCTAGTAAGTGTTAAATGTCTGAGGTCTGATTTGAACTCAGGTCCTCCTAACTCCAGGGCTAGTGCTTTATTCACTGCATCACCTAGCCGTGCCCCCCGTCAATATTCTTATTTTTGCATATGATACAATTACTCTATCACAAGACCCTGGCTTAGAAACTCAACATGACCTTTCATTTCATTTATGTCTCCTCCATCATCCATATATTGTCAATCAGTCTTCACATTCATTTATTCAAGAGTTAAGTTCTAAAGACTATTTCTTTTTTTTATTTTATTTTATTATTACTATTTTTTAAATTAACTTGTTTGTTCACTTTTAGGTTACAAGATTCTGTTCCATAGTCACTTCAGTTATAGATTTTTCTCCCCTTCCTCCCCATCCCCCCCCCCCATGGTGGCATACAATCATGTATAGGATCTGCAAACTCCTTCACATTGTACAATAGTCTGGTTGTATAGGTGTTATAGCCAATGGAGTGAACAATGAGAAAAGCGAAACAAAAGCCGAACATCGAAAAGAATGATAGCATGTATTGCTTCAGTCTCCATTTAAACTCTGATCTTTCTGGATCTTTGAATGTAGACATCTCCTTCCATCCTGAGACTTGCATACTTGTCTTTTAACTGTGTGATGCACAGAAGCGTTCAGTTTTTCAAAATCGGTCATTACACATATGATGTATCTGTGACCGGGTACAAATTTTTCCTGGTTCTGCTCTTCTCACTCAGCATCAATTCATATAAGCCTCTCCAGTTGAGTATGAAGTCCATCTCCTTCCCATTTCTTATAGCACAATAATATTCCATCACATTCATATACTATAACTTATTCAGCCATTCCCCA
>CM053596.1:119441327-119461441 GCA_028646575.1 Pseudocheirus occidentalis
TGCCTTCTGAATTTGTTTGTTCTTGCTCACTATAAAAGGATTTGATGGTCCGAGCCTTTGTAGTTTCCTTCTTCCCCATTGTGAATGCCTTTTTCCTGGAATTTGGAGTGGATATTCAAGTCTGGGGTACTGGAGTTTTAGCTTGTGAGGTGGAGGTTTGGTATTTGCAAGCTCTGAGTATGTAGCCTGATGTCAGTGCCAAGACTCTCACTAATTCCCCTGAGTTACCCTGATGCTTAGGAGTAACTTGTTGGGGTCAGGTGGTCTAGCTCCTTCAGATTTCAGAGTCTGTGCCCCTGAGCTATGGCTCAAACAGGTTCAGAGCCGGCTACAGCTGAAGGCCTGAGGCAGAGTTGTTGTTTGTTGATTGGGCAAGTGGTGCTAAATTGGCTTTTCTTGGTAGGGCTTGCTGGCTCCACCCTACTGGGCTTAGATTCCTTATTATTATGTTCTACCTGCCCTCCTCCACCCTGCCCCTGCCTGTGGCCGCTTCCCCTGATTCAAGTTTTTACTTTGATTAGAACATTTAATTCCAGACTTTTCTTGGTCTGGGAGGGATTTAGAGGAGCCAATAAACTTTATTCCTCCATCTTGGCTTCTGACAGTATGGGTGTATACGTTTAAACATCCAGATTTCCCTCACAGAACTTGCTGCTGCTGCTATGGACCCCGAGATTTTTCCTACCCGGTTAGATGATTGTCCGTCCTCTGGTGAGCTGGCTGGGAATCTCTCAAGCTGGGTGAGTCTGCTGGATGTCTGGCTTTAGCTTTTTCTCTCAGTCTGCTCTTCTCTGCTCTCTGCTCCATGCTGGTGTGGCTTCCTTGAGTTCAGCGTTCTTCTTACCCCAACCTAAGTAGGCACTTTCCTGGGCTGGGAATCCGCCTTGCTCAGTCTCTCCATGGGTTCTGTGGGTTCTGTCCCTCTTGAATTCGTTCAGATTCACTTTTTAGCCTTTAGCAGTAGAATGGCTCTGGCTGTGGCAGCGGCTTCTCCCCACTGCCCTGGGGTCAGGCCCCATTTGCTGGTCTTCGCTCTAGACCTGCTTCGATGGGTTTCTCCTGCCGAACTGCCTTCAGCGGGGGACGTGTTTTCTGCAGTTCCGTGGATTTTGGAACTGTAGAATTTATTGATTTTATGTGTACTTAAGGTGGCCGTGCAGTAGCTCCTGATCCTTGCTGCTTCTACGCCACCATCTTGGCTCCTCAAGCATTCTTGCTGAAAAAAAAAACAGAACTGAACAGAAAATTTGACAATCAAACACAAGAAGCATGAGAAGGGAGACATGGTAAAGAAGTCATAAGGAACTTATCAAATTTGAATTATTTAGATGCCAATACAGAAAAATGTTAATAGTAACTTATGAAACTTTTCTCAATATGAGGATAGGTGAAGGGAATACAAATCTATATATACGTATACCTACACATATGTCTATATAGAAGGGTGTATATATATATATATATATATATATATGTATATATATATACATATATATGAATACATATCTGAGTATGTGTGTATATGAGTTCATAGAAGGCACAGGTTCAATTGAATATGAAGGGATGATACTTTAAAAGGTGACATTCTGAGGTGGGAGAGTACTAGAATGAGAGGAGACAGGGAGAGAGAGATTGGGGTTAATCATCCCATATAGAAGAGGCAAGCGATAACTGTTACAACTTTATTTTCATTTACTCTAATTGAATTTGCCTTAGGTAAGGAATGACATAAACTCTAAACTGGTTATGTTGCCACACAGAAGAGTAGGGGGGATGGGGATGAGAGGCAGGATGATGGAGGGGAAGGCAGGTTTGGGGGTAGCGTTGCTGGAAGCACACACTACAGTAAAGGGACAGGAAAAGTTTAGAGAATAGAACAAGGGTGGGGCAGGATAGACAGGAGAGACATATAATCAGTCTCTCACAATATGTCCACTATGGAGATGTCCTGTGTTGTTACACATGTACAGCTGGTATTGAATTGTTTGTCCTTCCAGTGGTGTAGGTGATGAGAGAGGAAATGAAAGAATCCCAAATTTAAGGTTCTACAATCAAATGTTTACAATACACAATCATAATTGTTATTATTATAATTATTATTGTTATTATTATTTTTTATTACTTGCAACTGGGAATTAAGTACAGGTACTGGGGTAGGGAGACTCAACCTGCCCTACCAGAAAGGTAGAGGGCCATTGGAGGAGGACATAAAAGAGAGCAGATTGGGTGAGGGCATTTACAGTCGTATCGCTATTTTGGGTTTTTGGATAGGGGAAAGATAGGGAGAAAATTTGTAACTCAAAATCTTGTAGAAATGAATTATTTAAACAAGAAAATGTATAAAATTATTAATTAAAAAATTAAATTTGGATAAGTAGGAGAGGATGTCCAAAATCTAACAAAATCTAAATATCTCCCTAAAAATGAAAACTGAACATATGCAAAAGGAGCTCCAAAAACTAATTGAGGAAAATAATTCATTAAAAATTATGAAGCGGCCAGGAACTAGTTAAGTAAAAATCTTATGGACTAGAGATAGGAAACAAGAAACTAGCCAGGAAACAGTTAAGTGATAGTTTGTGAAATTAGAAATCCAAGTTAAAAAGCATTATGAACTTGAGATGAACTCGAGTTAAAAGTCAGTGATCTTGCCTATAGGCGGGCCTTGGATGTGTTAACCAGTTTAAGTAATTTGTCTTCTTTGTTTTTCTTTTCCTTTGTGCTCAGGTCTTCATGCCTGCTTTCCCATCAATCAATACTGAAGGTATCACACTCTCTTGGTTACAGAAAACAGATTACTTGTACCTGGATACCAGTCAGGTTTTGTAACAAATTATGCTGTTAGAATCCCAGTTAAGGTAGATGGTATAAAAGATCCTATACTTCTGTCTTGCTTTGCTGTTCTCTTTCTCATTGGCATGGAGACAGCTGCGAGTTGGCTAAATTAAAGCTCCTTAAAACTTTCATTTAGACTCTGTGGTCACTTTGTTAAAACTTACCATTTCATTGGGAGGCCCCAGGCAGATGGCCTTTGGTCATCTCAAGTGACCATCAGTGCTTTTCCAAACTGAGGAGGCTGGATCAGTGAATGAGCTAGAGGGGGAATGGCCACTGAGAAGTTTTGTTGTTTTTTTTCTCTGCCTCTAATCATTCACTGACCCAGAGTGGTCTCAGCAGTGAAAAACTCTAAATTCTCTTGGGAGGGTTGGCTATCCACCTGACTAAATTGGGAATGAAACACCACCCTCTTCTGCGAAGGCCTTGTTCTAGTAGACCCTTTTTTTTCCTGTCAAGGCCTTGCAGGGGCAGTCTCTGTCCTGCCAATGCCTTGCGCTGGCATTGGATCTGATGAGTACTCTTTCTGATAATATGGTATGTGGCAAGCTGGATGCAGTTGAATGTACCTACTGGACTTTCTTTGTTACACTGCTCAAAAACCCCTGTTTAGGCCCCTAGGTGGCCTCTGTGCTGTTTTGTTAACTTAAGTGTCTCTGTGACGGTCTGTGAGTCAAGCCTGTTTTGTCCATTTGTCTGTTGCTAGTCCACATTCTTAAGTGGCTAGTGTCTTTGTCTTGTGTTTCTTAAGTATCCTTGTAACAGTCTGTGGTTTGGAAGTGGAAATTGCTTTCCTCCCCACCCTTTTATTCATTGAGAGATTGGGACAAAGAGGAAGTTAAAAATTAATTCTTCTCCTAGAAAGAGAAAGCAGACAAGCAAAAGAAGGGAATTGTCTCTTCTCAGGGCCTGCCTCAGCCAAAAGCTAAAGTTTTTGTTTAATGAGTTGTGGATGAAGGTTTTGGTCACCAAGGAAACTCCTAAACAGAAACAACCCTAGGGGGAGTGGAGATCTCCCTCTGTGAAGGAGGATTCCTTGGCTCCACTCCACATGTGGGAACTCCTGCAACCCAAGGTCCAGGTCTACTATCCCATAACCCTTGAGGGGGACAAGAGCTAGGGACCCCACCTCACCTGCTAGAAGTTGGAGATTAATTTTCTAAGTCTTTCCCTGTACCCCAGTCTCTAGTTCTCCGTGTTTTGAACTGCATTTCCTGATTGGTTAAAATCCTCTTTCTACATTCAAAACGTCTGGCCAGAGTTTTGAATGCTGAGAGACTTGAATGAGCAGGAATCTTTTTCCCCCTGAGATGAAAGAGGCAAGTAGATCAGCAATTAACCTTTTCCTGCCTCACCTAAAAGAGAAAAGTTTTGTGTGTCAGAATGCAAGTGTAAAGAAATTGGTAAGTTTTAAAAAGTACCCTACCCCCAAATGATTTTGGGTTCCATCTGTTTCAAGAAAGGGGGAGGAGGCATAACAGCTGTATCACAGACCCCCCTTGCAACAGCCCTGGGCCCCCCTTGGTGCAAAATAAACACCTCTAGGGATGTGAACCTCTCCTTTCAAACCCCTGGATCCATAGTCGGCTCTGCAACATGGGGAGAGTAGAAAAGTCTCTGTACCTGGAAAGCCCAATTTTCTGTTTTATGTTTATCTAAAAGTTTATGGATCACCACATTTACCATCTATGTGAGATTCCAGGATGTAATTGATTTCTAGTGATAAGTTGATAGGGTATGTGACAACAAGAAAACTTTATTTCTGTGTAACTTCATGTGTAATTTTAAGGTCATACATTGGTAATTAATTGGATTTTGTTTCAAAGTTTAAACCTTGTATCATCTATGTTGTAAGAGAAGCAGTTTCTTGTGTAATGTTTTAGAGTATTGTACTTTAAAAATCATATGCTTAACTTGTATGATTGGTAACAAAGCTATCTGGACAACTGTTTTAATGCTAAAACATGAAGCTGTTAATTGGCACTGTATGTAAGAAGGAGGAGACTGATAAAAACGTTATTCTGAAAAGTCTTCCTGTACATATGAGAACTGAAAAAGCAGGGGCTGATGCCACCAGCCCCTCCTTAAAGTCCTTCTCAGTTATTCCTTATGTTATAAAACTGCCAATCCCCTATAAACTATCTCTATTAGGCAAGATCATTCCACAAGAGAAAGGAATGATAGTAAATGGAATTCCTTACATTTGTAAAACCTGATAAAATTTTTCATTGCTTATTAGAGCTTCATTAGACCAACAATAAATACTGGATCTAAGCTATAATTAGTGAAACTTGTTGTTTAAGGTAAAAGGCATTTGGGACAATAACTAAATTTTGTTTGCAGTTTAAATTTCGGTATAGTTGCCTGCATAAATGAGAAAATGCCACAAGCTACTTAGAAGGAATGTGCTGTGAACTGGTGGAAGTATACATTCTGTAAAAGCTGAAGGGAAGTCTCAGTCTCTGTCTGGAATGGGATCCCTCTTTCCAGTTTTACTCATAAAGTTCCTTTGGAAAGGAATGTTTCCCACCTATCCCTGAGTCTAGCTATGAGGTGGTACCAACACTGTTTGGTTGGATATCTGTGACTTTACCTGAATTTAAACAGAGCCAAGGATGTTTTAGCCTGTCATATTTGGAATGTCATATGTCCCCTGTTTCTTTTCCTTCTATAGCAAGTTTCTATGATCAGAGCAAGTAGTCAGGAAAGATATTAATCATCTTGTTTTGTGGTTAACAAATGTAAAGGAAGGTTGATTAATCTGAATAATGGCTTTGAGGGATTTGGAAAGGCAAAAAAAGGTTTATGAAATATGAAAGGCATACAAATGGGTTTGGGGACAAATGGGGGTATATCCAAGCCCCTCCTGTCTCTAAGTATTTGCAGTGTTTCCAAGCCCCTCCTGTCTCTAAATAGTTGCAATGTATCTAAGCCCCTCCTGTCTCCAGGTAGTTGCAGCTTTATTTCAGAAAGCAGAAAGATATGTAACTTGATCCTAAATTTTTGAGGAAAGCAACAGGATTAGATTGATTCTTCTAAAGAATTATATATGTGTGTATGAGATTGACTTTCAAAAATTTCTCTATTATGGAAATGCAAACCTTGAGCATGTTTTGAAAAAAGATAAAAAGTTTGGATTTTTAATGCAATTTTGTAACCGTTTTGTGTAACTGTATTGTAGTATTTTTACCTACCCCTGTGTAGCTAGAAAACTGAACCATTTCTATGTACCTTTAGTATTCAGTCATATTTCTGTGAACCCCTGTCAGGTCTGGCTAACTACTCCAGCATTGTGGAGACCCCTGATCCTGAGTGAACATCTGAACCAGGGGGTCTTGAAAAAGAAGACATCAGATGCAGACAGCTTTTCCAAGAATATAAACCAGGCCTGCACAAGAACTGCTACAGCTTTAACTTACTGTTCTGTCTACCTTGACCCTCCTCCCCTCCTTTGCTGTAGAAAAGAACAAGCAGGTTTCAGTGACTACAGTGCGTGACCAAGTTAATGATTCTCATGAGAATAGAATATAACCTGAATACCCAGCCAAAGTAGGCTGGATATTTGGAACAGATCTTGCTGTTTCCATGAACTAGGCAAAAGTTAACATTTGTAACTGAATGTATAAGTAAAAGGTTTAGATTCCTGAAGTAAGAATAAACAAACTTGGGAGAGCATTGTTTTCAGAATAATACTGGAATAAATAGAACAAGGGAAAAGAAGTTTGTGAAACAAAGGTGCAAACACAATGTTGAATCATTATCACATAAACTAAGGCTGGAATATATTTGAGCTGCTATAATATTCCTTTTTATACATTAAAGAATTTGGTAAATGAATATTTGGCCTAGTCATCTGCCTGTCACTAGATATTTGTCTGCATGGAATAAGACCTTTAAATGTTTCAAATTGATGTTAGAATAATTGAGTATTGGTACAACTGATTGAGGGACTTAGCTGTTATTCTATTAATTACTGAAACTAGATTACAAATGTCTTCTATTTGAGGAAAAGAGTTTTAGTGGAAATTTCTTAAAGGAAGGTAAAATTTGGAATACTTTTTTATTAATGGAAAAGTCAACTTCATTCAAAGTTTGCTCCTATTGTGGAGATAATACCTATTTATACTGTCTGTTCTGTGGTACAAACATGTTTTATTAGAAGCAACTTACTGATATGCACTGTTTTGGGATTAATTATTTATGGGTCCTCCCAAGTCTTTTTATGATAAATGGAGTAGAAGTCAGTCTCTCTTATAAGTATTTCATTTGTATAACTATTGAACTCAAAGATGGGAAACTTCTATCTGCAAAGTATTGATAGAGTCGAAGTTTATATCTGTAAAGTATAGACTCAGAGTGGAAATTTCTAAGGGAATGACAAGATCAGATAATTCTGTATGTCAGATCTATCTGTGAGGTTTAGCCATTAACCTCCCTTGTTTAAGGCAATACACTTATGTCAGTAAAGGAAAGTTAATTAGTCTGAGTAATGGATTATACTAGCCCATAATCACTCTACTTCAGGTCATTTTTCTCCTGCCTTTCTGGTTCTTCTTTGTTTAATCTCTCTGTCAGACTTGTACCTTCTAGGCACGCTTGCAGATGCTAGCTCAGGCTGATTACCAACCACTACCTGAAGTCCTATGCAACACCCCTTGGATTTGGCATCTGCCAAGTTCTGGACATTGGCTGCAGTCCCCACCTCTCAAATGATGGACCCCTGAGAGGCAGGGCCAGCTCTACATCCTTTCATAGCATGAAGCAGCCTGGAACTGAGACCTTTGTCCCTTGTCCCCCAAAGATTTTGGGTCTCATCTATTTAAGGGGGGAATGATGGGATCCTGGGGAGCTTTTAGCAAAAGGCATGAGTTCTCATTTATTAAGAGCCCTCAGACCCAGAGGTCTGACCTTGAATTGTTCTGAAGTCTTGCCCAGAGTTCACATCCTCTCCATATGCCCCTTACCCCCCAACCAAGAGATGCCCCCATTTCTGTGAACATCTCCAATGGCTTTCCTTGGGGTCGTGACCTACCCTAGCCAGCCCCATGGTGGGGAGTTAGAGGAAGAATCTGGCAACAGATACTACCCAGAAGCCCAGCCCTTCACCAGCTTTTCACCTGCAATCCTGATGGGTGTCTTTGGCATCATCACCAAGGTAGTTCTGAGGAGTCTGGGCAGGGGGAACCATCCCAGGCCATTCAAGCCACCAGCTTTGTTTACCCACAAGCAGCAAAACCTCCCTGTACCTCCAAAATCCATCCCTGAGCCACTGTCCCATGCCCAACAGACAGATAAGAGAGGTGACCCAAACTGGATCAGGACCCCAGGTATTGGGGTGCATTTGTAACTTTGTAACATTGTTGTAATTTTAGTCTATATTTGTAACTTTGTTTGTAATATTGTTGTAACTTCAGTTTGTAAATATGTCCTTGACTGTCTCTACCCAGGCCTGCAACAGGCATTCCCCTAAAATAACAATAGGGGACATGCAAGGCATGGCAGTTTGCATCCTTTCAGCCTCCTATGACCTTACTAAATCACCCTATGCTAACCTGTGTGCCACTACCATTAAAATGAACAGGAACCAAGGGTCATCTAACCAAGTCCTCCCAGCTCCTAGGAGTGCCTGGATGGCACGCACCACTGGCCTCACCTTCTGCATTCCCACCCACATCTTAGCAGACTCCACCTCCCCTGAAATGTGTATTCTGGCTCATGTCCTACCCCAGGTTTTCTTTTATTCCTGGGAAGGGGTACGGAAGCATTTTTGTTTGTCTACTGAAGCAAGGCAAGCCCCTATCCTCATTCCCCTCCTGGTAGGATTGGGCATTGCTGGGTCCGCTGCTGTAGGTATGACAGCCCTGGCCACAGGAAGCTCTCAGTATGTTAACTTAAATATACAGGTAGATCAAGATGTAAGAGAATTGGAAAAATAAATTTCCTATCTGGAAACCCCTTTAGATTCATTGGCTGAGGTTGTGCTGCAGAATTAGCAGGGGCTGGATATCTTATTCCTTAAGCAAGGAAGTCTTTGTATGGCTCTGGGAGAAGCCTGTGGTTTCTACACAAACCACTCAGAATGGATCAAAAATAGTGTCTTTCTGGAATGGCAGCATGTTAAAGAAAGATAAGTTGCCCAGGTATTGGGGCCCAATTAGTTTGAATCTCTGTTTAATTGATCACCTAGGCTGACCTTCCTTGTAACATCATTAGCTAGCCCTACATACACAGACTATGTGCAGAAGCAGGTCCAGTCTGTCATACTCATGGTCCTGTGTATGGATTGAACAACCATAAGTGGCCAGGAATCCATGATTGGATTCTTTCCTAAAATGAAGTGAGGAATGAAGTGACCAGGAAATAGTTAAGTAGAAATCTTATGGACTAGAGATATGAAACAAGAAACTAGCCAGGAAACAATTAAGTGATACTTTGTGAAATTAGAAGTCCAAGTAAAAAAGCCTTATGAACTTGAGATGAATTGGAGTTAGAAGTCAGTGCTCCTGCATATGGGTTGGCCTGGGGTGTGTTAACTGGTCTAGGTAATTTGTCTTCTTTATTTTTCTTTTCCTATGTGCTCAGGTCGTCATACCCCATGCCTGCTTCTCCATCAATCAATACTGAAGGAATCACATTCTCTTGGTTACAGAAAACAGACTACTTGCAACTGGATACCAATCAGTTTCAGTAACAAATTATATTGTTAGAAACCCAGTTAAGGTTAATGATATAAAAGATCCTGTACTTCTGTGTTGCTTTGCTATTCTCTTTCTCATTGGCATGGAGACAACTACCAAGTGGCTAAATTAAAGCTCCTTAAAACTTTTATTTGGACTCTGTGGTTACTCTGTTAAAACTTGCCATTTCAATTAGAATCAGTCAAATTGAAGCTAAGGACTCTAGGATGCAACAAGGGTCAGCTAAACAAAACACAAAGATTGAACAATTAGAAGAAAGTGCAAAATATCTCACTCAAAAAACAGTTGACCTGGAAAACAAATCCAGGAGAGATAACTTAAGAATTAGTGAACTACCAGAAAACCATGATGAAAACATCAGCCTGGACAAAATCCTCCAAGACATTTTCAAAGAAAACTGTCCTGAGGTCCTAGAATCAGAAGGGGAAATGGTTATTGAAAGTACTCACCAATCTCCTCCTGAAAGAGATCTCAAGTTGAAAACTCCAAGAAATATAGTAGCCAAATTCCAGAGTTACAAGGTAAAGGAGAAAATACTGAATGCAGCCAAAAAGAAAGAATTCAAATATTGAGGAATTACAATCAGGATTACACAGGATTTAGCAGCTGCTACATTAAAAGATTGGAGGGAATGGAATGTGGTATTTCATAAAAAGAGCTAGGTCTGTAACCAATAATCAATTACCCAGCAAGACTGAGCATATTCTTTCAGCCAAGGAGATGGTCATTTAATGAAATAAAGGACATTCAGACTTTCCTCATGAAAAAGTCTGAGTTCAAAGAAAAGTTCAATCTCCACTTACAAGACCCAAGAAAGACATAAAAGGTAAACAACAAAAACACATGCATACATACACATACACACACACATGTTCACACATGCATATAACTTGGCACTCAATAAGAACAAACTGTTTACATTCCTTTATGAGAAGCAGATACCTGTCAATATGAAATTTGTATAAGTATTGTGACACTTTAAAGGGATGTACACAGAAAGAAGGTGTGGGTATAAGTGAAATAATGTGAATATTTTTTTAAAAAGCCTACTAAGGGGAAGAAATGGATTGTAATGGGAGAAAAGGAAAGGTAGAGGCAGATGATGGTAAATTATACCAAAAGAAGAGGCATAAAAACATACTAAAGTTAAGGGGCAGGAAGGGAGGAGATGAGCATCATATGATCATTACTCTCATTGGTTCTGATTTAAAGAAGGATCAGTACAAATGGCTAAATTTATATTCTAACATGAAAAGACACAAAAACTCATAATAATAGAGGGAAAAGAGGGAGGGTGAGGAGCAATGTATGACATTTGCTAGCATTGCTTCGTGTTGAAGGAGGGAATAACATACTTTGTTAAGAATAAAAATCTACTGTGCCCTATAGGCAGTAGCAGGGATAAGGGCAGAGGGGTGTAAAAAAGGGAAAGCAGTAAGTAGGGAGGAAAAGAGTAGCAAGGAGAAAGGGTAGGTAAAGATGGAGGAACACAGGGAGGGAATACTGAAGGAGGTGGTGGTCAAAAGGAAAATTCTTAAGGAGGGGAAAGGAAAAGGAAGACACAAAGATATAAAGAGGGGGGGAATTGGATGAAGGGAAAGTCACAGATAGTAATCATAACTGTGAATGTGAATGGGATGAACTCTCCCATAAAACAGAAGCAGATATTAAACACATCATTTACAGATTATGATGCAGTAAAAATTATATGCAATAAAGGACCATGGAAAGGTAGGCACATCATATGTGTGACAACCAACCTTGATAAACAGGACTCTTCTCAGCAATACAGAGTTAAAAGACAACTCTACAAGTCTCAAGATGGAAAGAGATATCTACATTCAGAGAAAGATCTAGAAAGACGAAACTTTAAATGGAGACTAAAGCAATACATGTAACAGTGCTTTTCCATGTTGGGTTTTGTTTCTTTTTTCCTATTGTTCACTCCATTGGTTACAACCCTTCTATACAACAAGACTATTGAACAATGTGAAAGTATTTGCAGACCTTAAACGTGATTGTGTGCCACCATGGGGGAGGGATAGAAGGAAGGGGAAAAATATACTGATCACCTCTTTAAAGAGATTCCAAAATGAAAACTCATTTTGGAGCTAAGATTAAAACCAAGAATCACCTACCCAGCTAAATTGAGTGTAATGTCCCCGGGGAACATATGGTCCTTCAGTGATGTAGAGGACTTCTGAACATTTTTGATGAAAAAATCAGAACTGAATTAAAAAATTGACATTCAAATACTAGAAGTATGAGAAGTTAAACATTGAAAAGAATTCATAAGGAACTTTTCAAAGTTGAACTATTTACATGGTAACATGGAAAAACAATAATGGTAACTTATGAAACTTTTCTCAGAATGAGGATAGGTGAAGGGAATATAACTGTGTGTATGTGTATGTATGTATGTGTGTGTATACACTCATGTATATATATATACACACAAGTATATATATATACATACACACATACACACACACACACACACATATATATATATATATATGTATGTATATACATAGACGGAGGGTACAGGATCAATCGAATAGGATAGGATATTTTAAAAGGTGAAATTGAAGTGGGAGAGTAATAGAATGAAAGGAGACAGGGAGAGACAGAATGCGATTTATCCTCTCATACAGAAGAGGAAAGGGATAACTGTTACAATGGAGGGGGAAAACACACTTCTGTAAAGGGACAGGGACAAAGTAGAGAATAGAACAAGAAGGGGCAGAATAGGAAGGAGGGAAATATAGTCAGTCTTTTACAATATGTCCATCGTTGAGATGTTCTGCATAAGTACACATGTACAGCCTGTATTGACTTGCTTGTCTTTACAATGGGTATGGGTGACAAAGGAGGAAGGGAAAGAATCTAGAACTTAAAGTTCAAAATCAAATGTTAAATACACACACACATATGTGTGTGTGATCATTATTATTATTTACATGCAACTGGGAAATAACATATATAGGCACTTGCATCTTGGCCTACAGGAAAGTCAGAGAGGTGATGGGGGAGGATATAAGAGTGATCAAATTGGAGGAGGGGGTATGCAGTGGGATCCGTGTTTTGTGGTGTTGGGTAGGGGAAAGATTGGGAGAAAATTTATAACTCAAAATCTCATGGAAATGAATGATGTAAACTAAAAACAAAGTTAAAAAAAGAAAGTAACAATTCAAATATTGTGGAGTCACAGTTAGGAATGCACAGTACCTAGCAACTTCTATATGAAAGGACCAGGGCTTAGAATGTGATATTCTGGAAAACAAAGAAGTTTGGCTACAACCAAGAATCAACCACCCTGTGAAACTGAGCATAATTTTCAGTGGGAAAGATGAACATTCAATGAAATAGCACTTTTAACATTTTCTGAGGAAAAGACTAGAGCTGAACTGAAAATTTGTCCTTCCAATACAAAACTCAAGAGAAGCATAAAAAAGAAAAGAGGAAAGAAATATTGTATTCTATAAGATTTAAAGTATCTTCATTGCATAAGAAGATAATACTTGTAATTTTTAAATACATCTCTACTAGGACATTTAGAAGGGGTATACATAGTGTGAGTATAAGTAGATTTTAATATAATGATTAGAAAAAATAAGGGGTGAATATAAAAATTGTACAGGGAGAAGAGGAAAGGCAGAGGAAGAATAGGGTAAATTTCATCAAATGAAGAGGAACAAAAGACCTATTTTAATAGAGGAAAAGAAGGGAGTGAGTGAGCGTCATATGAACCTTATTCTCATTGGCTTTGGCTCAAAGGGGGAATAATATAAACTCTCAGTTGGGCACAGAAATTTATCTTACCGTTTAGGGAAACGTGAGGGGAAAGGGGAAAGAAAAGGGCTATTAACTGATAAAAAGTAGAGCAGATTGTGGTAGGTGGTGGTCAGAAGCAAAACCCTTTTGAGGAGGGACAGGGTGAATGGAGAGAGAAAAGTATAAGCAAGGAGAAGAATCAAATGGAGGGAAATAGTAATCATAACTTTTAATGTGAATGGTATGAACTCCCCCATAAAACAGAAGTGGCTATCAGAGTGGATAGAAAACAATCCTACCATCTGTTGTTCACAATAAACACTTGAAGGAAAGTTGCACTCAGAGTAAAAGTAAAACATTTAAAGCAGTATCTGTTATTCTGCAGTGGCAGTGAAAAAAATGCAAGGGTAGCAATCCAGATCTCATTCAAAACAAAAGCAAAGTTAGATCTAATTGAAAGAAAAAAGGAAGGAAACTACATTTTGCTTACAAAAATACCCTAGACAATGAAGCAACATAAAGACTAAACAAAGATGCACCAAACTCTATAGTATCCAACTTCTTACAGATGTTAAGTGAGGTAGACGAATAAATAGAAAGTAAAACTATACTATAGGAGCACCTCAACCACCTCCTTTCAAAACTTGATAAATCAAAGCATGAAATAAATAAGAAAGAGGTAAGGAGGAGAATAGGACTTTAGAAAAGTTAGATATGACAGACCTCCGGAGAAAACTGAATGTCAATAGAAAGGAACATGTCTTTCTCAGTTTTAAATGAAACCTACACTAAAACTGACCTCATATTACAGCAAAAAAAACCCTCACAATCAAATGCAGAAAGACAGAAATATAAAATGTTTCCTTTTTAGATCCTGATGTAAAAAAAAATGTAAAAAAAAAGGCAAGGAAAAAAAAGGCTAAAAACTCATTGACCACTAAATAATTTAATTGTTAAGAATGAGTGGGCCAAATAACAAATCATATAAACAAAAACAATAATTTCATTAAAGTTAATGATGATAATAAGAAAGCACAACAAACTTACAGAATGCAAACAAAGCAATTCTAATGGGGAAATTTTATATCTCTAAAAATATGAATGAAACAGAACAAGACGAGATCAATGAGTTGGACATGCAACTAAGAAAAATCTAAGGAAAGAACAAATTAAAAATCCCCAATTAAATATAAAATTAGAAATTCCAAATATGAAAAGAAGGACTAATAAAATTGAAATTAAGATAATTATTGATTTTTATGTAATAAATTTTGTTTGTTTCTTGTTTACATCATTCATTTTCATGAGATATTTGAATTACAAATTTTCTCCCTGTCTTTCCCCTACCCCATCCCCAAAACAGCGATCCAACTGTAGAGCCCCTCCCTTGGCCTGCTCTTTAACTTTCTGGTAGGACAGGCAGGGTCTCCCTACCCAAGACCTTGTATATCTTAATTCCTAGTTGCAGGTATTGCAGAGCTTTAAATTATAGATTCTTTTGATTCCTCCCTTGTTACCCACCTCTACTGGAAGGACAAGCAATTCAATACAGGCTGTGTAGGTGTGATTATACAGGACATCTTCATAGTGGACATATTGTGACAGTGATCATATGTCCCTCCTTCCTATCCCTCCCCACCATGTTCTGTTCTCTACCCTGTACCTGTCCCTTTATTGAAGTATGAGCATCTAGCATCCCTCCCCCAAACCCTGTCCGCCCCTCCATCATCTGGCCATTCATCCTCATGCCCCCTACTCTCTTGTGTGGCATGATGCCCAGTTTAGAGTTTATGCCATTTCTCCCCTAAGGCAGATTCAATGAGAGTAAATGAAAGTAAAGTTGTAACAGTTATCCCTTGCCTCTTCCACATGGGATGATTAACCCCATTTTGTCTCTCCCTCTCTCCTCTAATTCTAGTCCTCTCCCACCTCAGAATTTGCCTTTTAATGTATCATCCCTTCATATTCAATTGATCCTATGCCCTCTATATACCCATATATACGCATGCTCAGATATGTATTCATATTCATATATAGCATCCTATATAGACATATGTGTAAGTATACATATATATATATATCCATTTGTATTCCCTTCACCTATCCTCATATTAAAAAATGTTTCATAAGTTACTGTTATCGTTTTTCCATATTGGCATGCAAATAATTCAAATTCGATAAGCTCCTTGTGATTTATCTCCCATGTTTACCTTCTCATGCTTCTTGCATTTGATTGTCAAATGTTCTGTTCAGTTCTGTTTTTTTCAGCAAGAATGCTTGAAAGTCCTCAACCTCATTGAATGACAATACTTTCCCCTGGAATAATACGCTCAATTTTGCTACATAGTTGATTCTTGGTTTTAATCCCAGTTCCCTTAATCTTCAAAATATCATATTCCAGGCCCTTTCATCCCTCAGTGTAGAAGCTTCAAGATCTTGGGTTACCCTGATAGTGCTTCTGCAGTTTTTTGGAGGCATGTAATATTTTCTCCTTTAACTGAGTATTCTGGAACCTGGCAATAACATTTCTAGGAGTTTTCTTTTGGGTATCTTTTTGAAGAGGTGATTGGTGAATTCTTTCAAGTTCTATTTTGCCCTCTAACTCTAAAACATCAGGGCAATTTTCTTTAAGGATTTCTTGAAGGATGCTTTCCAAGTTCTTTTTCTGCTCATGGGTTTCAAGTAGACCAATAATTTTCAGATTGTCTCTCCTAGATCTATTTTCCAGGTGAATGGTTTTTTCAAGGAGTATTTCACATTGCTTTCTATTTTTTCATTTCTTTGTAACTATTTAATAGTATCTTGGTTTCTCATGAAGTCATTAGCTTCCACTTGCTCCACTCCATTTCTGAAGGAATTATTCTATTCAGAATGCTTTGGGATTCTTTTTCCATCAGGCAAATTCGACTTTTTAAGGCATTTTTCTCCTCATTGGCTTTCTGAGCCTCTTCTGCCATTTGAGTCTATCTAATTTTTTAAAATTATTTTTAAAATTTGTTTGCTTTCTTGTTTACATCATTCATTTTCATGACATTTTTGAATTACAAATTTTCTTCCCATCTTTCCCCTGCCCCAACTCTAATACAGCAATCCCACTGTAAAGCCACTCCCCTGCTCTGCTTTCTTACTTTCTGGTAGGGCAGGGAGGGTCCCCTATCCCAGGTCCTGTATATCTTAATTCCTAGTTGCAGGTATTGCAGAACTTTCAATTCTAGATTCTTTCGATTCCTCCCTTGTCACCCACTACCACTGGAAGGAAAACCAATTCAATACAGACTGTGGATGTGTGATTATGCAGGACATCTTCATAGTGGACATAATGTGACAGTGATCACCTGTCCCTCCTTCCTATTCCTCCCCCCAAACTTGTTCTGTTCTCTACCCTGTCCCTGTCCCTTTCCTGAAGAGTGTGTGCTTCCAGCATGCCTCCCCCAGACCCTGCCATCCCCTCCATCATCCCCCTCTCATCCCCATGCCCCCTCCTTTCCTGTGTGGCATGATGCCCAGTTTAGTTTATGCCATTTCTTCCCTAAGCCAAATTCAATGAGAGTAAATGAAAATAAAGTTGTAACAGTTATCCCTTGCCTATTCTCTATGGGATGATTAACCCCATTTCATCTTTCCCTGTCTCCTCTCATTCTACTCCTCTCTCACCTCAGAATTTTGCCTTTTAAAGTATCATCCCTTCATATTCAATTCATCCTACACCTTCCATATACACATATACACACATACTCAGATATGTATTCATCTTCAGAATGATTTTGAGATTCTTTTTATATCAGGCAAATTCGACTTTTTAAGGCATTCTTCTCCTAATTGGCTTTCTGGGCCTCTTTTGCCATTTGGGTTAATCTGTTTTTTTAACATGTTGTTTTCTTCAGTCAGGTTGTTGACTCTCTTGTCATGATTTTCATGCATCATTCTCATTTCTCTTCCCAATTTTTCCTCCACTTCTCTTATTTATTTTTCAAAGTCCTTTTTCAGATTATCTATAGCTTTTAGGCATTCTTCAAGTGTCTTGGAAGCATTTGGTTTGGGAGTTCTGACTGTGTTGTCTTCCTGCTGTTCCATCCTTTGAACCTTTTTGTCCACAAAAAAGGATTCTAGAGTTTTATTGCTGTTTTTATTTTGCTTCCTTTTCCTCATGTTGGCAAGTCAATTAATTGGTTGGGTTTTTTATATCTTTGTGAAACTCTGCTTCCAAGGGGGAAAGCTCTGTTCCAAATTGTGGGGGTTTTCCCAGCTGCTAGAACTATTAGGGGGGTGTTTCAGTGCCCCCCACCAGCTTTGGCTTGCTGAAAGTGCTCCGCAGGACCACCACCCAAGACCACAATCCAAATCTAGTCCACTCAATGCAAGAGCACTTGTCCCTGATCAGTTGACTCAGCCCAGTACGGGATCCACAGGCCAGGGAATTGGAAGCAGCCCAGTGGGTGCAACCCCTGGTTACAGCAATTCCTGCCCTTTCCCCACCACTTCCTTGCCCTGGGGGTAGATTGGCGGAACTGCTTTTCCTCCTCCAAATTTAGCTTGAAAGCTTCACTCACTTTTGCTGACTTCTAATCCTGTATTAGTAGATGTGAAGATTGTTTGAGGTGCTTTAGATCTTCTCTGAATTAGACTCATGCTGTGGCTTGGGACGCTCTGCTCCTCCCGACTGCCCTGGTCTCAGCTCCCAGCTTGCAGGCCTGTGCGATGAGCCCCTCCTGCCAAGCTGCCTTTCTCTAATCCCTTTTTTTCACACTTTTGTAGATGTGGAGTTGCTGGAGGCTGTACATCTTCTCTCTTGTTGACAGGCTATCATGCAGTGTGGTTGGCTCGGCTACTTCCTACTGCCTTGGGCCTGGCCGTGGTTGCAGTTTCAGGCTGGGCTGTCTTCAGCTCTCTTCCTGCCTCAATGACTCCCTGCTGCCAAGCTGCCTTCTGTGAGAGATGTGTTTCCTGTATTTTTGTGAGTTTGAGGGATCTAGAATTTGTCCAGAGTTATATTTCATAGGTGTTTAGGGTGGCTGTGTGTGAGCTGCGGGACCTTGCTGCTTCCATGCGGCCATCTTGGCTCCGACCCCCCAAAATTATTAAATTAATAAAAATAGAGCTAGTTTTATGAAAAAACAAAAATTTTAATAAACCTTGATTAATTTGATAAAAAGTAAAGAAGATAACCAACTTATCAGAATTAAAAATGAAAAGAGTGAATTCACTACAAATAAAGAAGAAATTAAAGCAATAATTAGAAGCTATTTTACCCAAATGTAGGCCAATAAATTTGACAACCTAAGTAAAGCAGATGAATATTTAAAATATATACTACCCAGATTAACAGATAAAGAAATAAAATACTTCATAGTTAAAGAAAGAGTCTTAGGAAATTTTTTCTATGATACAAAAACCTTGATACGTAAACTGGGAAGGGCCTAAACAAAGAAAGAAAATATACATCAATTTTCCTTATGAATGTTGATGCAAAAATTGTAAATCAAACATTAGCACAGGGATTACAGAATTTTTTGAACATGATAATGCACTATGACTGGATGGGATTTATATCAGGAATGTGAGACTGGTTCAATATTTGGAAAACTATCAGCACAATTGACAATATCAACAAAAAAACTAACAAATATCATATGATTATCTCCATAGTTTCAGATAAAGCTTTTGACAAATTGCAGCACTTATTACAGTTGTTAAAAACCCTAGAGAGCATAAAGATGCATGGATATTTCCTTGAAATAATAATCAATATCTCTCTAAAATTATCAGCACTGTATGTGATGGGCATAAGTTCAAAGCCTTCCCAGTAAGATCAGGAGTGAAAGAAGGATATCCAGTATCACCACTATTATTTAATATTGTTCTATAAATGTTAGATCTAGCAATAAGAGAAGAAAAATAAACGAATTAGACCATGAAATGAGGAAACAAGGCTATCACTCTTTGCAGATAAAATGGTGGCAAACTTAGAGAATACTAGGGAATCCATTAAAAACTCCTTGAAACAATAACCAACTATAGCAAAGTCGCCTGTTATAAAATAAAACCACAAAAATCATTAGGATTTCTTAATATTACCAATAATACCCAGTAGCAAGACACAGAGAATTTCCATTTAAAATAACTGTAGGGGGGCAGAGCCAAGATGGCGGCATAGAAGCAGCAAAGCACCACAGCTCCCACACAAACACACTAAAAAACTCATAAAATGGGACTCTAAAAAGATTTTCAAGCTAAAAAACTCTCCATAAGACAGAAAGCACATCTGTTGCTACAGGCAGCACAGCAGGCAGGGCTCTTCACAGCAGTCTGGGAGCCACAGCGGAAAACCCAGCCGGCTCAGGCCCTGGGGCATCGGGCGGGGAGCTATGTCTATAGGAGAGCAGATCGGCTGCACTGGAGGCACAGTTACAACATTTATCGGGCCAGAAGGAAAAAAAAGGCTAAGAGAAAGGTCAATGGATTTTGCTAACTGGGGAGGAGAAGAGCGGGTCTGGCCAAACTGCTCCCAGGGCAAGGAGGCAGCGGGAGGTGGCTGTAGCAGCAGGAACAGCTGAGAGCCGCAGTGGCTTCCACTGGGCTTCTTCAGAGCCCTCGGCCTGCAGATAGCAGGGGGACTGATGTGACATCGAGGCTAAGGGCTCTTGCGTTGAGCGGCCTGGATCTGGATCGTGGTCTTGAGTGGTGGTCCTGGGGTGCGCTTTCAGTGAGCCAAAGCTGGGGGGGGGCAGCTGCAGCATCCCACTAAGAGCTCCGGCAGCTGAGAGGGCCCCAGTGATTTGGGACACAGCTTTTCCCCTCCAGGAAGCA
>CM053596.1:119461941-119477459 GCA_028646575.1 Pseudocheirus occidentalis
AAAGGATAACTATTACAATTTTACTTTCAATTACTCTCATTGAATTTGGCTTAGGGAAGAAATGGCATGAACTCTAAACTGGGTATCATGCCACACAGGAGAGTAGGGGGCATGGGGATGAGAGGGAGGAAGACAGAGGGGAGGGCAGGGTCTGGGGGAGGGATGCTGGAAGCACACATTTCAGTAAACAGACAGAGACAGGGTAGAGAACAGAACAAGAGAGGGGGACGGATAGGAAGGAGAGACAGACAATCACTGTTACAATATGTCCACTATGAAGATGTCCTGTATAATCACACATCCATAGCCTGTATTGAACTGAGTGTCCTTCCAATGGGGGTGGGTGTCAAGGGTGGAATCGAAAGACTCTAGAATTTAAAGTTCTGCAATACCTGCAACTAGGAATTAAGATATACAGGGGCTGGGATAGGGAGACCCTCCCTGCCCTACCAGAAAAAAGAGAGCAGAGCAGGGGAGGGGCTTTACAGTGGGATTGCTGTTTTAGGGTTGGGGCAGGGGCAAGATGGGGAGAAAAAGTTTAATTTTAAAATGTAATGAAAATAAATAATGTAAACAAGAAAACAAATAAAAACTAAACTAAAAAAATCAGAATGCAGAATTTTACTTTGGTGACTGAGATCAACGCATAAAATTAGAAGAACACAACAAAATCAAAGCTCCTACATCCAAAGAGTCAAAGAAAAAGATGAATTGGTCACAGGACTTGGAAAGCTCAAAAAGGATTTAAAAAATGAAGTAAGAGAAGTAGAGGGAAAATTAGGAAGAGAAATGAGAATGATGCAAGAAAATCATGAAAAATAAATCAACTTCTTGGTAAAGGCAACCACTCAAAATACTGAAGATAATCACACCTTAAAAATTGTCAAGCCCAAATGGCAAAAGAGGTCCAAGAAGCCAAATGGAAGAACAATGCTTTAAAAAGCAAAGTTGGCCAGATGGAAAAGCAGGTCCAAAAGCTCACTAAAGAAAATAATTCCTTCAAAATTAGAATGGAATAAATGGAGACTAATGACTTTATGAGAAATCAAGAAATTATAAAACAAAAGCAAGAGAATGAAAAAATAGAAGAAAATGTGGAATATCTCATTGGAAAAACAACTGACCTGGAAAATAGATCAAGGAGTGACAATTTAAAAATTATTGGTCTACCTGAAAGATATGATGAAAAAAAGAACCTAGTCATCATCTTTTAAGAAATTATCACGGAAAGCTGCCCTGATATTCTAGAACTAGAGGGTAAAATAGAAATTGAAAGAATCCACCAATCAACTCTTCAAAGAGATCCCAAAAGGAAAACTCCCAGGGATATTGTAACCAAATTCCAGAGTTCCCAGGTCAAGGAGAAAATATTGCAAGCAGTCAGAAAGAAACAATGAATTACTTGCCTTCTCAATGAGACTGAATATGGAGGGAAGAAGGGAGAGAACGTGGAACTCAAAGCTTTAAAACAATTGTTGACAGTTGGTTTTATATGCAACTGAGAAATAAGATATATAGGCAATGGGATACAGAAATCTATCTTGCCCTATAAGAAATTGATGGGGGAAATAGTGGGAGTTGTAGATGCAAGAGTAGACTGGGGTAATCAGAATGCAAGATATTTTGTTTCGGGGTAGAGAGAAACGGGGAGAAGATTTGAAACTCAAAATCTTGTGGAAATGAATGTTGAGGAAAATAAATGTATAAAACAACAAAATAAAAAGAAAAGAACTGCAGAGTCTGAAGGCAGATTGAAGCGTACTATTTTCTATCTCTCTTTCTCTTTTTTGTTTCTTCTTTCTCTTAATTTTTCCCATTGGTTCAAATTCTCCTTTACAACATGACTAATGTGGAAATACATTAGTATGTTTTAAAATCCTATTTTATTACTATTAAAATACAAAATTTGAAGACCTGATTTCATCTCCACTTTCAGATGTTAACTTACGTTGTGACCCTGGGAAAGTCATTTAATTGTTCTCATTCTCAGTTTTTGTTTGTTTGTTTTTAATCAGTAAAATGGAGATAAGAAGGCAGCTGGGTGGCACAGTGGAGAGAACACTGACCCTGGAGTCAGGAGGAACTGAGTTCAAATCTGGCCTCAGAGACTTAACATTATTATCTGTGTGACCTTGGGCAAGTCATTTAACCCCAATTGCCCTACTTTCCCCCCTCCTAAAAAAAACAAAACAAAACAAAAAGATGAAGTTAAAAATAGATGCTACCTTTAAGGTTTGATTTGATTACTAAATGATATAATATTTACAAAACATTTTACAAACCTTAATGCACAAAGCAAATGCTAACTCTTATTGTTAATATAAAGAAGATAGTTAAGGTGGCTGCTGTCAGAGTCTCAACAACATATAATATGAGCCTCAGCTTGGGGGATGATAGTGGGAAGTTGTCAAGATATTTTATTTTATTTTTTTTTCCAGAAAAAAGGATTTTTATTCAAGTAACTGCAAATAGGAAACCATGGTGGGGGGGGGCGTGCCTCATGACAGTCTGGGACCATCCCTTCCCATTTTGTCTGGATCTCCTTCCCTTAACCTTCCCAACTTGAAGATTACCAAAGGAGGGACTGATGAAAGTGGGGTCAGACAGATCCCCTGGGGCCCACCTCCCCAAACTGTCACTTTTGAGTAAACTAGGCCTGGTGTCCACTCTATCCCCAAGCCCTCCTTAGTGATGATTTGGGGAGGATTATAGCAAGGCAGATGGTAGAGGGCAGGTGAACATGAGAACAAAATTGCCATGGCCGAATCTGGAAGCCACAGAAAGTAAGAACAAAACTGTTTAAAAAAAGAAAACCAACAAAATGTGTTCAGAGGTAGATTGTGAACTGAGAGAAGATGTAACCAGCTCCTAGAGGGAGGGGATGGCATTCTGAAGGGAGGGCTGGGGAAGAAAGATCCTTGCAAAACATGCATTCCAAAGGAAAAAATCACAGGCCAAGGAGGAGGCCAGCCCAGGATTGGGGGAAATTAGTAAGATTGTCAAGTTCCCCTTCTCCCTAGATCTCCTGAGCAGCAAGAAACAGATGAAGCAGACCCTGTCCCTTAGTGCCTGACACCCTAGGCTCCAGCCCAGCCCCATTCCAGTTTGATGCTCAGGAAACGAGGGAGGGCAGGAGGGAGAAAAGGGGTGGGTATTGCCCCTGCCCTTTCTACTTCTCAGTAAAAAGTCTGCTCCCAACTCCACCCTCGAGACCAATTTCGGCTGATAGATATAGATATAGATAGGTAGTGGGGGTACAGAATATCCCCAGACATAAATCTATTGAAGCTGAGCTCTAATGATCAAGATATTGGCACACCTGTCCTTCCCTCTCAAATCATTTTGAGTTGGGGTAGGGAGATGGGAAAACAGGAACCCTGGTCCCATTGGGGGGGGGCAGAGATAAACAGGTGCTGGCAGCTAAGTCAAAAGGTTAGCTCTGTCCAAGGAAGAAGTATGAAAGAAATCCCAATCCTGGGAAAGAGTGGCTGGGCCTATGGATGGATGGATGTGGAAGGTGGGGAGGAGGGAGGTAAGGAGTGCCCCCAGAGGCTCAGCCACCTGCTGCCTGCTCCACCCTGACCCCCACAATCCCAGAGGGTGGCCAGGGTTAGTCCAATGTGTGAATGGGGAGGCATTTTTGCCCAGGTAGGGCTATTCTTTGTCTGACCAGTAAAACTAGAAAGACAGATAGAGGGAAAGGAAAGGTGGGGGGAGAGACATGGGGATTTAAGGATCAACGTTGTTCTGTCTAGTCCCAGAATGAAAGGGCTGCCACTGTTGTCATCGTCGTTGTCTTCATGGGGAATGAGGTAGCAAGATTTAAGCAGACTTGGTTACTGCTCCTCCTCCGAAGACTCCTGGGATATCCCTTCTTCGTCTTCTTTCTCCAGCTTTTTGGGTCTACCTCTTGGTTTCCTCCCTGGTGCAGTGGTGGTTTTCCGGCCTTTCGGCCTTTTGTAGCTCCCTTGTTCTTACTCCCCTTTGGTCTGCCTCCAGGTCTTTTCGGAGTTGGTGCTCCCTGGTCTCCTTCGGGGGTTGTTTTCGGGGTCGGCCCCGCCCTCTCTTCTCAGACCCCTCTTTCTCCTACTTGGAGGCCAGAGGATGGCTGGACTTTGAACTAGATTCACTCATCCTCCCCCTTCTCTAATGAGAGGTGGTAAAGGGTAGGGGGATGGGGTTCGGCAGCTGGCCAGCTTTGGTGCGTAGCTCCGGGTTGCAGGGGAGCAACACGGACTGCTAGCAAATGGGTCAAGATATTTTATAGAAGAACTGGCATAGCTTTGACTGATTGGATTAAGTGAGTAAAAACAACAAGAAAAAAGTATTAAACAGCTCAAAAATACCCAGGTGGGGTGACTGGGGAACATGGTAACTTCATTGACATAAATGTAAAAATAAAGAAAAGATGTTGATTCTAAAGGAAGGGTAAAACTGAGTTAGAGATGACAGTAAAATATCATATTTCACATATTCATCAGGAAATTACGAACAGAAAAAGAAGATCAAGTTTGACGCAAAAGATGAAGTAGTGACAAACCTGATGGTGACAAAGGAATTTATGCAAAATCTATTGGATCTCTGAGTGAAGGAGTTGTTAAAGAATAGTGATCAAACACAATGCTTTTTTCTCAGCATCTGTACAAGAGAGAAGACACTTTTCTGCTACAGAGTCTGTTGTGTTTTGTTTTTAAAGAGGACCAAAATAAGATTACTACATTGGGGTCAATGTACAGTGAGTCCAATTTTGGCTGATCAAACAAATATGAGTTTGGAAGGCTCTGCCATGTGTTGGGTACAAATAATGTATCTGAACATTTAAAGTGCAGATGTCTCCAAATTTGTACATCTCACATTTCCTTTGAGTTAGAGTAATTCTGCTTTTCTCATCAAGCACTGTCTCTTCTTTCCTGGCATGCCATGCTGGGTGGTCCTATGCCAGTGTCTCCCATGTTTCATAATCAATTCCAAAATTCTTCAGAGAGACCTTGAGAGTGACCTGGTATTACTTCTTCTGACCACCATGGGAGTATTTGCCTTGTGTGAGTTTTCTGTAAAAGTGTTTTAAGTAAACATTCATTTGGCATTTCAATCATGTGAATTGACCACCATAGTCATGTTCTCTGTTATAGGGTTCACATTCATGGCAGTTCAGCTCCAGAAAGAACCTCAGGGTCAAGTAGTGTCTGGTGCTTTATATTTCCAGGCAATGTTCAGAATCTACCCAAGACAATTCAAATGGAATTGATTCAATTTCTTGGAATGGTTCTGATACACAGTCCAGGTTACACAGGCATACAACAATGAGGTTCGCACAACTGCTTTGTAGACCTTCAGTTTGTAGACTAGTAGGCAGTCTAATACCTCTTTTCTCTCACACTTTCCTCTCAAGTCTCCCCCAAACTGAGCTAGCTCTAATTATTCATGTGTCAACCTTTTCATCTATGTGTACATCTGTGGAAAGTGTATTTCCAAGGTAAGTGAACTTGTCCACGGCATTCAAAATTTCTCTATTTCCTATAACTGATAGTTACATGAAAGGAGGGTGTGGTGTTTGGTAGTGGAGAACCTTCATTTTCTTGGTGTTACTTTTTAGGCCAAAATTAACCTAAATGTCAGAGAATCAATGCATACTTTGTTTTATCTCAGCCTCAGAGGCTACATTGAGTACACAATCATCTGTGAACAAAAAGCCACACACTAAGTTTCCTTTTCCACTTTAGTCTTGGCTTTTTAGCCTTTTCAATTTAAATAATTTACTGTGTGTTAGCTGACCTTGATGCCATATTCATCCTTGTTGAAGATGTCTGACAACATCACTGAAAATATCATGCTAAAAAGAATGGGAGCAATACTTACTATCTGCCTCCTACCCTCTGTATGGAAATACCCAAACAATGGAGTGAGATGTTCCATCAGGTAATCAGAAATTAAGGAGTATATCCTTTAAAAACATTCAATTCCCTATGCTGTGAATCAACTTTCTAATCTATTGTAGTGACTGTGGGAACCCTGCAGACATGCAAGTTAGATCCCAAAGGGATCAGTGATTGCATATTCCTTTTTAATTGATTAAAGATTAATTAGTATCTACTGTATGAAAAACACTGCATGGTTGACTTATTGCAATTGTTAGACCAATTATATCTTTCCATCAATTTTTATAAATGACTTTAGTTTTAAACAAAGTTCGCTTTAAGTTTCTGTGATTAATTTTAAAAGGATGTGATCATTTCCAGATAAATTTACCCTTGAAAGGATGTAGTGATTAAAGACGGTTTACTAAAGTAAAGATTAAAATATGTGACCCTGTATAAAATAAAACTGTTTTGAGATCAAACTTTAATCAAGCAGATAACATCACACCAACATTAATATTGCCACACACCTCATCATTACTGTTAAATTGCTATCCATAATTTCAAATTTTCAATTTATTAAAATAATCATTCCACATATGATTTTGGAACCACATAAGGCACATGAACAATAAATATTTAGTAAAGTTTACATACTATTAGGACAGTGGTTCTCAACCTTTCTAGTGCTGCAACCCTTTAATATAGTTTCTCACGATGCAGTGACCCCCCACAACCTTAAAAGTATTTTTGTTGCTCCTTCATAACTGTAATTTTGCTGTTGTTATGCATAATAGTGTAAATATCTGATATGCAGGATGTATTTTCATTGTTACAAATTGAACATAATCCACAGGTTGAGAACCGCTTTTATTAGGATTACAAATGTCACTGTACCCAAATTCCACCTGGCAAAATCTTAGCTAACTTAAGGTTCATTTCAAATAAGAATTCTTTTATGACACCTCTTCTGATCCATTCAGTTAAGGGGATATCTCCTTATAACGAATTCCCACACCATCTGTTCCATGCTTCTCTCATTCATTCATTCTCCCTCCTTCAATTAATTTTTAAAGTCTTAAATACCTATTATATACAAAGTGTACCTAGATCCTATTTATATTTTTAAAAAGATTTAAGATGTAGTCTTTACTCTTATTAAATTTAGGCTGTATCCGGTGGGATACTATAAAGATAAACTAGATAGAGAAATAGAGAGAGACAGACAGACAGACAGACATTGTTTTATGTACACTGATTTTTATTTTTCTGGTTCTTGTTGTTATTCAGTCTTATACTCATGTCTGACTTTTAATGATCCCATGGACCATACTGTTCGTGGGTTTTTCTTGGCAAAGATACTGGAATGAGTTGCCATTTTTTTCAACAGTAGATTAAGGTAAACAGATAAATCAACTTGCCCAGAGGCATGCAAGCTAGTATGTATCTGAGTCTGAATCTGAACTCAAATCTTCCTCATTCCAGATCCAATACTCTATCCACTGAGCAACTTCTAATATGTATATGCAATATACGCATTTTTTGTGTAAATATCAAATATATATATATATATATGTATGTATGGAGAGAGTGTATGCACATGTGTATATGATAGTATGTGTATATGTATGCATATAAATATACATGTATATGTATATGTACTCATGTGCCCATTCACATGGGGTGGTTGCCCTAAAAGTCTTAGGGCAGTTTCAAACTGCATTGTAATCCAAATATTACAATACATGTCCTTATAGAATACCTACTTATAGAAGGAGAAAGGAAACATGCATTTACATAGCACTTAATATGTACCAGGCACTACACTAAACACTTCACAGTGATTACCTCAATTGGTCCTCATAAGAACCCTATGAGGTATGTGCTATTATTATCTCTATTTTGTAGTTGGGGACACTGAAGCAAGTGGTGATTACATGACTTGCCCAGCATCATCTGCCTAAGAAAATGTCAAAAAGAGAATTTGACTCCATAGCTTTTTGACTCCAAAACTATTTACTCTATAAAAAAAAAGGTTGATGTCTCTTACCTAATAAGATTTATATAATACTAGTATGGTTCAAAACAGATTATTATATCCTAATAGAATGGAAGAGTGAACAGAATAGAACAAGCTAAGAGAGTTATGATACTATATGAGTTCAGATGAAGGACTGGGAATGTTATGGCACAACATCCTCTTAGAGTACGAATCTGTGCTGACATAGCGTATACTCATTTCAGCTAGAACTTTAAATATGGGATTACAAATAAATAATAAATAATTAATTCCAAGCATAAAAATATTGGTTTCTTTACTTATTGATTTATGTAACTGAATACATACTCCAATTATAAATTTCCAAACAAAAATTTTATACCTAAAAAAATAAAAGAAATTGTATCACATAGCAAAGGGACAAATACAAGGAAAAATATAGAAACAAAACTATAGCAATTATACACCAGTATTTTACCTAAATTATATTGTTTAAGCTAGACATAATACATTATTGAAATTTCATTTCTAAGAGCTAACTTCATTTTCCAGTTTCTGTGGAAACCGGGTTGGATAAGCCATAGGTAACCAGCATGTAGCCAGCAGCTGAGAGAGCGGAATCTCACTTGCAGATTTCAGCTGCTGACTGCCTGCTGGGAGATGCGAATGCCAGTTTCCAAAGCCATTCTACACTGTTTCAAACTCCAGAGGAAAACCAATTAAAACAAAATACTAAACCCTATTTTAAAAATGTATATATATCTTTAATTACATGCGTAAGGGAATGTTCAAATCGAAGTGCTGCTTTCTCATTGGCTAAGACAACTTTTTAAGTCCTGGAGAAACACCAGTTCTATAAATGGAACACTGTATCCATGGAAACAGGTAGTTCAACTTCTAACTTTTTCACTCATGAAAAGGTCATCTTTTATCTTTATCATTTCATGGTGTACAGGAGCAAAAATGACCTCTGAACTGGACATTTACAAGCTGTTAATGATTGACTGAGTTACATAATTTAACTTTATTGGAAAGCCATTTTTTTGTCCTTAACTCCAAATAAAAATTTAGTTCAGTCATATTTTCTTACTTTTTAATCCTACATCACAAAAGTGATGGTACTGTAAATATTTTAATCTTTTATGCCACTGGGTGTTTAACCTGGGTAGGATAAGTGGAACTTTGCTCCAATATTACCGTAGAGTGATTCTGACAACACTTTCAGCACTTTAGCATAATTAAAATAATGACACAGTACCAAGTTAGCAAAAATAGTTAGTTAAAATAAGAAGATACTAAAGTGAAAGGTGTATCCCTGTAGGGGATATCCTGGTCGTCCTAGACTCCAACAACAGCCTCATGGTATCACTCATGCTATCATGGTAGTATTTTGTTGTCTTTCTCATTGTTTACCTCCACCATCCCTTCAGGTTCATTTTCCATCTCTAACTCGGGTAAATGTGCACCTAGTTACATAATTGCAAGGAATATCTATTCTTTTACAGGCTGACTTTTATACCTGTTCTTTTTAGGGGCTGATTATAATTTTGTTTACCTACCTTGTATGGACACGTCCCTGAATGACAGAAACCAATAACCAAATCTTTCTTCAAACTTCTTAGAGTTTCTGCCTTCTATCTTCTGCCACCATTACAGGATTTTTCTTTATGTATAATAGTAATGATGAGCAATTATTATTCATAAAGGCTGCTCAAAGGAATTTCCTGTCACAAGGGCTTTGTCTCTAATAAAGGGGTTCACTATTTCATAAATAGAGAAAATGTTACTTGCTATTGAGATGGCTGTTAATTTGAACTACTGAATACCAGCTGTCTGCTTTCCCTAATATTTCTTCCAGATTAATCTTCTGGTCAAGTAATTCTGCTCAAATCTTCAGTGGTTCTCTATTGCCTGCTGAATAAAGTGTATATTCCTTAACCAGTCTTATTCATGGCCTTTCATAACTTTGTGCTGCCATGCCTTTTTAACTTTATCTCATTTTATTTCCACTAAATTTCCAGCAAATTCCTGCTTTTTTTTCAAACCTAGCACTCTCTTTGTTGTCTACTGAGTTCTTATGAAGCCAGCACTGACCTTTTCACACACACCCCCTAACTGCAAATTGGTAGTGATCTTCTCCCTCCAACTTCAGACACTATTTTACAACTCTACACATCGTCTCTTACCAGGCACGAAATTCCATGAGGACAAAGACCTTGTCTCATTTACATGTTGTATGTCTTCCACTACCTAAAATACTACCCTGCACATAGTAGGCATGTTAAAATGTTGAATTTTATTTTTTTGTATTACTTCTATATATCTTGGAAGAAGACATTCTATTTGTTCAGCTGTTGTTCTGTGTGTTTTTGTTTGTTGCTGTTCATTTTGCATTTTCTAATTTATTCTTTGGTAGGGGATGAAACCTGTATTCTCCCAGCAACATTGGGCAATGCCAGCCTGCTTCCATTTAACTTCTAGAGAGAGTGATCAGAATGTAGAACCCCTGACAAAACAATAGAATAAGATTGGGTCAGAAGGGAGTTTTCATTTATCATCAGAATGTGCACTAATACATTATAGAAGCACTTTAAGCACAGGGAGTCTTGAGACAGTGGTTACCTTATTAAAGGAGAAATGTAGAAATTAAATGTTTGATGCAGATTCATTAAAACAATCTATTTCTTTACCACATCTGTCATTAGAGCATTGACCACATATGCCTTTAATTCTTCTTACTGAAAAACCACACTGGTATTTATAATTAGTGTTTGAATGAGAAAACCACGTAATTTTATTGAGTTAACCATCTTTGGGGAATGGATGTTCAATTACTTAATGATAAGTTGCTAAACTTCATAAACAAAAATTTTATTGGAATATGAAGTCTTAAAAGAAACTTTATTAAGCCTCCTGGCTTTTGGTTTACCTTAGAAAGATTTACTTTTCTAGGGTATATTGTTTAGTCAGAAATAGTATTTATTATAATGTTTCACACTTATTAAATAAAACAAGTTTGGTGGATACTTTACATATATATATGTTTAAATTAAATACACAATAGCCAATTAATATACGAATAGGTTTAAACTGCTCGTAGAACCCTTGTCATGCATAACTTTTCTCTTGGGAGAATTTGTTTTCACTTTTTCTTGAAAATTTTTCCAGCTTTGAATCTCTGCTTTCATTGATGACCTTTCTATGCAGTAGGATGTTTTACTAATCTTCTTCTGCAAGTCACTTCATCTTATACATTCATCTCTATTTCCATTATCTTTCCTACGCTTTTTGCCTTTTTTGTTTTCCTTTTAATCACTAAACTACTTAGGAAAGCAGGTCACTGACTTATAGAAAGTTTGAAATTGATGTAGACTTTCAGAGAGTGAGAGGACTACAGATGATTTTGTGTAGATCACTTGTCCCCTACTTTTTGAAAGAAGTAATATTAAATGAAATTAACTTCAAGTTGGCTGGTATTCTACTCTTGCTATGTCAAATTTTAGAAAACAATAATAGAGATAATAGAAAACAATAATAGAGATAATCACATCAATAATTACCAGTTTCTTAACAATAATATTAGGAGTTAAGTGGGAGAAATTTTTCATTGAATATGACTGATAAAATTATGATATCTGTAATGTGCAGGGAAGTGAAATTATTCTGTAAGTGTAGTAGATAAGTTGCCCAGAAAAATGAAGTGTCCAGAAGAAAGCAATAAAATTATAATTATTATATTTGTATCATCATCATTGTACTTAATTATCATTATCGCTATATGTCATTTTATGTTTTACAATTCACACTGGCAAATGACCATATTAATTGAGTATATGATGAACCCAATGGTCCAAAGACTTGGCACAAGGATTCACTGTTTGACAAAAACTGCTGGGAAAACTGATGCAGTTTGTCAAAAACTAGGGATAGATCAACATCTCACACTTTATACCAAGAAAAGTTTAAAATGCATTCATGATTTAGACATAAACATTGATAACGTAAGTAAATTAGGGGAGCATGGAATAGTTTACTTGACAAATCTAACCAAATGATAAATACAGATCAATATGGGATGTAAAACGGATAATTTTGATAAATTTAAAAGGATTTGCACAAACAAAACCAATACAGCCAAGGATAGAAGGAAAGTAGAAAACTGGTGAAATAATGGAAAGTTTCTCTGATAAAAGTCTCATTTCTCACATTTGTAAAAAATTGAGTCAAATTCATAAAAATACAGGTTATCCCCCTATTGATAAATAATCAAAGGATATGAACAGGCAGCTTCCAGATGAAGAATGAAATTTATTTAAAGGCATATATAATCCCATGAAATTAAATGAAAGTAACTCTGTGGTTCTATCTGACACCTACCAGATGGACTAGTATGATGAAAAGGAAAATGACAAATTTACAAGAAGATGTGGGAGAATTGGGGCACTAATACATTGTTGGTAGAGTTGTGAACTGATTCATCCATTCTGAAGAACAATAGTGGACTATTTCTCAAAATGTACAAATCTTTGTATGCTCTTTGACCCAGCAAGAAAACTCCTTAATATTATCCCAATTTTTTTAAGCAAAATCATATATAAATATACTTACCATGTATTGGTGGCGATGCATGTGCATGTGTGTGTGTGTATAAGAGCTGTTCTTCTGTTAGCAAAGAATTGGAAATTGAAGGGATGCCCATCATTTGAGCCTGGGTGAACAGGTTATGGTCTATTATTGTGATGAAATACTATTGTGTTAGAAGACTTAACTATACTCAGCAATATGGTGATCAAAGTTAATTTTGAAGGATTTATTATGAAAAATGCTATACCCCTACTAAGAAAGAATTTATGGAGTCCAAATACTGATCAAAACACACTTTTTTTGGAAAAAACTTTATATTTTTTATGTTTTTTTGTCTGTGTTTTCTTTCACAATATATGCAGCATGGAAATATTTTTCATTACTAAACATGTATAACCTATATCAAAAAATGGTTGCCTTCTCACTAAGGGGTTTAGGAGAGAGACAAAGCATTTGGAATTCAAAACTTTTAAAAATGAATATTAAAAATTGATTTTCCATTAAACTGGAAAATATTTCTGAAAAGATAGTGTCAGAAGGGCTATTGAAAGGCAAACAAACTAATGTAATGCTAATGGAGATTTTGAACTGGTAAATAATTGCTGAAGGAGAATTTGGAATTATGTGCTAAAAAATCTTTAAAATATTAATGCCTTTTGATCCAGTTTTCACAATAATATAAAGTTACAGTTCATAAAAGCATTTCTAGCAGCATTTTTTGGGGGTAGTGAAAATAAATAAACAAAACCAAGTAGAAATTGAATTCGTTATTATAAGATGGAGAATCGCTAAATGTGTGTGTGTGTGTGTGTGTGTGTAAAGTTAATGTAATATAAACAAGGAAAAATATATGGATTTCAGAGTCAAAATTGAGAAATTAGGCATATAAAGTTATGTATAGTTTCTTCATGCATAATGAGGAAAGTAACACCAGTAGAATAATTTACGTAATGAGTAACATTATGTCAATGACTACAATATTAATAAATGATCAAACTCTGATAAGTTATAATGACAGTATTTTAAAAGCATTGGTATATTATTTTTTCCAGTTACATGTAAGGATACTTTTTAACATTCATTTCTTGTAAAAATTTTGGGTTCCACATTTTTGTCCCTTCTTAAATTTCCCTCCACCAAAACAACAAATAATCTGATATAGTTTATACATGTAAAATCATGTTAAACATACTTCCACATTAGTCATGTTCTGAAAGAAGAGTCAGAACAAAAGGGAAAAACCATAAAAAACAAAAACAAAAAAGTAAAAATAGTATGCTTTTATCTACATCCACACTCCATAGTTCTGTCTGTTGATGTGGTTGGTGCTTTCCATCAAGAGTTTTTTGGAATTGTCTTGCATCAATGCATTATTGAGAAGCACTAAGCCTATCATAGTTAATCATTGCACAATTTTGCTATTATTATGTTCAATGCTGTCCTGGTTTTGCTTACCTCACTCAGCATCAGTTCATGTAAGTTTTTTTTTTTTTCTGAAACCTGCCACTCATCATTTCTTATAGCAAAATAATATTCATTACCCTCACATAATACAACTTGTTTAGTCATTTCCCAATTTATGGGCATAACTTCAATTTCCAATGCTTGGCCACCACAAAAAATGGAATTGCTACAAATATTTTTGTACATACATATCCTTTTCCCTTTTTTATGATCTCTTTGGGGATACGGACTTAGAAGTGATATTGCTAGACCAAAGGATATGTACAGTTTGGTTGCCTTCAGATGTAGCTCAAAATTGCTTTCCAGAATGGTTGAAACAGTTCACAATTCCAGCAACAATGCATTAGTGTTCAAGTGTTCCAATTTCCCTACATTTTCTCCAACATTTATCATTCTCTTTTTCTGTCATATTAGTCAATCTGATATGTGGTACTTCAGAGTTGTTTTAAATTGCATTTTCCTAATCAGTCATGATTTAGATCATTTTTCATATAATTAAAATAGTTTTAGTTTCTTCCTCTGAAAACTTCTTTTTGATATCTTTTGAATATTTATCAAAAAAGAGAATGGCTTGCATTTTTTTCCAATTTGATTAAGTTGTTCACATATTTTAGAAATGAGACTTTCAACAGAAATATTTACTGTAATATTTGCTTCCCAGTTTATTGCAGTCCTTTTAATCTTGGTTTCATTGTTTTATTTGTGCAAAAGTTTTTTTTAATATAATGTAATAAAAATAATCATTTTATTTGTGTTTCATACTGTTCTCTAATCACTTGTTTTGCCTTAAGTTCTTCCACTCTCCACAGTTCTGACAAGTGAATTTTTCATTGATTTCCCAATTTGCTTATGGTATCATCCCATAAATCTAAATCATGTACTCCTTTTGACCTTATCTTAGTACAGGGTGTGAGATGTTGGTCTGGGTCTAGTTTCTGCAATACTGCTTTCCAGTTTTCTTTACAGTTTTTATCAAATAATGAGTTCTTATCCCCAAAACTGGAGTTGGGGGTTTATCAAAGAGTAGATTATTATGATCATTAATGCTGTAGCTTACACACCTAGCCTATTACACAGATCTAAAACTCTGCTTCTTAGTTATTATCAAATTGTTTTGATGATTGCCAATTTATATCATAGTTTTAAATCTGATAAAGCTAGATGACTTTCCTTTGCATTTTTAATTGATTCGCTTGATACACATGACATTTTGTTCTTCTACCTGAATTTTGTTATTATTTTTTCTAGCTCTATAAAATAATTTTTGTAGTTTGATTATATGGAATTGAATAAGTGCATTAAGTAGAATTGTCATTGTTATTGTATTAGCTTTGCCTACCCATGAACAAATTATATTTTTCCAATTGTTTAGTTTTGGATGTTTTAAAAGTGTTTTGTAATTGGGTTCATATAGTTCCTGGGGTTGTCTTGGAAGGTAGACTCCCAAATATTTAATATTGCCTACAGTTATTTTATTTTTATTTTTGTAATTTTAATTTATTTTCTTGGTTACATCATTCATTTCCACAAGGTTTTGAGTTACAAATTTTCTTCCCTTTTTGTCCCTACCCCCCAGCCCAGAACATTGATCCCACTGTAAGACCCCTCCCAAA
>CM053596.1:119477959-119531980 GCA_028646575.1 Pseudocheirus occidentalis
ACACTGCTTTCTATTTTTTGTTTTTTTGTAACAGTTTAATAGTATCTTGGTTTCTCATAAAGTCATTAGCTTCCACTTGCTCCACTCTAATTCTGAAGGAATTATTGTCTTCAGAATGCTTTTGAGACTCTTTCTGCATCTGGCAAATTCGACTTTTTAAGGCATTCTTCTCTTCATTGGCTTTCTGGGCCTCCTTTGACATCTGAGTCAATTTGCTCTTTAAAGTATTGTTTTCTTCAGTCAGGTTGTTGACTCTCTTTTCATGACTTTCTTGCATCATTCTCTTTTCTCTCTCCAATTTTTCCTTCACTTCTCTTATTTGGTTTTCAATGTCCTTTTTCAGTTTATGTATAGCTAGTATTCATTCTTCCAGTGTCTTGGAAGCATTTGGTGAGGGAGTTTTGACTGAGCTGTCTAACTCCCGCTCCATGCTTTGGTCTTTTTTGTCCATAAAAAAAGGATTCTAGAGTTTTACTGCTGTTCCTAGCTTGCTTCCTTTTTCTCATGTTGGCCAGTCCATTAATTGCTTGGTTTTTTAACTCTGTGGAACTCTGCTTCCTGGAGGGGGAAAGCTCTCTCCCAAATCTCTGGGGCCCTCACAGCTGCCGGAGCTCTTAGTGGGATGCTGCAGCGCCACCTCCCAGACTTGGATCACTGAAAGCGCACCCCAGGACCCCCACTCAAGACCACGATCCAGATCCAGGCCAGTCAATGCAAGAGCCCTTAGCTCTTATGAATCATGTCAGCCCCCCTGCTGTCTGCAGGCCGAGGGCTCGGAAGCAGCCCAGTGGGGACTGCTGCGGCTCTCAGACATTCCTGCTGCGACAGCCAACTCCCACTGCTTCCTTGCCCTGGGAGCAGTTTGGCCAGACCCACTCTTCTCCTCCCGAGTTAGCAAAATGCATTGACCTTTCTCTTAGCCTTTTTTTCTTCTGGCCTGATAGATGTGGTAATTGTGCCTCCAGTGCAGCCGATCAGCTCTCCTATAGCCATGGTTTCTGCCCAATGCCCCAGAGCTTGACCCAGCCCAGATTTCAGCCGCGGGTCCCAGACTGCTGTGAAGAGCTTCGCCTGCTGCACTGTCTATAACAACAGATGTTCTTTCTGTCTTTTGGAGAGTTTTGGAGCTTGAAAATCTGTTTAGCGTCCCATTTTATGAGTTTTTTAGCGTGTTTGTGTGGGAGTTGTGGTGCTTTGCTGCTTCTATGCCGCCATCTTGTCTCTGCCCCCTCAAAAGCATTCTGAAGAGAATAATATCTTCAGAATGAGAGTGGAGCAAGTAGATGCTAATGACTTTATGAGAAACCAAGATAATATTAAACAGTTAAAAAAATGAAAAAAAATAGAAAGCAATGTGAAATATCTCCTTGAAAAAAACCACTGACCTGGGAAATAGATCCCGGAGAGACAATTTGAAAATTATTTGTCTACCCATGACCAAAAAACGAACTTGGAAAGCATTCCTCAAGAAATCCACAAAGAAACTTGCCCTGATGTTTTAGAATCAGAAGGCAAAATAGACCTTGAAAGAATTCACTGATTACATTTTCAAAAAGATCCCCAAAAGAAAACTCCTAGAAATATTATTGTCAGGTTCCAGAACACCCAATTAAAGGAGAAAATATTACAGGCTTCCCAGAGAAAATCATTTGAATACTGCAGAAGCACTATCAGGATAACCCAGGATCTGGCAGCTTCTACACTGGGGGATCGAAGAGCCTGGAATATGATATTTCAAAGATTGAGGGTTCTGGGATTAAAACCAAGAATCAACTACCTAGCAAAATTGCGCATATTATTCCAGTGGAAAATATGGTCATTCAATGAGGTGGAGGACTTTCAAGCATTCTTGCTGAAAAAAAAAGAGCTGAACAGAAAATTTGACAATCAAACACAAGAAGAATGAGAAGGTAAACATGGGAAAGAAATCATAAGGAACTTGTAAAATTTAAATTATTTACATGCCAATATGGAAAAACGATAATAGTAACTTATGACACTTTTCTTAGCATGAGGATAGGTGAAGGGAATAGAAATGGGTGTAGATATACACACACACGCACACACACACACACGCACACACACACACACACACACACACTTACTTACACATATGTCCATATTGGAGGCTTTGGGAAGAAATGGCATAAACTCTAAACTAAGCATCATGCCACACAGGAGAGTAGGGGGCGTGGGGATGATGAAGGGGAGGGCAGGGTGTGGGGGAGGGATGCTGGAAGCACACACTTTAGTAAAGGGACAGGGACAGGGTAGAGAACAGAACAAGGGGTGGAGGGATTGGAAGGAGAGACACATGATCACTGTCACAATATGTCCATTTTGAAGATGTCCTGTATAATCACACATCCACAGCCTGTATTGAATTGAGTTTCCTTCCAGTGTGGTTGGGGGACAAGGGAGGAATTGAAAGAATCTAGAATTTAAAGTTCTGTAATACCTGCAACTAGGAATTAAGATATACAGGGGCTAGGATACGAAGACCCTCCCTGCCCTACCAGAAAGTGAGAGAGCAGAGCAGGGGAAGTTCTTTACAGTGGGATTGTTGTTTTAGGGTTGGGGCAGGGGAAAGACAGGGGAGAAAATTTGTAATTCAAAAATATCATGAAAATGAATGATGTAAATAAGAAAACAAATGAAAAATGTTTAAAAAAGAAAAAAGAAAAATATTACATATTATTATTTTTATTATGAATAAGAAATAAAAAAGTTAGGATGTCATTTTGGGGGTGGCTAGGTGGCACAGTGAGTACAGCACCAGCCCCAGAGTCTGGAGGACCTGAGTTCAAATCCGGACTCAGACACTTGACACACTTACTTGCCATGTGACTTTGGGCAAGTCATTTAACCCCATCTGTCCTCCAAAAAGCAAAAAAAAAAATGTCATTTTGAAGTTATATTGAAGACTTGCTATTATTATTATGAAATATAAAATAAGGAACAGAATTAAGAAGATGCCATTTTGAAGACAGGAATGCTCCTTTCTTTTCTTTGAATCCTTATGAATTAGCATATTACTTTACACATAGTAGTCACCTAAGAAAAGCTTTAAAATTTTTTCTTTCATACCTAATCTCTATGTATTTTTCATAACTGATTTTTTTTTACTCTTGACAATACCCATTTGAATATTTGCATAGGTGTTCTCAGCCTCAGTGATAATGGAGGAGAGCCAGATGTAACATTGCCTTTCTTGTATCAGGATATCCTCATAAGGGTTTTCAGAATAGTCCTGAAATTTTATTCTGGAGCATCAGAATGTCATTTTTTATTAGAGATTGGAGTCACTTACTTTAGGACAGGTGATTTCTCTTTTTTCCTTCTTTGTATCTTTTTCTTTGATGCCCTTTATTTCTCTCCTGGGCCATTTTGCCACTCTTTAGGCAACCTGATGGCTGCGTCTCTCCTAGGGACTTAGCATATTGTCCCTGGACTAAAGATCAGCTTTCAGCCCTATTGTAGACCACAACTACTGAGTGCCAGTGATCTATCATCCTCAGCCTGTTAGTGGTATGTTTCATCACAAATGACTATGAAAGAAATTGTCTTAAATTGTCTTTTTTTTATTCAATTTCTTTTCTTTTTCTCCTGTGGTCTTAAAATCATGGTGAATAATATTTGCTTCTGTTCATTGTGTACATCTTACAAGCGTCTTTTTGCATAAATTGCACAATCAGTAGATATGTTTACTTCACATTTTAAAATAAAACAAAACAAACAAAAAACATAGCTCTACATGTTGATGATTTGTGAAGCTTTCAGAACTCCCGTGAACTTATCTACTTCTTTTAAAGTTAACTGCATGAAGTATTCTTAAGGCAAAATGATACGGATAAATAAAATTGAATCATCTTTCTGATTTATGAAACACAGACAGAAGTAGAAGGAGCTCAGATGTTAGCTAAGCCAACCCCTACTTGAGCAAGAATCTCCTTGACAACAACCCAGATAAGTATTTGCCCATTTTCTACTTGAAGAGCTCTGATGATAGGGAATTCATTACATCCTAGGGCTATTGTATTAGGAATTTTTCTTCCATGCACCTAGACTATATCCGAATCCCTGAACCTCAACTCCTTGTCCCAATTTCTGCCTCTGAGGGCAAGTACAAAAAAATGTATCCCCTTGTCCATATCCTATAACATCAAATAAAGACTGTAAACTCATCATTTCACTGCCTAAATCTTAATGTCTTTAAATTAATAGCCTTGATTCCTCTAACAAATCTTCCTATGGTATAGTTCCAGTTGTCTTACTATCCTAACCAATATATTATAATGGTTTCATGAATAAAATGTCAAGCCTTGAGTCAAAAAGTTCTAAATTCAAATCCTGTTTAAATTCTAGTTATGTGACCATAGGACAATATTTTCATTTTCTTAGCCTCACATTCCTCGTTTATAAACTACAGACAATAATAGTACCAATAAAATTTTGAGGACCAAATCAAAAAACGTGAAAAATACTGCAAATCTTAACATTGTATATCTATATCATTACAATTATTAAAATTCTTGTCAGTAGTATTGTACTATTATATATGTATGCAAGTGTATACACATATACATATATGTATATATACATGAATATGTGTGTACAGTTACATGTGCACATATGTAGATATATATGCATGTATATGTGTGCATCACTAACACTGATCAGTTAAACTAGTTAGATGTAAATAATTAAAATGATGATAACACGTGTGTGTGTGTGTATATGATAGATGGTATCTTGAAACTTATAGTTGAAAAAAATCTAATAGATTGGGAATTTTTATAACATCTTAAGGAAATAGTGACTATCCTCCTCTTTCATTCTATACCCCTCTTCAACAAGAAACTCTTTCCTCTCCATGATGGCAACTGAGAAAATCGCATCTCAAGCCGCTGCTAGACAGCAGTTAAAACTTGTCCTCTGTCTCAAAATTTACTGGTTTACACCTTTGCTCGGCTAGAGAGTGAACTGCTTTGCCTTAATTCGTGATCACTAGGCTAGAGCAAAGCAAGATCCTTGTTAATGTCAACAATACACTTAATTAGACCAAGTAAGTGACAACAGTTAATAGGAATTTCAAAGCAAGATTCTGCCTGTCTAGGATAATTAACACTGGACTACTTATTTTCCTTTTTGTTTCCACACTTCACCAGGGTTTATATGTCATGTGTCTGGCAGTAACCTACAGAGATTTCTTTGAGAATGAAATTTGTCCAAGTTTCTGTCCTCCATTTCATGTCCATTTACAACTATGCTTCACCTGATGGATTAACTTGCACTTTTCCCGGGTGAGTTTCATTTTGATTCTTTCTGCCCATATTTCTTCAGTTTTTAGATTTCTTTATATCATCTCTCCATTCTTGTCACTGTTTCCAGTTCCTTTTAAGTTAATAGTCACAGAAAATTTAAGAGGTAGATTTTTATATTTATTTTTGAGTTCATCACTGTAAGTTGCTACTAAGTTCACATCTAACATTAACCCATCTGGCAACCCCAATGAGTTTCCCAATTTGACTCCGTTTTTTTGCTGATTATTATTTTCTGATTATGTATAGAATTCACCTTGGTTAAATATAGACTGTAAAGTCTCAAAGGGTAGGATACTTAAAGTAGATTGTGTATTAACAATGAAAATATCCACTTAATTATCTTTGTTTTATTAACAAAGGAAGCAAGAATAAAATTCTGCATGCTATTTATTTCCTTTAAACCTGTTTTGCTTTATGTTCAGTGATGCCATTGTCCTTCACATCAAAGTGATTTCACTCTATATTTATCCTGTTATTTTGCTAAATGTCGATATCAACATTACAAGAGACTGTTCTATTCTCTCAATTTAGACATTGGTAGCAATTTTGCTTCTTCTTAGGCTTGCAATGATTTTTTTAAAAATAGATTTAAGTGGTTTGGGGGTATTTACCAATTCCCTTAATATCCCAGGATGTATGTCATCTGGACCTGCTGATTTGCATATGTTCAATTTTCCAAAGTATTCCCATACCTGCTTTTTGTCAATAGCTATTTTGCAAGGTCTTCATTACTGCCTAATTGCCCATATTTATTTTATTTGTTTTCTTTGTTATAGACAGATTTATAACAGAAGCTCTGTTTCAACTCATTCAATGGCAATCTTAACTAACACTTATTAAGCAAACATTTTCTAACAATATCTATGTAAAAGTCAAAGAGAAAGAACACAATAGAAAGAAGAAAAGAAGAAAATTCTCCCTAGATTTAAAGCTTTTGAAAGAGATGAAGGTCACTGATCTTGGATATGCACCTGATTCAGGAGTTCAACATATGCTTGGTTAGAGTCGAATACCTTTTTGAAATTCATTTTACTAAGGGAACAGGGACAATCTCCAGTTGTCCTAATGAGTATCTGGCCACTGTACACAGATGGCTCTGGAAGAGAAAGTGAGGCTGGTGACTTTACACAGCTCTCACTTATTCAAATCCAATTCATTTGCAAATCATAGCAACACCTTGCTGATATAATGAAGGACAAAGAACTAAATGATCACAGAAGAATTCAGAAGGCAAACGCGATTGAATGTAAGGCCCTTTAGTATAGTCCTACTCTCTAAAAGCTCTGACTAGGGCTAGAATTTATACAAACAGTGATGAAGAATATAATTTTGGGGGATAGGAATTGTCAAAGAACTTGCCTAAGATGACAGAGCTAATAAGTGACAGAACTTATACTCCAACCTAAAAGTCCTAAATCCAAATCTAGTAATCTTTTAAGGAGAATAACGGGAATAGTAGGCAGCTAGGTGGTAAAGTTGATAAAGTGCCAAGATGAGAATCAGGAAGATTCATCTTGCTCAGTTCAAATCTGTGCTCAGACACTTACTACCTATGTGACCCTGTACAAGTCACCTAAGTCATTGGGCATTCATTTTACTTTGGGCTTAGGGTACTTAAACAGATGAATTTACCTTTTATAATTCAAAAGATCTATGGTTTCAAAAACACAGGTGTTAGCTCCACTGATAATGATCACAAAAATTCAAATATTTCTTTCTCAAAAAAACCCACAAACAAAAACAACAACAACAACAACAACAACAACAACAACAAAAACAACAACAACAACATATTCATAGTCTGACAGACAGTCATCTGGTGAGAATCTTCCTAAATTTCCAAAGACTTATCAGATTGGTAAAACAATGAAATTCATTTTAAGCTTCATAAAACTGGTCAAAACTTAAACAATGTTGAAAAATCCTTTAAGAACAGAATTCACAAAGTGGAGCCAAGATGGCGGCATAGAAGCAGCAAAGTTTCTCAGCTCCCACACAGCCACCCTAAATACCCATAAAATACAACCCTAAACAAATTTTAGGGCTCCAAAATCCACAAAAAATACAGAAAACACATCTCTTGCTGAAGGCAGCTGGGCAGGAGGGGCTCATCCCAACAGGCTGGAAGCCAAGGTGAGCGCAACCTGAAACTGCAGCCTGGCCTCAGGGCCATGGGGAGAAGCCATAGCTGGAGTCTACAAGAGAGTGGATTGGTGGCACATGGGGCAATCTCCAGATTTATCGGGACAGGAGAAATAAGGCTAAGAGAAAGGTCAGTGGAATTTCAGCTAAATATGGGGAAAAAAGTGGTCTGACCAAACTGCTCCCAGGGCAAGGAAGCAGCCCAACCTGGCTGCCTCAGAGCTCCTGACCTGAGGACCATGGCAGGGGTTGGGGGTGCAAAGCAATTGATTAAAGGCCAAGGGTTCTTGTGTTGAGCGACCTGAATACAGATCGTGGTCTTGAGTGGAGGTTCTGGGGTGCATTTTCAGCGACCCAAAGCTGGTGGGGGCTGCAGCACCCATCTAAAAGCTCCCGCAGCTGTGAAAACCCCAGCAATTTGGGACAGAGCTTTCCCCCATGGAAGCAGAGTTCCACAGAGCTAAAACTGCAAGCAATTAATTGACTGGCCAACATGAGGAAAAGGAAGCAAAGTAAGAACAGCAATAAAATTCTAGAATCCTGTTTTTTGGTGACAAAAAGGATCAAAGCATGGAACAGAAGGAAGACAACACAGTCAGAACTCCCACACCAAGTGCTTCCAAGAAACATGAAGATTTCCTACAAGCCATAGATCAGCTTAAAAAGGACTCTGAAAATCAAATAAGACAAGTGGAGGAAAAATTGGAAAGAGAAATGAGAATTATGCAAGAAAGAGTCAACAACTGGACTGAAGAGAATAACACCTTAAAAAACAAATTAACTCAAATGGCAAGAGAGGCCCAAAAAGCCAATGAGGAGAAGAATGCCTTAAAAAGTTGAATTGTCCAGATGGAAAAAAAAAGAATCTCAAAAGCATTCTGAAGAGAATAATTCCTTCATAATTAGAGTGGAGCAAATGTAAGCAAATGACTTTATGAGAAACCAAGATACTATTAAACAGATTTAAAAAATGAAAAAATAGAAGGTAATGTGAAATATCTCCTTGAGAAAACCACTGATCTGGAAAATAGGTACAGGAGAGAAAACTTGAAAATTATTGGTCTACCTGAAAGCCATGATCAAAAAAAAAGAACTTGGAAAGTATCCTTCAAGAAATTCTCAAGGGGGCGGCTAGGTGGCGCAGTGAATAGGGCACCGGCCCTGGAGTCAGGAGTACCTGAGTTCAAATCTGGCCTCAGACACTTAACACAAAAAAACTAGCCGTGTGACCTTGGGCAAGTCACTTAACCCCAACTGCCCTCCAAAAAGCAAAAAAAAAAAAAAAAGAAATTCTCAAGGAAAATTGCCCTGATATTTTAAAATCAGAAGGCAAAATAGAACTTGAAAGAATTCACACATCACCTCTTAAAAAAGATCCCCAAAAGAAAACTCCTTAGAAATGTTATTGCCAGGTTCCAGAAGCCTCAGTTAAAGGAGAAACTATTACAGGCTGCCAAGAGGAAGCAATTTGAATACTGTGTTAACACAATTAGGATAACCCAGGATCTGGTAGCTTCTACACTATGGGATCGAAGGGCCTGGAATGTGATATTTTGGATATCAAAGGAGCTAGGATTAAAACCAAGAATAACCTACCCAGCAAAATTGAGTATAATGTTCAAGGGAAAATATGGACATTAAGTGAGGTGAGGATTTTCAAGCATTCTTGCTGAAAAAAACAGAACTGAACAGAAAATTTGACAACCAAACAGTAGAAGCATGAGAAGGTAAACATTAGAAAGAAATCATAAGGAACTTTTGAAAGTTGAACTATTTACATGCTGATATGAAAAAACAATAATAGTAACTTATGAAACTTTTCTTAGTATGAGGATAGGAGAAGGGAATACAACTGTATATATATATATATATGTATATATACATGTATACCTACATATATGTCTACATAGGAGGGTACATATGCGTATGAATACATATCTGAGCATGTGTGTATATGTGTACATAGAGGGTACGGGATCAATTGAATACCAAGGGATAATACTTTAAAAGGTAAAATTCTGAGGTGGGAGAGGACTAGAATTAGAGGAGTCAGGGAGAGACAAAATGGGGTTAATCATCCCATATAGAAGAGGCAAGGGATAACTGTTACAACTTTACTTTCATTTATTCTCATTGAATTTAGCTTAGGGAAGGAACGACATAAACTCTGAACTGGGTATCATGCCACACAGGAGAATAGGGCCTACAGGGATGAGACGTGGGATAACAGAGAGGAGGGGAGGGTTGCTGGAAGCACACAATTCAGTAAAGAGACAGGGACAGGGTACAGAATAGAACAAGGGCAGGGAGGATAGGAAGGAGGGCCATATAATCAACCTCTCACAATCTGTTCATTATGGAGATGTCCTGCCTAATTACACATGTATAGCCTGTATTCAATTGTTTGTCCTTCCAGTGGGGGTGGATGACAAGGGAGGAATCGAGGGAATCTAGAATTTAAAGCTCTACAATAAAATGTTAAGAAAAAAAATGTGTGTGTGTGTATATGCATGTATACGTGTGTATGTATATATATGTATGTATTATATGTGTGTATGTATGTGTGTGTGTGCACAAATAATTATTACCACTAACTATATGCAACTAAGAATTAAGATATACAGGTACTGGTGTAGGGAGACCATCCGTGCCCTACCAGAAAGTAAGAGGGGCATTGGGGGAGGACATAGAAGAGAGCAGATTGGGGGAGGGTCTTTACGGTGGGATTGCTGTTTTGGGGATGGTGATCAGGGGAAAGATGGGGAGAAAATTCTGAAACTCAAAATCTGGTGGAATGAATGATGTAAACAAGAAAATAAATAAAATAATTAATTTAAAAAAAGAACAGAGTTCACTTGGACAACACCTTAAGGGATGAGAAGGATTAAATATAAATTGTGTATCATTTTCTTTATTGCTGTTTTTATTTTCTCTTTTATTATAATGAACCTGATAAAGAATGACAAATATGAACATTTTCCCACATAACAAGAAAAAAGGGGAATGCTTACCCAAAAAAATGGATTTCTATCATTCAGTGTTTGCTTGAGTTTTAAAATTATCCAATTCAATTTAAATTTCACTTGATAATTTCAACAGTTACCAGTTCATCCATGGCCCCTTTTGAACATTAAGAAGGTTTTATTTTTTTTGGTTTGGGGATGGGAGTTTGGAGTGGTCATCCTTTAATTGTTTGCATATTGAACAATTAAGCTAGTGACTTTTGTTTTAATAAATTTAATTTTTTTCTTAATTAAATATAAAAAATACAATTTTAAATTAAAATTTTGTGTTACAAATTCTTTCCCTTCTCTACTCATCATTCCTTGTGAAAGCAAGCAATTTGATACAGATTATAAACGTGTAGTCATGTAAAACATTTTCATATTAGCCATGTTAAACAAAGGTGGCACAGTGAGTAGAGCCCTCACCCAGGAGTCAGGAGGGCCTGAGTTCAAATTTGACCTCATACACTTGACACTTAACTAACTGTGTGACCATGGGCAAATCATTTAACTCCAATTGCCTTGCCTTCCACACTCAAAAAACAAACAACCTATATACAAAAATAAAAATATAAGGAAAGTTTTTTTAAGAAAGGAGATATATATATATATATATATAATTGACATTTAGTAATTTATTTAGTATTTAATATTTAATATTTAGTATTTAAGCTCCATCGGGTCTTTCACTGGAGGAGGAGAACAGTTTTCATCATAAGTCCTTGGGAAATTTCTTGCATCACTTGTTAGTAAGAATAGCTAACTCATTCACAGCTGTTAACTGTCACAGCGTTCTTTTTAGTTCTGCTGATTTTAGTATCCATCAGCTCATGTAAGTCTTCACATTTTCTGAAAATATCCTACTCATCATTTCATATACCACAATAGTATTCTATCACAATCATATACCAAAACTTGTTCAGCCATTTTCCAATTGTTAGGCATCCCCCCAATTTCCAATTCTTGTCACCATAAAAGAGCTGCTATAAATACTTTTGCATTTATAGGACTTTTTTCTCTTGCATTTATTTGTCATACAGATCTAGCAGTGGTATCTCTGGATCAAAGGGTATGCACTGCTTTCAGCCCCTTGTGCATAGTTCAAAATGGCTCTCCAGAATTGTTGGATCATTTCACAACTATACAACAATGCATAAGTGTATCAATTTTTTCCACAAACCATCCAATATTTGTTATTTTTTTCTGTAATGTTAGTCAGTCTCATAGGTGTGAGGTAGCTCTCATAGTTGTTTAAATTTGCATTTGTCTATTCAATAGTGATTTAAAATATTTTTCATGTGACAATAGGTAGCTTTTATTTCTTCTAAAAATTGCCTATTCACATCTTTAGGCAATTTATCAATTAAGTAAATTGGCATTTTTACCAATTTGATTCATTTCACTATATATTAGAATAATAATGCCTTTATCATAGAAACTTACTATAAAAATTTCTCCCTGGGGGTTTCTAGGTGGTGCACTGAATACAGCACCTGTCCTGGAGTCAGGAGGTCCTGAGTTCAAATCTGCTCAATTAACACTTGCTAGCCATATAACCTTGGGCAAGTCACTTAACCCTAATTGTCCTGCCTTCTCCCCTCCAAAAAAACAAATAAAATAAAATGAAATAACTTTTTTTAAAAAATTCTCCCCAGTTTTCTGTTTCACTTCTATTCTAACTGCATAGGTTTGGTTTGTACACAAACTTTACTTCAAAGTAATCATATTTATCCATTTTCCCTCCTATAATACTCTCTATCACTTATTTAGGCATAATTTTGTTCCTTGTCAGTAGTTCTAAGTGGTAAAATTTTCTACATTCCCCTAAATTACTTATGATGTTACCCTTTATATCTGAATCATGAATACATTTTGACCTTCTTTTGATATCCAGTGTAAGATGCTAGTCTAGCCTTTGTTTCTGCTGAATTCTTTTTTAGGGCTTTCTTTGTCAAATGAATTTTTGTCTTAAAAGTTTGAATCTGTAGTAATTACTAAAGTCATTCGCTACTGCATAATATACCTAATCTATTCCACTGATCCACCACTCTATTTCTTACCTAGTACCAGACTATTTTGATGATTATCACCTTGTAATTTAGTTTCAGTTTTGGTCCTGCCAGGCCACCTTCATATTTTTTTTAATTATTGATTCCCTTTATATTATTTAATTCTTCTTTTTGGGTTTTTTTGGAATTTTTTTAGTATGACATTGAATGAGTAAATCAATATAGTTAGATTTTTTTTATTATATTGATTTATCCTACCTCCGGGCAATTAATACATCTCCAATTGTTAAGATGTCTTTATTTGTATGAAAAGTATTGTGTAATCTTGTTCATATTGTTCCTGGATTTGTTTTGGGAGGCAGGCTCCCAAGTATTTTATATTATATGCAGTCATTTCAAAAGTAATTTCTCTTTCATTCTCTTGCTATGGGACTTTGCTGGTAAAATAGAGAAATGCTGATATGTTTTATATTGGTTAATTTTTTTATCATGGCTTTCAGGTAGTCCAATAATTTTTAAATCGTCTTTCCTTGAACTATTTTCCAGGTCAGTGGTTATTATTTTATTTTAATTTATTTTATTTTATTTTATTTGCTTTTTGGAAGGTAGGGCAATTGGGGTTACTTGATTTGCACAAGGTCAAATGACTAGTTTTTGTGATGTGTCTCAGTCGGGATATGAACTTAGGTCCGCCTGACTCCAGGGCCAGTGCTCTACTCACTGTGCCACCTAACTGCCCCTCAGTGGTTTTTTCAATGGGATATTTCTCATTCCTGTCTTTTTTTCACATTTTGGATCTGTTTAATAATATCTTGATTTATCATAAAGGCATTTGCTTACATTTCTTCCACTCTAATTCTGAAGAAAGTATTTTCTTCAGTGGGCTTTTAAGATTGTTTTTCCATCTGGCAAATTTGGCTTTTTAAGGCATTCTTCTCCTCATTGTCTTTTTGCTCCTCTTTTGCCATTTGAGTTAATCTGTTTTTTAAGATGTTATTTCCTTCAGTCAGGTTTTTTACTCTCTTTTCATGATTTTCTTGCATCATTCTCATTTCTCTTCCAAATTTTTCCTCCACTTCTCTTATTTGGTTTTCAAAATCTTTCTTAAGCTCCTCTATGGCTTGTAACCAATTTACATCTTTCTTGCAAGCTTTTGGTCTGGGAGTTCTGACTCTGTTGTCTTCCTCCTGTTCCATGCTTTGATCCTTTTTTATCTCCCCCCAAAAGAATCTAAAGTTGTATTGCTGAGATAGCTTTGCTTCCTTTGCCTGTTCATGTTGCCAGTCAATTTCTTGACTTTTTAGCTATGGAGACCTCTGCTTTCAGAGGGGAGCACTTTGTCCCAAATTGCTGGGGTTTTCTTAGCTTCCATAGTCATTAGGAGGCCACCATCTCTACATCCCCCACCAGCTTTGGCTCACTACGCATGCACCTCAAGAGCACCTCTGAAGACTATGAACCTGATCCAGGCATGTTTAGGAAAGAGCACTCAGCCTCTGAATAATCACTTGACTCACCTGTAATATGCAGTCTGAGAGCTCTGAAGCAGTCATGTGGAGGTGGCTGCAGGACCATTGCTTCTTCTGCTTTCTTGCCCTGGGGACACACGGATGGACCCGCTCCTGTTCCCCAAATTTAGCCACGTTCCATTGACCTTTCACTTTGTCCTTGACTCTTATGGGTTGATAATTCGGGAAACTGCCACAGCTGCTGGTGATCCACTCTGTGGAACGTTCCAGTCTGGGCTTGTCCTGGCTACCCTGAGACTACAGCTGTGGTCTTATGCAGGGCTGGTTTTGGCATGTTGTGATTCTGAACTCTTCCTGTCTGCCTGCTGGGTTGGCTTCTGTGGGAGCCTTGTTTCTCTGCTATTTTGTCATTTCTGGTGCTCTAAAATTTGTTTAGAGTCATACTTTACAGTTATTTGAGGTGGTTGGGGGGGGAGCTCCTGGAATCTTCCTACTTCTATGCTGCCATCTTCACTCTGCCCCCCCCCAGTTGTGCTTTTTAAGAAATTCTTCTCCTCGTTGGCTTTTTGGACTACATGTGTCATTTGGGTTAGTCTATTTTTCAAGGTATTATTTTTTTCAATATTTTCTTGGGTCTCCTTTAACAAGCTGTTGACTTGTTTTTCACGATTTTCTTGCATCACTTTCATTTCTCTTCCCAATTTTTCATCTACTTCTCGTACTTGATTTTCAGAATCCTTTTTTAATTCCTCCATAGCCTGTGACCAATTCATATTTTTCTTAGAGGCTTTTGATGCAGGTGTTTTGACATTATTGTCTTTTTCTGATTGTATGTTTTGATATCTTTTGTCTTTCTCTGATTGTATGTTTTGATATTCTTTGTTTGCTTATCTTCCCAATGAAATACTTGACTTTCTAACTCTTTGTCAAAGTAACACTCTGCTTCCATTGGGGTGAGGGTGAGTATACTGTCCCAGGATTCAAGGGTTTGGTATTATCCCCCACCATTCATGGGTCCAGAGATCCAGAAGTAGCAGCAGCTGCTACTCCTGCTAATGTTGCTGCCACTGCTACAGCCATGAACACCTCCAAAATCCCAAGGCTGGGGTTGCACCCCAGCAAGACCATGTTCCTTCTTTACCTAGGTCCATAGAATTTCCCCACTGATATTCTATGCTATCTTTCATTGTTGTAGGTTGAGAAGCCTGGAAACCACCAATGCTGACAATGATTCATTCCTATGAGGCCTTCTCTGGCCTTGTCTTTGCTGGTGTCGCCCACACCAGACTTTTCTCTGCTCCTAGGCGGGATGAATGAAACTTCATGTTGGCCTTCCAGGATGTCTTTGCCTGGAAATTTATTTCACTGTGTCATTTTGTGGGATCTTTAGCTCTAAAATTTATTTAAAGTCATTTTTACAGGTATTTGGAGGGGTTTGGGACAGAACTCAAGGAAGTCCCTGCTCTTACTCCCCCATCTTGGCTCTGCCCCTCTTCTTTCTTTATAAAAAGTAAATTAACCAATGGCTTATGATTTTTTTAATACAATGAGCTCCTATTTTTGTATAATTTTTTAAAACCATTCACTAAGTTACATTAGAAAATGGCATTCTACATAAAAGGTGAACATTTCCTTCTCTCACAAAATAATCTATTCATTTATTTCTGTACTCACTCCCATATTGCTTCTCTTCCTTTTGTAAAAAACAATTTCCAAGCTGAATATTTGTATTATGTATAGGTCATAATAGATCAAATTAAGAAATGTCATAATTCTAGTATATTACTAATTGTTATAATTACTCTATCCTCAGCAATATGGAAATAGCATTTCTTTCTTCTTTTCAGGGGTTGAATTAGGTAGGGGCAACTAGTGCTTAGTGCCAGGACACTGAACATTCAAGGAAACTCACAGCTTTTGATGTCTTTTAGGGAAAAACAAAACAAAACAAACAACAACAATTGAATTTAGCATATATTTAGGCATAAGTATTGACCCTGTGGTTCCATTTACACAAAGGAAAGCCACAGTGAGAAAACTGTATCTACTAATAAAGGACAATATCCTTTCTGGTAATTATAGTCTTAGAGAACTTCCCAGAGAACTTAAGAAAATAAATAACTTAATGAGTATCACAAGATCAGTATAGGTGTAGTATCTTTCTTCTCATGAGATCTTGCATCTCGAGGTCTGAGACAACACCTGTTTCCCACTTTCACTTAATTAAGTTCATCTAAAATGTTAATTTAAAGGTCGTTTCATAGAGTTCACCCTGACAAGTTTTGTGGTATTTTCTGTAATTGAAAGAATTGCTAATTTGAATTCCATCCATCCATCCATCCATCCATCCATTCATTCATCCATCCATCCATTCATATATCCATCTATCCATCCATCCTGTGGCCTGCCTTCTTCTTTCCTACCTTCATTACTTCCTTCCTCCATCTCTCACTCCTACCCTCTTAAAAAAACTCAATACACAAACATCTCACGTGGTGAAACACAATCTGGGAAAGAATTCAATTTTAAAACGATTTCTTGTTGTTTCTTTTTCCCTCCATCTCACCCTCCTTCCTTCCTTCCTTCTTTCCTGCCTTCCTGCCTTCCTGCCTCCCTTCCCTTTCCTTTGTATTCCTTTCCTCCTTCCTCCCTTCCTTCTTCTTTTCTTGTCTGCCTCCTCTTCTGCCTTTTGTCTTCCCTTGTTTTTTCTCCCTTCCTCACATGCTTCCTTGCCTTCCCCTTTGTTTTCTTTATTTCTTTTCCCTCCCCCTACCCTTTTTACAGCATGATGTTATAAAAACACAAAGTTTATAATACCCTTATGAAGGTTGCAGGTAGACAGGTGAGTAGCAACTCTCTATGAAACACTTTCTATAACAAGGTACTTTCATAGACTGAGAATACACATAGAAAAAAATAGAAACTGAATCTCTGCCCTCAGGAAATTTATATTCTAATGGGGTACAAAGGTTAACTGAAAAGGTTGTCAGGGAATGAAATGAAGTCCAGAGAATTAGACCCTGATCTAGAATGGGAATGAAGTTTGCTTGGTTTATACCTCTCCACAAAACAAAGGCCCAATGAAAACCTCACCTGTGGAGAAAAGGACTGGCCTGTTAGGGTGAATTCCAGTGTGAGAAAGTAAGATACCATAAGGTAAAGGATGAAAAAGATTTAATACTATACTTCCAGGAGATAAAGTCATATTGGATATTTCCCCAAAAGTCTGAGTGCTCTCAAGCAACAGCTAGTCAGAAAACAGGCACCAAGCCTTCATTAAAAGAAAAATACATACACCTATTTATTTTATTTTACAATTTTCAGCTGCACTACCTTTTGCTGATTGAGCTAATGGAGGTTGAAGAATGATGGCTTATCAGGTGAATATACTACTGCTGTGTATCACATCATTTCTCTAACAATGCTATGGATTAGCTCTCTGCTTTTATTTTAACATTCTACCAGAGGAGCACTGGTGATCATTTTGAATCATATAGAGGACAAATCACATAAATATTTAATGCCTGGTTCAGTGAAAACTGAGAACAAGATAAATATTGTGAAGATGAAGAAGTTGGAATAATGTTAGAAATAAATTAAATTTCAGACAAAACTATAGGCATGTACCTTTTATGAACACCATGGTTGTAACTACAAGAGAAATGTGTTTGAAATATCTTGCACCATTTAGCCAAAGTATTTTGCCCCTTCTGTATCATTAGCCTAAATATAGCATTAAAGAGAAAATACATGTGTGTTACTGCTCCATGTCTCATTGTGTATACTGGATACAAAGTTCTCAAAAAGATGGAAATAGGGCAGATAGAGGGTTCAGGAATGTGCCTGTTCATTTCATTTTGATCAAGAAATCCAGGGTATAGAAACTCCTTGTGTCATTATAGGTTTCCTCCCTTTCTGAAATTCATAGTTTTAAATACTTGCTTAGAGATATGAGGTTAAGTAGATTGCCCATAGTCAAATAGTGAATATATTTCAGAGAAGAACTTCAAACATGAAAATATTTCATAAACTTGGAAATTTCCTGGCTTTGAGGACAGCTCTATCTAGTATACTATGAGGATACCAGCTTGAAATGAATATTTTTCCAGTGAGTTTAATATATGCATACATGTGTACACATGCATGTATATATAAAACATGTATATATGAATATATATGAATACACACACCTTTACAGATAATATAGATGGGAAAATCAGTGATTTTCTATATGAAATTGAGTAATACTAAGTGGATTAACAAAATGATATGATTTTTTTTACTTTAAATTCATGTTGCACATAAACACACTCAAATACACACACACACACACAAACATACCACATTAATACAGTTTTTCCTGAAACAACTGGCTAGTAATACTGGTAGACTTCATAATATCATGAGGTCAATTGGCTTAGTAAAATATCTGATTCCCAGAAAAGAAGTGAAGAGAAGTAATATTTACTATGTCCACTGATGAGGTCTCTGTGCCTTATTAGTTAGAGTAGCTTATGCCTACTTATTCAGCCATGCCCTGTCAAGTCTATCTTTCTGATTTCATAGTGCTCTCATTGTTTTGTGATGATATTCCCTGGTATTCATTCTTCTCTGTTAGAAGCACCTTCTTCAAATATGTAAAAGATATTCAGGACTACTGGAATTTATTTTTATCATCCTGTTCCCTGTGTTGGACAGCTGTGGTACAGCTTGATATCTTTAGGAAGCTGAGTCTGCATTATCTGGCTGGCAGTGACTAATATCTAATTCTAAGAGAAGCATCTCTGTGTGATAGAAAGAACACTGGATTTGAAGTCAGAGGAACCAGGTTCAATTTAATTCAATTTATTTCATAGTGAATAGAGCTGAACTTGGTATCAGGCTGGGTTTAAGTCCAATTTCTACTGTATTTTAAATGCATGACCTTGAGTAAGTCACTTAACTTCTCAGTGCCACATCCATCTCTCTAAGATTGTGAATTGTAGAGAAGGTGTTATTCTGTATTGACAGGGGAAGCTCTTCATAGGGATCTTACTACATAATGCAAATATAGAAGTTGCAGCACAAAAAATATACTTATTATGAAATCATTATTTGAAAAATAGTTAAGGAATATCTAGAAAAAGAAAGACACGGCCACAGAGAACCAGTATGGTTTCATCAATGATGGATCACACCAGAGTAATTGTATTTCTGTTTACTTACAGACATACTAAGCTGATAGATCACAGGAAGCATCTAGATAAAATTTTCCTAGATTTTACTAACTCTATGCTGTGGGGAAGCAAAAACAACATGAAAAACCATCGTGGACCTTGCATCCTACTGAGATATCAATATTTTTTTTTAGTGAAAAGTAAATACACATTGAAAAGAAAAAGAATAGTATTAACTAAAAGAATAAGATTAAGGCTTCTAGTCAGTGGTAGTCTGATAACTTTTTTATTGGAGTTGGGAGGCAAGGTTAAGTGACTTTCACACAGTCACAGAGCTAGTAAATGTCAAGTGTCTGTGGTCAGATTTGAACTCAAGTCCTCCTGACTCCAATGCTAGTTCTATTCACTGTGCCAACTAACTACCATGTGGCAAATTTTAAATAATTACTGAAAAAGGAAAACCTGAGTTTGAATTTGACCCAAGATACTTCCTAACTATGTGAGTCTGGGAAAGTTATTTTAACTCTGTCTGCCAATAATAGCACCTACCTCAAAGAATTGTTGTGCAGTGAGAATGAGATGATATATGGAAAGTACTTTGTGTGCTTCAATATACTATATAAATGCTACATATTATTATAGTTGAAAATTCATATTTCCTACACCTTAAGGTATAACTATATAAACAACTCCTAAATTTAATTCTTCTGCTTAGTTATATGGGTATGTGGATGCAATGAAATGGTGTCAGAACTGAATAATAGGATGAAAATGGGAGAGTATATGCTATCTCTGAAATAATACGTTCAGAAGTATATTAGTTTGCTTGTCAAAATCTCAATTTCTTCATTTATAAAAGATGAAAATTATCTATGTATCTAAAACATGAATAACATAATGAGTAATAGAAAGATATGCCACTCATGATTGAGGGAAACCCTCTCTTAATGTTCAACATTCACAAGGATATGCTTCATCCTGGGGGACTCTCACACCAGTACAAGAGATGAGCCTTTTTTTCATACTCTCTGCATCATTATGCTCCTATCCCAGAGTTTCAGGGAAATTTTTCTTATGTTGAGTTCATATATGACTCATGTGTTAACTAAAATTGATTAACATTGTCCTATAATTACTTTTTGTGAAGCACCAGTCAAATGTGAACATATTAGAAAAGTAAACACACATATATGTACAAAGTAGATTGTAAGTATACATCACCTATTTATGTCCTCCTCCATAAAGGACTTAAGACTCAAAAGATTCATTCATGCTCATTAATAAATAATTAAAACAGAATGCTAACCTATTGCTCCTTTCATGCTCTCCAGAATGGTAAAGGCTATTTAAAGATTGCTGAACAGATATTTCACTTCCTGTCTGACCAGCATTTTCTGCACAACTCCCACATTTGACAAATACCAGTTGTGTGACTTTCGATATAGTGTTTAAACTGTTAGTACACCAAGAAATTCTCTAATAATTTTGTAAGCCTGTGTCTATATGCATCTGTATATAAACAAAGGTGTCTTATGTCACATGTATGACACTATATGAACTATTTACATGTACATATATATTTGTGCAGTATGCATGTACACATGTGTGCATAAGCAGATGTGCATATTTACATGTTTGTTCTAGTCATATATAGCTAACATATGAGTATATATGAAACACAGCATTGTATATGTTGCATGTACACACATTCATCTACAATGCAAATAGACACATACGTGTGTACACACATGTAAACAGAAATGTGCACGGGTGTGTGACAATATACAATATGTACATGCATAATACATACATAAAACATACATAGCCTAAATCATAGCTTCCTACCTCAAAGTCAACTGCAAGGCCATGTTGATTAAGCAAACAAAACTCTAACATTCAAATAAGAAGGATCTTATTCATTTTAGGATCACGCAAATTTGTTTATTTCTAGATTGCCTCTACAATTTGAGCCAGGACAAACAGTTATTAATGTGCCCCTTTGTATTTCAATTCAGAGAGAGTCTTCTGAACAGTACCCCAAAGCACCATTCTGTGAAGTTTTATTTAGCAGTAATCTCTAACATCTGTAGGCTTCATTTGCATATGAATTTCTACTGGGCCTGATACTTTCTACCCCATAGGAATGTCTAGTACTTAAAGATTTTATTTGCTAGTTATTTTCCTACCATTTGCTCTTCCATTTCTAAACTCTGAAAGTTGTGTGAAATACTTTTGTGACATTCAGCTACTTTTTTTTCTGCGGACTTGGATTCAGGTTTTATTTTTGCCCATCCATCACTTTCATCTAATTTCCTGAACTGAAAAGGTAGATTCTCTACTTTTCTTCTCCAAAAGGAGAGTATAAAATTCTAGATATTTTTCTAGCTTCAGTAAATGGACATAGCATTCTCAGTTCTGATAGGATTCTAATTTCTCCTTCATTTTTTAAAGAGGAAATTGAATAGTAGGATAATTAATTGGAACATGCATGATAATAATTATTCTTGTCTATTGAAATAATTGTTCTTGTCCAAAAAAAAATCTTCCATTTAGTTCAATCTAATAAATATTTCTTAAGTGTTTACTACATCCCAAATAGTGGGGTTGGTGCTAGGGACAGAAATGAGAAAAAAAAAAGAAAGACATTCTCCTTATCTTTCACTCTCCCTTTTTGTGATTGACTTTCCCAATTAGATTGTAAGTTCCTTGAGGTAAGGAGAAAGCATAAGAGAATGCCTATCCTGGGGACATTTTGTTACCTTCTGTTCTATGGCATTGAAACCAAGCAGAGTTGCAAATAGAAAGAGAGTGAGCTGAAAGTTCAAATCCTGCTTTCTATAAAGAAAAACACTGGGAGAAGTTTAGTGCTCCACTGCCACCACTATTCCTCCATCCCTACAATAAGCAGGGAAAGGAGACTGAGTGTTGAATATCTAATGCTATGGCAAGTTAAATCCATTGTGGGGCTCACATTATGGGAACCTAACTCAATCTGCTCACTCAGGCCAATGGAGTAATTCATAAAAATGTAGTAACAACAGAACAAAAATAACAAGAGTAACAACAACAACAAAAAAAAAGATTCATACATTTACATTCAGTAGTCTGTGGGTCATCTGCTTCCTACTCCTGTTGCAATAACCCATTTGAATCTCCCTTACTTTGTTTTAATGAAATTACACTTGAATAAATATGTCAATAATAAATATGTCATGATTTTATAGACCCTCTAGGAGTGGTTCTCAATGTTTCTAATGCTGCAACCCTTTAATACAGTTCCTCATGTTGTGGTGACCTCCAACCATAAAATTATTTTTGTTGTTACTTCATAACTGTAATTTTGCTACTGTTATAAATTGAAATGTAAATATCTGATATGCAGGATATATTTTTATTGTTACAAATTGAACATAACCCACAAGTTGAGAACCGCTGTTCTAGAAATTGTTCTGATTTGCAGTATTTTTTTCTTTTAAATTTGACATAATCTCTCAATACTGGTCCCTATTCTTCTCCTGCAGTGGTAATAGGAGAGAACATAAAAATCTGAGTGTCCAATTATGACAAATTAAACGACCTATTGGTCAACCTCATCTATCCACATGATACATTTAGGGAGACTAAACTATGACTACTGGAGGAAATTGGATGGGAGAATGAGAAGGAGAAGGACTTAGGAGAAAGAAGGGGCAGAAGAAATTCTGGTTGTGAAAATCTAAAAGATTCTATAATTTTGAAGAACATAAATTGAATCAACGACAGAAATTTGGGAAGATTTTAGCAAAAAGGAGATGTTAGAAAAGGTTTTATTTCTCAGCAACTTAAATGAAATGTAAGTAAGAGAAAGACTCAAATAGATGGACCCAACAAAAATAAAAGTAACAAAAAGTTGGTAGGGGCAGGAAGTCAATTTGAAATAGCTGAAGAATGGAGAAGAAAGGCAGTGTTCACTTAACAGTTGATCTCCCACCCTGCTTCCTCCCCATACTCTCCCTCCTCACTTACTAGTCTCCATATTTCTAGTTTCTTTTAAGGTTCACTTCAGATATCAACTTCTGTAAGAGGCCTTCACCTCCATGCTTCCTTCAATTGTGAAAGTTATCTTCTATATATCGATTTAGTTACTTATTCTCTTATCTATTAAAAGGGCATCTTCTTGAGAAGGACTCATTGTATTGTTACCTTTCTTTGGAGACCCACATCAATCAATGTTGTGATAGGAACACAGCAAACACTTAATACATGGTTATTGATTAATTGATTGATTTAAAGAAAAAAAAAAAGCTATGACCACCTTGATCTGTATTATGAATGGCATAGCTTCCAGGAATACAGAGTAAAGAGTCCCTTTCACTGGACTTCACCTGTAGTATTGTGTCAGTTCTAGCCAAAATAGTTTAAGAGAAATTCTGATTGGCTGTCGAGTATCTAGACAAGAATGTCAAGGATTTTTAGGGGAGTAAAGGGCCTTGAATCTATGTTGTATAAGGCTCCTGTCATGTTTAGCCTTAAGAAGTAAAGGCTCAGGATGGGCATGACACTCCCTTCAAGTACCTAAAAGTCAGTCACACATATGCATGCATGCATACACACACATATGTATGTATGTATGTATACACACATATATATGTATATGTATATGTAGGTATGTGTATATATGTGTGTATATGTATATTCAATTATCCATATGATAATGAGGACTTTTCTGTGTGGATTTCAGAAAATTTCTTCTGAATTCCTTCACAGTTCTAAATTCCAATTCAACTGGCATCAGTTCAGAACAGGAGAGAGAAAAGAGTATTGGGCTAGGTTTCAGGAAGAACTGGGTTGAAATCCTTCCTCTAACAGTAGTTTTGTAATCCTAGACAAGTCATTCACTTGCTGTGCCTCAGACAACTCCCTGAAACTTCTCAAATAAGTCACAGAAAAGCTGAGATCTACAGTAGCTAAGGGAATTCCTAAATCAAAAATATCTTTGTAGGTAACCAAACATTTAGTTGCTTAGTTATCCTTGTCTTTAAATACTTTGAATAAATGTCAAAGTCCCACTTCCCTTTCTAATGCATGGAACTGGTGTTGCAGTTATCTCTTGGAAAGTATTTTATGGATTTTTCCATATCCCCCCCTCCGAATTTCTTTAGCAACAAATGAAGATAATTACAGGGATCTATTAGATGGCCTCATGCTACTTTTAATAGCATAAAGTGTCTATGAAATATATAAGGAAATATAAAACCATTGCACATATAGTGAAGTCTTATAGCTGTTGCTAATAATTAACCAGATGCTCTCTAGGAATGTCTTTTTGAAGGTGCCTTAACTCTTTCAGGATATCAATGTAACATTTTGTTCATATCCTTAATAACTGAATAAATACCAGCTACCAATATAATTTCAATGAATCCAACTAGTTAGGAATTCCATGTATTTAAAAATTGTACTTTAGGTGTTCAGGAACCTAGTTGAATAGCTTCTGTTACTATATAGCTAAGTAGTATAGGTAGTTGTGGAATGAGGAAGATCTGAGTTCAAATACTGCCTCAGACAGGACTGTGCCACCCAGGACAAATCATTTGACCTCTCATTGTTTTCTCATTGTAAAATGGGAATGATAAAAGGATCTAATTCCCAGGGTTGTTATGAGGATTAAATGAGATAATTATTTGTAAAACACTTTGCAAACCTTTAAGTGATATATAAATGCCAGCTGTTACTTTTTAACATTATTATTATTAAACTATAGTTTCCAATGTCAAATGTAGATTTGGGCAATAAGAAAAATTTTAATTAGTCTTAATTTTTAGATTTTTTTTCCTGGATCTAGCATTAGACCCATGCTTAGAACTGAGTTTCAGACATGAAAAGAATGTAATAGCTTGCCAGTTGCTTGCAGCTGGTCCTCATATATTCTCCAGTAAGACAAGGCCATACTGTCATAGTTCTGGGGCTGAAGCACACCTGGAAGAATGTAAAATGTAGCCCAAGCCTCCTCATTTTTCTAATGAAGAAATAGAAAAGCACAGAAGCTTAGCAATATTCGCAGAGTTAGAAATATGGTATCACAGGCAGGATGATTTGGAATAAGGACACCTGACTCTAGAGTCAGTACTCTTTCCATTGAATAATAATAGTTCCTCCTTATCAAATAGATGTTTTGTTTTAATTTTGATCACTTCTTAGAAGGGAAGAGTACCAGTGGGTTCTCTCTAGTTTAGTTCCATCTAAAAGACAGAAGGCCACATGATCTTTGATACAAGGCCACAGTGCTATGGGCTATTTTCCCCAGGGATTCAATTCAATTTCATAAGAATTTATTAAGTGCCTATTATGTGCCAGGCTCTGTGGGAAATACTAGATTGATTGCCTGGCAATCCATTGGATGGCTGGAAAAAATCCTGATAAATCACAAAAAGTACAGTATCAATTTGAGTGTTTTCCTTCTCTCTTTTTTTCCTTTCCAGAAGCCAAAAAATATTCCTCACTACTCAATGTAAAAATACACAAATCGTTCATTTTGTCAATAAGTATTTTGTGTGTGTATGTATGTATGTGTATACATACACACATAAACATATATAAACATAAATATGTATCTTTTGGTATATATCTTTATGCATATACACACATACATGCATATTCCATTTACAGAGGAATCTTTGACATACTTTTCTATTCCAGTAGATAAAAGATTGTCACAACTGGTCACTTTGACACTTTGCTTTCAAATTTAAGAAATGCAAATAGATTAAAAATCCCAAGAACTGTGTGAAGTAGGTAGTACAAACACTGTTATACTCATTTTCTGTTAAGAAGATTGGGATTGGGAAAGGTGAAATGAATTACCTAAGATCACATGACAAATAAAGTGGGCAAACCAGGAATTTATCCCATACCTTGCAGTTCCTTGTGCAACATATTTTTTCCCCTTTATTATAGTATGGCTATACCTTAAGCTCACTTGCTAAAATCTCTAAGGTCAAGGGCCAGTATAGACAGATAGCCTGTGTGTTCATTTGTATAAGGTTTACAATATGCTTTTGGTAAAGGAATACACATAAAAAACCTTACACATATATGTGTGCATACATGCATGTATATGTGTGATCTGATTATAATATATGTGTGCATAAGGTATATACTGATATATAATATATCCACATACATATGTCCATAATATTGTGTTCATAATTTGAGGGGGTATGTATATGTTTATAATGATTTATGAAATTAACATTTCCTTCAAATTGAACTCACTTTTCCCCTCCTCTCCTGGGTAGACAAACATGTATTCGTTGATTGTTTTCTAAATATAACATTGTTTCAGTGAAAATAGCTAGTAAAACCAATGCTTCTCACGGTTTTAAAGTAAAATACTCAGGAGGCTAGAGACTGCACATAAGCCCTCCTGTTTGAACAGGGACTACTGCAAACAGCCTTGCCAATTAGGAAGTTACCATACCCTTTCCATAGATACTAACAGCATTGGTTCAAAGTAATTTGATTTTCTTCCAGTTTCATGACCAGATGGCTGCTGTGGATAAATTTTCATGGAGGAAAGAACATCCATTTGGAGGGGGGAAAAATAATTCTCAAAGGTTGTACTTTCCTAACTGAATCCTATATTACTTGAAGAATATTTTTTTCTGGTTAAAACAATGGCTTCTTCCAGGGTTTAGTTGTAAATACTACATGATTTTAGTTGGATTTATTTGACTCAGGATAAAGGTTTCAGGATAAAATGTTCAGATGCTTTCTGGGTAGAAATAAAAGATATACAGAGATACACTTTGAATGCATTTAGTTTGAAAGACACAGAAACACATGTAAATAGTAGTAGATACTGTATTTACTTAGTATATAAGAGTAAAAAACATAATTTTCAGTACTCTACAACAATAACACAATCCACAAATCAAGTTAGAAATGGCAGAAAGATCAAGACAAAATGAGTTTTAACTTCTCTTAATCCAATATTAGGATATCTGAGTTTGGACTAGACTCTTCAATATTCACTGAATCAATATTGGTTTCCCCTCTCCCCTCTTAAAAATAAAACACAAAACTTGTCTTTTTTTCAGCACAGATGTCAGTGGGAATATGTTGCACACATCTGAAGTTTGAGGGCTGTTCACACAACATAACTTTTTCTATTGCTTACATTGCCTTCCATTCAGATTTCTGCATTTCACTGTTTATGGCCAAACGATTTCCCTTTACTTCCATATACAGTCAAGTGTGTTGCAATTAAATGTAATGAGGGAAAAGCCTGGTACTTAAGAATGAGGAGAAAGCGTACATGCACCTACTAATTGCATGCATATTAGCCTCGCTTATAACCAGGCACAAAGAGAAACTATAGCTGATTCCCCCCAACCTCTGTGATTTTTTATACTCCTGTTTCTTCATAACAATTATATCTGTTACATTTATTACTCTTCTGCTTGAGATCAGCATATGTCTTTATTTTTGCCTTTCATATGGATTATCTTTCACTCGATTTCTTTGTCTTCCATACCCTAAGGTCAGTATAATAAATTGCTAACTAGTTTTTTTTAATATATTCATGAAAAATACTTCAAAAAGTGTACAAAGGTTAGGAGGAGTTTTTCGGTTATAATCTAAAAGTCAAATTACTTCCTATAGCACTGTCTTGGTAATCATCCTTTGTGCAAACTTTCACAATATCATGGATGCTGGATTGGTTTTGTAAGTCATACACAATGGTAATCTCTAACCCAATGTGATCTTCAAATAAGGTCAGCAATGAGAGAAAGAGTAATAAGCCATGAAATGAAGGTAGAGATGGGGGGGGGTATGGGGTAAGTATTTGATCTGGGAAATGAAAATGATTCTTTATATCATCAATGTTCATCTTCTGTACAGCCTTAAAAAATGTTCAGGAAATCTCCCACTCCATAAAATATTTTTTCACTTACTCCTATGGTTGCATTTGTTTTGTACCTAAGCAGATAGCAACTGAATTGCAAGGATTTGAGGGCAGAGAAATCCCAAGAATTGTTTGTACTACAACTTCCCATTAGAAATCAACCAGTGCTATCTTTCTCCTTGAAGTCATGATTGAAGGGGAGAATAAATTTTGTTCTCATGTATTTACATTGCCGCATTGAAGGCCATTTCACTTACCTGAATGTTACATTGAATAGAATAATTAAAGAGTTCTGCTAATAAACGTTTAAAAGTTGCCTTGACTCATACCTCTCACATCCAACTTTGTGTTTAGGATCATAGAAGGGTAATAGGTTCAGAGAATCAAAGATCAAGAGCTGGAAAGTATTAATCCATTCTCCCTCTATTTTACAGATAAGGGAACTGAATTTCAAAGAAGTTAAGTGAATTGTTTGAGTTATGCAGAAGGAAAGAGGCAAAGTTACAATTGAAAGTCAGGTTCCACATATGATTGCAAATTCATCTGTCTTTCCACAATACCACACAGCTGCCTCAAAAACTTATATGTCACAATGCATTGTAACACTTTTTCACATGAGGATCAGCAGATGTTTCAAATGTTAGACTGAACCACCCTTCATAGCTTTTAGTATAAGGAAAAGTTTCCATTGACAGGTAAGTAGACCTTAATGAAATTTCCTGATTTTCTGGAGCCAGTATGTCAACCTCTATCTAAGATTTGTAAACATTAAGTAAAATATAATATTCTCCTTGTTGGATTTATCCTTCATGCTACACTGTTCAAATAGCCTAAAAATTAAATTCCAAAGCAGACTTTTCTTTTACTGATAATCATTTCCGAAATGGAAACGTTTGTTTCAGTCATTGTGGAGGAACAAACATTTGTATTGCTGGGGAAGTAAGGAGAGCCAAATATATTTCTGCCAAAACTTCGACAGACCAGCTGCCACTCACAGGTTGGAGGGTGGTAGCATTTGAAAAAACAATGTACAGATGGGACAAAACAAACATTCTCAAAAACTCTGTGGAAAATCCTACCAGCAGCTAACTCAGGTTCATGTAGAAAAAAGAAAAAAAATACTTCCTGTTACCATAAAATAATCTATAAGTGCCCATCAGAAAATTTTATAAGGTATAGTATATGTGTATCTATATATGTATAAGTATACATGTATGTATATGTACATACACAAAACCACACATACATATATATGCACATACACTTTTTTCAGTTACTAAGTACTATGTAGAACAGAGGAGTAGTCAGTGTCTAGGGAAGATCTTAACAGGATTAACACACCATGGAAAGTCACCTTGGTAGCATCTGACTTGATATTGGTAAAAGTTTCTATTTAAATACTGTTTGAAGTTCAAAGGTATCTTCCACAATTCAATATCTTTGGAAAACATTAGTTATAGTTTAAGATCTGATGGAATCTATACATGAGTGTATGCCACCATGGCGGGGGGGAGGGGTGAGGGGAGGAAGGTGAAAAAAATCTGAAACTCAAGTGATTCTGGAACTGAATAGTCAATAAAATGTCAATAAAAAGTAAAAAAAAAAGATCTGATGGAATCTTCTCACTGGAAAATATCACATTGTCATTTTAATTTACATGACAACATTCTGAATGAAATTTCCATAAACAATTTTGAATTTAAAACACCACAATTCAGTGCTATTATACATCAATATATGCAGAAAAAAATAAAAGGACAAATCCATATTACTTCTGTGATTTAACTACAGATAGAGAAAATTATTTAGTCGGATGTACTCCATTCCACTCAAGTTAATATACATGAAAACTAGATAGCTTACTTCAATATAATTTGACTAGTCAGGGATTCTGTAACTCATTTTCTCTTAATATCTAGCTGACCATTTGCCTGGTTCTTAACTTCCATATATGAGTCAAAACAAGGCTTATCCTCATGTTAGTCATGGCTTTTTAAGGGTTCCCCAGAGCTTTATGATAACTGTCATTCAATAACTAGAATTTTAATTTGAAAAAGAAAGATGCCACATCTTTTGCAACAGTTTATTTCATCACAAAACAGAACACCTGTTTTGCATTTTTTTCAAGGTGGGAAGCATTTTATTTAAAGTACAGAGATTTATAAAAAGAGGTTGCTTCCAAATTTGCTTCTCATAGAAGTTACTTGTTTTCTATCACTTTGTACTTAGAAGATATTAGATAAAGTTTTGTATTTGGTTTTTGCACTTCAGCTCTAAACCTTGAAATGTGTTTTGATGTAGTAGCTCATAAAGTTATGATAAGGGAATGAGGCAGGAGAATAGGAAGGAGGGCAAGAAGATAACAGGCAGAGAATAGTCTTCTTAGACAAAAGAAAACTCAAATCCACATTCTATCATATCCATTATTTCTCCCTCCCCTCCCTGCTTCCCCTCTCCTTCCCCTTTCCTCCTTCTCCTCCTCCTCTTCCTTCTCTTCCATGTCTTTCTCCTCTCTTCCCTTTTCCTCTCCTCTTCTCCTCTCTCCTCCCCTCTCCCCCTTTTCCTTTCTGTATCTTTTTTTCTTTTCTTTGAATACTCAACAATATTTCCCGTACTTTTGAGCTATCCCATAAAAAAGCACCTTGGATTCACTGAGGGACAACTATTACTCCATGTTAAAGGTATTGTGTTAACCTAGAGGACTCATTCACTCAAAACAAAAGGAAATTGGCAAAATAGAATGTGATAAAATCAAGTCAAGCATTAATTAAGTATTTTTTTATGTGCTGGACACTGCTAAGTGCTGGGGATGCAAAGAGAAACAGAAACACAATTCTGATCCTTAGGGAATTAATATTGTAATTGGAGATTGCATGAGAATAAATCTCTACATACAAGCTATATATAGTTGTAAAATGTTTTGATTCTGTCCTAACATATAAGTCTGGTCTATTATATCCCTCCTCTCAACCAACCCCACTCCTCCACTTCCTTCTCCCATTCCCTAAAGTGATTGTTGAAATCTCTCTTCTATGACATTTCTTTCTTACCAATTGTGTTCCTTACTTTGACTTGTCAACAATTAGCATCCCAATTTCATTTGACCACCTCAATATCAGATTACCTTAGAGTGAATACACACATAAAGAGAGGAATATGTGTAAGCAACACACATGACGAAGGCTCTCCACAGCCCTGCAAGGCCTTCATGTCTTTTCTTATAGTATCCTCATATTGCACCCACTGAACAAATCACATACATATGCTGGACACACAACTCTGCTGAACTCCTTGAACATGCTCCTCTCCAAAATCCATCCAACTTAACTGGATGGCACATTGGATAAAGCAGTGGGCCTACAGTAAGGAAGACCTAAATTGCAATCCAACCTCAAATTCTATATTTGGGACCTTGAACAAATCACTCAAGCCTTGTCTGTCTCAGTTTCTTCAGTGGTAAAATAGAGATAATATTAGAATCTACCTTTCAGGGTTGTTGTGAGACTCAAATGAGATATCATTTATAATATGTTTAGCACTGTTTCTGGCACAGAATGGGGGCTCATTAGATGGGTGTTTCCTCTCTCTTCTTTCCTTCCTTCAACTTGATTCTGCAGCTGAGTTCTGTTCTGTATTGTCGAAATTCCTGTTTGAACTGATTTCTTTCTCTTTTAAGTGTAGAGCTAGACAGCCAGGTTTTTAAGGCCAATAGGGTTATGGATCATACTTTTAACCATCCTAAGGCCCAATAAGCCTATGCTTCTATTAAATTGATAGAGGATCTTCTTCATGTCTCCTGGAGGTTTGATGAAGTGGAAACACGGCTTTGTACTTCCTTTATAAGCTATGAATGGACTACTCCCAGTTTCACACACTTTAATAAATACATCATTTAAAGTGTTAAGTCACTTGAAGTTTACACTCTTTGCAACTTTTGGACAAGACTACTCTAAATCTAAGAATAGAGCAAAATCTTAAAACAGAGGTTCTTATCTTGCTTTTTGGAACCATAGGCCCTTGTGTTAAACTAGTGAAGCCTATGCTAGCCCTATACTCCCTTTCAGAATAATGTGTTAATATATGTAAATGACAAAATGCATATGATAATATTTACTGTGAAATATAGTAATTAAATTATTATTTTAAAGGTTTGAAAACCCCAGATGAAGGATCCCTTCCTTAAAAACTCATCGTGTCTGTTTCCCAGGAGATTCAATTGATCAAATATTTCCTGTTCAATCTAGTCACTACATATAAATGTGACTATTTTTTTCCTTTTAGTATAAGCCAGTAAAAATTACTATGAGGATCTTGTACATTGTGAAAGCTGACAAAGTCAAAGACAATGGATAAGAGGGAAGGATTTTGAAGGGGAGGATATAAAGAGAAATATGTCTTTAGTTGTTGTTTTTGTTTTGTTTTGTTTCTGTGAGAGCATGGGGGGAAAAAACCACAATATCCAGTTCTAGCTACCATCATGTGAAAGAAAAATTGACAACATGATGGGAGATAAAAGCAGGGTAATAAAAATCATTGAAGTTGCAGAAATAACACTTTATTGAAGAAGTGTAAATTCATTCATTACAGGGTCTGACTAGAAGAGATGGAAAGAGTGTGATAGGGGTAGCTATGTGGTTCGGTGAATAGAGCATCAGCCCTGGTGTCAGGAGGACCTGAGTTAAAATCTGGCCCCAGACACTTACCAGTTGAGTGACCTTGGGCAAGTCATTTAACCCAAATTGCCCTGCCTTCCCCCCTCCAAAAAGCAAAAAAAAAAAGTGCGATAGGACTTTTGCACATTTTCAGCAAAGAATACTTCTGCTTTTACTTCCTATACAGTTGATATTTGTATATCTTAGGTATTGGAACCAATAGTGAATAGAGGTAACCAGCTCCAATTCAACATTTTGCTTTTTGAACAATGGAAATTTCCCAATGTAAGTGAATGATTTGGAAGAAATAGTCAAAAAATTTTCTTGAGCATGGATAAAGGTGGGGCTGTGACTAAATGGGAAGAAATATTCACTTTCCTAGTCATCACCTCCTGTCCTGCACTGTATTAGCACAGGATTGATCTGATCTAATCTCAATACAGACTTTCCAGTCTATTTTCAGCTTCTTCTTTCACCTGCAATCATGAAGAATAGAAAGGAAGACAGATGATGGCTTGCTTAATAAGCTTAAACTGGAAATATCAGAAGAACACGAGTATAATCAGGAAAGGACACCTTAAAAAAGGACTTGAAACAAAAGAGGAATATCAATGGTTGAATCAAAATTAGGAGCTTATAATTAATGGACTAAAATGAATGAAACCTCTCAATAAATGTAACTTCAGATTCTAATTTATATTCAAAGAAATGATCAGAATGTGCAAATATGCCTTTTTGCGCTAGAGGTTATTATAGTATTAAAAACTGTCAAACAAAGGGCACTAGGCAGAAAACTTGTGCTTTAAACATGAAAGGATGTCAGTTATTTTGCACATTTAGTATAAGCTTTTAAAACATTTCAAGATATTTTTGCTATCCAAGTTTATATGTATGTACACATACATGCACGCAAAATTATAGACATATAATTCATAATTCATAGATATATACTTGTGTGCATGTATATACATATACCCATAGATGAAGACATACATATATTATATCTATTTGCTACCCAAATTTTTCATCTACTATATAAATATATGGGGGGGCACCTAGATAGTGCAATAGATAGAGGATGAGCCTTAGAATCAGGAGGGCTTGAGTTCAAATCTGGACTCGGATACTTACTAGCTGTGTGACCCTGGGCAAGTCACTCAACCCTGTTTGTTTCCATTCTTCATCTCTAAAATGAGCTGGAGAAGGAAACAGCAAATAGCTGCAATATCTTTGCCAAGAAAATCCCAAATATTGTTATGAAGAGTTGGACATGACCGAAATAACTCAGTGACAACATATAAATATATACACATATGTGTATACACACATATAGAAGATAGTTGATGCATTTAAATATACATATGGGGTAATTTCCAGCCATGATGATTTCAACTAAAATAGCAGTGATTCTGCAGTACTGCGAGGGGGCGGAAGGAAGGGAGATTGATTGCTTTACATCCCCTGGTTAAGTAGGATGGGTTGAATAATTCTCCTCAACTTCAAAGAATATATTCATCTAAATTTTAGCAAAAGGTAGACTCAAAACCAACTATGACTTTGTCTTCCAGTGTTCAATTAAAGTTTGAATAATCTTGATGCAAATACTTCCCCTTTAGTAAGTAGCAGTGATGTATTCTTGTATATATAAAATCAGTATGGTATAGAAAAGATCACAGAAATAGGAATCATATGACTTACACTTAATCTTGGCTTGGCTACCTGTAATGTTAATGGAATCTGAAGATCTTCCATGCCCCTTTCTATTGGCACTTAGTAAAAAGGCACTTAGCAGCTTACTTCAAGTTAACACCTTGGGAGTAGTTAACATCTTAACAGGAAGGGACAGAACAGGGAGGAGCTACACCATGTATAAGGAAGAGAACCAGCAGGACAGTCAGATTTTCTCTTAGTGACCACCTGGAGACTGCACATTTTTGCTGAGAACCTCCTTCTGCAACTTTTACCAAGAACTTTCAAGAACCAGGCTAAGGAGCTATCTATCCTGAGTGAGAGAGGGATCCCTGCTTGACTGAGCCTGTTCTATTGTAAAGGCTTGGGAATGTGTGTGTTCACTGCATTAGCCATGTGCATCAACTTTCGTGACTACTATAATGACTTTGGCTCTCTAGTTCTGGGACTTGATCTTCTGGTTCTGAGACTTGATTTTCTGGTATTTGAATAAAGGCTTTGGTTCTGCCCTCCCTGTGGAATGTTTGCTACACTTTGTGATTCACAGCTACCAGAATTTTCATAACCACTGTGGGTTATGAAATTTGGGTTATGAATATTGCATTATTGATATACTACCTTAGTGATCTCAGACAAGTTACTTAAATTCTCTTTGACAACTCTCCCTTCTAAATAATAAAGGGACTGTACTGGGAGGTCTCTAGTTGTCTCTAGTTCTAAAGCATATAATCAGAAGTATTTGGGTACAGTAATAAGAGAACTAGTCCTGGAGTAAAAGGATATGGATTCAAATCCTCCCTCCAACTTTGACAGCCTATGTGAAACTGGTCAAGTTACTTAAATCTTGTGAGCCCCAGTTTCTTTAAATGTAAGTCAGGGAGTTGGAATTAATTATATCTGCAGACTTTTACAGCTCCTGGGTTTGCTATAAATAAATCCATGGGATCTGTAAATTATTTTCATTGTAAAATAAGTTATAATAAATGCCTTGATATACTGCCATGAGTAAGTAAAAACGCAAGGTACTTGAGATATTAAAGTTCTTGATATGCTATTTGGGAATATCGGAGAAGAAATTATATAAATAAAAGTATATGTTTAATGTCCAGTAAAGAAGGCAGAAATTAAGTGTTGGGTTTAGAGGAGGAATTATTCACTGGGAACATGACTGATCATGAAAAGTCTCAGAAATTGAAGGAAAGAGAGTAGCTAGACAAGTATAGAGGCAGGAAGAAGGAATTTCAGGTAGGGGTAAGACAGGAGAAATTCACAGAGTCAGGACTATACATTTGCATTCTATAAAGGAGAGAAATGAAATAGTTGATGCCCAGACCTGACTAGTAATGAATTATACATGAGAAGAAGTGCTTTGATCACAATGAAAAAAGTCATTTGTACAACTTCTTAACTGCAATCCTTTTTTCCCCTCAAATTACAACTCCCTGTTTCCCCCACCCACATCTCCATCACAGGCATAGACACACACACAAGCACTCATTCATGCATATGGACAGACATTCACATACACACCTATATTCAAAGAAAAGAGCAGCCAGTGGTCGAAGAAGTTCAAAGGCAGAGAGTTCACATTATGGTATCATTCAGTCATGATGAGACATTTATCGAAGTGGAGGTCACAAACTGTTTCTTGTTTTTCAGCTGTCTCTGACTTTTCTTTTGGGGTTTTCTTGACAAAGATGCTGGAGTGGTTGACCATTTCCTTCTCTGTCTCTACAGATGAGGAACGGAGATAAACAAGGTTAAGTGAGTTGCCCAGGGTCACACAACTAGTGTCAGACTCTGAATTTGAACTCATAAAGATGAGTCCTCTTGGTTCCAAGCCCAGTGTTTTATCCTCCATACCACCTAGCTGCCACAATGATGAGTGACTGCTTCACAAGTATATTATGGTACCCTGGGTAACCAAATGAGAGTTAATCATTATCGATCAATGGAGGAACTGATGATATCTAACATTTTGTGAACATGTAAATATTTCACTATATATTTGTAAGTCCTGACTCAGATTGTGAAGACTTTTGATATAGTAGATGATGTATCAGTGATCTTATTTCTAAAAAGAGATAGATTTGGGAAAAGATGTAATGGTATCTTCAGGTTCCAGGACTACTTTGTAATATACCATTTTTTAATTAAAACTGATCTCAACTGATTTCTCACTTAGGCCTCCTTCTGAAGGACTCTTAGGAGACAACTACTCAGTTTAGAATTCGAAATCTTTGGTTAGGAATCAGAATGAATCTTATTGGCTCATGTAGGCATTAAAACACTATGTACAATCCATTAATAGCAAATCCTTATATAGTACTTTATCCTCTATAAAGTGCATTAAATTACCTCCTTTGATCCTCTTAACTTAAACTGATACTGAGGGAAGATAAATGACTTGAACAGCATCATATTGTTAGTTTTTGAGGTGGTATTCAAACATAGATTATTCTTTTTTTGCTCTTTTCTAGATTTATTCACTAAACTATTTAGTTGTCTAATTGGCATTATAACACCCTAAGAAAATGCATACATAAGCTTAATTTTACAGAAATGAAATGAATTTCCTTTTATGTCAAATGGGAATGATAACATTGATCCTATACACTAAATAGAGCTTTTTTGACGGGGAGATACTTTGCAAAACATTAACTTTATTCTCATTAATTTATAGAACAAAAAGATAACTTGATTACATTTTGTGTTGATTGGATTTTCCCAGTCATGGAGGGAAGCAGGAATCTCCCTAATGCTCTTATTACATAATTTTCTTGTATTATAATGATTTCTGTGTTTTATCTTTCTACTAGACTATATATTCCATAAGGGCAGAGACTTTTTCCTATTTAAATTCTGTACCTTATCCTGGATCTACTACAGTTTTCTATGTAAATCGCATACTTAAAAAAATAAAAATCTAGTTGATAAGGGTGAAAGAATTTCTCTCCTTCCTGAATAAATGACATTCTTTGAGGTTGGTTATTTCCTCCTCCTTCTCCTTTATAGTCTCTAAAAATCAGCTGAGAGACCTTGAAATTTTGGTATTAAAACTAAGAATGCATAAAGCTTTATTATTATGTAGGTATTTTCTTGTAGTTTTCAAAATTGTTTTTTTTAAACTCAATCGTAAATTTACAAACAATGTTTTGGTCACTAATTCTCAATATGTCTCTAAGGGCAATAACATGTTTTATTGTTTCCATTTTAGGTACAATTCTCTCATTTGTGGGGCTACTATATGATTCAACTGATCTACCTTAGGACCCTCTCAAAATAATATACATGGCCCATTTTTGCTCCTAGCTTGGGTCTTTGCTAGAAAGAATAGAATATGTCTCATGCCCCTCAGAATGCCTATCTAATGTATGACATTTATACCCTATGTTTCCCCTGTTGCCATTGTAATCTGTTTTGTCTCAATTCCATTATAAGCATTAAGCTGAAAAGACATCAAACACAGGGCATGTGTTTATTTAACCTCACCACAAATGAGAAGAGATACAAAGTCCTTCAATACTCAGAAACAGCTTTTGGAGAAGCCTTTCAGGACACCACCAAACAACCCTATTCTCTGAATTCTCCAATTTTCTACATAATGGACATGGTTACAGTGGCTTAGAAAAGATAAGCATGGCTTATTCTACAATATATGGTTCTAAGTTTCACTGTGACAATTTTAATTAAATCCTTATAGTGCAGGTTGTTGGTCTTATCAGGTCCAAGTTAGATTGCCCATCTCTGTCTACTAACTCATCTTTTCTTCAAGTCTGGAATTCCTTTCTTATTTTCTTTTGGTATACGGGAAGCTGTCTTTCTTTCCATATCTCAGTCAGGTGTCAATCAATAGTTAGTTTCTTGGAGTTCACATGGAAGTATGGGTCTTCCTCCCCAGATCTCCAGAACTTTGTGTCCATGGCCATCTATGAAACTTTTGGTGCAGCTCTGTGACTTTTCAGTTAATTTCCTCATGTAAAACATTATATCTCTAATCTACATGCCTCTGCAGTGGTTGTCATCCAATACCTGGTATGCTTTCCCTCATCATGTCCACCTTTTGGAATTCTGATTTCCTTCAATAATTCAAAGACCAGATTCTACAGTAACCCTTTTTTTCCTCTTAATTCCAACAGATTGTAATGCTGCTCTTCTCTCCCAATGCTATTTTATATCTTTATTTGATGGAACACACACACACACACACACGCAAAACACACACCCCTTTACTTGTTAATCTTATTTTCCTTCTTAGAATTTAAACTCTTGAAGATTGGAACTGCTCTACTTTTATTTTCAATCCTCAGAATGTAGCACAGTGTCTGGGAAATGCTGTATGTTCAATAAATGTTTACTAATTCATTGATATGGGTTTTAAGTAAAGATCCTTTCATTTCTAGTAGTTAGTGATAGCCAAGTGATTTATTTGCAATGATTATATTTACAGAAAAAAGATGCTTCTATCAGGAGTGGGAAGATGAACCAAATGGGATATCTGGAATATGGGATTAACAGGGAATCTGTGCCCACTCTTTTGGGGTAGGGGGAAAGTATTAACTTTTCCATGACTAAAGCCATTTTAAATTATTATTATGTTAGTGCTTTTCACTTTGGAAATTTAGGTGACCAAACACACACACACACACATACAATTGTGAGGATATAATAGAATACATACAAATATGTGTATATATATATATATATATATATATATAATAAATCACATTCTTCTAAGATACACTTTTCTCTCTAGATCAAATGGACATTAGGAAATAGTATACCTAGTTCTTTAAAATATCTTGTTTCTAGATCTATAGCCAGAGAATGAGGGATCTATCAAATTTTTCTAGCAAATCTGGAATAATTTCCAGAAAAATTGACTCTCAGTATATTTGCTCAGTATATCTGTTACAATTGCCCTGAGAAAAGAGTTTATTTTGTCTATGTATAGATAATCTATTTTGTATATTTTTCATAGGAAAATTTAATTTGAAGATCCTTTCCCCTGCCATTTCTAGGGTCCCCTCTGCTCTTCAGACAAGATGAACTTTGGAATAGAAAATACTTTTAAGTTTAGACTAATGGATATAAAATCAAGAAAAATATTACCTTTGTAATACATCTATTTGGGGATATCCATCATGTATTATATTCTCCCCTATACCTATGCCATTAGTATTTTGCAATTTAGGAAAGAGGAATTTCTCCCATTTCTCAGCCAATACTCACAATGCTCTTCCCCCCAGACATACACACACACTGGTATGTAAGTATATACATTTTTAAGATCTTAACCCTCTGGGAAAAAATATTATGCTTTTTAGGTTAATTTGTGTTTGTAAGATATTCTTAAGTCTTAATTAGTGTTTTTAAGACATTCTTAAGTCTCAAAAATTGAGAACACAATGAATCAAGCTCCAAATTATAGGGACTGACAACTTTTGGGGTATAAATACTCAGATGAAACAATTGGCTTAGACAAAGTGATATATCACTCCATTTATATCACAGACACATACTTACACTCTTCAATGCATTGAAAAGCCAATAAAATAGAAATACATTTCCTTAGAGTTCAGGGGGTATTTGATAAATTTCAACTGAAAGAAGACTAATTTAGGGAAATTAGATTTCAATACAAATGGAATAGAATGCTAGAGATCATTCCTACCTAGTTGTATACATAAATATCCTCCAGTTCTCCTCTCTTTGATCTTTGGGGAAACTATACTCTGATCCTGCAACTGATAGTGCCTAAGTTTAGCAAATTTGCGTGTCTCATACCAACATATTTAGAGAATACAGAAATTGCATAGGATATTGGAGCAACTGGGAAATTGCTAGTGGGAAATTTGGGAAGTAGATACCAAGAGATTATCAATATCAGACTCTAGGATTAAGGCAGCGTGTGATCTTATACTTTGGAGAGTTATTTTAAGGTGGATATTGGGCACCTGAAGTTTTACCATTCTCATGGCAAAATGTCAGGCTGTTTTGGTGCATTTCTGTGTATTTACTTCCTTTACATTTTCTTTCTTTACATTTCTTTACATTTGCTTCCTTCCTCTGCACTCTAGTCTATGGAAAGTGTTTCTTAAAAAATTTGCTCGCTTTTCTTTCTGTGAACATTTAATTTTTTTCTTAATCAACTAGAAATTGCAATTAAAGTTATTAACATCTTATACTAATAATCTTTGTGTATCTTTGGGAATATAATTGGGAAGAAAAAATGAGAACTTTATCCCAGGAAGATTTAAGGGAAAGATAGATTAAAAACTGCCCTATTTTTTTGCCCTGTCTTTGGCTGGGGGCTCAGGACTATAGGAGAGAATTATTGATTCTGTGTTACAACCTCCCTGAGCAGTGAGAATACATCTTGGATTCCCCTAGACCATATGTCAGGACTGAATGGAACTGCTGATACCATCTGGGCTAACAATGACACAGGTCCTGCACTATCCTTTAGAGCATAATTTGAGAGGGAAACAACTTTGAGAGCTGAAGTATAGCAAGGAAGTCACCCAACATACAAAATTAGGAACATGTAAGAGTGACAGAAAGTATTGACATCCTTATAACTCACATGCCAAAAGCAGGCCATACCACCAGAAGACAAGCTCAGATAAGCATGCTAGAATTATTTTAAAAAAACAACATCCATAAATTTCAGCATCTTGTCCTCAATATGGTGACATGCACATATTCACATAAAGATAGAGTTGTAGTTTGTATTATGGAAATCCCTGAACCATACATAAGACAATAAAAATCTCTGAGTCCTGTGGATTATCAGGAGGAAGAGAGGAACATGAATAAGAATGGTCAGTCAATTACAAAAGAAGAGAAGAAGGTTTACTATCTTTTATCATTTAATAATTTTTATCTATATCAAAAGCTTGTGCTTTACATGTCATGTGTCAAGCTTATATTCCGAGAGTTTAAATAATTCTTTTAAAATGTATTAAATGTCTTAATAATCTTTTAACTCTACATTGCATTGAGGCTTTTTGGAAAATACAACATAATAATGTTCATTCATATTCCCATCTTCATCATCATCACAATAGCTAGCATTTATATAGCACCTACTATGTGTAAGCAATGTCCTATGTTCCCCTCAGGAGTATCCCTAGCTATATAAACTGGTTCTCAGGTACTTAGGTTGTTGTCAACTTCCCTGAGGGTTTTATGAGTAGCTAGCAATTATTGCAGTCTCAAAAGAAAGGGCTAGAAACTGGAAAACCCTGAGCTGTCCAGAGGAATATATCCATTAGCACTATAAATTGTCACTAGATCCATAAGCCAGGACTGTTGACTAGGCTTAAGATGAACCACTGTTTACAGTAAGGAACACCTATTAAGGCCAGCTGGGGCCCACCTTAGATTTATGAACTGGAGGCTGTGACTAGAATTCCAATGTTACCTCTATACCAATACAAGGAAACTGGCTGGTCACACAGGATCATGGTTATCACACTCATTAGGCTACCAGGACTACACTAAAATGATAGAGAGAAGAGGAGGTTGAACCACTTCACCCTCTGGAGAGGAACTCCTAGCTCTTAACCCTGAGAAAAATTAGATGGCACTATTACAGAAATTGAGGTTTGCAATGAGAGTTTCCAGAGACTAACAAATTAAGCCCCCCAAAGCAACTTTAGTACCACCTGAATGAATGGAAGGAACACAAAAGACAGTGGGGTATTTATTTTTTGTCTCATGTAGAGCAGTACCTTAGATAATAGGAGAGAAATTAGTGCAAATGGGGCTGTTCCTTTTTGACAAAGATGGATAATTGAATCTTTTATAAATGAAATCATTCTTCTTAAGAGTGGAATAACATCTTTTCCCATAGGAATAACATCTTTTCACATAGAAATTTCCTTGAGGACCCTAGTAAGGCACTACATTAGTACCTGTCAGAAAGGTCTTAAAGCTGACCCCCTAAACTAGATAGACAAATTTTAAAAATCACATCTAAAATAAATCCCTGGGTAATTAAATGTTATCTGTGGGAAAAGAGCCATATTAGGTCTTTATTGAAATTTAGAGGGTTCTGGAATTTCTAGCAAGAACATTCTGGAAAAAAAATTCTTGAGTTCTAGGAAAAGACTCGTCCTAGGGATGTCCAAGAGAGAATATGAGGTCAAGCATATGCATTCTTACAGGATCCCCCAGTGGTTGTTGTCCTTCATTTTCAAAGAGGACCAAAATATTGTCACTAGACTGGGGTCAAGGTACAGGGGGTCTCATTGTGACTGCTCAGATCTATACAAGCTCAGAAAGTTCAAAATTTGAAGTGGAGATGACTTTAAATTTGAACTCATATTCCTGCTCAGAGAGATAGAAGTTTGTTTTAAAAGCATGAATCAACTAAACAGTAAGTAAAATTAAATGCTTCATCCGAAGGCTTTGATAAGTTATTGTAACAGTTGCTAAGGATAGAATTAAACAAGAATATAGCATTATAAAAAAAAGTATTGGAGCAATTTAAGTGTATGCACTAATGGAGGGTGCTTAGATTACAAAGGATCAAATTAAAAAAGTATGTGGCTTATAAATATTAATATGAAATTAGGAGGGTTAGAGAACAAAACAGAATCTCCAAATTATTCAGAATGTTTCTTGCCTCATTGTCAAACATAAATTAAAGGAGAAGTACAAGCATTATATTGGGTCCTGAAATTTGAATTCTTGGCAGGTAATGACCCTTGTGAAAATTTAGATTTTTAATGAGTAATTTTACAGTTATATTTTATTTAACTGAATTCAAAGTTGGATAAATGTGATGATTTTGTTGATTTAAAATCATTAGAAAGTTAAATAATTTTAAAACTTCTAATTCTGGATAATATCAAAATTTTGTAAAAGGAAGAGGTAATTAGGAATGAAGATCATTCACAATTAACACCAAATTGGAAGATATTATGCTGTGACTTAAGAAAGGAAGACAGTTTCATTTAAAGTTCATAAGGTAGATAGGAAAAATAACTTCCTGTTCTTAAAAGAATTGCAAATTCTGTTGAAGTTACCAATATCTGAAACATTCCTGTTGCTTCTGCCTGATCCTCTTGATTGTTGCCATATGAACTCTGTGAAATCACTAAAGAACACCTTTCCAGCTTAAAATAATTTGACTTTGAGAAGGAGATGGATGATTTCTTCTGCAAGATCAGCAATAAGGAAGGAGGAGGGACCTTAAACTTCACAGTTCTACTAAAAATTGTGCATTTGGGTTTAATTGGTTATCACTAATAAAAAAAAAGCATGAGGTTGAATATAAATCTAATTGCCCAAAAGACTTCAAAGACATTTGAATGAATTGTGCATTTGTAAGTGTAATGGCAAGCAAAGAAATATTTTGATGCTTGTTTCAGCTATTCAAGTGCCTTTGAGCCTAGCCTTTGATTGTATCAAAAATCTTTGTTGGAAACAGTATACATTTTGTGCCCTTAATAGGCCTATAGGGATTTGGAGACCTTCCCTATCCCTAATAGGCCTAATGGTATCACATGGAGCCCACAGTAGGACAAGCTTACCAAAAGGGTAGAACAGGAAAGAGCAGAGCAAAGAAAAGTTCAAGAAGAGCTGGGACCAAGCAGAACTGAGAGGGAAAATGCTTGTGATTTTGGCACTCTCTAGCACTCTGTCTGTTGATCTATCAGCTAAAAGTACCTTTTCTTTTATTTCTAGAAAGAAGTCCTACAATCAATTAATTGTGATACTGTCCCACTGTGGGCTCCATGAGATACCATTAGGCCTATTAGGGATAGGGAAGGTCTCTAAATCCCCATAGGCCTATTAACGACAATACAGTATCACAATTAATTGATTTTGTGAAATAAATTCTTATATTAAATTATAAAGTAGAATGAAGATTAAGTGGATATGATTGGAAAATAAAGACTAGAGGAATTAAATAAGTCAAAATAAAGAGAAGTATTAGATAAGAAAGCAAGAAATCTCTAATTTTGAAGATTTTTAATCTAAGTCTATAGGAGTGACATAATAAGGAAAAAAGGAAGGAAGGAAGGAAGGAAGGAATGAAGGAAGGAAAGAAGAAAGGAAGGAAGGAAGGAAGGAAGGAAGGAAGGAAATAGGGATGAGAGAAGGATGGGTAGAGTTTAAGCAAAGTTGGGCTTCATTTTCACTGACACTGTGAATATAGAGTTTGAAAGAAAAAAGCTTTTAGAGTTTTGAAAGAGTAGATTTGAGGAACAATTTTGATGCTACTAAAATTTTTTAAAGTGGGAGACTTTTTTTTTCTTTTTTGAAAAATAACTCTTGGATATATTGGTAGGATTAAATAGAACAATAAAAAACATTGATTTAGCTCTGTGGGTGATGTAAAGGAAATAAGAGCAGTTTGGGAAACAGGAAGTATCAATTATTTTTTTCATATGAGCTAACTAAAAACAAGATATCCTTGTGAAGAATGAGATTTAGTTGTTGCCAACAGTAATTATAAATTACAAAAAATCATTGGGTTGAAAATTTTGTTTTGAAGCTACATTGTCATTCTGGTAAATAAGAAAATTAAACTAGTCTTCCTATGTACAAAGAGATAATTTGCCTCTACCTCCCAGGGTTATTGGGAGTACATAATTGCAAAGTGCTTGATACAGTGCCTGGTTTATGCAAAACATGAACACTAATATTCAGAGCTTAAAGGAAACCAATTGGATGGAAACAAATACTCTCCCCCTTAAAGGTGTTTTTCTACTGGGTATGAATGTTAATAAACTTGCTGATATATTTCAGAAATTCAAATGATAACTGAAAAATTATAGACTACAGTTTTAAAGTATTACTGAAAATAAGCCTTTGAAATCCCTTAAAGAAAAATTTTAAGACCTATAAAACGTTTAGAATGTGTTAAGCACTATATAAACTACCCATATATAACTAGTAGGAAAAGCTAGGAGGAAAAAGATAAATGACTTTCTATGAATTTATAAATTTGAAAGGCATTTGACTAAATATCACCTAATTGGAAAAAAAGTTTTAAATCCATGATATCCAATATGCAAAATATTCTCTTGTATTATAAAGGCTAAGAAAAAACTGTTAAATCAAATTAATCCCCCCTTTTAAACTGGCTACTGTTAGATTATAAATATATGTTATACAACATTACTATAGGTTGGAAAACTACTTATCCAAGAGGGTATATATTATTTTTTAAAAAGTAGAGTAGGGGTGGAGCCAAGATGGTGAAGTAAAAACAGGTACTTGTTTGAGCTATTCCCCCAAACCCCTCCAAATACCTGTAAAAATGACTCTAAACAAATTTTAGAACTAAAGAACCCAAAAGATAACAAAGTGAACCATTCCTCTGGGTGAAGCCACCCTGGCAGTCTGACAGGAAGAGTCTATCACCAGGCTGAGAGAAGAAAGCAGTATCATGTGGGCTTCACTGGAATAGATTGGGTCAGAACAGGTCTCAGTGGATTGAATCACTTGCAGCTGTGGTGGTTTTGGACTCCTCAACCCACATATTCCAAATACAAAGTAAAAGATAAATGGGGAAACTGTTGAAACTGGGTGAGAGAAGAGCATGTTCTAGCCACAGCTTTAGGGTGGCAGAGGTGATTGCAATGGTGGCAGCAGCAGTGGCAGTTACCATAGCAGCTGTTTTCAGACATCCAGGCCCACAGATATTGGGTAGGGGGTATTAAGTGGCTGATGAGAGGTAAATTGCTCTTGCTTTGTCCTGCTTGGATCTTGGTTGCAGCCCTTGGTGGTGATCCTGGTGTGAGGAGGAGTACTGACATGGCAAACCTTGTGGCAGACAAGGAGAGGGAATATCCCTCACAGTTCTGAGGTAGAAAAGAGTGCCAGTGGTCACTCACAGACCAGAGAACAGAAAGCGGGAGGAGTAAACATTTTCCTTTGATCATCTCACCTGAGATGAACTGAAAATTCACAGGTGCCTAGAAGTAGCTCTGAAAACAGTTGTAAAACCCCCAGAAATTTAGGACAGAACACTGCACAATCTGGAAGTAGAGTCCTACTATGGCAAAGAGCTCAAAAGTCAAGTAATTGGCTGGGAAAATGAGTAGACAGATGAAAAACTCAGACTATAGAATCTTTTTTTGGTGACAAAGAAGAAAAAATCATACACATAGAAGGAGACAACAAAGTCAAAACTCACTTCCAAGAAAAATATGAATTGTTCACCAGCCATGGAAGTCCTCAAAAAGGATTTTGAAAATTGAGTAAGACAAATAGAAGAAAAAAATGGGAAGAGAAATGACAGTGATGCAAGAAAATGATGAAATATGAGTCAACAGCTAGCTAGAGAAGACTAAAAAAATACTGAACAAAATAATGGCTTAAAAAATAGGCTATCTGAAATGGCAAAAGAGGTCCAAAAAGTCAAAGAGGAGAAGAAATTCTTTAAAAAGTAAAATTGGTTAAATGGAAAAGGAGGTCTAAAAGCTTACTGAAAAATATAATTTCTTCAAAATTAGAATGGAACAAATGAAAGCTAATGACTTCATGCAAAATCAAGATACTATAAAACAGAACCAAAAGAATGAAAAATAGGAGACAATGTAAAATATCTCATCAGAAAAAAAAACAACTGACGTGTAAAAAAAGATCCAAGAGAAATAATTTTAAAATTATTGGACTACCTGAAATCCATGATCAAAAAAGAGCCTAGACATCTTCTAAGAAATTATGAAGGAAATCTGCCCTGATATTCTAAAACAGAGGGTAAAATAGAAATGGAAAGAATCCACCAATCACCTCTTGGAAAATATCCCAAAAAGAGAACTCCTAGGACTATTATATTGAAATTCCAGAGTTCCTAGGTCAAGGAGAAAATATTACAAGCAGTCAGAAAGAAGCAATTGGAGTACTGTGGAAATGCAATCAGGATAATGCAAGATCTAGCAGCTTCTGCATTAATGGATCAGAGGGTTTAACAACAACAAACAAGTACTTTGTGCCTCCTTTCACTTTAATGATCTCTGTGATTATATCAAGTCTTTGTTAAGAAACAGAACCTGTGAAATCCACAGTGGGAAGAACTAGCTGATGCAACAGGAAGGAGTGGAACAGGGAGGAGTTAATGAGGAGCTACAGAGAAGCCCAAACTGGGAGAGAGGAGAACTGACAAGGGAACACTTGAGAAGGCAAAACTGAGAAGGCAAATGGACGTGGAGGCTAGCCCTCTGTTTCTTGGTTCTGTCTGTGTGGATTTTTGTTTGTTACTTTATACAGAAGCCTAGGGCCCTTACTGAAAGCCCTGAAAGAGGATTTTCTTGTCTGTTTACAGAAGTCCTGGATGAGGGTTTCAGAGGACCTGGGACCATACTGATGGTTTGTGTTGAGTTCTCAGACCTTGCATGTGGGTGTGTATTCATTTCACAGGCAAATAGTGAATTGATGATGGTGCTGGCAATGTGACTGAATGTTATTTTGGCTCTGTTAAGCTGTGTTTTCCAGAAAGAGAAACTGTGAAGGACTTGATGTGGACTGGACGCTGTGAGCTTCAATCTAGAATGGGAACTGGATTAGGAGCTAAGAACTTCCTACCTTTGAAACTAGGTGACAGGGAAATTCAGGCAAAGGCCAGGAACATGGAAGAGGAACCATGGAATCTGAGATCCAGCCTTGAGTCAAGAAGAAAGACCTCTCCTTCGGTACCTAATACTGACTGTAAAGATCATGATTTACTGTGGCCTACGGGTAGGAGAACTTTGTACTCTGTACCTTGTACCCCTTAAGGATAAATGAGTTAAGGAAAATTGGAAACTAATCTCTAATCAAGAAGAAAGAACAGAAGATGACAGCATAGAAGCAGCAAGATTTCGCAGCTCCTACACAGCCACCTCAAATACCCATAAAATATGACTCTAAACAAATTTTAGGGCTCAAAAACTCACAAAAATACAGAAAACACATCTCTTGCTGAAGGCAGCTTGGCATGTAGGGCTCATCACAGCAGACTGGGAGCCATAAACAGCCCACCCTGAAACCATGGCCTGTCCCCAGGGTGGTTGGGAGGAGCCACAGCTGGAGTGTTCAGGATAGCGGATCAGCAGCTGCTGGGGCAGTTTCCACATTTATCTAGCCAGGAGAAATAAGACTAATAGAAAGGTCAGTGGAATTCATGCTAAATTTGGGGGAGAAAAGCAGTCCAGCTAAACTGCCCCCAGGGCAAGGAAGCAGCAGAAGGAGCACAAGTGGCAGTAGAAATGGTGACCTTGCAGCCTACATCTGCAGACTGCAGGGAAGCCAAGTGATTGTTCAGAGGCTAAGTACTCTTGCACTGAGCAGCCTAGATGCGGATCGTGGTCTTGGGTGGTGGTCGTGGGGTGCATTTTCAGTGAGCCAAAGCTAGTGGAGGCTGCAGCAGTGCCATAATAGCTCTGGCAGCTGTGAAAATCCTTGCAATTTGGGACACAGCTTACCCCTCTGGAAGAAGAGTTCAACAGAGCCGAAAAGACAAATAATTTACTGGCAAAATGAACAGGAAAAGGAAGCAAAGTAAGAACAACAACCGAACACTAGAATACTTTTTGGGAGACAAAAAGGATCAAAGCATGGAATGGCAGGAAGACAAAACAACAACAGTCAGAACTCTAACACCAAAGGCTTCCAAGAAACATGAAGATTACCTACAAGCCATAGATCAGCTTTAAAAAGGACTTTGAAAATCAAATAAGTCAAGTGGAGGAAAAATTGGGAAGAGAAATGAGAGTTATGCAAGAAAATCATGAAAATGGTGTCAACGGACTGACTAAAGGAAATACCACCTTAAAAACAGATTAACTAAAATTGCAAAAGAGTCCCAAAAAACCAATGAAGAGAAGAATGTCTTAAAAAGTCAAATTTGCCAGATGGTAAAAGAATCTCAAAAGCTTTCAGAAGAGAATAATTCCTTCAGAATTAGAGTGGAGCAAATGGAAGCAAATGACGTTGTGAGAAATCAAGATACTATAAAACAGATACAAACAAATGAAAAAAATAGAAGGCAATGTGAAATATCTCCTTGAAAAAAAACACTGATCTGGAAAATAGATCCAGGAGAAACAATTTAAAAAATTATTGAACTACCTAAAAGCCATGATCAAAAAAAGAACTTGGAAAGCATCCTTCAAGAAATTATCAAGGATAATTTTGCTAATGTTTTGGAACCAGAGGGCAAAATAGAACTTGAAAGAATTCACTGATCACCTCTTGAAAAAGGTCCGCAAAAGAAAACTACTAGAAATGTTATAACCAGGTTCCAGATTCCCCAGATAAAGGAGGTTGCAGGCTGCAAAGAGGAAGCAATTTGAATACTGTGGAAATACAATTAGGATAACTAAGGATCTGGCAGCTTCTCCATGGATTGAAGGATCTGGAATATGATATTCTGGATATCAAGGGAGCTAGGATTAAAACCAAGAACCCCTACCCAGAGAACTGAGTATAATGTTCCGGGGAAAAATGTGGTCATTCAGTGAGGTGGAGGGCTTTCAAGCATTCTTGCTGAAAAAAACAGGGCTGAACACAAAATCTGACATTCCAAAACAAGAAGCATAAGAAGGTAAACATAGGAAAGAAATCATAAGGAATTTATCAAAGTTTAACTACTTAAATGCCAGTATGATAAAACAATAATACTAACTTATGAAACTTTTCTCAGTATGAAGATAGGTGAAGGGAATACAAATGTATATATACGTATACCTATACATATGTCTATATAGGAGGGTATATATGCATATGTATACATATCTGAGTATGTGTGTATATCAGTTCATAGAGGGCAAAGGATCAATTGAATAGGAAGGGATGATACTTTAAAAGGTGAAATTCTGAAGTGGGAGAGTATTAGAATGAGAGGAATCAGGGAGGAACAGAATGGGGTTACTCATCCCATATAGAAGAGGCAAAGGATAACTGTTACAATGGAGGGGAAGAAAAGGAAGGCAAAAGGGAAAGGTTCAACCTTACTCTCATTGAATTTGGCTTAGGGAAGAAATGACGTAAACTCTAAACTGGGTATCTTTCCACACAGAAGATTAGGGAGGATGGGCATGATAGGTGGAATGATGGAGGGGAGGGCAGAGTGGGGGGAGAGCTGCTGGTAGCACACACCTCTATAAAGGGACAGGGACAGGGACAGGGTAGAGAACAGAACAAGGGGGTCTAGGAAGGAGGGACATATAATATATATTTGCATATATATATTTACATATATTTTCATATATAATAATTATTATTATTAATTACATGCAACTGGGAACTAAGATATACAGACACTGGGGTAGGGAGACCCATCCTGCCCTACCAGAAAGTTAGTGGGGCAATGGAGGAGGACATAGGAGAGAGCAGATTGGGGGAGGACCTTTTCAGTGGAATCACTGCTTTGGAGTTGTGGGTAGGTTAAAGACCGGGAGAAAATTTGTAACTCAAAATCTTGTGGAAATGAATGATGTAAACAAGAAAATAAATAAAACTTTTTTTTAAAAAAGAAGAAAGAAGGCTTTTTGACTGAGACAGTAAGACAATGTGACCTAGAGGTGGATAACTTTGACCTTTATACTTTCTGTCCCTTTAGGAGGATTACTCCTTAGGGTTAATTGAGTTAAAGACATACTAAATGATAGATTTTGTTTAAAACTATGTGCCCTACACAGTCATAGACACATCATATGTGTGACAACCAACCTTGATATACTGTACTCTTCTCAGCAACGCACAGTTAAAAGACAACTCTACAAGTCTCAGAATGGAAGGAGAAATCTACATGCAGAGAAAGATCTAGAAAACCAGAGTTTAAATGGAGACTGAAACAATACATGCTATTGTTGTTTCTTATGTTTGGTTTCATTTCTTTTTTCCTATTGTTTACTCCATTGGTTACAGTGCTTATATACAACTAGACTATTATCCAATGTGAAAGAGTTTTCAGATCCAATACATGATTGTATGGCACCATGGAGGGGGAGGGGAAGGAAGGGGAGAAAATCTGAAACTCAAGTGATTCTTGAACTGAATCTTGTAAACTAAAAATAAATAAACAAGTCAACTATATATATATACACACATGCATACATACATACATACATATATAAATACAAATACAAATATAAATATTATATATATATATGTATTTAGTTGAAGAAGAATCAACCCCAAAGCTGCTTTACATTGTACAAAAAAGAAATTAGTAGGCTTCTAGTCTGGTCTTCAAAAATTAAAATTTGAGAAGTGAGAGGGACCTAACATCTTCTACTAGGAAGAGAAGTCTGAAACAAAAACTCAGCCTATGAGGACTAACTAACTTGCTTGTCACCTTGTACTGAGACACCTTTGCTAAGGAGATGAGATGAAATGAGATGGTTTAGGGGCCAAGAACCTGGGGGAAGAAATCAAGGAAGTTTTTTTTTGTTTTTGTTTTCACTAGTTTTTTAGAATTCCCTGCTTCCCTGTGTTCCCTCTGTATGCCTCTCTCCAGGTGTTCCCAGTGTTTTTTTTTTATTTTTCTGCTATGTGTATTCATGGAAGAGTGTGCCTCTTACTTATGGGGTCTTGAAAGATGTTGCTAATTTTCATAGTATCCTATTTCATGCAATGTCTTTGTTTTGAGCTAATTCTATCCTCAAATAAAGATATTTGCAATAGTAAAAAGAAATAAGCAAGCAAGCAAACAAACAAACAATGTGGCCACATGTGAAAACTATGTGACTACATTAGTGATAATTTGTTATGTTATAACATTGTGAATGCTGTACTTTGGTTTCTGTTAATGTTTTGCCTTAGTTTATTACTGAATAAATATAAAAGTTTACTATACTATGTAATCAGAACCTTAAGATTATTCACAGAAGCACTTCTCTGGAGTGCTGTGCATGCTTGGCTTTAGAGAGGGCTTAAAATATGCTGTTCTGGAGGTAAAAGGAAACAGGATTAAAACCAAGAATTACCTATGCAGGAAAAGTGAGTATATTACCTCAGGGGAAAATATGGATTTACAATGAAATAGAGGACTTTTAAGCATTATTGATAAAAAGACCAGAACTGAATCAAAAATCTGACTTTCAAATATAAGAATCAAGAGAAGCATTAAAAGGTAAACAGTAAAGCATAATCATAAGGAACTTATTAAATTTGAACAATTTATATTACTACATGGAAAAATGATATTTGATATTTGTAACACATGGGATTTTTCTCAGTATTAAAATATTTAAAGGGAATATGTGTGTATACAGACATACATATATAAACATACATATACATTTTTATATATGTATATGTGTGTGTAGGTATAGGTGCATACGTGCGTGTGTGCATATATCTATGTTGATGTGTACATGTGTACACATGTGTGTGCATATGTATGTATATATGTGTGTATATGTATATGTGGACAGAGAGTTCAGGTTGCATTGAATATGAAGGGATGATATCTAAAAAATAAAATTAAGAGGTGAGAGAAGAATATACTGGGAGAAGGAGAAAGGGAGAGATAGAATAGGGTAAATTATCTCACATAAAAGATGCAAAAGAAAACTGTTACTTTGTAGCACAAGGACAGGGAGGTGAAAAGGAATGAGTCAACCTTACACTCATTGGATCTGGCTTAAGGAGAGAATAACATATACACTTGGGTGGGTATCTTACCCTACAGGGAAACAGGGGGTAAGAGGATAAGATGAGGGGGGTGATAGAAGGGAGGGCTTTGAGGGAGGGGGTAGTCATAAACAAACACATTTAAAAAGATACAGTGTCAAAGGAGAAAAATAGAATAAACAGAGTGTGGGACAGGATGTAGTGAAATAGAGTTAGTCTTTCCCAATATGAAAAAATGAGTACTATGGAAGCATTTTACGTAGTTACGTATGTATAAGTTATATTGAATTGCTTGGCTTATCAATAGGGAGGTTGAGGATGGAAGAAGGGAGAGAATTTGGAACTCAAAATTTAAAAACAAATGTTAAAATGTTGTTTTTACATGCAACTGGAACATGGGATTTATAGGCAATGTGGTATATTGTCTATAAATAGGCAATCTTGCCTTACAAGAAAGAGAGGATGAATAGAAGAGAGAACAGACTACGAGGTGAGGTCATCAGTATCCCTGCCATCTTGGGGTGGGGGAATGGGGGGAAAATTTACAATTCAAAATCATGTAGAATTGAATTTTGAAAACTAAAAATAAATAAGTTCTCGAATAAAATAGGAAATCATAAAAGTAACACCATTATTCAAAGACAGTAGCAATATATTTTTTTTAGTTTTTTAAAATTTAATTTAATTTAAATTTAATTTATTTTCTTAGTTACATCATTCATTTCCACAAGGTTTTGAGTTACAAATTTTCTCCCCTTTTTGCCCCTACCCCCCAGCCCAGAACATTGATCCCACTGTAAGACCCCTACCACAATCTGTTCCCTTTTATGCCGTCCTCCAACACCCCTCTAGCTTCCTAGCAGGGCAGGGAGGTGCTCTCTGCCCCCGTCCCTGTATGTATTATTTCCCAGTTGCATTTGATTGTACAGCTTTAAATACTAGATTCTTGCAATTTCTCCCCTGTCACCCACTCCCACTGGGAGGAGCTGCAATTCAATACAGGCTGTACCTGTGTAATTACACAGGACATCTCCATGGTGGGCAAATTGTGAGAGGCTAATTGTATGTCCCTCCTTCCTATCCTGCACCCCCCCTTGTTTTGTTCT
>CM053596.1:119532480-119551128 GCA_028646575.1 Pseudocheirus occidentalis
GAAAATTATTGGTCTACCTGAAAGCCATGACCAGAAAAAGAACTTGGAAAGCATCTTTCAAGAAATCCTCAAAGAAAATTTCCCTGATGTTTTAGAATAAGAGGGCAAAATAGAACTTGAAAGAATTCACCAATCACCTCTTCCAAAAGATCCCCAAAAGAAAACTCGTAGAAATGTATTGCCAGGTTCCAGAATACCCAACTAAAGGAGAAAATATTACAGGCTTCCAAGAGAAAACCATTTGAATACTGTGGAAGCACTATCAGGATAATCCTGTATCTGGCAGCTTCTACACTGAGGGATCCCAGGGCCTGCAGTATGATATTTTGAATATTAAGGGAGCTGGGATTAAAACAAAGAATCAACTACCCAGCAAAATTGACCATATTATTCCAGGGGAAAACATGGTTATTCAATGAGGTGGAAGACTTTCAAGTTTTCTTGCTGAAAAAATCAGAACTGAACAGAAAATTTGACAATCGAACACAAGAAGCATGAGAAGGTAAATACGGGAAAGAAATCATAAGGAACTTGTCAAATTTGAATTATTTACATGCCAATATGGAAAAACAATAATAGTAACTTATGAAACTTTTCTTAGTATGAGGATAGGTGAAGGGAATACAAATGTGTGTGTGTGTGTGTGTGTATATATATGTATGCTTACACATAGGTCCATATAGGAGGCTATATATGCGTATGAATACATATTTGAGCAAGTGTGTATATGTGTTTATAAAGGGTAGAGGATCAATTGAATACCAAGGGATGGAACTTTAAAAGGTGAAATTCTGAGGTGGGAAAGGACTAGAATGAGAGGAGACAGGGAGAGACAAAATGGAGTTAATCATCCCATAGAGAAGAGGCAAGGGATAACTATTACAACTTTACTTTCAATTACTCTCATTGAATTTGGCTTAGGGAAGAAATGGCATAAACTCTAAACTGGGCAGCATGCCACACAGGAGAGTATGTGGAATGGGGATTAGAGGGGAGATGAAGGAGAGGAGGGCAGGGTCTGGGGGAGGGATTCTGGAAGCACACACTTCAGTAAAGGTACAGGGACAGGATAGAGAACAGAACAAGGGGGGGAGGGATAGGAAGAAGAGACAGATGATGACTGTCACAATATATCCACTATGAAGATGTCCTGTATAATCACATATCCACAGCCTGTATTGAATTGATTGTCCTTCCAGTGGGTAACAAGGGAGGAATTGAAAGCATCTAGAATTTAAAGTTCTGCAATACCTGAAACTAGGAATTAAGATATATAGGGGCTGGTATAGGGAGACCCTCCCTGCCCTACCAGAAAGTAAGAGAACAGAGCAGGGGAGGGGCTTTGCAGTGGGATTGCTGTTTTAGTGTTGGGGCAGGGGCAAGATGGGGAGAAAATTTTTAATTCAAAAATGCAATGAAAATGAATAATGTAAACAAGGAAACAAATTAAAAATATTTTTAAAATTTTTTAAAATTTAAAAAGATAAAAGCTTCATTTCTCAAACATATACAAATTGTATCAAATATCTAAAAATAATAGCCAGTCCCTAATTAATAAATGATCAAAAGATATGATATTTTCAAATAAAGTAATCTATCAATAACCATATAAGAATACTCTAATTCACTACTGATTAGAGAAATGCTAATTAGTACCATTATGAGGAAGTACTTCATATCTGTTAGACTGGCTAATAGGTCAGAAAAGAAAAATGACAAAAGTTGGAGAGGATGTGGGAAAAAAGGAGAAATTAATGTGTTATTGGTGGAGTTTTGTACTGATTCAGCCATTAGGTAGAGCAATTTAGAACTATGCCCATGGTGGAGGAAGAAAAAACAATTTGAATACTGTGGCAACACAATTAGGATAACCCAGGATCTAGCTGCTTCTACATTAAGGAATTAAAGGGCCTGGAATATAATATTCTGGAGATCCAGGGAGGTAGGATTAAAACCAAGAATCCCTATCTAGCAAAATTGAGTATGATGTTTCAAGGGGAAATATGGTCATTCAATGAACTAAAGGACTTTCAAGCATTCTTTTTTTTTCTTTTTGGAGGGCAATTTGTTGTTAAGTCACCTGCCCAAAGCCACATGGCTAGTAAGTGTGTCAAATGTCTGAAGCCAGATTTGAACTCATGTCATCCTGACTCCAGGGCCAGTGTATTACTCACTGTGTCCCATTTTCAATCATTCCTGATGAAAACAAAGACCTGAATACAAAATTTGACGTTCAAATACAAGAAGCAAGAGAATCATGAGGAGGTAAACATGGAAAAGAATTTTTAAGGAGCTTATAAAAATTGAACTATTTGCATGCCAACATTGAAAAATGATTATTGTAACTTATGAAACTTTTCTCAGTATGAGGATAGGTGAAGGGAATATAAATGTGTGTATACATACATACATACATACATGTGTGTAGTCCTATATACATATATGTCTATATAGGAGGGTACATATATGCATATGAATACATATCTAAGTGTGTGTATATATGTGTACATAGACACAAAGCACAGGTACAATAGTACAGGAAGGGATGATATTTTAAACGGTGAAATTGAGAGGTGGGAGAGGAATAGAATGAAAGGAGACAGGGAGAGACAGAACGTGATTAATCATCTCAGAAGAGACAAGGGATAACTCTTACAATGGAGGGGAAGAATAGGAAGGCAAAAGGAAATGGGTCCACCTTACTCTCATTGAATTTGGCTTGGTGAAGCAACGGCATAAACTCTAAATTGGGTATCTTGCCCTACAGGAGAGTAGGAGGACGGGGATTTGAGGGGGCAGGTTGGGGGGAGGGTTGTTAGAAGCATACATTTCTGTAAATGGACAGGGATAGCAGAGAATGGAACAAGTGTGGAGCAGGATAGGAAGGAGGGAAATACAGTCATTCTTTTATAATATGTCCATTGTAGAGATGGATATTGTGGCATTGTGAAATGTGGAAATTGTGAAAGCATTTTATTAGAAAAGCAAACTCCATAGTAGATTTCTGAGTAACTACACATGCACAGCCTGTATTGAACTTCTTGTCTTTCTAGTGGGGGTGAGTGACGAGGGAGGAAGGAAAAGAATCTAGAATTTAAAGTTACAAAATCAAATGTTAGATAGATAGATAGATGGATAGATAGATAGATAGATAGATAGATAGATAGATAGATAGATAGATAGATAGATAGATAGATAGATAGATGGACGGACGGACGGACGGACGGACGGACGGATGGATGGATGGATGGATGGATGGATGGATGGATGGATGGATGGATGGATAGATTTGTGGATCAAAATCTCATGGACATGAATGATGTAAACTAAAAGTAAGCAACAAAGAAGAGAAAAACTTTCATGGACTGATGCAAAGTGAAATATACTAGGGAAAAGTAACAGGATTATTGTAAGATGATCGGCTATGAATGGTTTAGCTACTCTCAGCAATACAATAATCCAAGACAACTCTGAAGGACTCATGATGAAAAGTGCTATCCACCCCAACAGGAAGAACTGATGATAATGGAATATGGATTAAAGAATACTGTTTTATTTTTAATTTTGTTTTTCTTGAGTCTTTTTTATCTATGTTTTCTTTCACAACATGAAAATTATAGATACCTTTTACATGACTACACATGTAAAAATTTTATCAAATTACTTTTCTTCTCAATGAGGATTTTGGGAAGGGAAGAAGGGAGATAATTTGGAACTGAATTTAAAAATGAATTTTAAAATGTTTTTACATGTATCTATGGAGAAATACAAATATTACATATACTTTATAAAGAAAAAGAAAATAGGAATAATTTTGCTTCATTTTTGTCGATGTTTGTATATTTCTTTGGTTCTATTGCTTTATTAATTGAAATAGCTAGTATTTCTAGAATAATTTCCAGTAAGCATAGAGAAAAGGGACCTGCTTACTCTATTTTTATTTTTATTTTTATTAGGTAAGCATACACACACACACATATAAATGTCTATTTTATTGAGACTAAAGCTAAGCCTTGATTTTAGAGAGAGTTTTGATCACATAAATACTCTTTTATGCTTTTACATTTAAAGTTTTTTTTAATTAAACAGATGCTATATTGTTTCAAAGGATTTTTCTTTGCATTGATTGAAATAATCATGTTTTTCAGTTTGGTTGATACTGTAAATCACATTCCTAATGCTGAATAATTCTTCCTTCCCCAAGATGAACCCCAACCTATTTTAAAAATTACTATCTGTATAATGGCTTCAAAATCAAAACTGGAATTCTATCCTTCTGAACCATTTTGATGTTGTTGAATTATTCACCCATATCTGGCTCTTTCTTTCTCCATTTTGGAGTTTCTTAGCAAAGATACTAAAATGGTTTGCCATTTCCTTCTCTAGCTCATTTTAAAATTGAGAAAACTGAGGCAATGTAGTTATAGTGACTTGCCCAGAGTCACACAGCCACTAAATATCTGAGACTGAAACTGAAGTCAGGTCTTCCTGATTTGAGGCATGGTGCTTGCAGCTTTGAGCCTTGTGTCCTCAAGGCTACAAGTTCCTTAACTCTGACTTAACCTTTCAGTAATCCAAATAATAAGGACTATAAATTGTAGTACAATTTGTGTTGTAGAAGGGAATTTCCACACTAGAATGTTGCCTACCATACTGATGAAATCATAGGTCAGAGCAAAAATAAATGAATGTGAATGAATGAATGAATGAATGAATGAAAACACTATCTCTCCACTATCCACTATCATCCATAACTATCTATAAGACAAGTTCTTCAACATGGGCCCTTAGAACCATCATGAATTTGTCACTAGATTTCAGGATGTCAATGAATTTGGATGTGAAAAAATGTTTTCTATTTTAATATGAGGGCAGATAGGCGGCACAGTGGATAGAGTGATGGGTCAGGAGTCAGGAAGACTCATCTTCCTGAGTTCAAATCTGACCTCAAACACTTAATAGCTGTGTGATCCTAGGCAAGTCACTTAAATCTCTTTGCCTCAGTTTACTCATCTTTTAAATGAGCCGGAGAAGGAAATGGCAAACCACTCCAGTATATCTGCCAAGAAAACCCTAAATAGGATCACTAATAGCTGGACAACACTAAAAAACAACTGGATGACAACAACAATTTTGATATAATTGGCTTCCTTTGTAATCCTGTGCATTTTGTTTTATGAGATTAAAATTTAAATGAATCAATAGAATTCAACAGCCTTCCAAAAGAGACAAAGGCCAAAATAAACTTAAGAACTGTATCCAAAACATGTGTATCCAGGCTGTCAATGTACATGGCAGCTTGCCACAGTTTAGCAGAAATGGTTGCATATTTTAAATATCAGTTTTCATTTGGCATGTAGTAACTTCACTAAATCTCAATGTTGCTATTTACTCTCTTTACCCAATATGTTAAACATCATGCTGAATTAGACAGTCAGTTAGTCAATAAGCATTTATGAAGAAGGGTATGCAATGAATGCAATGTAAAGCAAATCCAGTAAGGTGGGTGGGAAGTACTAGTTATGAAAAGCTGAATTCCAAAAAAAGGGAGTTTTATATTTAATCCTTGAGGCGAAAGGGAGACACTGGCGTTTACTGAATAAGAAAGTGAAATGATCAGTGTTTCATTTTCTGAAATCACGTTTTTTGACTGAATAAAGGAGAGACTTGAGTGGAGAGAAACTTGTGACAAGCAAACTAAACAGCCAATTAAAGTAATAGTCCAAACATGAGTGTATGAATACATCCAGTAATATGGTAGTTGGATCAAAGGAGATAATGGCATATAACAGATTTTTCAACGGTGAAATTGATAGGAGAAATAAGATATGGGGAAGAGGAGATATGAGGTTGAAAAATAATGAGAAATCCCAGATGATACTTAAGTTTTAAGCCTTGGAGTTTAAATGAATGGTTTTTTACTCAACAACTAATGGGAAAGTTTGGAAGGACTGAGAAGAAACGCTAGGGGGAAAGATGGCGAGTTCTGTTTTGGACATACTCAGTGATGCCTACAGGACGTTTGATGCAAAATGTATAAAAGCAGTTGAAGATATGAGACTGGAATTCAACAGAAAGTTTAATCCTGGATAAATCGTTTTGAGAATCATTAGCATAGAGATAATAATTGAATCCATGCTATTTAATGGGATTTCAAAATGAAGTAGTAAACAGGGAGAAGAACTAAAACAGAATTCTGGGACATTTATTGTTAGTGGGTATAACCTTGATAAATATCCAACAAAGACTAAGGAGTGTTCAGAGTGATAAGAGGGGAGCCAAGAGAGACCAATGTCCTAAAACTTAGGAAATGATTTCAAGAAGAGAATGATAATTGTGACAAAGGCTGTAGAGAAGTCAAGAAGAAAGAAGATGGAGAAAAGACTGTTGAATTTGACTAATAAAATATAATTTGTAACTTTAGAGTCAGTAATTTTTACAGAATTCAATTAAAACTAATTCAATTAATATTTATTAAATTTCTACTATGTGCCAGACACTGAGCTAAGTGGACGAAATACAAAATGAAGCAAACGACCATTCTTGTACTCAAGAACCTTACAATCCAATGGAGGAGACAACATGTGAACAAATATATGTCAAGCAAGATATATACAGAGGAGGATACAATCAAAACTTGGAAAGCACTGAAATTAATGGAGGTATTAGGTAAAATTTCCTGCAGAAAATGGAATTTTAATTGCCTATCTTCCATTGAGTTTTAAATAAACTGCTACATTCTATAGGAAGCATTCTCCAATTCCTCCAACTCCAAAGCTTTCCTTTTTAAAATTGTATCCTATTTATCTTATGAATCACTTTCTTTGTATATATTTGTTTCAATATGTTCTCCCTAATTGTACTGTAAGAGTCTTGAAGGCATGGACTGTCTTCTGCCTGTTTTTTTTCCCAATGCTTAGCACAGTGCCTGGTGCATAGTATGTACTACTTAAGTATTTACTGAATGAATGAATAAATGAATGGCTTATTAAAAGTATGCAAGAAGTTCAATCGTTGGACAGGAAGAGGGAGAGTCTCCTAGGCATTGAAGATACCCAAAAATGTTATCTTTAGCTGAGAAATGAGGTATTCTGTTCATAGAACCGTCAGGATGTCAGGATCAAAGATTACATGTTGGGGAGTAAGATGTAAGAAGACTGAGGCTCACAATCAAAATGGGCCAACAAACCTGACTGCTTTGTAATTCCCCTACAAACAACTTTAAATCATTCATCTAAAAAAATTCTGGAGTGGCAGAAGCCACAAAAGGATGAGATCAAACAATTTCCTAACCTGACAACTTAAAAGATCAGCAAGAAAGGTCTGTTATACAGGGTGAGAATAGAGTGCAGTCCAATGGAGGTGAAATCCTGACAAGAGAGCAGTTAGTTTTGGAATAGGCTCAAAGCAGGAATAACATACACATTTAGTTGGGTATATAAATTTACTTTACTGGAAAGTAGGAGAAGGCAATAAGACAACTGAGTGGGTGGGGGCTAATAGAAGGGAGGGAAGTCTGAGGGAGGCAGTAGTCAGAAAACACTTTTGAGGATGGAATGGGTGAAAAACTGGGAGTGGTCAGCCTACAGAAGTTAGTCATCTAGTGTATGTACCAAAGATCTGAGGTCTTCTCACTTGAAGTCTACTTACGAGATGGAAGCAGGAAGTGGCAGACTTCCTGTACAGATGAAAGATATCCAGTCTGGCCCCAGATAGCCTTCTCTCAGGAGACAAACTGTACTTCTAATTTTCTTTTTACTTGTTGCCCTGGGTAATTGGTTCTTGGCTCAGTTCTTTATGATCCTGATCCTTTTTCCAGACACCTCAAAATGGTGGAATGATGAGATTGGAAGTCAGATAATAGATGGTTTTAAAAAAATAGAGGAGAAGAAGTAGAAGCACTTATTGCAGGTGACCTCAAGGATTTTGGACGTGTTTTGCCTTACAAATTTCATCTCTCCAGCAAGCATAGATTTTTTATGTGGAAAGGATGGCAGAATGGATAAAAATCTGGCAATGGAGCCAGGAAATTGTCAATATGATTCCCTTCTCAGACATTCTTATTGCGTTGGGCTTCCTGGGCATATCACTTAATCTCACTGAACCTCAATTTCTTCATCTATAAAAAGGTTACAATAATAACAAGTACCTCAAAAACAGTTGTACAACTAAAATGAGACAATGAATGTAAAGAACTTTATAAATGTAAGTTGTTATCATTGTCATCATCAATTTATACCACATCACCAGCATGACTAGTTGGAGGACAATCAAAGTCCAAATCTGCAGAGATGTGACAGAATCTCTTAGCACTTGCTTGCAAGGCTGAAACTTTTTCATTCTGTTCCCTTCATCTCTGACAAGGCTGTGGAACTCAGAGGCACAGCCACTAACTAGAGCCTCAGGGGCTGTACATTCTCTTGCCAGATCTGTCCCCTACATATTGTATTATATTACGCTTCAATACCCTTAAGTATAAAATAGGAATCATTAAAATTTAGAATTCTAAGGAATAGCTGGAGAAAAATGCATGATTAGAAACCAGTAGAGAAATAAAGGTCCCCTGCCCATCCTATTTATTTACAGGCAAGAAAAAATGCTCACTTTTGAAAGTAAAATATTCATCTGCTTAGGGGAATTTACTAATTCTAGGAAGGGACATTTGTTTCTGCTAATATAAGGTAGCAATTACCTCCCAACATTTGGTACTTCTGAAGTGAGTTAGAAACCAAGAATATGTGCTTTGATCTGGTGTGCCCAGGCTGGTTTTCTCTTCCACATCAGAAGTCATCATGAGGTACTCCCCAGAGATAGCCAAACAGAATCTCCTCAGATGCTCTGAGACCAGATAATTATAACAGAAAGAATGAAATAATTTTCTATTTGAAAGGGACCTTTGGCCATTTAGGGTTCACTCACTATACGTTGTCACATAGCCTATTCTTAGTTTCTTCTAGTCACTAGGAAAGCAACTTAACTATGGCAACCTTTTTTTGTTATTGTTTTTGGCTGATTCTGGAGGTCATGATATATTTTCTTGAATGAAAGCAAGTTTCCTGATAAGTTCCACCTGTTGATCCTATTGCTGAACCTTCAAACAAGTGAACAAGTCCTGTCCCTCTTACATATAATAGACCTTCAAATACTTGGAGATCGCTATTATGCTGTGCAACCCCCTCCCTTAGCCCCAATGCTGAGTTCATGTCTTTGGTTTTTGGAATATATAATTCTTTCAATACATTTTCTCATGGAATTGTCCCAAGTTCTTTCACCATCATTGTTTCCTGCCTCAGTCTGAAAACCTTATATCTCCTTTTTTGTCCCAAAATTTGTAGGCCAGAATTAGATGGAATACTTCTGATGGGAACTAATCAAAGAAAAATACAGTTGAATGATCTGCTCTGTTCCCTATGCTACTTTTCCTGCTGAATCTATTGAAGTTTACATATATGTCTTGGGCAGCACCATCACTCTACTAATTGACACATATTTTTTTAACATATGAATCATTTCTTTGTTTAACTCCCCCATTATGAGAGTTGTGTGGTTGTCTTTTGGAACACTAGGAAAAGTATGAATATTTTGCAGGGATTAATGTGGTCTTAGATTCAACCCAATATTGCAATCTACCTAGATGTTTTAGCATATTCATTATGTCATATATTATCACAACCATTTCTCCAAAGGTTTTGTGTCACCCCAAAATTCTGATTTTCATTCATATCATCCTAATAAAAGTTGAACAATATCGGGCTGATAGCATGACCCTGTAACATTTCACTAGTGATTTTCCTCCTGGTTAACCTTGATCCTACTCTATTAGTCAGTTCAGTCAACTACATCCAAACCCACCTAATCATACTATCATGTAATTGAGATTGTACACTTGTCTACAGATGAGAACATTTCTAAATGCCTTAGCAAAATTGAGTAATATTAAATCCATGGCATTCTTCTGACCTACAAGTTCAGTATGTTTGGGATAGGGACTAGTCTTGTGATTTTAAAAAAAATTATAGAGAATTCTGGAATGAGGAAAATCTTTCTACCAGATGGTGGTGGCATCATCCCTGCAGAGCATAGTTTTAGAGTTTTGCTTAGAACACTGAGAAGTTAAGTGACTTGTCTAGGGTCACACAGTTATTAAGTGTAGATATAGGACTGTAGGACTTGGATCCAAATCCTCCTGACTCCAAGGTTTTACTTGTATTCATTAGCACATCATGTCTCTCACATGGTCTAGCACTTCTATTTTTAAAAGTTAACAAAAAGAAAATTATGCTATCGCAATATAACTTGCAGTAAAAATAATAACAATAAATAGTCATTTTAATAATAATAGTTAATAAGTATATAGTGTTTTAAATTATGCAAAGGAGTTTACATATATTACTTCAGTCCACACAAAAGCTCTGAAAGAGGGGCTATTATTATCCCCATTTTCTATATAAAGAAACTTAGAAAGAGGTTAAGTGATTCATCAAGATCACACTGTAGTATGTGTCTAAGTCAGTATTTAAAGTCATCTCTTCCTTATTCCCATCAAATTACACTATCCATAGGAGGCAGCTGGGTGGCACAGTGAATAGAGCACCAGCCCTGGAGTCAAGAGGACCTGAATTCAAATCTAGGCTCAGACTCTTAACACTTACTAGCTGTGTGATCTTAGGCAAGTCACTTAACCCCAAATGCCTTGTTTCCCCCCCAAAAAATGATACTATCCACTATACTATTTATGCCTAGCACATGTCTGTGTGTTGACTCATAGTGTGTTCTATCATAGAAATCTAAATAGGAACTTGCCCCAAAGTCATAGGCTGAGATTTTTAAGTATATACTTCCCCCATCCCACCCCCCATAAATCACTATGCTCAACTGTCTCTGGCTCCTCTATTCTTTATGATTCTTCAGTGGCTACCAACAGTGTTTTGACAGTGGTATGTAGATCGTGGTTTTTTTCTGGTGATTTGAATTGATTAGAAGCATCGAAGTATTCTATTACAGTGTCATTTATATTTGGAGTTCCAATTCCCTCTTGAATATATAAACTCCAATGCTATTTAGACAAATATAAAGTTTTCCAAAGTAGTAGGCCGCTGCAGATATGTAGCATCACACATAAACTTCTCTTTGATAGTCAGGACTCACAAGGTATATCAACAATGCAGTATTCACAATGCCTAAGGAAACTATAAACATGCCAATATGGTTATTAACCACAAAATATGAAAGGCTCCCTGCATGGGGGACAATGCTAGAACATTTATTCAAATACCAGAAAACAGTACCAAAACCAGAAAGTCAAAGCCATCAGAGTAGCTATGGAGTTGGCACATGTAGTTAATGCAGTAAACACCCATATGCTCAAGCATTCAAAACAAAACAGGCTACCTAAGGTAAAAGTCCTCCTCTCCTCACTCACAGCAACTGCTCAATGTCCATGCAGCTTGCTCCCAGCAGCTCAGCACACTTTCCCCCACCCCCTACTGTTCAATCCCTTGAAATCCTTAGCAGAAGTCTTTAGCAGAAATTCTGGCTGGCTCACAAAAAGAAATTCAGACCACTAATGCCACTGCTACTGCTGTCCCACTTCTAGTCACAATATTGGCTCCAGCTTAGCTCTGACTTCCTCCTGCCCCACCCCTTCCTCCTACATTAGCAAGTTCAAGGGGCATGCAAGATCTTCAAATCCCATAAACATTACCCTAGGGTATTACATTTTTCTTCAACAATGTTTCTCAATGCAAATCAATCTCCTCAGAAAAGAACCATTTTTATATAAATATTATTAAGTTTTATTCCACTCTAAATAAGAATCTTCAGCCTTCCTTGATCTTTCTCTTCACTGAACCTTAAAAATACTTCCTCTTTGTCTATAATATTTTTGTAAGATTTACTTCTGTTCTTTAAGCAATTTGAGTTTATTGCTTAACTGTCTGTACAGCCACAGTGATCACTTTATACAACTCCTCCTTTTCTTTCTTATCACAATCCAATACAAATTGGTCACCAAAAATTCATTCTTCAGCATTTCTCATCCTTGAGTTAAGTTCTTTTTTAAATTCTCAGAGAATAAGAGTCTACTTATTCTTCTTAACATTTCAAAACACTTTTTTTTCCTGGAGAATAGGATACATGTCAGAATATGCCAACTATTCTCCTTAACCACTAAAAAGTTGAGTCATTTCATGATAATTAGATTTCAGATTGACCTGATTTAAGCCCCAGTTGGATGGTCTCCATCAATACCCTGACCTGAATGAGTGTAAAGAATTTTTAGATGAATTATTATGTTAAATCCCATGTAGGTAGAAACATGATGTTTATGTGGTCTTTTAATTAGGGCAAAGATTTTTATATGAAATAGCATTGATTTCTGTATCTATCACCTTTGAAATGATGTAACGTGACTTACATATTTATAAATAACTCTCAAATAACTTCCCCAAAGTATAGATGAGGTTGCTGATTTCAATTCCATAGGCCCATTTAAGAGGGAGCACATTAAATTTGCCTCATTTCCCAATTCAAAGAAACACTTAACTGGACTGGCCAAGCATTTGACAGCTGAATTCCCAAGCAACTGTTGGAAGGAATGCTAAAGCTTGAGACTTCAATCCGAAGAAATGATTTAAAGATGTAATACAATGTAACTGAAGATGATTTGGAATAGCCATATCCTGGCAGCATTGAGGTAAGAGTGGCAGGTGGCCTAGAATTAATGGGCAAATAAGAGATTGAACAGCCTCTCTCATTCAAGCACATGAGCCATATTTTGGAGGGAAGTAGAAAAAAAAAAGAAGAGAGTGCTAGTATTTGACAAAGTATTTTGACTTAATCTGGGGTAAATTTTTCATAGTTGAACATGTTCTTTTTGTGAGAGAACTAAAATCTAAATTATCCAGTATATAATAATAGAAAGATGATGTGCAAAGACTCTTCATTTCCTTGGTTACCTATTCTAAGACAGAGATAGAGACCAGAAGTTGGTTTGGAGGCAAAGATAAATGAAAGCCTTTCCAAGAACTGGCTAACAAACAGGATTCAGTGGAAAAGTTCAAAACTCTGCTCTTTGAGATACTATCTTTATGACCCTGGGAAAATGATTTATTCTCTTTAGGCCCATAAAGTAAGGGACTTAAATTAGATGACATCTAAGGTTTATTTCAGGTATAAATTATTGATCATATGTGAATTATAAATCAATCAATATTTGTTATGTGACAAACACCGTGCTAAGTGATAATTACCAAGAGACTGAAACCAAATAAAGATGTTAGTAGAGAGGACCACCAATTTACACATAATACTCCCACCTGCCAAAAAAATGCTAAGTCAGTTAAGTGGCACAATTAAAACAGCAAAAGCAATTATTATAGAATTGAAAGAAATGAAAAATAGGTAAGTGGACAACAATGAGACCCACAATGGCTCTAATGCAATCAAGACACCAGGTATATGAGAAATACATACCAGAAAATGAAAGAACATATGTATCTGATTGTTGACACACTCTTGGTGATCTTGGAAAAATCACAGAGAATATGACATTATTATAGGACTGGAGATCAGAACATGCCCAAATTTCAAAAACAGAGAAGAGAGCATATTCTTCATAGTAAAGGCCAGGGAATTTGATTTTATTTTTCTAGAAAAATTATAAATCATATTATTAAGTGGACAGTGGTTGAATCTTCAGAAAGGGAAATAGTCATCACTAAAAGACAATGTGATTATGTAGGACAGGTCATTCCAGTCTAAAGTTTGTTCATTTTCCATATGGTTATAAAAAATGTGAAGGGAATGCCATCAGATAGCATTTATTAAGAAACAATAAGATGTTGGGCACTGTGCTAGTCTCAGACTTGCAATGGAGAAGCATAGTCAGTATAAATTTCAGAAAATTAAAATGCTCTTTTATTGACCCCAAGCTTCTCATGAAAGGAAAGACCTATCTTTATAATACTAACAATTTACTTGTGCTGCTATATAGGATTGTGACATAGAGCACCAATGCCTCTGAAATAGTAAACATAATGATAACATAGTGGGCAATGGTGAGGTTCATAATGGGTGTTGTCAGGCTGTAGCCTATAAAGAAATAGGATCTCCAAAAAATAAGCATAAAGTTTTCCAACAGGGGAATATATAATAAGGAAAGATGTACTGGTCATGTGGTAAAAGAATACATGACAGATGGTCAGAGTGTCACTAAAAATTTTAGAAGTGCTTCAGCACAAGGGATAGTGTGCTGGAGCCAGCTCAAACCAGCTCAGAAGAGACAAATGTTCGATTTTCAGTTTGACCATTTATGCATCTGAAAATAGGCAAATGCTACAAATAAGGCTTGACTTACTGTGTTTCTGATTATCCAGACTTAAGGAAATGGTAGAGGAAATGTTCATTCAAATTAGACACAAAAGTGGGTTATGTATACACACATGTACATATATACATATATATGTATGTATGTGTGTATTTGCATATATATATATACACATACACACACACACACATGCATAGATATGTGTGAATGTGTGTGTGTGTGCTTATTTTACCAGAGACTTGGTTGTTCCACTTTTAAGAATATACTACTAGCTTACATAAACTTTTGGGAGAAGATGGACAAGTTCAGAGTTTTATCCTCGTCCCTCTCTATTCAACTTCATTTGGTTATCTTATCAACTCCCTTGGATTTAATTACCAGCTCTATGCCGACAAGTTTGAAATCTTCCATCCCTGCCTTAACCAGTCCAATGACCTTCTATATCCCATCTGGAGCTGCCTTTAATACATTGTAATAGTGATGAAATTTGAAGATCCCTTTGTATTGGAAAGCTGACAGGTGATCATCTGGACCTGGGCTGCTACTGCTGGACTGAAGACTGAACTGAGAATTGAGAAGAACTGAAAACTGACACAAAATTCTAACTTGTGGTGACAAGACTTCCAAGAGCCAGCTGGAGCTGTGGAAGAATGAGGAAGGATGACTCTGGTCCTGATATTTTGTACAAATGTTGTTGAGGCTTTGTTATTGTGTGTGAATGTTATTGTGGCTTTGTTAAGACTTGTCTTCCCAGGAACAGATGCTATGAAGGATTTGAGATGAACTGGACCCTGGGAGCTACAATGTGGAGAAGGAACTGCATGGACAACTGGACAAAGAACTGGGAACTGTCTGCCTTTAAACCCAGGTGACAGTTTGGTGGATTCTGGTAGGGACTACCTGCCTCAAGTCAAGATGAAAACACCTCTCCGTGAATACTGAGTAGTGACTGATGAAATGGGGTACTGAGTAGTAACTGATGAAATTGTTGCATCCCATGAGTGGAGCACTTAGAGTTTTGTACTTTGTGATTGAACTGAGGACTTAAAGATTTTGTGATTGACTAAATGAATGTAGTACCCATGGGTGGAGTGCTTTGTCTTTGTACTTTGTGTCCATTAAGAGGGCAAGCCTTCTTAAGGATGATTGAATGATTGAGTAACTAAATGACTGTACTATGTTAAAAATGATGTGGCTACTTCGGTGAAAATTGTGTGGCTATTTGTTGAGTTGTGACATGGTGAATGCTATACCTAGATTTTCTGTGAATGTTTTGCTCTGCTTTCTTACTGGATAAACAGAGAGTTCACTATACTATGTAATCACAACCTTGAAAGCTGTTCACAGCAGCATTCTTCTGGAAAGCTGCTTGTGCATGGTTTTACAAATAATAAAACTAAATGTAAAGTAGGTATCTTAAACTCAACATACCAAACAGAACTCATTATCTTTTCTCTTCAATCAGTTCCCTCTCCTGCCTTCTCTATTACCTTAGAGTAAAAAGAAGATTGGTGGGTCTCACTGCCCCAAGTCTTTCTCTACTCCAATAATACACCATTCAAACACCAAAGTGATTTTGCTAAATAAACCTCTATCCTGTACTCAATAAATTCCAGTGACTTTCTATGCCCACCAGGATCAAATATAAAATACTTCGTCATTGAAAGTCCTTCATAGCCTACCTCCTTCCATCTTCAAGTTCTAGAATTTTTTTCTAGCTGTCCCCAGTTTTGGAATGCTATCTCTACTCATTTCTACCTAGTTACTCCCCTTACTTCTTCTAAGCCCTAAATAAAATGGCAATTTTTACATGAAAGTTTTCCTGACTCCCTTTAATTTCAGTGCCTTTTATCTCAATTATTTCCTATTTATCCTGCATGTAGATTGTGTGTGCATATTTTCTTACTTGCTGTCTCCCCCTTTGTGAATTCCATGGCAGATCTTCTCTTTTCTCTCATTTTGTAGTGTATCCCAGTGCCTGGAATACAGTAGAAGCTTAATAAATACTTATTGGCCAACCAACTTAAAAAGATCAGATCAGATTGATAGTCATGGGTTATAGTCTTTGTCATTGGAGGGAACTCCTGAAACAGTGTTATCTCAAATATAGTTGGGCACGTGTAACTTGAAAGTCAAAACAAACAAACAAACAAATGAATGAAACAAGAACAAAAACAAAAATGGCAAACCCTACCACCTTCAAGCTGTGATGAAAAAAAAATATACAAGTAACCAGCTGAAAAACTAATGGTTTTAATACAAATATAAATATGTTGTGTGTATTTTGGAGCATTACAGATAGAAGTACAAAGGCAAATAGCTGATTTCAAGGTATCAAAGAGTGTCATGCGGAAGAGGCATTGGGCATGTTAACATCGTTACTAAATTCCAAAAGAATTGGTGTGATACTTATTAAATTTTCTCATTACACAAAGGAGGTATAAATAGTACAGTTCAGGATGATACAGTCTTTGGATACAGATTGATTCAGAGGTAAAGGCCCTGCTTTATGGGGTGCAGAGGAAATATGGTAGAACAGAAGCAGGAACTTTTCTGATCTTTTCCATGAATTCCATCAATAACCTAAGAAAGTGGATCTAAATGGATGTTAGAGTCACAAAATTCACTGGGAAACAGAGTGTAGCAGATTCCCAGTCCAGGAAAGCACCCATGTACGTCTGGGCATGGGAAGCACAGAGAAAGTAGGGGCTGCAGCAGTGTGGATCTGAAAGCAGAGCACAGCAGAGTGGGAGTGAGTGCCAGCCAGTGGATCCACCCAGTCCAAGGGTTATTTGCAGACATTTCACCATTGGCTAGAGAATAGATCAGAGAAAGTACAGGGCCAGCTGCAGCAGCTTCTCCTGGGGCTATCAGTCTACTGCCTGATGTCTAAAAATCACCTTCCTGAACTTCCAGGAGCCATGAGGGCAGAGTTAACCCTAGCTACTCTAATCTGCCTCCCCGACTTTGAAAACCCAGAGATTAATGGCCCATCCAGTCTAAAATCCTGAAACAATGGAAACAGCTTCAGACTTGGGAGTCCTAGAGGAAGGGTGTGTCTGAAGATGTACTGAGCCTGAAGTGAAGGACAGGAGGCTTCCCTGTAAGTCCCACCTCAGATGAGCAACAGTAGATCCCAAAGTCCAGGGGATGGAGCCAGCAAGCACTAATAACAGAAGCTCAGGTGTGCCTACCACCAGGGGAATCTTCAGACACCAGCACTGCCAGCCAACAGCTGCTGAGCCTGTCTGAACTGTAGCCCAGATACAGAGTTAGAAAACTGAAGTGGCCAGACCACCTCTCCATCACTTATTACTCTGTGAGCCTCAGGGTAACACAGGTGAAGCACTGAGAGTCCTGACCTTGTCCTTAGTCTAGACATGCAGAGGATACAGTACACAAAGTTGAAAAACAAACCCTTACCTACCAGCCAAAAAAGAATGGGTCAGAGCCATCTGTATGCCAGAAGCCAAAATCCACTCTAAAAATTAAGGATATAAGCTATCACAATGGGCAAGGAGGAATCTTTGAAATAAAGAACAAATTAAGAGGACAACAATTACAAATTCAGAGGACAACATATTCATACCTGAGACTACAGCAGCATATATGAATGAGGAGCTCAAGAAAGATTTTAAAAGCCAAATTAAAGAGTCAGGAGACAAATTTAAATCTACACTGATCAAACTGGGAAAAAAATCTCCCTGAAGAAAACAAATCCTTAAAAAGTAAAATTTGTGAACTGGGATGAGAGGTTCAAAACTCTAACAAGAGAAAATGCCTCCCTAAAAAAAGGAGCTTCAAAAACTAAACAAGGAAAATAATTAAATAAAAATTAGAAAAATTAGAATCAGTCAAAATGAAACTAAGGACTCAATGATGCATCAGGAGTCAGAAAAAAAACCATAAATATTGAAAAATTAGGTGGAGCCAAGATGGCGGCGTAGAAGCAGCAAGGATCAGCAGCTCATGCATGGCCACCTTAAATACACATAAAATCAATAAATTTTACAGCTCCAAAATCCATGGAACTGCAGAAAACATGTCCCCGCTGAAGGCAGTTTGGCAGGAGGAACCCATCGCAGCAGGTCTGGAGCCAATGCCAGCAAACGAGGCCTGACCCCAGGGCAGTGGGGAATTACTGAGAGTCTTGGCGCTGACATCAGGCTACATACTCAGAGCTTACAAATAACAAACCTCCACCCCACAAGCTAAAACTCCAGTACCCCAGACTTGGATATCCACTCCAAATTCCAGGAAAAAGGCATTCACAATGGGGAAGAAGGAAACTACAAAGGCTCGGACCATCAAATCCTTTTATA
>CM053596.1:119551628-119573322 GCA_028646575.1 Pseudocheirus occidentalis
GGGTGGGGAATGGGGAGGAAGGGGAGAAAAATCTATAACTGAAGTGACTATGGAACAGAATCTTGTAACCTAAAAGTGAACAAACAAGTTAATTTAAAAAATAATAATAATAATAAAATTAAATTAAATTTTAAAAAAAAGTTTGAAAAGTTAGAAGAAAGGGTAAAATATCTCACTGAAAAAACAACTGACCTGGAGAATAGATCCAGGAGGCATAACCTAAGAATTATGAATTATTGGTCTACTGTAAAGCCATAATGAAAAAAAAAACAGCCTGGACAACATCTTCCAAGAGATTGCCAAGAAAATTGTCCTAGATTCAGAGGGTAAAATAGTTAGTGAAAGAATTCGCCAAACTCCTCCTGAAAGAGATCCAAATTGAAAATTCCAAGAAATACAGTAGCCATATTCCAGAACTGCAAGATCAAGGGAAAATACTGCAAGCAGCCATAAAGAAACAATTCAGATATCATGGAACTACAGTCAGGATTACACAGGACCTAGCAGTTTCAACATTAAGAGATTGGGGGAAGGGGAGCAGAGAAAAAATAGCAATAGTAGCTCCCACATAACCACCTCAAATACCCATAAAATGTGATGCTAAACAACATTTTAGGGCTCCAGGACTCACAAACTTACAGAAAAAGACATCTCCTGCTGAAGGCAGCCTGCAGGTGAGAAAGGAAGGGCTCATCACAGCAAGTTGGGAGACAAAACCAGGCTGGTCTGAAACTGCAGCTTGGCCCTGGGACTGCCAGGAGAAGACACAGCTGGAGCCTTCAAGATGGTGGATCAGAGGCAGTTGTGGTGATTTCAAGAATTTCTAAGCCATAAGAAATAAGGACTAAGTGAAAAGTTAGTAGAACTCAGCTAAATTTGGGAGGGAGGGTCCAGAGAACCTGCCTCCAGGGCAAGGAAGAGCAGAAGTGGAGGCCCTGAAGCCACTTCTGCATGACTCCTTGAGAAGCTCCTGGCCTTCAGATTGCAGAGGGGCCAAGCAATCATTCAGACTCTAAGTTCTCTGGCTTTGAGCTGCCAGGCTTGGAATTTTGGTCTTGGGGGGGGTGGTCCCGGGCTGTGTTTTCAATAAGCCAAAGCTTGTGGGGGCTGCAGCAGCCTCCTAATAGCTCTGGCAGCTAAGAAAACCCAAGCAATTAGGGACAGAGATTTCCCCTCTAGAAGCAGAGTTCCACAGAATGAAAAAGTCAAGAAACTGAATGGCAACTTGAGCAGGCAAAGGAATCAAAATAAGAATAGCAATGCAACTTTAGATTCCTTTTTTGGGGGGCAAAAAGGATGAAAGCATAGAATAAGAGGAAGACAACACAGTCAGAACTCCCACAACAAAAGTTTCCAAGAAAAATGTAGACTGATTATCTGCCGCAGAGCAGCTTAAGAAGGATTTTGAAAACCAAATAAGAGAAGTGGAGGAAAAATTGGGGTGAGAAATGAAAATGATTTAATAAAATCATGAAATAAGAGTCAAGAACCTGACTGAAGAAAATGACACCTTAAAAATAGATGAACTCAAATGGCAAAAGAGACCCAAAAAGGCAGTGAGGAGAACATTGCCTTAAAAGGTTGAATTTGCCAGATGGAAAAAGAATCATGAAAGCTTTCTGAAGACAATAATTCTTTCAGAATTAGAGTGGAACAAATGGAAGGAAATGAATTTATGAGAAATCAAGATACTAGTAAAGAGATCCAAACAAATTAAAAAGTAGAAGGCAATGTGAAATGTCTCCTTGAAAAAAAAACACTGACCTGGAAAATAAATCCAGGAGAGACAATTTAAAAATTGTTGGATTATCTAAAAGCCATGATGAAAAAAGTAACCTAGAAAGCATCTTTCAAGAAATTCTCAAGGACAATTGTCCTGATATTTCACAACCGGAAGACAAAATAGAACTTGAAAGAATTCACCAATCACCTCTTGAAAAAGATCCCCAAAAGAAAACTCCTAGGAATGTTATAGCCAGGTTCTGGAGTCACCAGATCAAGCAGAAAATATTATGAGCTGCCAAGAACAAACAAGTTGAACACTGGGGAAAAACAATTAGGATAACTCATGATCTAGCAGCTTCTATATTTAGGGACTGAAGGGCCTGGAATATGATATTCCAGAGATCCAGGTAGGTAGGATTAAAACCAAGAATCACCTATCCAGCAAAATTGACTATAATGTTCCAGGGGAAAATATGGTCTTTCCATGAGTTGGAGGATTTTCAATCATTCTTTCTGAAAAAAAAAACAGATGATAATTGTAACTTATGAAACTTTTCTCAGTACAGGGATAGGTGAAGGGAATGCAAATGTGTATATATATATATACATATATATGCATATATATTCATACACATATGTCTATATATGAAGGTATATGTATGCATATGAATACATATATGAGTATGTGTATATGTCTACATAGAGGGCACAAGATGAATTGAATAGGAAGGGATGATCATTAGAAAGGTGGAATTCTGAGTTGGGAGAGGAAAAGAATGAAAGGAGACCAGGAAAGACAGAATGAGGTTAATCATTTCATATAGAAGAGGTAAGGGATAACTGTTGCAATGGACAGGAAGAACAGGAAGGCAAAAAGTAAAGTGTCAACCTTACTCTCATGGAATTTGGCTTAGGGGAGGACTGACATAAACTCTAAACTGAATATCTTGCCACACAGGAGAGTGGGGAGGGATAGTGTTGAGTAGTGAGATGATGGAGGGGAGGGTTACTGGAAGCACACACTTTTGTATAGGGATTGGCATAGGGAAGGGGTTACAAGAAGGGGAGTGCGGGATAGGAAGGAGGGACATATAATCAGTCTCCCACAGTATGTCTATTGTGGAGATGCTCTACATAGCTACATATGTACAGGCTTTATTGAATTGCTTGTTTTTCTAGGGGGGGTGGTGACAAGGGAGGAAGGGAAAGAATCTAGAATTTAAAGTTCTATAATCAAATGGTTCTATAATCGTGAATTCTATCAAACATATAAAGAACAATTGATTACAATACTTTACAAACTATTTGGGAAAATTGGGAAAGAAGGAGTGCTACCAAATTCTTTTTATACCACAAATATGGTACTGATACCTAAATCAGGAAGAGACAAAACAGAGAAAGAAGATTATAGACCAATATCCCTCATGAATTTTAAATAAGACATTGGCAAAAAGTCTACAACAACTTGTCACAAGAATAATAAAATTTGATCAGGTAGGATCTCTTCCAGGAATGCAAGGATGGTTCAATATTATGATAACCATCAGTATAATTTTTCATATCAGCAAAAAACTAGCAGAAACCATATGATTATCTCAATAGATGCCAAAAAGTGTTTTGAAAAAATAAAGCACCCATTCCTATTAGAAACTATAGAAAGTATAGGAATAAATAGAGTCTTCTTTAAAATAATAAGTATCATCTATTTAAAGCCATCAGCAAGTCTTTCCTGTAATTGGGATAAACTAGAAACATTTCCAATAAGATCAGGGGTGAAACAAGGATGTTGACTATCACCACTCCTATTCAATCTGGTACTAGAAATGTTAGCAGTAGCAATAAGAGAAGAAAAAGAAATGGAAGGAATCTAATTAGGCAAAGAAGAGACTAATCTATCACTCTTTGCAGATGATATTATGATATGCTTCGAGAATCCTAGAGAATCAAGTAAAAAAAAAACTACTAGAGGCAATAAACAAATTCAGCAAAGTTGCAGGATATAAAATAAACCCATACAGATCCTTGGCATTCATATATATATATTCCTTTTTCTTCCCCAATAGTGGGTTTATTGCCATCTCTGGAGGCTTTGTTGCAGAGAGCTGAGCCAGACGTTCAGGGATGTGAGCTCTTTTCCTTGGGATCCTCCATGTAGCCAAAGGCTGCTCAAGGTTTTCAGTGATGGGGTCTCTTCCATGTGGAGATAGCTGAGTCAGACCTTCAGGGCAAAGGGCTCTTCCATGTGGCAGATAGGTGGTTGAGGTCTTCATGGGTGGGAGCTCTTTCAATTGGGTTCTTCCATGTGACTAATGGCTGATTGTGGTGTTCAGGGAGGGGGTTTTTCTGTATGCAGATAGCTGAGTCTGACCTTCAGGGAAAGGGGCCCTTCCTGTGTAACTTAGATTGAGGCCTTCAGGGGTGTGGGCTCTTCCACAAGACAAATAGCTGATCAGGATCCTCAGGGGTAAGGGCTTACTTCTCCAGGGGCATGTAGTTGAGAAGCTTCTTTATCAAGTCTTCATGGCCCATCAGCATTTCGCAGCAGTTGTAGCACTTCAGATTAAGTGAGTCCAGGACATCCCTTCCAGTGTCCTCCCCTTGAAGCAGTGCCAGGTAGGCCTTCCACATTGCCCATGATCTTGCCACACATGAAGCAGTGCACCATGATGATTGTGGGAAGCGCAAGGAGGGAAGTGGCACCAGAAGCAGGCAAATCCTTAGATGTCCCTCATCTTCTATTCATATGTATTTCTAATGAAATACAACAACAAGAGATAGAAAGAGAAATCCCATTTAATGTTATTGTAGACATTGTAAAATATTTGGGAATCTACCTGCCAAACAAACCAAGGACCTATATGAACAGAACTACAAAACACTTTTCAAACCAATAAAATCAGATCTAACTAACTGGAAAAACATCAGTTGCTAATGGCTGGGTCAAACTAATATTATAAAAATGACAATTTTACCTAAACTAAATCACATATTTAGTTCCATACCAATCAATCTGCCAAAAACTTACTTTATAGTGCTAGAAAAAATAGTAACAAAACTTATTTGGAAGAAACAAGGTGCAGAATAACAAGGGAATTAAAGAAAAGAAATGCTTTGGAAGGTGGCCTAGCTATACAAGATTTTAATCTGTATTTGTAACTCCATGCATGAGTAGCTTCCCCAAAGAATGCTACTGTGAACAACTTTTAAGGTTCTGATTACACAATATAGAGAACACTCCATTTATTCAGTTACAAATCAAGGCAAATTTTATCAGAAAATCAGGGTACAGTATAATATTCACAAAGTTACATCTTATCACAGAAAAATCACAATATAGTGTTCACAACAACTTGACATTAGACTGGTCACATAGTTTTCACCGAAGAGGCCACAGTATTTAGAACAAAGAACAAAAGAATAATCATCTGGTTTCCCTAAGGAGAAAACCCTCCTTAATCATTCGATCATTCCACAATACAAGTCAGTCTTCCACTCATGGGGCAATCATAAGTTAACTTAATCAGTCACTTATCCAGATTCACAATTAGTAATTAACATTAATCACTAAATACAATCATTAGAAAATTACACAAACACTCCACCCCTAGGTGTCTAGTAAACTTCAATTTCATCACATGTTCAATATCAAAGGATAGACCTTTTCTTCATCTTGCCTCAGGGTATTTTCTCAGATTCTCTGGATCCCCATCCATGGTTCCAGCGCCTATGTGAATCCACCACCAAACAGTTACCTGGATTAAGAGGTAGACAGCTCCCAGTTCCTTGTCCAGTTCTCCAGGAAGTTCCTGGTACACACTGAAGTTCACAGGGTCCAGCACATCTAAAACCTTCACTACTTCTGTTGCCAGGAACTCAATGATCAATCAAGCCACAAAGAAACAAACCCTTATCTTGGTCATGCTTCTTCAGTCTTCCAGTAGTTCAGCAGGCCCTAGGACCCAGAAGAAATCTCAGCCTTCCAGGAAGCAGCAGTGACTTCAGCCTTCCAGGAAGCAACAGCCACTTTGGCCTTGACCAGATTCTGGTCTCATAGAAAATATCTACTCAGTTCTCAGTTCAGTAGCAGCCAAGCTACCAGATGCTGGAACAATTTTGCTACTTCCACCAGGAGTAAAAATTCTTGATTCTGGTTGTCTGTCCTTTGGAGCTCTTCTTAAACACACACACACACACACACAGACAGACAGACACACACACACAGACACACACACACTCTTTGGCTTCCTTTCTCAGCCAATCCCTTCCTGTTATGTCAGCAACAGGAGACAGAATTCACACCTTCTGTTTCTTTTGCAGAAGTAATTAATTACCATATAGTATTATAAAGCAGCAGTCATCAAAACTACTTGGTTCTGGCTGAGGAATGGAGTAGTGGATCAATAGAATACATTGGATACACAACACTCAGCAGTCAATGACTATAGCAATCTACTGTTCAATAAACCCAGAGACCCTATTTTTGGGATAAGAACACACTATTTGACAAAAAACTGCTGGGAAACCTGTAATATATTATGGCAGAAACTGGGCACAAACCAGTATCTAACACCATTTACCAAAATCAAATCTAAATGGATGTGTGATTGAGGTATAAAGGGTGATACTGTAAGCAATCTGGCAAAGTGATGACTAGTTTACCTGTCAAATTCAAGGCGAAGGGAAGATTTTATGACCAAACAAGATTTACAGAGCATTATATATTGTGAAGTAGATAATTTTGATTACATTAAACTGAAAATTTTCTCTACAAAGAAAGCTAACATAACCAAGATTAAGAGGAAGTGGAAAATTGGCAAAGAATTTTTCTAATCAGTTTCTCTTAAGAAGCCACATTTCTAAAATATACAGAGAATTGAGTAAAATCTATCAGAATATAAGTAGACAAATGGTCAAAGGACACAAAGAGGCAGTTTTCAGAGGAAGAAATGAAAAATATCAATAAGCATGTGAAAAATGCTCTAAATATCTATTGGTTAGAGAAATACAAATCAAAATCACTCTGAGGTACCACATCTCACCAGTCAGATTGGTTAAGATGACAAAACAGGAAAATGATAAATAATGGAGAGGATGTGGAAATACGGGAACACGAATGCTTTGTTGGTGGAGTTGTAAACTGATTGAACCATTCTGGAGAGCAATCTGGAACTATGCCAAAGGGGCTATAAATAAGTGCATATAACCTTTGATCCAGCAATACCACTTCTAGGGTTCCATCCTGAAGAGATCATAGAAGGGAGAGGAGGCCCCATATTTACAAAAAATATTTAAAGCAGCTCTTTTTGTGGTGGCAAAGAGTTGGAAATCAAGGGGATTCTCATCAATTGGGGAATGGCTAAACAATTTGTGGTATATGAATGTAAAGGAATACTACTGTACCATAAGAAATGAGGAGCAAATAGACTTCATAATAACCTGGAGAGACTTATATAAACAGGTGCTGAGGGGGAAGAGCAGAACAAGGAGCAATTTGTACACAATCACAGACAATGTATGCTTGATGACCAGCTTTGATAGACTGAGCTCGTCTCTGAAATGCAAGGTTATAGGACAACTCCAAAAGCCTCATGATGGAAAGAGATGTCCACTTCCAGAGATAGAACTACAGAGTTAGAATGCAGATTGAAGTAAACTACCTGCTCTCTTTTTCTTATTTTGTTTGCTCTTTTCCACTGTTCATTCCTTCAGTTATACTCTTTCTACACAGCCTGACTAATGTTTAATGTGAAGGTATTTGCAGATCCTATGTTTGCTAGTATGCCACCATGGAGATTGATGGAGGCTAGAGAGGAGGAGAAATTTGAAACTCAAGGGAATGTGAAACTGAATCTTGTAAACTAAAAGGAAACACATAAATTAATAGAAAAAAAGAAAAAAAAGAGCAGGCTTTTTGAGCCCACATGGGTCCCTCCAAGTCTTTAGGTGTGGCCCTTTGACTATGGCCCAAACATAAAAACATTCCCTTCACAAAAGTATTTGTTCTGTAAAACTTGGACTTGATCAAAAGGCTGCACCCAAGGACCTAGAAGGCCACATGTGGTCTGGAAATCACAGGTTCCCTAACCTTGCAATAGAATATTGGGGCAATTCTAATGCAATAAACTTTAATACAAACAAATATAAAATATTACTTGTTAATTGCAAAGATCAGTTTTCACAATTACAAGATAATAGCAGTTGTCTAAAAGATCCGGGGATTTTTATAAATGATATAGTTCATATGAGTCACTGTTACAACATGGTAGCCAAATATCTTAGCCTATATTAAGACAGGCCTAACATCTCATTTTGAGAAGATAATGGTGCCAATGTATTGTATTGATCAGATCACATTTTGAGTATTTCTTTTTTTTTTTAGTTCAGGGTGTCACATTTTAAGAACATTGGTGACAAGAGGATGAACATATTGGTGAAAAGTCTTGGCATCAGGTCATAAGTAGATTGGTTGAAAGAATTTGAAGAATAAAAAGATTAATGAGGACAGACTAGCTTTCTTCCTGTATTTGAAAGATTGTCATGGTAAAAAGGCATTAATTAAATTTATTCTGTTTGACCCCAGAGGACAAAACAGAATACAACTGCATAAAAGTAGTAGAGAGGCAGATTGAGGTTTAATGAGAGGAAAATCTTCCTAATAATTATAACTATCAAAAAATAAGATGGACTTTTAAAGGACGTAGTAGAGTTCTCCTACCAGAGTCACTTGAGCCAAGACAAGACAACTATTTGTCAATTATGCTATAGAGGGAATTCCTCTTTAGATTTAAAGTCAGTAACAATTGAATTTGAATGCCTTATCTTGTATTAAAAATATGTGTGACAGTGGGGAAGTTTCATAATCCCTGTTTGTAATTAGGGGGCACAGGGGAAAGATTGCTGGGTCTGGAGTCAGGAAGACCTGAGTTCAAATCCAGCCTCAGACATTTAGTAGTTTTGCTACCCTGGTCAAGTCACTTAACCTCTGTTTGCTTCAGTTTCCTCTAATGTAACATAATAATAGCACTTACCTCCAAGGTTTATTATGAAGATAAAATGACATAATATTTGTAATGACCTTAGCACAGTGCCTGGCACATAGTAAGCATTACATAAATGTTAGGCATTATTATTAACCTCTTTCTGCGATCCAGTTTACTCTTCTGTACAATATGTACAATTAGAGTACCTATCCCAGAAGGTAAATGTTAAGGATAAAATGACACAATGTATTTTGAATGCTTTAGAGACATTAAAATACTATTTAAGTATGAGGTAGTATTGTTATAAAATATTATTATCTCTCAATAATATAGACTTTGAAGTTAAAAGGAACCTTCACAATATACCAGTATGAAATTATATTGGTGTATTTTGAAGGTCTCTTCTAGCTTTATATGCCATGATCCCATGATTATTTATTTTAGTATATTACCAAAATCCATTCTAGCTGTATATCCTATCATCCTATCATTATTTTGTCTTGTCTCTTAATTTTCACACAGTCTGTGAGGTTTGAAAATTAAGGTTATGTGATGTCTGATGAGGTCATGGTGAATTTCTACCTAAAGCAGGGTCAGTCTAATATTTCTCATGAGGCTTCATTCATTCCCTTAAAAAAAGTTTTATCTCAGTAGTTGCTCAAGTAATAATACCTGAAATAAGGGGAAAGTTTTCTTATTGAATTGAAACTTAGATGAAAAGCAGCCAATTAGAGCCAGTATAAATAAAAGCCCTACGAGGCTTGGGGGAAAGTTACTAATGAGGTACATTTGGGATAAGTGAGTCTGACATTTTTTTGTGTGTATTGATGCTGTGAAATCATATTGAAAGCAAGGTTTTCACATTTACAGATGATATTAAATTGGCAGGAACAGAAGATAATGAGCAAAAATTCAGGTGGACACAAAAAGGCTTAGATTATTTAAGTACCTACACTTATGTAGTTAAAAGCAAATAAATGAAATTGAGGAGGATGTGAAAAGAAAAAAAACTGTTAAAATTGGGGGATGGGGAGAAAAGAAAAGAAAAAGAGAATTAATTATGGAAAAATCCTGTAGTCCTTGAACCAGAAGTATAAAGCTGGAACTTTAGAACATTAGAAAGAGATAATATTAATTGAGAATGGTGACAGTCATTTCCTTAGACAACTTCCATTTTCTTTCTTACCAGAATTGTTCTGTTCATGAAATTTCTTCCTTGAGAACTTCCAGCTTCCACCTATCAAAAAATGGCATTTTAATACATGATACTTATCTTTTTCTCTCAGAACCCTTTGAAATTTGTCCTCCCTATATGTCATATTCATGTCAGGCCATGCCTGGATTTCTTCTCCCAGCAAGAGTAATCGCTTCAACATGAGATTCCCATCATTTTAACCTTTGCAACAAGTGTCTTTTCTTGGTAAAAAATTAATCTAGAACAGGTTTATTTGTTCTACTACTTTGTGAAGGATTAAACTGTCACTAAAGTGAGTAAAGGAATTATTAGCTCCTTTTTGGGGGGAAGAGGGTTGAGTGAGAAGCAAGGAAGGGACAGAAAGGATAGAAATAGAGACAGAGACCTTCAATGTCTAAATGATTAAAGAAATCTGACAAAACCACTATATGAGGCCTCTGTGAAAGTCTCATGATCTATGTCATAAACTCCTCATCTCTTCTCTCATTTTGATCAGATGGTCTATAGTGTTTTTCAAATACTATGTTACCTTTGTTTTTTCCTCAATAGGCCTTTACATAAATGTTCTCTGGATCTACCTCTTTCTAATGTTTGTATTATCTCTTTCAAATGTTCATTTTGGCTCTTTGACTTCTTCATAAAATAGGGAACTGATCAGTAAGATCACTGCTTTTATTAACATATGGTTGCCCTAATTCAGTCCCTTGTGTGGATTTTGAAACATGTATATGTATGTTGTATGAATGATTTCCTTTCTACATTGAAAAAAACTTTTTAATTAGTTGCTACAAATTAGCATATGTACACATGACCTCAATGACTTAATCTTATTATTTTTCCTTTCTGGTTGCATTTGAGTACGACAATAATTTCCCTAAGTCTCCAGGGTAGGGAGAGCCTCAGTGGCCTATTCTCCCCATACAAGTTAACATGAAAATAGGAACACATGATAAACTTTTGTCTCTACCTCTGTTTATCTGTCTGTCTGTCTCTTTCTCTCTCTATTTCTCTCTTGTATCTGTTCTTTCCAGTAATAACTGAAGGAGAATTGGAAACAACATGGACTAGACTATGACTGTGTGATTTTTTTAAAGGTCAAGAGATCACCAGAGGTCCAGGGTCTAAAGTCCCTACCAGAGTTTGTAGTCAGCTAAACTTAGTGAGAAACAAAGTCCCAAGTGACCTGCAGGATCCAGTTTTCCAAGATATTTACACGAAGATGTTGGTTTCTGCCAACAAGGGAATGATTTCTTCCACTGGCAATTCTACATGTGGAAATAAGAATTGAATGTTAATTTATAGCATCCTACTTTAATTTTGAGCTGACCTTGCTAAAGAACTGAGGTGATATACTGCAAAATATGGCCCAATTCCAGGAGATATATTTGTACTTTTATAATTTTTAGGTATAGGTATGTGTATATGTATGTGTATAAGTGTATGTGTGTGTGTATGTATATATCTATGTATATATGTAATTAGCAACTATCCTTTGGTAAAAGTTCATTGATGTTTACTAGTTAGATTGTACTGGGATGTTGATGAAAGCTATATATGATATCGAGGAAAGATTAATACTAATTAGAAAACTTTGAAAAGATAAATGTACAATTGATATCAGTATAAACAGTCCAAGATGAGCACTTGGACTGAAAGCATTTGAAAGAAACTTCTAATCCCTCATGAGTAACTTCAAGGGGAAATGTAGCCTTGCTCTGGGAACCTAAGTTGCTTGTGAAAGTAGGAGCTGGGATAAGGACACCACCTGTTCCCTGCTGAATTTGCAAGAGTTACACTTAGAGTACATTTTCCTAGCATTCAATATTTTGAAAAATCATCAAAACATTTGCTATTTTTAGCATGTGCTATCCCTTCTGCTCTACATTATTTGACAAAACTATTAGCAATGGCTCAGCAATCACATTTCACATATGCTGGAAATTTCTCCCTATCTTTTAACTTGTGTTTGGCGAAGAAGGCAATGTGTTTCTTGAAGAACTACTCATGTTCCTTGGGATTTGATGCATTATTATATTGATTTAAATGCCAGGGAGACTTCTTTGTATTGTATCCTAGAGGCAAAAAGGAGTTTCTAAAGCTTTTAAATAGGACTGTAACGTGGTCAGAATTTTGCTTTACTTATATCAATTGGAAAGGTGTATGGAGGAATGATTAGAAAGCATAGAGCCTATCAGGGGTGAGGAACCTGCAGCCTTGGTGCCACATGTGGCCCTCTAGGTTCTCAAGTGTGGCCCTTTAACAGAATCCAAACTTCACAGAACAAATCTCTTTAATAACAGGATATGTTCTGCAAAACTTGCACTCAGTCAAAAGGCTTCACCCAAGGATCTAGAAGACCACATGTGGCCTTGAGACCACAGGTTCCCCACCCCTGGTCTAGATGCTTGAAGTCTAATTAGACAGCTATAGCTATAATATAGCTAATAAATAATAATGATCATAAATAACATTATGGCTGAGGTATGAGTAGAATGTGAGATATCTTAAAGATATAACACTGACAGAATTTTAAATCTAAGTTTTTTAAAGGAGGTTGAAGAGCATGTTAAGATGACTGAGTTTTTGTGCCTGGGTAACTTGTAGGACTTTAAAGCCCTTAACAAGAAGAATGAATCTGGGGAAAATAGTTTAAAAATATATTTTAAGTTTGAGATTTTCATGGGGTATCTTAACCTCACCGCTGAGAGTATCTCTGTGACAATGGGCAAGCCACTTAAACCATCTCATCTGTGAAATGATGGATGGAGAATGGCCTAGGTAATCTCTGACGTCTCTTTGACTTTTGAATCAATGGTCCTTTTGCTAACCAACTGGCTGGTGTATGAGAAAGACTTGAGGGAAAGGTTAGGTCAAATCTTCATCTATAATTATTCTTTGGTGGTGCTCAATTGTTTAGTCAAATATTCTGGGATCTAAAGAGAATCAAACTACATAATCAAAGGTGGATTCATTTTTTTTAATTTTTATTTTATTAAATTTGTTTATCTACTTTTAGTTTACAACATTCAGTTCCACAATCCCTTGAGTTCCAAATTTTCTCTCCCTCCCTCTTCTTCTTCTTCACCCCCATGGCAGCATGAAATCCAGTATAGGCTCTATACCTTCACATTAAGCATTAGTCAGGTGGTAAAGAAGAGTTATAACCAAAGGAGTGAACAATGAGAAAGAGGGAATGAAACAAAACGAAACACAAAAGAGAGAAAGCAGTTTGCTTCAATCTGCATTCAGACTCTGTAGTTCTTTTCTGTGGATGTGGATATCCAAAGGTAGATTCTTTAAAGTACATAATAGTATGCTTGACTCCTAGCAAAATCTAATGTCTCATTCAAAGTAACAATCTTGAGAGATAAATGCTATTGTTACCCTCACTTTACAGATGAGAAAAATGAAGCAATCAGGTGCTAAGACCAACTTGGCATGCATTAATTGGTATATAGTATGAAAAACTTAAAAAAGGAGATATTACATTGTAGACCTATTTCAGTTATTTCAGAATTATGTTTTTGTGCAATGAGTTAGTTGATACTGGAAGGAACAGTTAATTAGAAGAAAAGATATGGTGAGAAAAATCATTGGATTTTCCAGGTGATCTTGTTCAAACAATTTATTGACCCCAAGAAAAAAATAAAAATGAGTAACACAGAAAATATAAAGTCATTATCTGTGTCACAATATTTTAGTGAAATCTAATCAATATAATCTAGTTTCTACATAAGACAAAAGAATCAAGCCAGCAACAACAAGCAGACAGACTCCTTGCAAAAAGGAATGACTGCTAAGCATGAGTTCCAGAGTACAAATTAGAGCAATTTAATTTAGAGTACAAGATTATTGGTCAAATGTTAGAAGAGAAATAGATGGAAGACACATTTGTATTACTAAAAATATAGGAGAACAGTTGAGAAAAATACAGTGCTAGAGAATTTACCATCAGGTTCACTCAAACCATACAATGTAAAGAGGAAGTTCAGATAAAATTAGGAAAACAACAATCATTGGAAATGCATAAATACCAACAACTAGTATTCTGTTTTTAAAACACCCAAAGATGACCTAAAGATAACATCAACAATTAACTTATTGAATTGTGTTTCATTTCTATAAATCACAACTTTGTGTTCAGTTGTGTTTGACTCTTTGTGACTCCATATGGGTTTTCTTGGCAAAGATACTGTCATTGTTTGTAATTTCTTACTCTAATGGATTAAGGCAAATAGAGGGCAAGTGTCTTTCCCAGAGTCACACAAGTAGCAAGAATCTTAGGCTGAATTTGAACTAAAGTCTTTCTGACTCTAGGCCTGGTACTCTATATACTCTGCCACCTAGCTGCTTCCAAGGTAAACAAAGGTAAGTGATTTGCCAAGAGTCACACAACTAGTAAATGTCTGAGGCCTCTAAATCATTACGAGAATAGCTTATTCTCACGTAAAGAGTATCTATCCATGATGAAAATATGAGAATTATTAACTTTTCATACATAATTTTCTTTACTCTCACAGAAAATTCCCTAATCAGAGTCTAAGCAAGGGAAAAGAAATTTATGATACTATCAAGGGTCTCTATGAAGATGGCATGATAGATTCATCTGTGGAAGATTATGCAACTTCATCTGTGAAATCCACATAAATTCAAATGATTTTAGTTTAACTAGTCATATGGGGAAAAAAGTAAATAAGTGATGAATAAATGCAGACTAGAATATGATATGTGACTTAATGATGATCCTGTTTAAATGGTTCATTAATTAATTTACTATTCAATGTCATTCAAAAAATATTAAGTACCTAATATGTACTATACAATGCACACTTTGATCTGTCTATCTACTTTCTATTGATCCATATATATATATCTACCCACCTACCTATTTATCTAACTAAATTTGGGCATGTCCTACAGACAGAATTGTATATGATTATAGATGGAACACATTTGGGAAACTACAGTGCTTCCAACGGTTCTAAGCTCATCTCTGTTTTAAAAGCCTTTTTTCTTGACACTAATTTTCTTCCTGTGATGAAATATGACAATTAATCTAGGAACATTCTCTTTCTACAAGAATAAAACTAAAAGTAACATAGAGTATTGTGGGGTTTAGGAAATGCCAACATACTAACAATTATAAGTTTTATAAAAAGTAATATAAATCAGATTATTAAGATGTGTTATCAAGGAAAAAAAGAAATCAACAAAGTACATATTGCTAATAAGAGATAACAGGTCCCTAAATGATTCCATGGTTAGCCTTATATATTAATAGAACTAAAGTAAGTATCATTATATGGATCATCTATGGAAGATTTATGGGTGGAGGGAGGAGGATGAAAGAGAAATATAGACACAAAGTTAAAAGAATGCAAAGTTTTGGAGAAGTGGTGGCTCACATAGATGGAGGAGATACCTATGGATGCCACAAATTTTTCTTAACAAAGGAAGTTAGAGGTTTTCTGTGCTCCTCCTTAATATGACTACAGATGTAATTGCATGACTTTTGGTTGTGAGTGCTATAATTATTTAAGATATTGACAAGATGGAGTATGTATGATAAAGGATCTGGGAATAACCTATGAAAATCATTTTTAAATAGCTGATTATATTTGACTGAGAGAAGGAAAACACAAATTCATAAACAACAAAATAAGTATTTTAAGTTTTTTAAAGGATATCATAAATAAATAGCTTCTTTTACCAATATAATTAGTGTCAGGGGAAGTGTAGAAGCAATGGAAGGGATCTAATGACATAGGAAAATGTTTCTAACAATAACAACTCCCAGGGTGGAATGAACCGTCTCAGGAAATATGGAGTTTCCATCACTTGAGGGCTTCAGGTGTGTGTGGGGTTGGGGGAGCAAACGGGGTGCAGGGTGGAGATAGACAACTATATGGATTTTTATATATGGGATTGTTCTTCAGGTGTGAGACAAGGCAATTTCTGAAATTCCTTCTAAACTCTCTAATTTCATGATTCTCTTCAATCCATTCTCTTATGGACTAAAAGAATGGGAATCCCAATCTGAAATAATACCAAAAATGTGAACTTTCTGAAAAGACTTGCATCAATTCATCATCTACATAATTGAGGCTAATGATTAGGATCTGTCACAATGTTTTGAAAGTACATTTTATAAATATTTATAAATTATCTTAATATGTATTTATAGAAGACAAGTTTAACATAATTTTACATGGAAATAGATAAATATTTGTGGCTGTTGTGAGAGGTAAAGTTTCACATTTCAATGACTAGATTTCTGAGCTGATTGTGGGGTGAGGTGGGTTGTTTAATCAATATTTAGAGAAATCAACAATATAACTCAGTGGTCAATAATAGTTACTATAAATAAGTCACAGTACTAGGCACTAGTGACACAGGTAAAAATGAATAGTTTCTGTTTTCAAGAGTTTTCCATTCTTCTTGAACACTATCCTGTTTCATTGAATCACTGAACTTTATTGTTTGTTTTCTTTCTTCACACACACTTCAAAAATATATTCAACATATTTTCTGCCTGGATTTTCAAGGTGAAAGAAAGCTGAAGAGAAAGTATTAGAGAAATGTGTGTTTTCTCACAAAATGAAAATAGTCCAGGACATGCCTTTAAATTAACAAAAATACTATTCTGCTATAGATAGACAGACAGACAGATAGATATAAATATAGGTGTAGATATGGATATGGATATAGATAGATATAGAGATAAAGAGAGCTAGAGCTAGAGCTAGAGATAGATGTGGATGTGGATGTGGATATGGATGTGGATATAGACGTGGATGTGGATGTGGATGTGGATGTGGATATAGATATAGATTAGATATAGATATAGATATAGATATAGATATAGATATAGATATGGATATGGATATGGATATAGATATGGATATAGATATAGATATAGATATAGATATAGATATAGATATAGATATAGATATAGATATAGATAGCTATAGATATGTATACACACATTTTTGGCATTGAGAAAATTAAGGTATTTCTAACTACTTTTATTTGAAAGAAATTTTTTAGTCTGCCATTGGGCCGGGGGGGGGGAAGATGGAGGAAGATGTACATCACTGCATTTCTCATGGTTAGCATTTCAGTCCTTCTATTCCCACTTTGCTGTCATTTACCAGAGCTGTACTTTTCCAGGGCTAGAGCAGAGGAACTCGTGCCTTATCATTTTGAAATGTCTCCTGGAACTTTAGACAAGCTGTGCAGTGGTTTAATACTACCCTCAACATGTTTTTGATGGAATGACATGAAGAAAGAATTTGAGTAAATCCTTGGTTTCAAGTTAAAAGAACGAACTGGTAATTCCATCAGTGACATGAAGAGTGAGAGAAACAATGACAGAAATAGGTACCACCAGACAGACACAGGGAAAAACAGAGACAGAGAAACAGGCAGACAATAGAGAAAAACAGAGAACTGAATGGTGTTCAAGGGATGTATGTAAGCAATATAAGCATAAGCAATGCAAGAGTTTAGATTAAGTGACTTTACAAGGAAGGAAACAGACTTACGATACAATGAAAAAAGCACAAGACTTAAAGGTAAAATACTTGGATTCAAACAATAACTCTGCTGTTTATTTTAAGTAAGTTATTTCCCAAGAGTCTCAGTTTATTTGTCTGTAAAGAGGGTTGATGATATTTTTATGGTGAGTCTAAAATGAGATATTTCCATAAAACACACTGTTGGTATTTGGGTTTTTTTAGTTCTGGGATTTCAAGGTACAGAAAAAGTTTCAAGGTTGAATGATCTAGCTACAGGGTTTACTGGAAGCATACAAAGTACACAGAAAGGGCATAAGAAGAGTCTGTTCCATCTTGTTGCCTATAGACAGACATACACACACATTCTTGTATTTTTATTACTGAAATGAAGTCATACATGGAACTAGTTGTTTATTGAAAGACAGTTATTTTCAGACACAAACAAAACTGATAATAATCTAAAAGGTGACAATATTTTGGTTTGTGAAGACCTAAATTGATCTGCAAGTCCTCAGCTAAACATTGATCTGTAATAAAGCACCTGTTATCACTGAGTAGGTCAGAAAAGGCTGACAATAGGGGTTATTAGAATTCCTTTGAAGTTTGAGACTGTACTCATTGATATTTACCAGTCATTATCAAAAAATTCTAATATAAATCCTTTAGCTAAATGAAGGAGAGCATTCTAACCAGATGCTATCATAGACCAATTCTATAGGATTATATGGTCATTAAGTTTGATGAAAGTCAAGCACATTTATACTCATATATAATTTATAATCTTAAAGACTTTTCCTTTAAAAAATCATATTTGTTTGCACCTTATTGGTTTAAAATAGATTTTGTTACAAAATATGCTGCAGAAATAAAGTTAGACTCATTTCCAATTATAGGAGATTTGAGATCATTGTGCATGCATTACCATTATAGCATCATAGATTTGAGTTGGACGGGGACTTAGAGGTCACCTAATCTAATTCTATCATTTTACACTTGAATAAACTATATCCCTCAGAGGTTAGATGACTTGCCCAAGGTCACATATGCAATAATGACAGACCAGAGTTTCAAACTTAAAGGCTGCATTTTATGAGGGAGAATATATTCCTTTTGTTAAAATTCCACTGATCAAATGAAGAGCTATCATAGAGGTGGAAACATTAACAGATCATGAGTCAGAATTGTGGGGTTGAAATGTCACAGCTTTCACATACTGCTAAGTGAGTTCATTTATCTGGGCCTATTTTCTCAGCTTTAAAATAAGGGAGTTGTACTAGATAATTTTTTATGTCTCTTCCAGTTCTAAATCCAGGATGCTATAATCACATAACAAAGTCCTACTATGTATGTATGAGTGGTAAAAAAAAAGTTTCTTGCATGGGTCCCTCTTCACCCATCCCATATTTTCAATTCAGAGCACTGGGGCCGGGGCGGGGGGAGGGTGGGAAGGATAGAGTACCTTCTAACAATGTAGATGTTTTCTGAAATTTACAATTGTTTGTAGTTACCTGTAGTTACTGAGAAGTTCTGCAAGCTGCTAAGGGTCACACACAAGCAAGGTGTATGAGTGGGAACTTGAAACTAGGTCTTCTGAGTTCTATTTAGCATGTATGCTCCTTCTCAGTTGGACCAAAGACTTAGAGCTAGAAAAGACCTAACAGCCATCTAGGGAAAACTCCCCATTTTACAGATGAGTAAATTGAGGTCAAGAGAGGTGAAATGATTTTCCCAAGAATTCTGAGTTGGAATTCAGAGGAATTATAATTTCAAGTCCTCCAGAACATTGCCTTATTCCATGCTACAGCTCTTTGAAAACCACAAACACTTTCTCCTGTGCTTCTTTGTTTTTTAATACACTCTTTACCCCCTAAAAAGTGATGAAATTGATAGAAAATTTGCAACATTGCTATCAAAATGTAGGCTTATTTGGAATTAAAAAATATGCAACTATTTAATATAAATTTCTATCAGTGTAAGTTATTAACTTATTCATGGCAAAGTCAGAAATAAAATTACCAGTAGGTGACTCAAGATTTCCAGCATTTCTACAAGTGTCACTTTGTTCAGTGCCGGGACACTGAAATCCATTTTATTTACAAAGTCTAAGATGCCCCAATTACTGTGGAATAAGACACCCAAACACCAGCTCCCTGCCATCCACCAGCACAGCCATCTGTTAATGACAATGATTTACAAACAATGGGCCTGTGAGAAAAAGAAAAACTTCTGAACAATGAATTGGTCTGAGAAGACAAATGGAAAATTTGAAGTGAGCCATTTGACCCTTTGTAACAACTGAACAAGAAGCTTTCAGGTTATGGGTAAAACTTTGCTGTTAAGGAGTTCCCACTGAAATGGGGCTTGGCCTGAGTGGTTACTCTGAAGGAGAAATGAAAGGTTGATTCCAGCACCTGAATTATCTGCATCTACTGCTGTGGAGGAAATGTACTCTCTCCCATGGCTGCCCCCACTCCCACCTAGTCAAACACACAAGTTACAGCGCAGGGATCACAATAAAAAGCTAAATTTGTTGCTCCCTTTGGTCAAATTGATAACTGAATATAGATCTTGAAGCAGCTTGCTCTCATTTATTCTCTCCTTTTACTCTATTTTGCACCCTTGCTCCTTGACCCCAGCTCTCAATCCATTTTAAGTCTCTTTTCCCACTATCTCAAAATACATTTCAGAATAATAAATTCTTAGAGCAGGATGAGATGGTAGAAGAAATCTTGGCAATCTGGAGGATCATATGAGCATAGAAATGACTAAATAGGTTTTCTGATTGTTCGTTTTGGTTGTTTGTTTGTTTAGTATAAGAATAGAGGAGCTAAGTAGGGAAGAAAGAAGCAATCATGGAGGGAGATAGGTAAATACCTAGAGAGGGTGTCTGGCATTTTTTAAAAATTTAATTTAATTAACTTATTTTTTTTAATTTATTTTTTATTTGTTTTCTTGTTTACATTATTCACTTTCATTACATTTTTGAATTACACATTTTCACCCCATCTTGCCCCTGCCCCAACCCTAAAACAGCAATCCCACTGTAAAGCCCCTCTCCTGCTCTGTTCTCATATTTTCTGGTAGGGCAGGGAGGGTCTCCCTATCCCAGCCCCTGTATATCTCAATTCCTAGTAGCAGGTATTGCAGAACTTTAAATTCTAGATTCTTTCAATTTCTCCCTTGTCACCCACCCCCACGGGAAGGAAAATCAATTCAATACAGGCTATGGATGTGTGATTATACAGGACATCTTCATACCAGACATATTGTGACAGTGATCGTCTATCTCTCCTTCCTATCCCTCCCCCACCCCTTCTTCTGTTCTCTACCCTGTCCCTGTCCATTTACTGAAGTGTGTGCTTCCAGCATCTCTCCACCAGACCCTGCCCTCCCCTCCATCCTCCCCCCTCTCATCCCCATGCCCCCTAATCTCCTGTGTGGTATGATGCCCAGTTTAGAGTTTATGCCATTTTTTCCCTAAGCCCATTTCAATGAGAGTAATGGAAAGTAAAAGTGTAATAGTTATCGCTTGCCTCTTCTCTATGGGATAATTAATCCCATTTTGTCTCTCCCTGTCTCCTCTCTTTCTAGTCCTCTCCCACCTCAGAATTTTGCCTTTTAAAGTATCATCCCTTCACATTTAATTCATCCTATACTCTCTATATACACATATACACAATGCTCAGATATGTATTCATATGCATATATAGCCTCCTAAATGGACCTATGTGTAAATATACATAAATAAACATTTGTATTCCCTTCACCTATCCTCATGCTAGGAAAAGTTTCATAAGTTACTATTATGGTTTTTCCATATTGGCATGTAAATAATTCAAATTTGACAAGTTCCTTATGTTTTATTTCCCATATTTAACTTCTCATGCTTCTTGTGTTTGATTGTCAAATTTTCTGCTCAACTCTGGTTTTTTCAGCAAGAATGCTTGAAAGTCCTCCACCTCATTGAATGACCACATTTTCCCCTACAACAATATGCTCAATTTTGCTGGGTAGTTGATTCTTGGTTTTAAACCCAGTTCCCTTAATCTTTGAAATATCATATTCCAAGCCCTGCAATCCCTCAGTGTAGAAGCTGCCAGATACAGGGTTATCCTGATAGTGCTTCCACAGTATTCAAATGGTTTTCTCTTGGAAGCCTGTAATATTTTCTCCTTTAACTGGGTATTCTGGAACATGGCAATAACATTTCTAGGAGTTTTCTTTTGGGGATCTTTTTGAAGAGGTGATCGGTGAATTCTTTCAAGTTCTATTTTGCC
>CM053596.1:119573822-119600970 GCA_028646575.1 Pseudocheirus occidentalis
GTGGTTTTTTCAAAGAGATATTTCACATTGCTCTCTATTTTTTCATTTCTTTGTAACAGTTTAATAGTATCTTGGTTTCTCATAAAGTCATTAGCTTCTACTTGCTCCACTCTAATTCTGAAGGAATTATTCCCTTCAGAATGCTTTTGAGATTCTTTTTCCATCTGGGAAATTAGACTTTAAAAAGTCTAATTTTAAAGACTTTAAAAAGTCTTTGAAAAGGCATTCTTCTCCTCATTGGCTTTCTATTCTTTAAAGTGTTGCTTTCTTCAGTCAGGTTGTTGACTCTCTTTTCATGATTTTCTCGCATCATTCTCATTTCTCTTCCCAATTTTTCCTCCACTTCTCTCATTTGGTTTTCAAAGTCCTTTTTCAGTTGATGTATAGCTTCTAGGCATTCTTCAATTGTCTTGGAAGCATTTGGTGTGTGAGTTCTGAGTTCTGGGCTCTCTTCCTCCAGTTCCATGATTTGACCCTTTTTATCCTCAAAAAAGGATTTTAGAGTTTTATTGGTGTTTTTATTTTGCCTCCTTTTCCTCATGTTAGCCAGTCAATTAATTGGTTGGTTTTTTTAGGTCTGTGAAACTCTGCTTCCAAGGGGGGGAAGCTCTGTTCCAAAACGCTGGGGTTTTCCCAACTGCTGGAGCTATTAGGGGGTGTTGTAAGTCCCCCCAGCTTTGGCTTGCTGATAGTGCACCCCAGGACCTCCACCCAAGACCACGATCCGGATCCAGGCTGCTCAATGCAAGAGCACTTGGCCCTGATCATCTGATTCAGCCCCCCTGCGGAGTCTGCAGGCCAAGGGCTCTGAAGCAGCCTGGTAGGGGCCGCTGCAGGTTGTAGCAGTTCCCTTCCCCCCCTGCTTCCTTTACCCAGGGGCAGATTTGCTGAACTGCTTTACCACACCCAAATTAATTTTCAAAGTTTCACTTTCACTAACTCTCTCTGCCAATTTGAAGCTCCCCTCAGGGAGGTGCTTTAGATTTTCTTTGAAGTAGACTCAAGCTGTGGTCTGGGAGGCTCCACTCCTCATGGCCACCCTGGGCCCTTGCTTGGCAGGGGCTGCAGTTTTGAGCTGGCCAGGTCTCTGCTCCGCTGCCCTGCGAGCTGCCCTTCTCTGGTCCGTTTCTCACGCCTTGGAAGATGTGGAGGTGGTGGAGGCTGTAGAACCTCTGCAGACTGGCTGCGGGGCTCGGCTCAGCTCAGCCCGGCTCCTTCCCACTGTCCCAGGCCTGGCCGTGTTCTCGGCTTCAGGTTGTTTCAATCTCCGCTCCCGGCCCCGCAATGAGCCCCTGCTGCCAAGCTGCCTTCAGCCAGAGATGTTTTCTCTGTAATTTTGTGAGGTTTAGAGTCCTAGGCTTTGTCTGGGCTCATAATTTTATGGGTGTTTAGGGGTGGCCGTGTAGGAGCTGCAGGACCTTACTGCTTCTTCATCGCCATCTTGGCTCCACCCCCCAGTGTCTGGCATTTTTCAGCAAAGTTTTTTTAAATGACATTTAGTAGAACAAGCTCCAAGGAGAGAAATCAGGCAACAAATAATAGAGTCAATTATAGATTCAATTGAGAATTAGTTCTAGCTATTGGGATTTGAATTGTGGTGAGGAGCAGGCCCAGGGAATTTAAGTAGAGATGTTGTCTTAGGAGGGAACAACATGAAGATACCAAGAGGAAGAAAATCAAAGAGCAACAGGGACAGAGGACCAAAGGTTCAGTATCCTGGGCTAAGACCTTGGGACCCTTGCCTTACTTTCCTAGTCATAAGTTGAAGTTTTTGCTAAGCTTAGCTAAGTGTTGGAGGGGAAAGCACAGACCCTGAAAATTTAACTGCAGCTCTGAATGTTCCAGACTTGTTTCCACTGACCACCATCTGACTTGTACAAATATAAAATTGGAAATCCTGTTGCAGAACTCCAGGTAGGTCACCATGTCCTAAAATCCCCATGATTTATAAAATATTGTCTGCTTTCATATCTGTATTGATTTTATTAGAACATTCATCTTCTGATTTCATATCTGAGTTGATGCTGATAACACATTTTGTCTATTTTCATGTCTGGTAGACATGTACCTTCTGCTTTTTGGTATTATTGTCATTTCATCTGCAAAAACCAGCAGAGTTTTGCAGTTAAGACTGTGAGCCTCAGTTCCTAATTAACAGCAACAGGACAAGAAAAAGGGTAGGGGAGAAGGGGTTGTCTTTGGGTATATAACCAAGCTTTGCATTTTGTATTTTGCTTCTCTTACTAGACTACCCCCAGTAGTGAGACAGCCCTACTTGGAAGAAGAAATAGTTAAAAAAAAATCCTCCCTCTCTCTACTTGGAGATATCTCTGCTTATTTTATTTTGGTCAGAGTCATCTTGTCCCACACAGTTCTATTCTCTTCTCTGATGCTGTCTCAGTTGTTGAAAATATTAACTCTAATATCTGTATGCACATGATTCTTAAATCTAGTTATCCATCCTTAAACTCCTGATCCCCCTTCCATCTCACATACACTGAACTGAAATTTCCATACATATCCTCATAAACTCAATATGTCTAGAACTGAACTTATTACTCCCCACTCTGGCCCATAACCATCCTCTCTTCATTAATTTTCTATTATTTTTGAGAACACCAACTTCTAACCACACAGGTTGATAATATCAGCATGATCTTGAGCCATTCATTTAAATTGTATTTACCTACTCTGTTCCAAAATCTGTCAATTCTACCTTAGCAACATCTTTCTTTATATATCCTCTTTTTTCCATTCATAGAGCCAGAACCAAAATGCAGAAACTTGTCATCTCATACCTCAAATAATGCTTGTTCTCCCTGTCTCAAAATTCTCCCCACTTCATTTCATTCTCCACTCAGCTGCTAAAGTAATCATCCTAAAGCCCAGCTTCATCCATGTCACCTACATATTCAATAAATTATAGTAGTCCCCAGGAACAAATATAAAACTCTCTGGCTGGCTTTTAAAGTCCTTTACCACCTACTTTTTCAGTGTTTGTATGCTATATTTATGAGACAGTCAGGTGGCACAGTTGGATAAATTGTCAGGCATGCATTCAGGAATACTCATTTTCCTCAATTCAAATCTGGTCTCAAACACTTAGTAGTGACCCTGGGCAAGTCACTGAACTCTGTGAGTCTCTGTTTCCTCATCTGGAAAATGAGCTGGAGAGGGAAATGGCAATCTACTCCAATATCTTTGTCAAGAAAACCCAAATTGTATCATGAAGTCTACTCAACAACAACAACAAAAATGCAATATTTCCCTTTGTGTTTTCAAATGTTTTCAAAGAAGCCCCGTGGCAAAATAAACTCATTACTTCTAAACGCACCACTGGCTACTAACTCCTGTCTTGATTAACTCAGCCTTTCTCAGTCTCCTCTCCTGTTACACAGTCCTTTTTGCTGATCCTTGTGGATAACATTGCTTCTTTTGAATCTCATTGCTAGATTTGCCACACTGGCATTGATAGTATCCCATGCCTGGAATGGTTTCCCTCCTCACCTGTGCCTCTGGCTTCCCTGTATTCTTTTGAGACTTAGCTTGAAGTACAAGTCTCCTATGTTTGTTTGGTTTTTTTTTATTCTGGACCTTGTACACAGTTCTAGTGCCTTCAGTCCAATACAACGAACATTTATTATATATAATGTGCCAGACACTGTGCTAAGCACTGGGGATAAAATTAAGACAGTCTCTGTCCTTAGTAAGCCTATAATCTAAATGGGAGGAGGCTGGGACATCTTGTTACTTTAACATGAAAACAGGCGTGACAACAGATGAAAATTAGAGTCTTTTGAAAGTCTACTTCCCACCCTTTATTAAGGAAGGCATTGAAAGGAGTTTGGTACTCTAACCTGTGGCCCTAGAAACAGGGGAGAAGAGACTGAGAAAGATGGCGTCAATCAAGGCAGAAGTTAGCACTTTGGTGGTGAGTTTAGAAGTGATGAATTTATCCAGGGAGGTGCTTCATTGAAAGCCAGCAGGGAGTCATATGCATAGTGGAATGAATGCTTCACTCTTTGATTGCCCCACGTTTACACTGTATATACCTTGTATGAATTATTTACATGTTTTTCTCTCATAGTAGAATGTAAGCTTCTTGAGAATAGAGACACTTTCAAAGAAGTTTTTAGAATGCCACCATTCAGCATATGGAGTGATCTATATCTATATCTATTTTAATATATATATATGTACATACATATGCATTTATGTATATATGTATATACACATACATATACACACACAAATAGTATTAAAGGCTTCTAGACTTAGTGTGTTTATTTGTGGAAGAGTACATATATGGAGAAAAAATGTTTTACAGTGTCGGGAGTTTCCACAATAAATCATCTTTATAATGTTTTTAACTTTTCATACTGACTGACTCTTCAACATAAACACACCAATTGCAGATGAATAAGATATTTTTTTAAAACTATGAACCAATTTGTGGCATATGATTGTGATGGAATACTACTGTGCAATAAGAAATAATGAGATCAATGGTTTTAGGAAAACATAGACAGCATGACTACACATGTCCAACCTATATTGAATTGCTTATCTTCCCAGTGGGGGATGGGTAAGGTGGGAAGAAGCAAAAAAAATCTGGAACTCAAAGTTTTAAAAACAAATGCTTGTAATGTGTTTTGTCCATGCACCTGGGAAATAAGATATGAAGGTACTGGAGTATAGAAACCCATCTTGCCCTACTAGAAAGTTAGGGGGATGAAGGGGGAGGATATAAGAGAGAACAAATTGGGAAAAGGGGTATTCAGTAGGCCTGCTATTTTATGGTGGAGGTAGGTGAAAGGCAAGGAGAAAAAAATGTAACTCAAAATCTTGTGGAAATGAATGTTGAAAACTAAAAATAAATAAAATTTAAAAAAAGAAAAAGATAGGAAGACTTGCACAAAATGATGATAGAAATGAGCAGAACCAAGAGAACAGTGTATACGTTAACATTATTTAAGAATGACTTTTAATGAATAAGTCATTTTGACTATTAAATATATGCAAATTAACTATAAAAGGCATGTGAAGAAAGCTGTTATCTGCATTCAGAGAAATAATTAATAAATAGAAGTATGTTTTGAATAATTTTACATACACACATTTGTGTCTCATTGTGGCCATCTCTGGGGGAGGGAGGAAGGAAGGATAAAAAAAAATAATAAGATCTCCATAACTTTATTATATATTGTAAAGGAATAGCAAGGAGCAAATAATATATTTGCTGTTTTGTGTGCAATCAATTTTTTTTATTATGCTATGTTGTGGAAATGCTCGTTTTAGTCCATAAATTAAAAGTAGAATGAATAAATGAAAAAAAAAAGAATGTAGACAGACCGTGTATCCTGACCTTGAAATTTCAGTATCACACAACACAGAATGATTACTAAATGCCTCTTCCTAAGCAATCCTTACCCTCAGCAAACTTGCTAATAACCCATATCTCACAGGGATCTTGTGAAGATTTAAAAAGTTGAAATGTTTAAAATGTTTTACTCTCCTTAAATGAAGTATTTAAATGGTAGCCAATATCATTCTTACAATTTTTATTATTGTTAGTATAGCCGCCTCCACCTGGCCACCTGGACTAACACACGCACACACACACACACACACACACACACACACAAAGATGACTCTAGCAGTTCACAGGAGAAGAACATCTCCATTTTATTATGGATGCTAAATCTTCTAAACCCCAGATTTCTATGTGGATCAAGTCCAAATTTGTGCCTTTTCATATGAAGACCTTTCTCATCTTCCCATATTTTACAAATATTCTTGAACAATTTCTTCGTCTTCTCTTCCTAGCTGGAAGGGGAAATATTGCCCCCCAAACAAGCAGCTAACTGGTTAAAACTTCCTCCCTTGGTTGTCTAAAATACTTTAGATCAGTAGTCAGGCATTCATTCTGGATGGTGGCCCATTTCACATTTATAGATATTGATGGTAGATGTTGCTCCTGCTTTTTTGGATTATGGTTCCATTTATCAATGGTTTATTAATGATAAAGAGGATTTGTTGCTCTGCATTTTTGCACCCTGATGAAAGGCTTTTTTTCTACAATTTTGGCAGCGTTCCTCTTCTTTTTATTTTAACCAGAAGTTAAAATTTGAAAATGTCATTCCTCTTGGTTAGACTTCTACTCAATGGTTACATTCTACTTTTGTTATTTGGGGTTATCAGAAACCCTTACTAATTTGTGAGCTACTTAAAGGGAGAGACTTATACTATTTGTTTCATCAGTTTATACCTAGTTTAAACACAGTGCCATGAATATTAATAAAAGTTTGTCAGATAGTTAGGATTAATTCTATTAAATTTAATCTTGTTAGTCTTATACTATCATTCATATTTTTGAATCATGATGCTGTTATCCAATATATTTGACAGCATCATTTAGCTATCTTCATTATTCTAGAAACTTTCTCATTTTCCTGTACCCTCTAAAGACGGAGAGTGTTAGTTCCATTTTCACAATTGACATTACATATTGATATATAATTCTTCAGCATCCAGAAATTGGCACCTGTTTAACATTTACAACATAAGTTATTTCATTTTATTTTAAATTGTTTTTTCTAATTTCTTTCTTTTACTTTGCCTTAGATTTCAATCCCCTCTTTTGTCTTTTTACTCATTCCAGTTTGATAATGATTCTCATTGTTAAAGATGACATAACTAAGGTAATAATTTATTCATTCTTCTTTTTGTCTGCATCAGTAAAAGCACCCAATCCTTGCTCTTCTTCTTCCTTCCAATATATCCTGAAAAACTATTCTATTGTCAATATTTCCCTAAAAAGTCTCAGCTCATGCTTACAGAATGCCTATTCCCATTCATCTTAGAATTATATAACATATTTTTGTACTGTTTAATGTTACAGGCCCTATTTCCATAGGTATGTATGAATATATGTATACATATGTGTATGTATGTGCATGCATATGTATTTGTACACTCTTCTGAGAGTTCCCTATGTAGCCATATAGTTCCCATATTTCTAGGTGTTTGTAATTATGTTGGCAGAATTCCATTTTAATAGCGTCCCAACTATTTTTTTTTGCTTAAAAAATAGAAATACGAAAAAAAATACTGACAATGTCTTTCATTTGTTCTATAATTTTGATAAACATACACACACGCATATATGTATGTATACATATACAGACACACACAGACACACACATATATGTATGTATGTGTATATATATTCATATGTACATGGTACAAAATAAGTTGAAGCTAAAATAAATTTCAAAATCAAGTACCATTAATCCTTTCCAGGTTACATGGGATAAATTAACCTTTTAATATATAGAGTTAAAAGACCATGCTATGTGAATAGATTGTATGCCACTATATAATTTGTATTTTTATCTACACTAATGTCTATAATCCTTCCTGTTTTAATGCACTCATTTGCATAATATGCTCTTGGCATAGTGCTTCATAATATCTTGGCTTCTCACATCTCAGCATTTCTTATACAGTAGCAGAAGGTGCATGAGGCCATTCAAGGGTACAAATTGTAGCTCAGTATTACTCATTTCCCATTTGTGCTGTTACTTTACTTTTAATAGTATTATTACAACTATTTTCTATGATGACCCTTCAGACCTGATTTATTTTAAAGAGTGAAACATTTTTGAGGGGTTATGGAGTATGGAAAAAATTTCTACATTAAATCATTAGTCATTAGTGGAGTCTGGCAGTTTGCCTTCAGATTGTCCCATATTTTCAGGGCATTTGAAGAGCCAACTATGTGGTGCAGTGGATAGAGTACTTGGATTAGAATCAGGAGATTCTGAGCTCAAAGCATGCTGCACACATCCAGTAGCTAAGTGAGATTCGGGACACACTCAATCTTTTTCATTCCTCAGTTTCCTTGAATAAAAAATGTATGGTTTAGGACTGCACTTAATGATCACCAAGGTTGCTGTTAGCTCTAACTTAATTTACCTAACATTGAAGTACCAGAGAATTTGGGAGGGCAAACAATGATCTATATAATTCATTACTTTGAAATTTGATTTTGTCAAATCATTAAATTTAGTTTGCTTTAAAAGTAATTGTTGTTATGTAATAGGAAGAAACATCAAATCAGCCCATTTTATGCTCAGCTCTGTTCTAGGCACTGTAGGAAGAGAAATTCCTATGACGACTACTACTAGATTTTATTGATATTGAGTCATTTCAGTCACATCCAACTCTCTGAGAACCCATTTGGAGTTTTCTTGGCAAAAATACTGGAGTGGATTGCTGTTTTCTTTCTCCAGTTTATTTCACAGACAAGAAACTGAAGTAGATAAGTTTAAACAATTTGCTCAGTGTCCAGTTTCAAACAACTAAGTGTCTAAGTCTCCTGACTCCAGGGCTAGTGCTATGTCGACTGCACCATCTAGCTTTTTGTTGCTGCTGCTGCTGCTGCTGCTGCTGCTGCTGCTACTACTACTACTACTACTACTACTACTACTACTACTACTACTACTACTACTACTACTACTACTACTAGCTAGAAATTATCTAGTGGTGCTTTCAGTTTCACAAAACATCTTATTAATATTAACTCATTTATTCCTCATGCAATAAGCCTTTCAAATAGATTCTATCATTACCCCCACTTTATAAAAAAGGAAACTGAACCAGGCAGAGATTAAGTAGCTTGCTCAAAGTTATACAGGTAGTAAGCTTCTGAAGCTAGTTTTAAACTTGGGTCTTTCTGACTACATATTGAGGATTATAACTACTACGTTACCTAGATACATCATTTAAAAGAAGTTGAAGACAAACTTTCTGTCCACAGTAGCTTATAATATAGGTAGAAAGATAAGATTTTGTGTAGAAAAATTCAAAAGAATTTTGTGTAAAAAAGAAACTAACTTTTACAGTGAATCCCTGGATAAATCTAAATATTTCAGGTGGATATTGTAAACATAGTATCTTATCTCACCTGATCCAACCTATATTATCTCAAGAGCCAAACCCTTTACTGCAGTTAATGCATTCTCTCTCAATTCTGTAGCTATACATCATGTTCTTTCCTACCTTTTTGCTTTTGTTTCCCCATTCTACGATCTGTCCTCAATTGTCCTCCCCTTTCGTTTACTGCCAAATCAGCTTGTATTTGTGTGGTTTTCTAAACTGGTTTCTGTGTGTTATTCATTCCTTTTAGCAATACTTTGAGACAAATACTGAAAATATTACCAGGTTAATTGACTTATCTGTGACCACACAGCTCCACAGCTTGCATGACACAGTTAACTGAAGTGAAATTCAATATCAAGGCTTTTTGGTGCCTAAGTCCAGCACTTTATACATTTGGCTATCCAGTCAACATTATGTATTTCCTCTAAGTGAATTTTTTTAAATTTGTCTATGTTATTCCAAAGTCTTCTTTCTGCCTCCTAAGTTCTCTAGTACTAGAGATGCTTGAAAACAATTTAACAATTAGTTAATTCATGTGACTATTTATTATTATTAATTATTTCATGCCCTTAAGTCCTTCCTTTCTAATTGTTATTAAGCACCTTGAGGACAGGAATGGTTCAACAGACTTCTTTTGGATCCTTATTACACTGGTCTCACACTAAGCAGATGAAATAAAATTATCACTGTGTCTTTATTTAAAGGTATATTTTATATCTTTTTAGAAGCTAATATATAAATAGTGTGATTTATAAGTAGACATTACCTTTTGGTTATCATGAGGACCAAGGTTTCTTTTTCTCCTTTCTCTCTCCTCCATCTGATAAATTTGTTGATTTCATTTTTACTATAAATTTGATTCAAATGTCTGTCCCTAAAGGCCTAGACTCAGTTAAGTTTTGGATCAAAATCAAATCAGTTATTTTATCCTCTTACCCACTGTGATCCAGGCCTCCATATGTGAATTATTTAATCTATGGAAATAGCAGCAAAGATAAAGATTCCAAGTGTGTTTTACTTTCCCACTTGAGAATCTTTAGAAAAACTGATATGTGATTATTAAAAAATAATAAATGCAGCTGTCTTATTCTTCTAAGCTATTTGACTAGACTTTTTGTCCCCACTTGATTTAGGAAAAATGTGGAAAACAATTTTTGAACATTTAAAATCTATTTCATATTATGCTACTAAAAGGCACAGTACTTGACATGAATGGGGTTACTCTTGGTTCAGTCACTAAAGCACATTTTCTTAATCTTTAAAATGAGGATCATTTATGACAATGAAAGGGACATAGAAAAGAGGATAGAGGGATAATTTCTCCTTCTGAAACATTCTGACTCTGGGCATAGTGGTGGAGATAGTCTGTCTCCCAAAGTAAAGTGACACATAGGCAGTTCTCCTGAGGACTACTGCTGTGAATAACTTTAAGGATATAATTAAATAATATAGTGAACTCTCTATTTATTCAGAAATACACTAAAGCAAAATATTAAAAAAAGAAAACTAAAGCACAAGAATCACAACAATATAATGTAACAACTTGTTACTAAAGTGGTTGCATCATCTTAAACAAAACATATCACTCTGGAAATCACAATCTCCTCAATCAATATAGAGTACCCAAGTAAAGTTTCTTTTCCTCTTGACTCAAGGCTGGCTTCCAATCATCCTTAAATGTTTCATCCTTAAGGGGTAGCCATCTTTAAGCCAATAATCCTTAAGGGGTAGCAGAAAGTACAAACTCCAACCACCACTAGGTCACAGAAAGTTACAATCTCATCAGTCAATACAGAGTACCCAAGTAAAGTCCTGCTTCATCTTAACTGGAGGTTGACTTCCAAACCCAGTTTCTGTTTCAAGGAAGACAAAACTTAAGAGACCTACAACAATATTTACACATATTGCTGGAACTATCATCTCAATTCACTTTCCCTCTGACAAAGTAACGCAAACCAACAGACATAGCTTCTGACTGAGAAATCAAACACAAATCAATGGTAAAGTCCCAGGACTTCTGTAAACAGCAGGGGAGTCCTCTTTCAGGGCTTCTGTATTGTTGTGCATAGAATAAGAGCATGAGGAGACCTGGGTTGAAGATAAAATTAGGTGTGAATTTATTAAGCAAGTGCGCAACTATTGGAATGTAAACTCAAATTGGTAATATCCATTGGCAGAACAGACTTTGGTTATAAAGACTAACACCACAATAACCACAATCAGAGAGGGGAGGTAGCAGAAGCCATGATGTATAGAAGCAAAGAACAGCCATTGGTTAGATATACAGCTCGGGGCTAATTTGGGAATATGGCACAAGGGTACAAGGGTTCAATGTTCCTGTGACTTAGGGGGTCCCTCCTAGAACAGGGTGGAGGATCATAGTCAGCACTTTCCAAAACAGGGTGGAGGATCATGGGGTAAGGAGGACTGGAATTATCCAGAGCAGGCTGGGGTCATGTTCTGGGTTAAGGGTGTGGGGATCCTGCTTGGTCATCAGAATAGAACAGGGTGGTCTCCATTACCTCATTACACTGATTTGAACCTTGTGTACTTATACTGATTCAAGGAGAATATATAAAATGCTGATTAGGGAAGGAGGGGGTACAGCTTGAGCAATGTCCAGACATGCCTTAAGCAGTTTCAAGCTATGACAAGATGTAGGATAGGGACAGGGACAAAAATATAAAGGGACTTAATGCTGGGCCACGATTCAGGTGGTGTATAGTGACCTGGGATTTGGGGTTATGGTACATCAGTATCAACAGTAAAGAACTCTTTCTGTGCTTCAGGATCAGCAGTAAAGTACTCTTTCAAGCCTTCTATAACAGTAGTTAATTCCTCTTTTAATAAACAGAATGCAGCATTCTGATAAAGTCACATCAACACAGACAGAATGCCTATATCAAGACATTCTCCCTCTCAGTTATGCTTGGTTCCAATTTTTGCTTGAGCTTTTCTTGGCTCTGTTCCTTCCTGTTATGCCCTTTCTGTTCCATCCTTCCTGTCCCACTCTTTCAGCAAGCTCATTCTACCATGGGCTCCATGTAATGATGTTAGGCTTCTTAAGGGCAAGGAATGTCTCCAAGCTCCCTTAGGGCTATTAAGGTCAGCACGATGTATATTGCTTCCAACAAAGACTTGACCCACTCAAAGGTGAAACTCAAAGGCACTTGAATAACTGAAAAAAAAGCAACAAAGACCTACTTTGCTTGCCCTTGCACAGAGTAACCCAGGCAATCTAAATTCACAAGCAAGGGAATCCCTCAGTGCTATTATGAATGATTAAGGAAACCACAATTAGATGTTGTACAGGAATTGCTTATTTATAATTGTGCAGGGAAATACATAGTGGGAGCTCTTTACATTGATGCCCTTACAACTTCAGGAATGCATTGTTTATAAAAGGATAGAACACCTTTCTGCAAAACAGGATGACTAAAACTACATTTGATAGTATTGCATTCTGTTCAGTATGCCTATAATCTCAGTCATGATTTAAATTGAGTCCAGTATGTTTAATTTATCCAACTGTACATTTGTCAAATATTTGTGAATGAATCTTCTACAGCAATATGTATTTTCTATGGGAGAGTTCAAGAATCACAGAGCCAAAAGCTTCCTTAAAGGTAATTCAGCCAAGTCTTGGACAATTATAATTCAGATCTGCTGGGTGACAGATCATTATGTGTCCTGTTACACACTGACCATTTCCCAGGATATTTAAATTTAATGCAGTGGTTCAGATAATGAAATAAGATGCGTTAATAATAGAGCTTATCTCAAAACCTGAGTTTTCCCAAAGCATAATCAATTTGGATGAATTTTGAGTTTTGGCATATTAAATTTGGAACCTTCTGGAAGAAATTACTCAGTAGTAATCCCTCTTCTTCTCTACACTCCCTCAAATTTGTTGGCCCAGTTTTTTTTATTGTTGGTGTTCAGTTGTTTCTCACCCTTCCTAACCCCATTTGGGAGTTTCTAATGAAAAACACTGGAGTGGTTCATCATTTCCTTCTACAGCTCCTTTTACAGATTGGGAAACTGAGACACACAGGTTAAGTGAGTTGCCCATGATCACACAGCTAGTAAATGTCTGAGGTCAGATCTGAACTCATGAAGATGAGTCTGCCTAATTTCAGGCCCAGCACTCTATCTGTTTGATCACCTAGCTAGCCAGTCCCTTACTCAGCATGCAGAATATTAAGTTTATGTGTACTTAACTATTTCCTTGCATTGTTTTTATTCTATCACAATTGAAATGTGATCTGTTTGAAGCTGATTATGTTGAATAAATGGCAATTTGTTCATCAAGCCTTTCCTGATGATCTAAGCTTCTAGTGCTATAATATCCAAAGCTACCCTTAATTCATTTAAGAACCTGTGCTAGCAGCCACCTTGGGTATGCTAGGGTGCTTGCTGCTACAGTCACATCCAGGAGCTTCATTGTTCAGGAAAGAATCTAGGAAGGACTCATCAATTTAAGTTTTTGATAGATAGGGAGAAGAAAGACACTTGCTTCAAAGTCTTGATCTTCATATCTTCCACAAATTGAACCAACTTTAATATCAAGGGTAGGAATCAATCATAAATGGCAATTTGTTCATCAAGCCTTTCCTGATCATCTAACCTTCTAGTACTATAATTTCCAAAGCTACCTTTAATTCATTATTCGTATTGCATATGGACACAGATGCTGTAAAGGTTAGAACAAAAACTTTGTGTCAGGAAAGGCAGAATTCAAATTTTACTTTTGGCACTGAGCTATATTAACCTGGATTTGTCACATAACAGTCTGTTTCTTCATTTACAAAAAGATGAACAATAATAGAATTTGCCTCAACGTTGTTGTGAGAATTAAATGGAATAATATATGTAAGATTTTTTTCAAACCTTAAAATCTTATGCAAATGTTATTGATATACACATACATATACATATATATGTATAAACATATAGGTGTAGATAGGTAGTGTCTCCTTCATTCAGAGGTAACCCCCTTGAGGTCAGAAACTGTTTCATGTTTGTCTTATCTCTAGAGCTTAGCACATCTCTAAAATATACTAAGTCCTCTGCACATTCTTGTTGATTTATTTAGTGCTAGGAAATGGTTCACCTACCACAATACTTGTCTTTTTGGCCAAGTAATTTAAGTTTATAGATACCTCTGCTTATTCATTTGCAAAATGAAAGTATTAAAAATGTATTGCTTTTTAAAAGGGATCTTTAATATCCCTTCTAGTCATGAATCCTTGGACATTATTGTCCTCTACCAGTATATTGATGTTAGGGAGTCAGATGAACCAGGAGTGAGAAACATAGAACAATGATTTTAACAATAGAACATAGAGATTATTAGTTTTATTTCCTCTGCAGCTTCCTTTTATGGGAATGATAAACAGTGCAGGCAAAGGATGACACCATTGATGGGAGTGGTAACTTTGTTAAAACACCTGAAAATGTGGAATTAATGATCACCAACCATCACAAAAATTTCAATTTTTTATCACCAAACTCTCTTCATACTTCAAATATTCAAATTTGAACAATATTCAAAAACTTTATAAGAATGACTGTTATGGGAATCTGAAGATCTTCCCTGCCCCTAAGCCCTTTGATAGGTTTAAGTGGCTCTGAGAACCTTCCCTGATTTGAAAGTATACTCTGCCCCCTAATAGGATGAATGTTGTCACATGGATCCTGTGGCAAGAAGCTTGTTGTTCAGTAATGCCCACACCTTATTACTTTGTAGTTGGGCAGTGGGTCAAGAGGGTTGGGACAATCTCCCATCCAGGAGAAGGTTATATATACTGCTGATGTGAGGATTTGCTTTGCGGCTCACTTTAAGAAGAGTTTGTGATTTGGCCAGATAAGACTCTGGGCAGCCATTGAGGCCCCCGACTTTGAAAAAACCAGATGTTGGTGCTTCCCTCTCTAGTAACTGAATAGGTATGGACGTAATGGTCAGACAGTTGGAAGCCCAGCTTCCGAACTGTTTCTTTGTCTGCTTGTAATTCCTGCCTGTAACTTGTGTTTGTATTCTCTGAAGTTCAGGGTGCTGACTTTTCCCCCAAACTATGTAAATGATACATGTTTGATTGATTAAAGTAAGACTGTTAACCCATTTTTAGTTGCTTTCCTTTAGAAAAGCAGGTCTAAGAACCTGTGCTAGCAGCCACTTTGGTATGCTAGGGTGCTTGCTGCTACAATCAATCACATCCAGGAACTTCATCCTTCAGGAAAGAATCTAGGAAGGACTCCGCAATTTAAGTTTTTGATAGATAGGGAGAAGAAAGACACTTGCTTCAAAGTCTTGATCTTCCTATCTTCCACAAGTTGAACCAACTATAATGTCAAGGGTAGGAATGTATATCAATCATGAAAAACTTTGGGGATTCTTGATAATATTTTTTTTTTAATTTTAAGAAGGTAAATTTGGCAGAACATCTAGATCTCACACAAAACCTACAGAAAAATATTATTTTCTGGAAATGAAATAATTTATGAAGGGTTTGTGGATTACTATTCAAGATATCTCAAAGAGGAAAAGTTTCCCAAAGAAAAGAAGAAATGTTTTCTTAATAACACCAAATGTAGGCTAAAGAGATGTCAAGAATATCAACAAGCAATGAATATGACTTTTTTTGATAACTCAAGTAATATTTTTTAAATTTATTTTTTAGTTTTCAACATTCATTTCCACCAGATTTTGAGTTACAAATTTTCTCCCAATCTTTCCCCTACTCCTTTTTCCAAGATAGCAGGTCTACTGAATATCTCTTGCCCCAATCTGCTCTTTCTTATATCCTTTCCCTCCCCTCCCCCTAGCTTTCTAGCAGGGCAAGAAGGATTTCTATACCCCAGTACCTGTATATCTTATTTCCTGGTTGCATTTAAAAAAATAACATTTGTTTTTAAATTTTTTGCTTCTAGATTCTTTCCCATCTTCACTCTCCATCTACCCTGACTGGGAAGACAAGCAATACAACATAGGTTGTACAGGTGTAGTTATGCAAAACATTTCCATAGTAGTTATATTGTAAAAGATTGATTATATTTTCTCCATCCTATTCTGCTCCCTACTTATTTTATTTTTTACTTTGATCCTGTCCATATTCAAAAGTGTTTGCTTCTAACTACCCTCTCCCCAAATCTGCCCTCCATTCTATCATCTCCCCTTTTATTCCCTTACCCCCTACTTTTCTGTAGGGTAAGATATCCAATTAAGTGTGTATGTCATTTCCTCCTGGAAAAAGGAGAAGGGGATTTTCAATTTCAGAATGGGAGAAACTCATTTAGATTGTAAGAATGGGAGAAAGTGATTTTGATGCTGAGGATTTCTAAGGGCTAGCTGGAGCTGCCAGAAAAAGCACGACTGTGGTGTTGATACTTTGTCTGCCTGTGGCTCTGTTAAGTTTTCTCTTTCCTGGAGCAAAAACTGTGAAGGACTTGAGATGGACTGGCCACTGTGATCTTTAATGTGGTGTGAGAACTGCATGGAGAGCTGGACAAGGAACTGGGAGCTGTCTGCCTTTGAACTCAGCTGGCAGTTGGTTAGATTCAGGTAGGAACTAGGTCAATGGAAGAGGAATCATAGAAGCTGAAAGTCTGCTCCAATTCATGATGAAACGACCTCTCTGTGGGCACTGAATAGTGACTGATGAAATCGTTTGAGTACTGACTGACCCTGATGTGAGGTTTTGCTTTGGGACTCACTTTGGGAAGAGTTGTGTGATTTGGCCAGATGAGACTCTGGGAAGCCATCGAGCTCACTGGCTTTGAAAATCTAGATGTTGGTGCTTCTCTCTCTGGTAACTATCTAGGTATGGATATAATCATCAGACAGCTGGAAGCCCTGTATGCTGAATTGTGTTATTTTCTGTTGTAACTCCTGTTTATGTTCTCTGAAGTTCAGGGTACTGGCTTTTTCTGCTGAAATAGCTAAATAATATATGTTTGATTAATTAAAGTGACTGTTGAAGTTGTAACTTCATTGCACCCCATGGATGAGGGACTTAGACTATTGTACTTTGTGATTGAATTAAGGACTCTGTGATTGACTAAATAAGCATACATTGTTTATGATTGGAAACTAATTTCCAATTACTACCCAGGGGGGGAGTACTTCAACTTTTGTGTTTTGTGTCCCTGAAGGAGGCAAGTCTCCTTAAGGATGATTAAATGATTGAGTTACTAAATGATTATACTATGTTGAAAACACTGTGACAACTTTGGTGAAAAATATATGGCCATTTTAGTGATAAGCTGTTGAGTTGTGACATGTTGAATGCTGTATTTTTATTTTCTGTGAGAAGTTGTAACATTGTGAATGTTGTACCTTGATTTTCTGTGAATGTTTTGCTTTGATTTGTTATTAAATATAGAGCTCACTATACTATGCTATCAGAACCTTGAAAGCTGTTCATAGCAACAGTCCTCTGGAAAGCTTCTCATGAAAGGCTTTATAGTGGCTCATGTGGGACTGCACTTGGCTCCCACATAGGTGTGATAGACCGTTCCTGTTAGCCTGCCAGGCTTCCTTCACTTTTGTTTCTCTCTGTAACTTTGTGTTCTGTTACTCTAGAATTTGTTTAGAGTCATATTTTATAGGTATTGGAGGTGGTTGGAGTAGGAGCTGAAGCAACTTCCTACTTTTATTCCACCATCTATGAATTTTTTTAAAATCTCATTAAGGATACAGTTCAATCTCCAACTTCTCTATATGAACCCTTCCCTGATTCTCCTGCCTACTAATATCATATCTTATAATTACCTTATATTTAACCACTTTCTACTTACTTGAATTTATTCTCATTACATTTATTCCTAAATAAACTTATATAAGTGTATGAGGTCTTCCTCATTAACATGTAATCAGTTTGGGGTTAAGAATTTTTTCATTCATTCAATTATGTCCCTAACACGTATCACAGTGTTTGATGTGTTGTAGATAATAAATGTTTTTAATCATTTGGTTGAAAGGAGGGGAATTTTAGGAGGTTGGGGTAATCTATAAACTTCTCAAAATATTTGTTTCTCTTCTTTTTTATAGAGTCACTGTGTGGATATCTATCATCTACTACCTAGGCAACATAAGAGGTTTATTAAATTTTATTGTTAAAAATTTTATGTTTGTAAATATTTTTATAATGTACATGACTTAAAATAACTAAATAAATAATAATAATTGAATATGTATGAGTATATATGTACATGGGCATATAGGTGTACTCACATATTCATGTATAAACATACAAACATTCATTTGCATGTGAATACATACAAGTTTTCTTCTCTGATGTATGCAAAGTATATCACTGGCATCCAGAAGATGTTAATGAAGATCACTATTAACCTAATTAGTCTAGATATAAAATTTTTGGTAAAGCTTTTGGATTGTAGAAAGAATCCTAACCATGAAATAATGCATTAATTTGGGGATAACAGATCTATAACAGATAACAGGGGATAACCTAAACTGACAGGTTAGGCCCTTTCGTGCTCACTAAGGGTCAGCCATATTGGGCCATTAGTTGTTCCGCAAACCATCCAACATTTTCTTGTATCCACATATTTTGGTCATCATCCATGCCTAGAATGTACTTTCAGAGATATCTTTGGATTCCTCACATTCAGGGTTCATTTCAGAATCTCCTTCCTCCATAAACGTTTTGCTGATGCCTCCAATCAAAAGGCATCAGCAAATATATATATATATATATATACATATATATATATATATACATACACGTATATATATATATAAACTTATATATGTGTATATATACACGCACACATGTGTATGTACATATATACACATATATACATGCACTCACATATATGTGTATGTATGTGTGTATATATATGTATATGTATATATATTTATATATATAAAGCACCACTCTCCCTCTTTTCCTCTCTAAAAGACTGACAGCTACTTATGGGCAAAGACTATATTCCTTTTCATATTTGTATTCCAAATGAAAAGAACTTGTGACTCCCAAGACCTTCAGTATTTCAAAGAATCTTATAGGTACTTAATAAAAATCAATTCTGGCTGCTAGACAGAAATGTGGACCTAGAATCAGCAAGAACCCTGTTCAAATCTGACATCAGACACTTACTGGACATGTGACTTCATTTCTATCTGCCTTGATTCTGTCATCCAGAAAACAAGAGATAATGATAGCATTGCCTCCCAGAGTTGTTGTGAGGATTAAATAAGAAAACATTTGTAAAGCACTTATCAAACCTTAAATGTTACATAAATGATAGCTATTATTATTTTTAACTTAATTGATAAGTTGAACCAAAAACAACTTTGTAATAGTGAAGACAGGAAAGGGAAAGAAAAATAAAAAGGAGATATTAAATGAGTGTTCTTTGGTATAGGATAATGGGTATTTAAACATGTATTTTGGGACCTTATCTTGAGGGCCACAGAAAATCCTGTGATGAGATTTGGAAAGGGAAGTAGAGTTGCCATAATAATCAAAGCAAATTATTTCTTTTATAATGCATTTTCTCTGTCCTTCTTTTGTAACCCCTTGACATATAGCCCAGTAGATTGAGAGAGAGCACATGGTTAGTGACATCACATTTAACTTCCATGGTGATCAACTCTAAATTCTATAATTAACCCACTGCTACTTTGTGACATAAATGATGGCTTTAGCCAGGGGATGCAGACTAATTATTAGGCAATAATGCGATAACAGGCAGTACATTTTGGACTGATTACCATTGTGCCTTAGGTGGTATAATGAAGCATTAAGACTGAAAAGCATTTTACTACCCAAGAACTACATCAAACCTAATGCAAATGGGTTAGATAGTACCTAATTGGTATTATGAAATTTAATTCGTAAGTAAACATATGGAAAGAAGTCAGTTGCATGCTGTTCATAATTGACATAGGCAGAATATCATTCACAGTTGGTTAAAAATGTCAATATTCCACTTTTGATTTCTAAATAAATTTTATTCTTCAAGAGAGAGGCTCTTTTCAAAATAGTGGTTTATCATTCATTCTAGGAAGTGAAATGTTAAACCCTTCAGGCTAATTAAATGGGAATATAGTAAAATACCTTTTTCTCCCTAAACTTTTGCTGTATTTGGTAAGTTTAGAATTTATCTTTTATATAAATTGCTGATCTATTACATTCCATTGATGGGGCTGATTCTGAAAATTTGCCAACTTAATTTGAATTCTGTGTATTTCAAAAATGTCTGCTGGTGCAGTAGTCTCCAATTAGGGAGATACATTAAATTGCAAGCATTAGGGAAATGCTATCTGGTTCTAATTCAACTTTTATGGTAGCTATCAGAAAGTTTTATCTCTAACAGTTTGCATGTATAAATTACTGATAAATGAAAATTAACTTAAGTACTCCTTTTTATATCCCTTTTAGCAAGTCTAAAATATAGAGTTCTGTTAGAATAAATAAGCTTTTTCAGCCACAGTCTTTAAGAATTCATTCATATTTTGACCAAGGTATCCATCATCTAATAATATAATTGAAATGAGATTGGTATGGAAAAAGTAAATTACAGCATTAACATGTTACAAGTATTATTTTTAATATCCACTTAAACTTTGAATTATGTTTTACTTATACAGAGTGACTTAATCAAATACATAATGAAATCAATCTTCAGAAGGTGAATAAGATTAAGAGGAGCATGCTGGGCAGAGAAAGGGGTTGTCAATTAAGATATTGTGACAATTTGTGTCCATTCAAAAAACCTTGTGTTATTTCATTACCTAAAGATGAAGATTCATAGTCAGGCCAGTGAATGGTGCAGAAAGATTAACTGGCTCTTTGACCTTGAAAATTTTTAAAGATCTTAGGATTTCAAATTTCCCATCTTCCCACCTATGTTTTAGAACATTCAATAGATGGTGGAGTCTAAACTGAGACACAAAGACAGATCGTTTTAACCATGATTAAGGAGAAATTCTTGAGCAAGTCAAAAATGTGAGGAAACACACACACACACACACACACACACACACATACCCTTTCCTAAAACCAAGAACCATGAGTTATCATTTTGTATTTTGTTACATTTTTTTCTGTAAGCTTGAGCCCACTTCCCTCAATAATCCATATATACTTGTGAGAAAGTGTATCATAGACTTTAGGAGGGTTGTCTTGTACCAAAAGTTTCTACTGTTTTACCTTAGTAATTATCCCTTTAAGAAAGCTACTTAATGCAGACTAACAGAACGATTCCTACCTGACAATCCTGGGGAAAGTACACTGGCAGAGGTTTCAGTCAATGATGCGATTAGAGAATCATTTGCTTTGTGTTTTTCATGGGGAGATATCTCTTATCTCTATTACTCTAACTCATCATTATGAGAATTTTGATTATAAATACTCCGAGTTCAAATGGGTCAGTCAGTCAATCACATTTCTTAAGCACCTACTATATTCTAGGCATTGTGCTCAGTTCTGGAGAAGATATAAAAGACTACTCTTGCTCCCAAGACTCTCACAGTCTAATGGTGAAGATAACATGGAAACAGCTATTAACAAAAAGCTATGTATAGGCTAAGTAGGAAATAAACAATTATATAATCATTCCAAGATAGAAAGAGCACTAATGAGTCAAGAGATCTGGAAACAGCCTATATAGGAAGTGGTGATTGACTTGTAATTTGAATAAAGCTAAGGATTCTACAGGAAAGAGCTAGGAAGAATTAACATATTTCTGACACAATGGATCACTTGCACATAATACAAGATGGTTTCATGTATTGAAAGAAGCTAACATACATGTGTGACTAGAATGGGGTGTATGAAGAGACAATCTGAAATAAGATTAGAAAGGAAGGAGAGATCCAGGTTGTGGAAGCTTTTAAATGATAGGGTATGGAGTTTATGTTTTATTCCAGATGCAGCAATAAGCAATTAAATATTTCCTACCAGGCAAGTGACATGGTCAGATGTAAGGTGAAGGAATATGAATTTCTTAGCCACATGGAAGCTCATTCAAAGAGGAAATTTTAGTAGTCCACATAAGAAATTATGATTGTCTAAATTGGTGCAAGAAGAGTAAAGGTGATGGATATAATAGATGTTGTAAAGATAGGATAAGACAATAAATTATCAGGAGAAAAAATGATTCGAGATTTATGTTTAAGGGGGAGATGAGTCAAGGATGTCTCCACAATTGGACATTTAATTTCCTTGGTTTAAGGCAGCTAGATAGTGCAGTGCATATCCTCCTAGTCTCAGACTCTTAGCTATGTGACCCTGGGCAACTCATTTAACCCTGTTTGACTTAATTTCCTTATCTATAAAAGGAACTGGAGAAGAAAATCATGAACTATCTCAGTATCTCTGCCAAGCAAACCCTAAATGGGGTCATGAAGAGTTAGACACCAATGAATTGACTAAACAACAACAATGTACTCGTTTAACTTTTCTGGCTTTAAAAGGAATGGACATTTGGGGGGGGGGGCATGATGGTCCTGAAAGAAAGTACAATAGAAATCTATGGATTTCTTGACTTGAAATGTCTATAGGATATCCATATAGGCACGTTTAGTGTACAGGTATGTAAGACTAGAGTTTGGGAGAGAGATTGGCCTGGATATAACCAAGAATACCTAGCAAATAGAGGTATAGCAGCATGGGAAATTTAATCTTATCTTTTGAAAACATATAAATTTGGATAATGTCACTTCTGACCTAATCTCACCAGCCCAACTCCTAACTCATTAAAATCTTTCAAACAATCAAAGTAGCCCTAGGAAGAGATTTTCCCACTAAAAATGGGAAGACCATCCTGTCTTGATGTGTGACCTACCCAATTGATTGTGATCTGTAATGCAAATTAAACATAAATGTGATCAAAGAAAAATAAATTTATGTAAATATGAGTTGGATGAGAAAGACAGTCATAGTGGTTTTACTTACAAACACAAAATAAGAGAGAGCTGGTAAAGAACCTATTAAAACACTTAAGGTAAATAGTTAATCTGAGTCATTGAATGTTTTGGTTAGCCTGACCAAAAGAAAAGATTAACATGAGAAGAAGAGGCTATTAAAGTTTCCTTTTAGTCACAATTTGAAACGAATGTGATGACCATAAAGGAAGTGAACTGTGTTCCCTCCTTCTAGTATTGTACTTATTTATTGTACCTGATCATTCCACATATTTTTTTTCCTGCAGTGTCATTTCTATGTTTCTGTTTATTCATGGAAGAAATTAAGAACCACAATATTACTTTTCAAATGTGGCTCCATGATATTAATGGATATAATGATTGATTAAGGAAATGCTGATAGGTCATTTCTATTTTACCTTTATTGTACTCCTCCCAGGGTAGCTTGGTGGCAGAGTGGACAGAATCTCAAGCCTGGAGTCAGGAAGATGAGTCTTCCTGAATTCAAATTTGACCTCAGATACTTAGCAGCTGTCTTGGGCAAGTCTTTTACCACAGTTTGCTTCATTTCTTCATCTATAAAATGAGCTGGAGAGGAAAATGGTAATCTACTCCAATATCTTTGCCAAGAAAACCCAAATGTGGTCACAAAAGGTCAGGAATGACTGAAAATGTCTTAAAAACAACAATAAATATATGCTAAATGAGTGTTATTGTTGGCTATTTTATTTATCTACTTGGCAGAGCTATCCAGTGATGATAGAGTTAAAGAAGTTTCTGATTGCTTTTGGACTTCTTTGCTATGGTGATGGTTTGTCACCAATTAAAACACAGTACTGCATGTACACTGTTTTAATTGGGGGGGATTACTCTGTTTAATGGGAGGGGAATAACAAACAATAGTACTACATATACCTTCTGCTTTCTCATTTTTACAGAAACTTTATTAGATACATTCAAATATTCATATATGTGATAATTGTGCATGATGAAAATATAAGGTAATGAGAAAGCTTCGAGAAATTATATTTAATTGCAAATAGTATTTTTAAAGATATTAGAAGAGAAGCAAACTCTTAAAAACATATCTTTTTAAAATATCAAATTGAATTGCACATACAGTCAGTTAGTGACATAGGTGGATTAACGTTGGACATGGAGTCAAGAAGACCTGAGTTCAAATTAGACCTCTGACAAGCTATAAGCTGTTTTATGCTGAGCAAATCAATGAATCTCTTTTTACTTCACTTTTCTCAAGTTTAAATTGGGAGTAATAACATTTACCTTGCAGGGGTATTGTGAGGACCAAATGAATTGATATTTGTTTAAAATGAAATGAAAAAAAATAAAGAAAAAATAGCACAGTGCCTGGCATGTAGGATGTATATATGTAAATTCTTATTCCCTTCCCATGCACACACATTTTCACACACACACACACACACACACACACACACACACACACACACATTTTCCCCCATCTTCTCACCTTAAAAGTTATCTCTTAAAGACATTATTTCCCACATTCTAGGAAAATAATCATTTTGAAATTCTGTGACCATCAGAGCTTTAAAAATGTTTTTAAAAAGTTAATAATGTTAGTCCATTTTTTTATTTGAAGCAGAGAACACTAGCTTAATTCAAATGATGCCTTTTCAAATATTTCCTAAATTGAGTACATGAAATAGTTGCCAAGACTTTGACCATAATGGAATCTTAAACTAAGCAGCATCTTACTTCCCAGAACATGCCCCCAGTGCTTTTGAAATGGTATAATAAAAACAGCTTTTCAACTCAGAACCAGGTGAGATCATACAAATATCTCTATAAGCTGTTCCTTTTTAATTTGATTTCCTTTGAGATTCAGCAAAATATATTTTCTATCCTTGAAATATTGCAGGTCTTATTAATATCCTGATTTTTCAAGAGCTGCTAGGAGAATTGGGGGAGACTGAACATCACAACCCATTTTACAATCCTCCAGTAATTCTAAAAGCAAGCACAGTTGTCTATTAGAGAGATCCATTTATACTTTCAATAGTTAGTTGTCAGTCACTCACCACTCATTGTTAAGCACATGTTCTATATAAAGCACCATGCTACATGATGAACAGAGCTATAAGAATTTCTACAACTTAGCTTCTACCTTCGTAGAAATTGACATATAAATCAATAATTGGACATATTCACAGACACATAGACGTACTGTAGAATCAAAATACCATAGACAGAGAGAAGGGATAATTATAGATTATCTAATAAAAACCCTTGAATTACTCATGAAGGAACCAAGTCCCACAGAAGTTAGGAGATTTACATTAATTCACAGGAGGAATACAAATTCTTAAAGGATCTATGATTAGATCAATATGGGAAACCCCTATGTGAAAACTCTTTCCATAATGCAGATCAAAACCTTATAAAGATGAAATGAAATGTAAGAATCAATCAATATATCAATTAATAAGCATTTGGAAGGGATAGTATGTACAAGACAGGATAGGTAGGTGACACAGTAGATAGAATGCAGAGCCTAAAGTCAAGAAGACCTGAACTCAAATCTGACATTAGACTCACTAGCTTTGTACCCTAAGTAACTCATTTTATCCTATTTGCCTCAGTTTCCTCATCTGTAACATGAGCAGAAGGAAACGGCACACCACTCTAGCATATTTTCCAAGAAAACTCCAAATGTGATCATAATGAGTTAAGAGTAGCACTGAACAGCAACAGCAACAAAAATGTGAAAGGCTTTATGGTAATCCATGAGGATACAAATTAAAACATGAACTAGTACTTGCCATCAAACACCTTACATTCTAATAAGAAATATCAATTCTGGTGAATGACCAGAAGTACACAGAGATACTTACCCATGATATTAAAAATCTGTTGTCAGAAGTGGGATTTAAAACTAGATTTTCCTAGCCTCAAGTGTAACACTCTATCCCATGCTACCTTTGTATACAAGTGGCATGTAGAGGACCTATGATTCAAATATATATACATATGTATATGTATATATATATATATATGTATTGGTATATGTATGTATGTACATATATATGGATATGTATATGCACATCAATACAAATGTATATATATATATATATATATATATATCTGTCAGTCAGTATATCTATAAGTATGTATTAAATTCTTAGTATTTTAAGTTCTAAGCAGTGTAGTAAGATGAAAAAAGAAAAAAATGAATAAAAAAATGAAACCAAAATACAATCCATCAGCTTAGGAGTAGATATTCTAATATTCCTTAAATTTAAATGCTATGTTTATTCCCTCCTATGTGACCCATCTTCCTAGTCAATAAATAGTCCCAAATTACAACATAAGCACAAAATACCAAGTGAATTTGTAAACAGTTCCTAATTTAGGAAATGGAATGATGGCTTTCTGGGGGAGTTCATATTTCTATTGGGCTTTTCTAGAGATAAAAATGGGTGTGAGCATTCCCAACATAAATACTGGTGTGAGGTTAATAATCAAAATGAATGGTATTCAGCAGTGGTGGTACTGCCAGTGCCAGTGGCAGTGGCAGTGGTGGCTACTTCAACCTTCGGCAAGAATCCTTGTCTTGACCTCTTCAATCTTAGTGCCTTCCCTCTGACATTATCCCTATTTTATCCTGTAATAATTCAGGTGCTATCACTTTTTTTTTATCTCCACCCTTAGGACTCTTTTATATTCTTAAAATCACTGAGAATTTTACCCAGGGAAACTTTGGTTAATGTAATGTACATCAAAATTTGTGCTATTAAAATTAAAATGTCCTTCTGTTGTTTTTTTGTTTATTTTTTATTTGTTTTCTTGTTTACATTATTCATTTTCATTACATTTTTGATTTACACATTTTCTCCCTGTCTTGCCCCTGCCCCAACCCTAAAACAGCAATCCCAATGTAAAGCCTCTCCCCTGTTCTGCTCTCTTATTTTCCGGTAGGGCAGGGAGGGTCTTCCTATCCCAGTCCCTGTATATGTTAATTCCTAGTTGCAGGTATTGCAGAACTTTAAATTCTAGATTCTTTCAATTCCTCCCTTGTCACCCACCCCCACCGGAAGGACACTCCATTAAATACAGGCTATGGATGTCTGATTATACAGGACATCTTCATAGTGAACATATTGTGACAGTGATCATCTGTCTCTCCTTCCTACCCCTCCCCCCCATTGTTCTGCTCTCTACCTTGTCCCTGTACATTTACTGAAGTGTGTGCTTCCAGCATCCCTCCCCCAGACCCTGCCCTCCCCTCCATTCTCCCCCCTCTCATCCCCATGCCCCCTACTCTCCTGTGTG
>CM053596.1:119601470-119618601 GCA_028646575.1 Pseudocheirus occidentalis
AGAAAAGGCCTCCCCTTGGACTAAACTGAGGTTTGTTGGAAATCAAAGGGTGGAAGGTTTGTGTGGTTGTCTAAGAACTTTGTTTGGAAACTAAAGTTAATGGTTGCCCCATGAGTGGAAGATCAGTATATTATGAATTGTTGATTGAATCAACTCCCTCTTAGAGGAACTAGGTCATTCCTTTTGTTAATTGATTGATTGAATCTTTAAACGTGAAGGTGGTTTCTCCCTTTGGGAAACCAGGTGATTCTTCTCTTGTTCCTTGTTCCTTTCTGTAATAAGATATAATATTGAGACTTTCCTTGTTCTAAATATTGTATATAATATTGTGAATTGTTGATAGTATGAATATTGTACCGAATCCTGATTTTGTAATGGAATAAACAGAGTGTTCACTAATACTGTGTAATCCGAATTTTAAAAGCTGTTCACAGTAGCATTCTCTCAGGAATCTACTGCTTATTGGCTTTACAAAAACTGGTGAGATAATTACAGAGGATATTTTCCTCATATTGAGTGAAGGACTCTGGTGCATTATACTGGCAGTAAAGTAAAAAAAAACTATTGTCATTTACAGATTTGAACACAGGTCAGGAGAACAGTGACCACATTTCTCTTTAAATAATAAGAACTTGGAAAAACTGAAAACTTACGGGACCCCGAACTACTTCTGAAAATAGCAGCATGAAAACTTAACACTTTGGACAGTGCTTCCTTTACTACAAGAGTACTTTTAACAAAGAGTTAAAAGTTGTTGAGAAAGCTAGGAAAATGACCAAAAAATAAAAACAACAACAACAACAACAACAACAACAACAAAAAGAACCTGACCATAGATAGTGACAGAGAAGATTAAAACAGGAACTGAAAAGAAGAAAGCAAAGTCAAAACAGCTACTTCCAAAACCTCAAAGAAAAATGTAAATTGGCATTGGGCCTAAAAATAATTCCTAGAAGAAATCAGAACACATTTTGAAAACCAAATAAGAGAGGTAAAGGGGGCAAATATATATATATATATATATATATATGTATATATATATATATATATCCACTGAATCAAATTCTTTAAAAAGCAAAATTTGCCAAATGGAAAAGAAGTACAAAAGGTTACTCAAGAAAAGAACTCATTACTGAGTAGAAGGGACCAAATAAAGGTGAGGAGGTGGGAGGAGAGACAAATAGTAACTGAAGGAAATAATTCTTTAAAAACTTCAATTAGGCAAATGGAAACTAATGATTCCATGAAACATCAAGAAACAATGAAATAAAATAAAAATATTGAAAAATAGAAGAAAATTTGAAATATTTCATTGGAAAAACAACTGACCTGGAAAACAGATTGAGAGATAAATTATGAATCATTATTCTATCTGAAAGACATGATCAGAAAAGAGCCTAGAAGTCATCTTTCAAGAAGTTATAACAAAGACATCCTTGATATCCTAGAACCAGAGAGTAAAATAGAATTTGAAAAAAGCCACTGATCAAACCTGAAAAAGATTTAGAAATGAAAACTTCCAAGAGTAATATAACCAAATTCCAAACCTCACAGTCAAGGAGAAAATATTGCAAGTAGCCAGAAAGAAATAATTTAAATATTGTGTAGCCCAAGCCAGAATAACACAAGATTTAACAGTTTGTATATTAAAGAATCAGAGGGTTTGGGATATAACATTCTGGAGAGTAAAGGAGACAGGATTGATACCCAAAACCACCTATGCTGCAAAACTGAATATAATCTTTTAGGGGAAAAAAGAATATTTAATGAAATTGAGGACTTCCAAGCATTCTTAATAAAAAAGATCATAGCTTTCAAATATAAGACTCAAAGAAGCATAAAGTTGGGAACAGGAAAGAAAAAATCAAAAAGGATTAATAGGGTTAAAATGTTAACAAGCCTATATGGAAAGATAATGCTTCTAACTCCTAAGAACTTTATCACTATTGGAACAGAGGGCACAAGTTTGGCTTGATTATGATGGGATGATGGCCCCCTAAAAATAAAATTAAGGAGTGAGAAAGAAAGATACAGTAGGAGAAAAGGAAAGGGAGAGGTAGAATGGGATAAATGATCTCACATAAGAGTTGGGCAAAAGAGCTTTTACAATAGAGGTGGAAGAGGGGGGTGATACGCAATACTTGAAATTTATTTTCATTGGAATGGATCCAGAGGGAAACAGTACTGGCTACACTTTCAGTCATTCCCCTCAACTTGCTGATCAAGATCAGGAAATTATAAAATGTTTCACTTCCCATTGTGACTTTCTACTTCTGTTTTCCTTTTACTACAATGACTCTGAGGAATATCATCTTTGCACTAACTACATTCTTGTTTTTCTGTCATCTTGATCCATTGGGGAACCATTTCAACTCTATACTATACTTTTCTCTGATTCCATTACTACTCACATAACAAACACTGCCCTTATACATACACACATACATATATACATATATATGTATACATACATACATCATATCATATCAAAATATGCATATCATAACAACTTTTGTCCTACCAAGTTTCAGCAACCTTGGATTACTCCCACTATCTTCTTTTTTTTGAACTTACATATAGACTACTAAATGAATCTGGAGAAAATCATGAAACCAAACTGACTGGATTCACTACAAATTTCTCTCTATTACATAACTTTGACTTGGACTTCACTGCAACGACACAATACTTTTACACCTCCCTAATTAACTCAGTATCCCACTCAGACCGTATGTCTCCCAAACTGTTTCATCCTGCTCAAACTCCCCTTCCCTCAAACTTCTCAGCTAAGGATCTTGCTTCATGTTCCACTGAAAAAGCTGAGATGATTTACTGAGAGCTCTGTCTCATAACCTTCCCTTTATCTAACATTGTTGAGATGACTTTTTCCACTATTTCTTCATTACTGTTTGACATGAAGAGTTGACAACTTTCTTTATGAGAAACCTTAGTACATACTGAAGTGATTCCACTTCATCCCATCTTCTCCAGGAAATTGTCCCCTCTATTATTCCCATTTTCTCATTTATTTTCAGTCTCTCCTTAATTACTTGCTGCTTCCATATTGCCTACAAACCTGCCTATATCTCTATTTATTATATTTCATGATTTCTTCAACTCTCATGAATTCAATTATTAATTCCATGTTAATGATTCTCATTATCGTCTTCTTATTGAGCCATAAATTTTCCACTGATATCCAGTCTTGTGTTTTCCACTCACTATGAGACATACTGAAAATAAAAGTGCTATCAATATCTTATATTCAAAATGTCTAAAAACCAAATTCACCTCCTATGATAAATTTCCTCTTTCAAACTAACACCACCTCCCAACCCCTCAGGTTCACAATATAGATGTCATTCTTCAGTTTCCATTCCCTCTGAACCCCATAGTAAATCTTTTGCCAAGGTCTGTTAATTTAACCTCCATTACATCACTTCTCTCCTCTGACAATGCGTCCACCCTGGTTCAGGCCCTTTTCATTTTATGCCTGTGCTATTGGAATAACTGCTTCTATCACCTGTTTTAGGTCTTTCTCTACTCTAGGCTGTCTTATAATTCAACTGTCAAGATTATCTTTCTTAATTGCAGGCCTATCCACATCAAACCCTACTTAATCAACTCCAGTTACTCTCTGGTACCTTCAATATCAAATATATAATCCTCTCTTTGACCTTCAAAACTCTCCTTTTACCTGTATAGTATTCCTACATCTTACACTGACTGAAACACTCTGTAATCTAGTACGATTGTATTGTTTATGGATCTTTTCTTTCTGAGGCAATCAGAGTTAAGTGCTTTGTCCAGGGTCACACAGATTGTAAGTATCTGAGACCATATTTGAACTCAGGTTCTTCTGACTCCAGAGCCAGTTCTCTTTCCACTACACCACTTAGCTGCCCCTTGCTTATTGTTCCTCATTCTGGAAACTCCACCTACAGTTTCTAGGCATTTTCACAGACTGCCTCTCATGCACAGATACTCTTCTTCCTTATTTCTTCCCTCCATATTCCCTGGCTTCCTTTAGAATTCATCTAAAATTCCATCTGTTACAGAGAACTTTTCCTAATCTTTCAATTCTTAATGTCTTCTGCTGATTATTTTCCATTTATACTGTATTTATTTTGTTTTATAATGCTCTGGATATTGTCTCATTAGACATTAAGGTCCTTGAGAGCAGGGACTGCCTTTTATCTCTCTTTGTTTCTCCAGTACTAAGCACAGTACTTGAAACATAGTAGGCACTTAGTAAATGTTTATTTTCTAACAATCAAGATTTTCATGTTTTGTTTAATGTGGAAGAACTACTTTCTGTTTTGTCTATTTTGTATAGTTAGAAATAAGGCATTTTATAGTTTATAAAAAAGTATTTTATATAGTTTATAGTTTATAAAAAGTATTTTGCAAGTGTTGATATGTCTTTTATAGTCTTAATTTTGTTCTTGTATTGATATTTGTAGCAATTTCTTATACTTTTCTCTTTTAGTATTTTTGCTTCTTTGTGTTCTCTTTTTCATGTATATGGAAATTTTATTTGTTTTAATCTTTATATAAAAAAGATAATGATTCACCAATTTTATTAGTCTTTTATTTCTTTGTTTTATTTACCCATATACTTTTTATCTCCATTTTACTTATTTATTCTTTAATTTGATGATTCTGTGCTTTATGCTTTTATTTTATAGATTAAGTCATTGATTTTCTATGCTTTTTAAAGTATAATGCTATTAATTTTCGTTTTAGCTAGTTGGTAGCTCAAGAAAACAAGCATAAATTTTGCCTTTGAATGTTGCTTTGGCATTTTTTAAAAGCTATTTTTCTATAATTAATCCTTTAAAAATAAACTATTTTTTTTAAAAATCTAATTGACTTTAACACATTAAGGTATAAAATAGTAAACATTTCTACTTTCCAATTTTTGCTCTAGAATTTCCTTTTCCATCTGTTCATCCTAATTTCATCAATATTGATATGAGAGAAATCATAAGAACAGGCAATATAGGAAGGGGGAAAAATGTAAAGATAAACAAAGAGGCTATGGAAGAACCTTCTGAAATGCTGATTGTAAGGAAGAAAATGAAAGACACTAACAGAGACAGAGATCCTTCAATGTTTATTTTTGCTAATCTAATTCAGTGAGCATAGAATCTGCATATTTTTTTTTCATTTTTCCACAAAGTTTTGCATGATTTATAATAAAATGTGACATAAAAATCTGAACAACCTATGACCAATAGTTCTTTTAAAAATGAAACTAATATTGATTTTAATTTATCTAATATAGTTCCTTAAAAAATTACCTGTAATGTCCTTTTGCTCCAAAATTATCCATTGCATTTCTGCATCAGCAAATTGTTTTCTTTTCTTCTTTATAGAATAAAGTTAAAAGATGTTGTCTGCCCTCCCAGATAATATTTGTCTAGGCTTGGTGTATTATGAAGTGGGTCATGATATCAACAAAAACATGCAGTTACAAAGGTACTGCTTTTGCTTTAATAGAATAAAACCACATTAAGATTTTGGGGACATGATATATTAACTCATCTCATCCTCATAGCAATCAAGGAGGTAGAGAGAGGGAACAAGTATTTTTATTTCTATTTTTGTATGTTGACAGATGGGTATATTGCTAACATTGAACAATTGAGTTGTTATCAAGACCCCACTTTCAGTTTCATAATCCAGTGTCATACAATGTAGTATGAACTGATTATACAGAGCAGTGAATTATTTGACATTTGCAAGATTGCATTAAAATGAAGCATGTAACATTCTTAACAAAGTACAGCTTATTTGCAAGTAGGGTAATGTACCTTATTAAAGTTTCTACATATGGCTTCTAAGGTGTGTAATAGTTATTTTTCAAAATATTGTTTTTAGTAGTTTCATGGTCATAATATCATCATTGTCATAAATTTGTTTCTTATTGGAGTAGAGTTAAATTATTCATGATGCAATAGAGAAACCAAAATATTCTCTTTGTATTTGATGTCATTTCAGATTTTGTGGCTTTCATTTCCCTATCTTTTTGAATAATAGGAATGATGGTGTAGGGCAGTGAAGTCAACCTGAAGTAGAAACTAGTATATGTCAACCACATATTGACTTAGAAAAATATAAGATAACAATATAGGTAATGTAAGAATCACATAGATTCTTACCATGTAGCAGATAAATACCTGACTTTTGAATGAGAAAAACTGAATTCCAATGCTGCCTTTGACATGGATTGACTTTATGAACTTAGGCAAGTGACTTAAATTCCAGTCATTCCAGGCACCTATCACAGACTAAGTCATAGATAGCTTCTGGTTGCTCTTCTCTCACTTTAAGTTCATATGGTTTCCAAAATCTTGTGAATTTTTCCTATTCATTATTTTATAGCAAAAGTTATCATCTTACATTAATATACCACAGTGTATTTAGCTATTTTATTGGTAGCTTATGTTAGTGGTTCTTTGCTTTCACACACATGCATACATACACAGACAGACAGACAGACACAAACTTTCTATTTATATTTTGGTATATAGGCAAACAAATGATATTTTGGCCTTTCTATGGCTATTTTGGGAGCTACAACTAATAAAAATTATCTGTGTCAAAGGTTGTGCCATTTTAGTCTTTTAAAAATTAATACGATTTTTTTGCCAGAAAAATTGGATCAACTTAAATTTGTACCAATACATAGTGAACCCTTGTTTACTCATACCTCTAACTATTAGCCATCAACAATTTCCATTTTTAAAAAATGTTTAATAATTACCTGGGTATAATTTTGATTTTTTGCTTTTTTGTTTGTTTTGTTTTTGCAAGGATTTTCTTAGTGATTTGTAATAATATTTCAGCTTGCTAAATGTGTTTAATTGCCATTCATGATTTGAGATGATCCTTTGAATAACCAACTTTTAATAAGAAAGGACCAAATTGATGCATATCAACTCATGGCAACCTCCCGTCCTACTCCCAAGAACAATCAGAAAAAAGAGAAGTTTTAAACAAATTGTGTCCCTATATCAACAATGTTTAGATGTCAAGATTGAACTAGTTGGTACCTTCTTTCAGGGAACATAGAGTGTCAGTCTGAATGACATTTTTAGGTTTCCATAAAAGCAGAAATTACCATTGGTAGGAGGTGGGTAAGATTCCTTAGATGAATATAGATAAATATACATACATGCATGTGCATGCACACACACAACCACACACATATATACATATATATATAGGTGCATATGTATGTATATGTATATATGCATATGGTTTCTGGTTGTCCCTTGTGGTAGAAGAGGGTCAAATTGACTTTACTATGTCAGGGTCAAGGCACAGTTAATCTCACTGTGGTTGATCAGACCATTATGAGCTCAGAAGACTTATTCCAGGTCAGTTACAAATAGTCCACATGAACACTCATGGTGGAAATGTCTCTAAATTTGTGCCTTTCACATTTCTTTTGGGCTACCCCAATTTTGCTTTGCTCAAAGAACACAATACCTCCTTTCATGTGGGTAGTCCTGTGGCAGTATCTCCCATGTCTCACAATCCATTCCAAATTTCCTCAGAGAGACTGTAAAAGTGTCCTTTTATTGCTTCTTCTTATCTCTCTGTGAGTATTTGCCTTGTGTGTGTTTTCTGTAATATAAGCAGCAGAAAATAGGTCCATACTCTACTGTATCTCAGCCTCAGAGTTTACACTGAGTCCATAATTATCTGTGAACAAAAAGTTTCATACCAACTCTCCATCTGTTTTTGTCTTAACTTGTAGCTTTTTACCATCAGTATGGAAGCTGACTTTTTTGCTATTTTCATCCTCATTTGAGGCCTCTGACAGCATCACTGAAAATATGTTGAAAAGCATGGGAGGGATGGCTAGGTGGCACAGTGAATAGAGAACCCGCCTAGGAGTCAGGAAGATCTTGATCTTCTACAAGCCATTGCTACTAACAGCATAAAAAGCTTTGGTCAGATCAATGAATATTACATACCATTGCTCTGCTGCTGGCATTTCTCCTGGTACAGCAAACACCATATCCACTGTTCCTCAGCCCTTTCTGAAGCTTTCTGAAGCTACCCTCGTTCCCAAATAGACGACCACATTCCAAGTGAAGGATCAGCCAATTAAGGAGGACTCTGGTAAGAATCTTGTCAGCAATAACTAAGAGAAACACCCCTTTGTCATTTTCACAAGACAATCTATTTTCTTTTCCTTTATAAAGATGGACAATGGAGGCATCTTTTAACTTCTGAGGAATAACCTACTCTTGCATATAACCCAGAAGATTTCAGTCACTCATTTAACATCCTTCTAATTCTCAGTTGTAAAGGAATAAGCACTAGGTACTTTGCCATATGAGAGGAGTATTCAAACCCTTTTCTTCAGTAGGAATTTCAGCTAGAAAGGAATTGACTTCAACCTTAGTTAAATGGTAAATGACTTCAGCATCAGTTGATGACAAGTCTATTGAGAATGATATGGAAGTATTCAGTTTATCTTTCCGGTATCATGTCTTTGTCCTTAAACAATATAGCTTCATCAGTACTGAGTAGATGAGATGCTCCATTGGTCTTTGGCATATAAATATCATATCAGAAAAGTACTTTTTTCCATCAGTATAAAACTGTATTTCATCTGCCTTCTTGCTGAGCCAAGAATCCTGCATCTATCTAAGCTTTGCTTGCACTTTACTTTTGATGGAGTTAAAATCTGCCTTCTTAGAAACAGATGAACTATCCTTCTGTTAAAGCCTGTGCATTTCTCATTTTTCATTTAGCAGCTTCTATATTTCCCCATCATTTTTGTCAAAACAATCTTGATTTTTGCAAGTATTCTGGCCCAACTGAGTAATCGAGGTGCTATACACCAAATTTCTGAAAGCTGCCCTCTCCTTTTCTGCAACACTGTTTCCAAGAATATGTTGGCTCAGCTTTCTATGTTAGCAACAAACTGTTCACATAAGCTTCTAATATATTTACATTTGGTCTTCTGTTACTCATCTTGCCTTTATACTGCCATTTTTGTTTTTGTGAATGTTAGTTTAGATGGAATAAGTCTATGATTGGTCCAGGCCTTTGTGTCATACATTGCTTTCATCACACTCACATCTTTTCCTCTTTTCCTTATGTGACATAGTATATTAACTGCCAATGTTTGCTATGAGTGTGAATCCACAAAGTCGGATTCCATTTAGGTAAAAGGAAGACAATGTTGCTGATGAGAAGAACTGGAAACACACAAGTCTTTAATAGTAAATGATAGTACTATTGTTTCTGATTCCATTACTTCCATTCCACATCTGATAGTCTATGTCTACTCCCAGAATTACATGATTGTATTCTTTTGGCACATTGATGATGTGGATTTCTAGGTCTTCATAAAATATTCTTTCACCAAGCTGGAGGGGACAGAGCCAAGATGCAGCATACAAGCAAGAAAATTACTCAGCTCTCACATAACCACTTCAAATACCCATAAAATATAACTCTATACAAATTTTACAGTTGCATAACTCACTAAATTAAAGAAAAACACATCTCCCTCTGAAGGCAGCTATGCAGGCAGGACAGAAAGGGCTCATCACAACATGCTAGGAGCCAACATCAACCACCTGAAACCATGTCTTGGGCCTGGGGCCTCCAGGACAATCCACAGATGGAGCCTTCAGGAAAGTAGATAAGCAGCAGCTGTGGTGATTTCCAGAATTATCAAGGCATAAGAAACAAGAACTAAGTGAAAGGTTAGTGGAACTAAGCTAAATTTGGGGGAGAAGGTCCAGCCAAAACTGCCTCTAGGGCAAGGAAGCAGCAGAATGGGTGGCCCTACTGCCACTTCCACATGGCTGCTTCAGAAGCTCCCAGCTTACAGATTGCAAGGGGACCAAGCAATCATTAAGAGGTTAAGTGCACTTGCCTTGAGCTACCTGGATCAAGATCATGGTCTTGAGTGGTGGTCCTGGGATGCACATTCAGTGATCCAAAGCTGGTGGGGGCTGCAGAAACAGTGGCCTCCTAATAGCTCCAACAGCTTTCAAAACCCCAGTGATTTGGGACAGAGCTTTCCCCTCTGGAAGAATAGTTCCACAGAGCTAAAAAGTCAAGTAATTGACTGACAACATGAGCAGGCAAAGGAAGCAAAGTAAGAACAGCAATCCAACTTTATATTCCTTTTTTGGGGACAAAAAGGATCAAAACATGGAATGGGAGGAAGACAACACAGTCAGAACCACCACACCAAAAGCTGACAAAAAATTAGACTGATTACAAGTCATAGAGTAGCTTAAGAAGGACTTTGAAAACCAAATAAGAGAAGTGGAGGAAAAACTGGAAAGAGAAATGAGAATGATGCAAGAAAATAATTAAAAGAGAGTAAAAAACATGACTGAAGAAAATAACATCTTAAAAATAGATTAACTCAAATGGCAAAAGAGGCCCAAAAGGCAATGAGAAGAAGAATGCCTTCAAAAGTCAAATTTGCCTAATGGAAAAGAATCTCAAAAGCTTTCTGAAGAGAATCATTCCTTCAGAATAAGAGTGGAGCAAATGGAAGCAAATGAATTTATGAGAAATCAAGATTCCATTAAACAAATCCAAACAAATGAAAAAATAGAAGGCATTGTAAACAAGAAAAAACCAGTGACCTGGAAAATAGATCCAGGACAGACAATTTAATAAGTGTTGAACTACCAAAAAGCCATGATCAAAAAAATAACTTAGAAAGCATTCTTCAAGAAATTCTCAAGGAAAATTGCCCTGATATTTTAGAACCAGAGGGCAAAATAGAACTTCAAAGAATTCACCAATCACTGCTTGAAAAAGATCCCGAAAAGAAAATTCCTAGCAATGTTATAGCCAGGTTCTGGAGTCCCCAGATCAAGGAGAAAATATTGCAAGCTGCCAAGAAGAAACAATTTGAATACTGTGGAAACCCAATCTGGATAATCCAGGATCTAGCAGCTTCTACATTAAGGGACTGTAGGGTCTGGAATATGATATTCTGGAGATCAAGGGAGCTGGGATTAAAACCAAGAATCACCTACCCAGCAAAACTGAGTATAATGTTCCAGGGGAAAATATGGTCATTCAGTGAGGTGGAGAACTTTCAAATGTTCTTGCTGAAAAAAAAACAGAACTGAAAAGAAAATTTGACACTCAAATACAAGAAGCATGAGAAGGTAAACATGGAGAAGAAATCATAAGAAACTTATCAAAGTTGTACTATGTACATGCAAACATGGAAAAAATGATAATTGTAACTTATGAAACTTTTCTCAGTATGAGGATCGGTGAAGTGAATACAAATGTATATATACAGATATATACACATATGTCTATATAGGAGGGTATACATATGCATATGAATACATATCTAAGTGTGTGTGTGTGTGTGTGTGTGTGTGTGTGTGTGTGTGTACGTAGAGGGTCCAGGATCTACTGAATAGGAAGGGATGATACTTTAATAGGTAAAACTCTGAGGTGGGAGAGGACTAGAATGAGAGGAGACAGGGAGAGACAGAATGGGGTCAACCATCTCAAATAGATGAGGCAAGGGATAACTATTGCAATGGACAGGAAGAACAGGAAGGCAATAGGGAAAGGGTCAACCTTACTCTCATTGAATTTGGCTTAGGGAAGGAATGACATAAACTCTAAACTGGGTATCTTCCCACACAGGAGTGTAAGGGGATGGGGATGAGAGATGGGATAATGGAGGGGAGTGAAAGGTGGGGAGGAGGGTTTCTGGAAGCACACACTTTTGTAAAGGGACAGGGGCAGTGTAGGGAACAGAACAAGGAGGGGGTGGGTAGGAAGGAGGGACATATAATCAGTCTCACACAATATTTCCAGTATGGAGATTTTCTGCATAACTACACATCTACTGCCTGTATTGAATTGCTTGTCTTTCCAGTGGGGGTGAATGATGAGGGATGAAGGGAAAGTATGTAGAATATAAAGTTCTATAATCAAATGTTTAAATTATATATATGTATATTTTGTTATTGTTGTTACTATTATTATTATTAACTACATGCAACTTAATATTAGGATATACAGTCACTGGGGTAGGAGATCCATCTTGCCCTACCAGCAAGTCAGAGGGGCAATGAGGGAGGACATAGAAGAGAGCAGATTGGGGGAGGGCTTGTACAGTGGGATGGCTGCTTGGGGTGGTGGGTGGGGGAAAGATGGGGAGACAATTTATAACTCTAAATCTTGTGGAAATGAATGGTGTAAACAACAAAATAAATAAGTGAATAAAAATTGAGAAAAAAAATTCTTTCACCTCATCATGGTTCTTCATGGTAGAAGCATGTGTACTGATGATGGTGGCATGACACTTTCCTACAAGTGTCAGATGCTTTTTTGATTCTGTTGTTACTTATTTGTGGGGTCATGCCAGCTTGTTGACTAGATTAGATTTGATTGTGAAACCTACACCAGTTTCATGTTGTTCATCATCATTAAAGCCACTACAAAAAAGAAACTACAACAACAACAAAAATTTGTATTCATCACTGACTTTGGTAAGCTGGTTTTCTTTTACCAGCGCTGATTGACACAAGGCAGATATTTGGATGTGATACCTGCTGAGTTCTTTTACTACAAGAGCTTCATGTTTTACAATTCTATTGGATTTCTGTGCACATCCCATGTACCAATACTGAGTGGAATGATGTTTTCTAAAGCTTTTGTATTTTTCTGTGTTTGACCACAGGCTGGGATTCTTACTTGCCATTATTAAGTGCTCGGATGAAACAGACAATTTTTGGGTCCCTTTTTCTAGTCATTTCCTCTTGCCCAGAGCAAAAATATGTAGTCCTTATAAAGGCTGCTTAGATACCTAGAAGGCTGCCAAATTCCACTGCTGACACAATCTTGTGAGAAGTTAACCCTATGACCTGGGTTGCCTTGTGTACAGTACTGTGGTTGCAGATCCCAGTGCATCCACATCTGCTGCTCCTTTACAGGACTTTGAGGTAGGTAAAAATGGTAAAATGGCATGGATGGTGTGTTTTGACACATGAATAAATTATATTTAAACAAGGCAGAATTGTGTGACATCATTGGTCCCATTCACTCTGCCAGAATCTCTGGATTCCAATGTTAAAACTAAAGTCATTATGATTGGTGATGGTGTGGGTTGTTCTTGTCTATACAGTAGCCATTCCTGCCAGACAGATGAGGGAGGAATTTCTTCTTTTTTTCTCATCCCTAAAATCCAAGGCTGAGTTGTTATTGACTCTGTTCCAAAAAATGGAACTGCTTCAAAAGGGGGAGGGAAGAGGCACGATTTTATCTACTAAAGACTGCTCAGTGAGTAGCTCTTCTGGGTTCAGTGACCAATCTTATGTAACATAATCTACAGATATAGATAAAAATAAAGGATTTCTATGTGTACAAATGTTGCAGAAAAACTGTTATAACATATTTCTCATACTGAAAGGGGCAGGAGGAGTTCAATTGGAGTCTCCTTTGGTGGCTGCATGAGTATCAAATTCCATACTATACCATACATTCAAACAGCTACATAAATATTTATTTCAATCATTTGTTCAATAGTAATGATATTAACATAAAAGGTATGTTTTTGTTTTTTGTTTTGAAGGCTAAGACACAAGCCAAATTATGTTATTGTAATGGCAATGGGATTTAAAGATCCCCTGTATTGGCTTGGATTTTGGGTTGAGCATTAAAACCCAGAGCTTGTGAATCCCATTTGTGGGATGGACTTGTTGAAGTGAAGGGAGAATTGAAGCTGCCCAGGACTTCTGAGAACTGCCATCCAGAACTACTGAGGACTGAGGAGTCATGGCTGTTATGCTGGTATTTTGTCTGTCTGTTTTGATGTTGTTTTGCCATATTTGTCTGCTGGTGAAGGACAGTGATGTTGTTGCAGAGGTCCTAGATCCTTACTGTTGGTTCAGAAGCCTTTAAGAAGGATTTTCTTTTTGTATATGTACATAAATCCTGGAAGAGGGTCTTTCTGATGTTTTCAGGGGTTCTGGGACCGTTCTGCAGGCAGAGAGTGACTTGAGGATGACACTGGCAATGTATATTGTGGCTTTGTTAAGCTTTGTCTCCCAAGGAACAGAGATTGCTTTTACTTAAGATGAAGAAAAGACCTCTCCTTGGATATTTAATGCTGTGGTGATAATCTTATTGTTGTTTGGGGTAGATGGCCTTTGGTGGTATTGGATGATATTGTAATTCAGTTGTGATCCAGGGGTGGGAAACTTTTTACTTTTTTGTGCTCTGTGATTGACCAAATGAATGTACTTTGTTTATGATTGGAAACTAGTTTTGATTTGAGGAGACTTTGTGACTGATTAAATGGATGTACTGGCCAGGGGTGGGTACTTGGACTTTGGTACATATTATAATTGAATTGAGAACTTGATAAATAACTGAGTTACACTGTATTTTTATTTTCTCTGTTCTGTGAATATTTTGCATTAATTTGTCATTTAATAAAATAGAGAGTTACTATACTGGTATTCCAAACCCTGGAAGTTGCCTTTGCTTGCCATTACAGTTATTTCTGGGGGGAGACAGTGAATAGGAGCAACACAAATCAGTGAAATATGTGTGAACCATTCCCAACTTTGAATCCACAGCATGTAACCTAAGAATTCAGTTCTGGACCACAGGTTACATGAATATGCACATCTGTCTGGGTTATAGGAATGAGAAGTGAACAGGCTACAAGTTTGATGTCCTTTTTAAAAATAATAACATGAAAACTTTCTTTTATTTCAGGTTAAAAAAATTCCTCTCTTCTAAAGCACTTCTCAGCATCCATCAGTGACATAATTAATCCCTTCCTCTTCAACCCCAGTCTGCAGGAAAACAACTAGCAGAGGAGGGTTGGGGAATGCGGGGACACTGAACTCTAGGTGACCACACTAGTCTGATTCATATCGGCTAATTAACTAAAGTATTTCTCAGGGTCTCAAATTTCATAATCTGGCTTTGAGTTTTAATATCGATAATTAGGAAACTACAGAGCAACTGTCCTCTCTTTGATGACTCTGATTGGCACGATTCTGTTATTTGATTTTCTTTCTCTCTGAGGCATAGAAAAAAAAAGTGTCACTACACAGTACCATGCACAGGAGTGATCTTTCTCCAGAGGATGCACAAAGTGGGCATTTGAGCCCATCATTTACAGTGACTTGCTTATTGACTTTTCTGTTTCACTTCATAAACAGCCTTATGCCATTTCATTTTCCCTCATTTAAATCTCATTTCAGGTGGATAGTGACACAATTCATACATTGTTACACTTTTGTAAAAAGTTTACAATTTTTTGATAATCATGAAAGTGAGAAGGGGAGAAATAGATTGTTTACATTCCATGAAGGAAATTGATCGACAGTTTTCTTAGATGGAAGTGATGAAATTCATAACAATGATATTAACACAAGCAATAAAAGAGCATTTCAAGGAGACAGGGATTACTTTGTTTTAACATGCCCAAGGAAACCTCAAATCCCTTAGTATAGAGATCTTTTTTCTTTCAGCAACTAAAGGACAATAGCATTCTGAGCCTTCCTTATTCATAGAGAGAGAACATTTCATTGATATGTTTTAAATGGGTAAATGGTGCCATAGTAATTCAATCGAATGAGTAATTATTAATATTTTAATGGAACTTATTGATATTGATATTTATACATGAAAATATGAAATTAATATATAAAGCATACAAACTATATAATTTATCTCATATAAAAATACAGGTCTGAAATTTTCAGTAGAATTAATTCCTCCACAAATATTTATCAAAAATATTGTTTGGGGAAATTTTAAGACTCAATTTATGTTTTATTTTTCCTTTATTTTGACTTCTTTATGTCACACATTTTACCATCAGCATATCAAAAGCATACTAATGAGAATCAGCTATAGATTTTTTCCCATATAACCTAATGCTAACTCCCTAAATAAAAGGGTCATGTTCTATGCTTTTTTCAATACTTTATAAGACATAGGAAGATATCAGATCCATCAGGTCATAATTCATAACATTTTTGAGTTGTAAAGAATTTTAGGGGATAATTAGTTTAAGTCATAACTAGAAAGGAATTTTAATTTATAAAATCAGAATAGCAATAATATGAGTCTTGTTGAATTATTGTGAAGATCAAGTAAGATAATATATTTAAAATATTTCAAATTTTCATATACTAACTAAATATGTATCTTACCCTATAAGCTGGAGTATGAACTTTCTATTAAGACATTCAGGAAATATTCTTCTTTTCAGTAACAGTGTAGCTCTAATTGTTAGGCTTTAATATTTTTTTCTATTTTTTTTTCATTGTGAGAAGGGCAGGGAATACGTTCATTTTAATGTATTATATGATAGAGAGCTATTTTTCAAACAAATAGACTTGCAAAAAGCAACAACTTATTAACTCCTCCAAGGCATCACTAAACTCAGAGTAAATGATGAGATATTGTTTAGGTGATACATGAGCAAAATGGGAATGTCCAATAATCAGTGCAACACCCTGTTTGAGGTGTTTCTCAGTCAGACACACCTCTGGAATGCCACACTTCCATCTTCCAAATTGCCAATGAGGGGTAAGTCATCCTTCCTTTTTTAAATGTTTTATTTTATTTTTGTAATTAATTTTTAAATTTGTTTTCTTGTTTACATCATTCATTTTCAAAAGATTTTTGAATGACAAATTTTCTCCCCATCTTTCCCCTACACAAACCCCAAAACAGTGATCCCACTGTAAAGCTCCTCCCCTTATCTGCTCTCTTACTTTCTGGTAGGGCAGGGAGGGTCTCCCTACCCCAGCCCCTGTATATCTTAATTCCTAGTTGCAGGCATTGCAGAACTTTAAATTCTAGATTCTTTCGATTCCTCACTTGTCACCCACCCCAACTGGAAGGACAAGCAATTCAGTACCAGCCATGGATGTGTGATTGTACAGGACATCTTCATAGTGGACATATTGTGACAGTGATCATATGTCCCTCCTTCCTATCCCTCCCCCCTTTTTCTGTTCTCTGCACTGTCTCTGTCCCTTTCCTGAAGCGTGTGTTTCCAGCACCCCTCCCCCAGACACTGCCCTCCCCTCTGTCATCCCCCCTCTCATCCCCATGCCCCCTACTCTCCTAT
>CM053596.1:119619101-119642529 GCA_028646575.1 Pseudocheirus occidentalis
TGTTCTGAAGATTGTATATAATATTGTGAATTGCGGAAACTGTGAACATTGTATTGAATAAAGATTTGTAATGGAATAAACAGAGTGTTCACTAATACTGTGTAATCCGAATCTTAAAAGCTGTTCACAGTAGCATTCTCTCAGGAATCTACTGCTGATTGGCTTTACAAAGGACAGTGTTCTCCTTTACAGTAGTAGAGAAAAAGGTAAGGAAGTTTCAGAGGGAAAGATAACGTGTTCTTTTTGGACATATTTAATAATAACAACAATAATATTAAATAAATAAATAGATATTGTTAATAGTACAATTATATTCCCTCCAGTCATATTGCTATAAAGTGCCTGAGACAGCATTGTAACATCTTTTTGTCTTACTCCAGGTCCAGCACTATAGACATAACAACCCCTAGCTGCCGTAATCTACTATGATCATTTAACCTGTGTGAGTTAGCAATTTCTTTGTTTGCAGTTTGCTGTGGTTGGTGAAATCATCCATATGGTCCTTTCTAGTTCTAAATGCTATTCTTCCAGTATTGAGAGAAATGGAAGGATCTATTATATTGAATATAGGACAAGTTTATTGATTCCAAAGAGTTGAGATTAAAGATCCCTGTCAAGCTGGAGGGAGGATACTCTTTAGCATGGTGCAAGTTTTGTCTTAAAGTATGGTCTTTAAACATTTTTTTTCTCCCTTAGTACTATAAACAACTGGATGAAAATAATACTCCTGATTATTTTATTTTATATTTTGTATCTGAAGACACAACTGAACTTTAGAAATATTAAAGATAATTTTAATGCCTTTATAAGGGCTTTGACTTTGTAAAACACTCTTATTTAGTAGGATGTTGTACCACTAAAAGAAGATTGAAAGTGAAAATTATAAATCTCTTGGGTTTTGTTGTTAACTTCCTTTACAACTGTGCACAAATATTTTAAATACTTCAATCTGGATGATAATACTGTGTCACAGACCTCAAAGATAAATGTGTCTGCAACTAAATTGAATGATGAGTTTTAGAAGCAGCAATATTTGTTAGAGCAGCAACTGATATTTATAGAGTACTTTTAAAGTTTTGAAAGCACTTTATATGTTTGTTATCTCGTTTGAGAACTACAAACTGAGTCAGGGATTGTTATGAATTCTATCTTATCAATAAGCAAACAGAGGCTTAGGAAAATGCCTATCATCTGGGGGTAGGGATAAGGGAAAGGTGGATATTGGTGATTACTGAGTAGAACAGAACCAATATATCATTGTGGGAAGAAACTCCTGGTATCACATTCTCTCCATTACTGCAGATCATCTGGTAACTCCTTTCCAACTTAGAGGAATGGTATTTATTTTTAATAAAAATATTAAAATAGTGTATAAAAAGAATTTTTATAAGAGAAAAGCTCACAGAAGCCTAAGGGACTTCTAGTGTTTCCTTTTCTTTTTTCTTTATATCTTTCTTAATATCTTTCAAGATATTTCTTGAGGAGACATACCTAGTAGTGATATTTCTGGTTCAAAGAATATATAAATTTTATAGCTCTTTGAGCAGAGGTCCAAATTATTCTCCAGAATGGGTGGACTAGTTCTCAACTCCACCCATTTCCTTCATTAGTGTCCTAATTTCTTTCACATCTCCACCAACAAACAAAATTTCCTCTTCTCTCATATTAGTCAATCTAATAGATGAGAGGTAGTATCTCATAGGTATTTTAATTTTCATTTCTCTAATGAGTAATGTTTTAGTGCATTTTTCATCTGACTATTGATACTTTTGATTTCTTCTTGTGAAAACTGCTCTGACAACTTACCAACCGGGGAACAACTCTTATTTTTATATTTTTCCAGTTCCCTATATATTTGAGTAATGAGATCTTTATCAGAGATACTAACTGTTTCTGCTCCTCTGCTCTTCCCTGTTTCCTGTTTTCCTTCTAATATTAGCTATATTCATTTTGTTGTCACAAAACATTTTTAATGTCACAATCAAAATTATCTATTTTACTTCCTATAATCTATTCTCTTATTAGCATAAACTCATCTCTTGGCAGGTATATTTCTCCATGGTCCCATAATTTGCTTATTGTGCCACTGTATTTATATCATTTATTTATATTGGTATAGGATGTGAAATGTTCATCTATGCCTATCTTCCAAACTGTTTTCCATTTTCCCCCACTTTTTATTTATTTATTTTTTAATTTTTTTACAGATAGTTGTTCAATCATTCAGTCCTTATCAACTCTTTGAAACGACAGGGACCATTGCACACCAGGCCCTTCTATACTCCACTATCTCTCGAAGTCTGTTTAAATCCATGTTCACTGTTTCATTAAACTTTCTACCCAGCTCGTTCCAGTATTTGCTCTTCCAGCGAAAAGCATGAATTAATTTATTTAAGTATTCACTGATTTGATGTCTTTGCTTTCCAAGGAATGCCCAAACGTTTTCTCAAGCACCACAATTTGATAGTATTTTGTTTTAATTACATGTAAAAATAGTTTTCAACATTCATTTTTGTAAAATTTTGAGTTCCAAATTTTTCTCCTTCCTTTCCTGCCCAGCTAGCAATCTGATGCACATGATAAACATATTTACATACTAATCATGTTGTAAAATCAGAATCAGAAAAAAGAGGGAAAAAATCATGAGAAAAAAACACAAAAAATGGAGATAACATTCTTCAATCTGCATATAGACTCCCTAGTTCTTTCTCTGAATGTATTTAGCATTTTCCATCATGAGATTTTTGTAACTGACTTGGATCGTTGCATTACTGAGAAAAGCAAAGTGTATCATAGTCAATGATCATACAATGCAACTATTTTATCATGTTCTCCAGGTTTTGCTCACTTCATTCATCATTTGTTCACCTAAATCTTTCCAGGTTTGTCTGACTTTAGATTCCTTTTTTAGAGACAAAAAGGGTCAAAGCATGGAATAGGAGGAAGAAAATGAAGTAAGAATTCATGCATCAAAAGCTTCCATACTTACTACCTTACATATTACTATAGAAAGCAAAACCATCCTCCTAGTTCCCCAGGCTAGTAACATAGGTATCATCTTTGACTCAATACCATCTGTGAGTCCTTATGCCCAATATGTTGCCATAGGCTGTAACTTTCACCTTAGCAACATCATTTGAATATGATCATAGGTAAAGTTGTTATGAATACTTTGATATTGGCCTTCATTACCCAATGTCCAAAATATTGCAATAGACTGATGGTTAGTCTATCTGCCTCATGTATCTCTTAGCTCAAAGCATTCCACATTCATCCACCAAAGTGATTTTTCTGATGTGCAGGTCTTACTATGTAATCTTCCTATTTAATATACTCTAATGGTTCCCCATTGCTCTAGGATCAAATACAAAATCCTCTTTTTTGGTGTTCTAAATCCTTGCAAACCTAGTTTCTCTTCTACTTTGCCAATAGTTGCATGACTTTCTTCTGGTCATGTACTTTTGATCCATTGATACTGGCCTTCTTGCTATTTCATGGACTAGATACTCCATTTCTTGGTTCTATATGTTTTCTCTAGCTGTCCCCTTTCTGGCATGATCTTACTCCTCTACTTCATCTACTGCTTTCCCTGCCTTCCTTTACATCATAACTAATATCCCAACATCTACAGGAAGGGTTTCCCAACCTCACTCAATTCTGTCTTTTAATTATTGGCTAATTGTTCTTTATATAGTTTATTTGTAAATATTTTTGTTTATTCCCTCCTTCTTACCATTAGATTGCAAAACCTTGAAGACAGAGACTGTTGTATACCTCTTTTGTGTCCCCAGAACCTTAGAGTGGTTAGCACATAATAAGTGATTAATATTTATTGCTATACATACATACATATTCACATGGGCATATATGCACAGATACATATCTATAAACATACACACAATACTTATAGCAATGATTTTAAGGTAAAAAAAGGGAAATAAAGTGGGTGTATGCTGACAGGGGAATGACTGCCACTGGTAAGTAAAAGTAACAAAAAAATAAGGGCAGTACAAGTTATTATTTTTTGAAGGTGAGTCATAGATCGATAGACAGAGACTTAGAAACAAAGGCAAAAACAGAGAGACAGAGAAAACTCTCCCTGTTTTCAAGGAGCTCACATTCAAAATGATCTTTAGAAAAGTAACTATTTCTAACTTTCATGGCTACTTATCTGTTGTGGAACCATGCCAAATATCTTAAACTTTCTCTCTTGTAAATTCTTTATTTGTATTTCTTTTGGTTGTTTTATGTATAGATACATTCCTATATCTGTGTATACATAAATATGTGTCTACTTGACTCAATTGCATGGTAAAATTTTTTTTAACATTTGTTTTTCTTTTAAGTTTTGAGTCTTAAATTCTATCCTTCCCTCCCTTCTTCTCCTTTCCCCTCCTTGAGATGGTAAGCAATTAAATATAGGTTGGACATTTGCAATTGTGTAAAACATTTCCATATTAATCATTTTGTACTAGAAGACTCAGAAGAAAAACAGTTTTAAAATAGGAAACAAAAAATAACATGCTTTAGTATACATTCAAAAAATATCAGTTCTTTTTCTGGAGATGGATAGTATGCTTTATCATTAGTCCTTTGGGATCATTTTAGATTCTTGTATTGCTGATAATATGTAGGCCATTCACAGGCCTTCTTTGAATAATATTGCTTTTACTGCTTACAATGTTCTCCTGATTCTGTTCACTTTGTATCAGTTCGTTTTGCCATTCCTTCATTGATGGGTATCCTTTCATTTCAAATGTTTAGGTGCCATAAAAAATGAATGTTATAGTTTTGTATAAATGAGTCCTTTTCCCTTTTTTAAAGATGCCATTGGGATATGGACCTAGCAGTTTTGTTCTTGACATGGTCAATTATGCTGATAGCTTTCCTAACATTAAACCAACACTGCATTCCTTGGTATAAAGCCCACCTGGCCACATTGTATGATCGTTGTGATATATTGCTGTAATATCTTTGCTAATATTTTATCTAAAATTTGTGCATCAACATTAATTAGAGAAATTGGTGTATAATTGTTTTTATTGGGCTTCAGGGCCTAGCAGTTTTCTTTACCTGGACAGTAGGCTTCCCTTATGTCTTGTAGTGAACGTGGAGCCTTCCTATAAGCTTCCCCCCGTGTGAGGTTTCACTACTGACTTGCCTTATAGGTAAGGCCATGCTGCAGAATTGCTATGGAAACAGAGTCTTTCTGCTGACTAGTCCTGAAGGAGGGATTTCCTTGTTGGCCTCCTCTACAGGGGCAGAGCATGGCTGCAGTGCTGCTATGGAAATAAGGCTTTGCAATTGGTAGGCCTCAAGAGTGGGTGTCATGCTGTTGGCCAGCTCCAGGGCAGGGTCTCACTAACGGCCTGCAATGAGGTCAAGGCTTTGCTTATGGCTTGTGTGTAGGGTTGGTATTGGTGGAGTGGGGCTTTGCTACACTGCTCATTCTGTTTGTTTACCTATGGGGCTTCTGGTTTGCAAGAGAGTATGAATTCACTGGTGGATTGCCCCAGGCTATCAGCCTTGCTAAATGCGATCTGCTGTGAAGCCAGCTGCTGCTACTCTGGGACCTTGATCCCTTGCCACCCAATTGAGATAGACCTTTTCTGTCCCTCTAGCAATTGCATGCTCCTACATAAAATCTGAGGCACTTTTCAAATTGTTTGGAGGGGAATGTGGAAGGGTTTCAGGGAATTCCTTTCTCACTCCACCATCTTGGTACTAGAAGTTCCAGTGTGCTTTAATTTACCATCATAAGCATAAGCCTATTTATTTCTACTTGGTATTACTTCTCCTGTAACAAAGATAAACAGTTAAGAATTTTTGTATGTGAACTCCTGGAAATCACAAGTTTTTTTTTTTCCTTAATCTCACAGCATTTAGCATTGTTCCTGCATCATAGTCCTTCCTTAGTCAATGCTTTTTGATTGATTGCTTGATTGATGATTTAGTACTAAGATGGTTTTAGAATAAAGAGGTAGAACTAATAAAGGCAGAACTAATAAGTAATTAATGTACTGTAGTTATTTTGTTGAGCCGCATAATGAAGATGCAGAATAATAAACATATTTCTGCTTTTCGTTGAGGCATCACTAATCTAAATGAAGGTTAATGCCTTATGCTTCTTTGCATGTGAAACACAAATGTTAATGGGGGGCATTTTATTTCAAAACTAAAAGATGGTTATTTGCAATACATAGAGATTACTGGGGAAATTGCTATGTCATTGAAAGTACTCCCTAAACTCAGTAAACACAGTTTTCTTCTTTTCTCTACATTTGCCATTTTTCAAGATAACTAAATTAGTGCCTTTTTTTTCATAAAACAGAAGTTCTTTGCCATAAAGAGATGCAAGCATCTGGATAATTCATTCTGAAAGCCTCAGAATTAGTTTTCATATTTTTTAAGCATTTGTTCTTACAGAAAAATTTCTCTTTATCTCAATAAAGGAAAACAACTCTCAACACTCATCCTCAACTTGGTTTTGTAGCAGTATCTTTCACTTCACCTACCTTAATTGTTAAAGCACATGAAAACACAGTGACATGGAATGAGTGTAAATATTTTATAAGCTTGATTTAATTCCTGTCTCTTTCAATAGTCAATAGTTTCTTCGTGAGGTTGTAAGAAAAAAGAGAAGGGTCATTGCTTGCTGAAAAACAGAGTTGACTTTATTTATTGTCTAGATAAATGTTTTGTAGAGATCATTAACTCTGTGTTTTAGCATCAATAGACTTGTGAAACTTTCTATCAGAATGATAGATATTTTTGTTGATTCCCAATGCTATACTTAGTTAAAGATTAGACTCACTAGTCCACAAATCAAGTATAATGAGATGGATAGATAGATAGATAGAGAGAGAGAGAGAGAGAGACAGAGAGAGAGAGAGACAGAGAGAGACAGAGACAGAGACAGACAGCCAGATGTGTGTATGTGTACATATATGTATTTATGTATATCTGTGTATATATAACAGTGAATATTCAATTTGTTCTGTTTTTACTCAGCTGTTAAAATGTGATTTTTTTTTCTTTCTGTGACTGGGCATTTAAGGCATTTAATTGCCTCAAGATTTGTTCTGAATCTCAGTGAGTGTGTGTGCATGTGTGTGTGTGTGTGTGTGTGTGTGTGTGTGTGTGTATGCATGGGTGTGCATGTGTGTTTGGGTCTATATTTGCCTTAACAAAGAGAATCAATTGTACTGACCTGGTGGACATTCCTTGAAACTTTGTTATATAATGAAATTTAAATCAGAGTATGAATTGTATTCCAGTAAATTTTGAAGTATGGTTCTGTGACCAACTTTTTATCTGCACGTTGAGTAAAAGTCTGCTAAAATCATAAGATGATACACACACACACACACACACACATTTGCCCTCAAATCTTTGGCCAAATAATTCATTCCGCCTCAGAAATGTATGAGGAATATCATTTGGAAAGTGGGTGGTAATGCTTAGGATAAATTTTTCTGCTCCTGTAATTAGCATTTATATTACATTGTATTCTAGATTTTTTTTTCATTTTTATTGGTTTTCCCATTAATGGCATAATCAAGGTTATCGTTTGACTTTTTTTATTGTGGCTGTCCCCATTGTTGGATCAGTTCTTCTAATTGTTGCACCAATAAGACAGCAAGAATTTTATGAATACTCCAAATATTGTTGCTTACTTACTTGCATATTTCTCCAAAAATATAGATGTGTACAGAAAAAAAAATCAATTAATAGAATCCATTCTCAATGTTTACTAAAAATAATAGATATTTGAAAAACATTATTCATTCATCAAGTATTTATTAATCAATTATCCTACAAGGAAGAAGCATTGGGTTAAGATGACTCAAAGGGTCCCCTTCATGAACCATTACATCTGCTCTCTCTCTCTCTCTCTCTCTCTCTCTCTCTCTCTCTCTCTCTCTCTCTCTCTCTCTGTCTCTCTCTTCCATCTCTCTCTCTCTTTCTGCAAATAGTAATTTTAAATTTGAACTTCCAGTAATGAAAAAAAAATAATTCATTGTGTATTCTGAAACAGCATTTTTTCATCAATATCTATTGCTAATATCTTGTCTGATTTGGAGGGTAAAAATGGAAGAATATTTGTTTGTGGACCTTTGCTTCTTTTTGCTCTCTTTCACTTTCTTAAGTTTTTAGCAACCTATATGAACTATTACTATGCATACAAATGGTTTGTGTAGGTATGTAACTTTATGTTTCTGTACAAACAAAGCCAATGTAACAAAGATTAAGAGTGGAGTGGGAAATTGGGAAAGAATTTTTAGAACCAGTGTCTCTGATGAAAGCCTCACTTCTAAAATATACAGGAAATTGAATCAAATCTATAAGAATACCCCAATTGATAAGGGGTCAAAAGATATGAACAGGCAATTGTCAGAGGTAGAAATTAAAGATATTTATATGCATACGAAAAAGTGCTCTAAATCACTACTGATTCAAGAAATGCAAATCAAAACAACTTTGAGGTATGACACCTTGCCAGTGAGGTCGGCTAAGATGGCAAAACAGGAAAATGACAAATGCTGGACAGGATGGAGAAAAATTGGAACACTTAGGCATTCTTGGTGGAGTTATGAACTGATACAACCATTCTGGAGAGCAATCTGGAACTATGCCCAAAGGGCTATGAATAATTCCATACCCTTTGACCTAGTAGTATCACTTCTAGGGTTGTATCCCAAAGAGATCATAAAAGTGGGAGGAAGACCCATATGCACAAAAATATTTATTGCAGCTCCTTTTGTGGTGGCAAAAACCTGGAAATAAAGGGAATGCCCATCAGTTGGGGAATGGCTAAACAAGTTGTGGTATATGAATGTAATGGAATACTATTGTGCTATAAGAAATGGGGAGGAGACAGTCTTCATCTTCACCTGGAGAGACTTATACAAACTGATGCTAAGAGCCAAGAGCAGAACCAGGAAAAAAAATTGTACATAATCACAGACACATCATAGGTGTGACCACCAACTTTGATAAACTGGGCTCTTCTCAGCAACCCACAGTTATAAGACAGCTCTACAAATCTCAGGATGGAAGATGATGTCTACATTCAGAGAAAGGTCTAGAAAGAACAGAGTTTAAATGCAAACTGAAGCAAACTATATGCTTTCTTTCGTTTCCATGTTTGGTTTTGTTTCTTCTTTCCCATTGTTCACTCCATTGGTTACAACCCTTCTATACAACCAGACTAATGTCCAGTGTGAAAGTATTTGCAGATCCAATATTTGATTGCAAGCTGCCATTGAGGGGGAGGGGCGAGGGGAGAAAATTTGAAACTCAAGGGATTGTGGAACTGAATCTTATAAAATAAAAGTAAAGAAACAAATCAATTTTTAAAAAAGCTTGTACCTTTATTTCAATAGGTACTACGTTAAATTTAGTAGATAAAAAAGTTGTAAAAAATGTAGTCCCTGCACTCACCAAATTCCACCTTAACCAAGACATGGTGTAAAATCTTAGTCTACATAATTCATACCAGTCCAGAATCATCCAGTAATCCAAACTCTAGTATACTCAAGTCTATACAGTTTGAGCTTTGTTACAAATTCTCCCCATATGCTCTTCATATCTCCTTTCACCAGAATTCCTCATATTTGAAACATTGTTCCTGTAGCATGAACCACTCTCCGTTCTTATGAAAGCTAGTGTACCTAAGGTATGTTACGTAATCAGTGATGGCTTTGAGTGCAAGTATGCTGGTGGTTACTTGACCACTGTCTTTTAAGTCTTCCAGCAAAATTATCATTGTGCCTTCTATTGTGTTTTAGGTGGGTGTCCTTGGCCATCTAATAATATGACAGCAATAATAATATTTATAAGAATTATAATATTTATAAGAATTATTATTATCTAGAATTTATACAGAATTACTATAGGTCAGGTATTGTTAAATACTTTAAAATATTGTCTCATTTTATCATTACAATAATTCTAAGATGTAGGTGTTATTATTATCTCCATTCACAGTTGAGGAAACTAAGGCAGAAAGATGTTAAATGATTTGCAGAGGGTCACCCAGCTAGGAAGTGTTTGTCACTAGATTTGAAATCAGGCCTTCCTTATATCAGGACCAGCACTCTATCTACTGTAACATTTGGATACACTTTACCTGCACAAGGGACTGTAAGACTTTTAAGTAAATACATAGGTTATATTAAAAAAAAGTCTAATAAATCTGTCTCCCAACAATCAAGCTTCAGATTTTGTTGTAACATGTATTTGTTATTTCTTTGACTTCTATGACGTACATACTCTGACACTTCTCCCCTTGCCTTTTTATCTGTTCCTTATCTACTACTCTGCTTCCTCTTCCTTCTCAAACTTCTGTAGCATAAGCATTCTCCAATATTTTTCTACTTTTTTCTTGTTCATCTTTTTTTCTGTAAAACTACACTTCTGATGTGCTACTTACTCTATTTCATTAATCATTCTATACAGAAGACTCCTAAATCTGTATCCACTATCATGACTCCTCTCTATGATAAGATTATTTCTATGTGCGCACTGAACATTTCTAGTTAGGTGTCTTATGAGCACTTCACTCCTAATAAGTTGAAACTGCATTAATCATTCTCCCCAGTCCTTCAAGTTTGTTTTTATTCCTGTCCTCCTTAATCTGAAAATGATACCATTTTTATTTTCCTCCTAGACACCAATACCAAGCTAAATCTAAATCCTTCATTCCACGCATTCACCTAGTTTTCAAACCCTGTTGCTTCTATCTCTTCAATATCTCTAAATCCATCACCACTGCTACGCTTCTAGTCCAGGCCCTCATGTCTCTTACCTGGACCTTGGACTATTGTAATAGCCTCTTGAGCATCTCTGCCTCCATTCTCACCCTACAGTCTTTCTTGCAAACTATTAAAACTCTTTCTGCTGCAGTATATTACTACCTGTATTACCTTGTTCAAATAAAATCTCTTGTTTCAGTTTTACTCATCTGTAAAATAAAGGTTTGGATTTGAGGAGTCCTAAGTTCCCTTATGAATTTAAACATCTAATTCTGTGAAGCACATGCTATGTGCACCATACTGTCTCCCGTGTTTAGGAGTACCAGGTCCTTATCCGAGATGTCAAAAGGAATTCTCTGAATATTGGTAGTCACTTTTAGAAAGTGTATTTAAATTACAGTTAGCTGAAAGAGGTATTGAAAGAGGTATCTTTCTTCTTAGAACAAGTGGGAAGACCTATTTTCAATAGTTGGAAGTTGCAGAGGCAGTTTTTGTTTTGGTGTAAGGAGGGGAGAGAAACGATTAAAAAAAATCTTTACAATTAGGTTGTCCCAAAGTTGAATGGGCTGCTTCTGGGTATATTATTGAGTTCCTCTCAGTTGAGGTCTTTACAGAAAGACTAGGTCATTACTTGTTGGGATTATTTTGGTGAGAATACTTTTCCATGAATATGATGAATTAAGGAGTTTTGACTATTTTGTAATTTTATCTAGATGTTAAAAGGTCAGTATGATTAGACACCCGAAGAACTGGAGTGAGGGAGCTAATCATTTCATGTTGAATCAATAATCCATATAAATATAAGATGCATGTGTGTGTGTGTGTGTGTGTGTGTGTATACAGAGCCATGTTACACATATGGATCATTTAAGATCAAATTTTCCTTCTTGCCTTAGGCATTAATTAATCTCAGTTTCATCAAAAGAATGCATTTATGTTCAGACAATTGAGAACATGGATTTTATTTGTGGTTCTTTTCTTATCTTTTTTTTTCCTCTCCCATTTTTCTGATCCTTTCTATTGCACTTTCCCCACATGTAAACTACTTCTATGATATCTAGCTTCATGAATACTTGTAGGGAATTTTTTACCTTCTTTCAAGCTTAAAAACTTTAGATTAATTATTCAGGACTGTAAATCAAAAAGCAAAAACACTCTTACTTTCTTTTTTGTCAGTTGTTTACTATCTCTGACATAATTTCCATAATTTCTATGTTTTAAACTGTAGTAAAGAAATCCAAATCCTTTTCTCAGAAACCATTTTGTTAGCCAGCTGTTATCTTCCAAAATCTGCCTTTCTCTTCTGAACCCCTTAGTTCCAATTGGCAGCAATGACAGAAACACCACCTGTGCCCCTACAATCTTCAATTATTTGCCTAAGACTTCTTAATCTTTAGCTATGCTTTCTAGCTTCTTTCACTGCTTATACCTATGTGAAACATTAGAAGTGGGTAGTACTGATTTATTTTCCTGAGTTTTGGAAGCTTCTCTTTCACTCCTTAGAAACATCCCCCTGGGGGAAAAAAAAGATTACTCTTTTATAGTTATCAAGTCAAAATATAATTACAACAATATTCAGCAGGGAGTTAACAATTGCTATCTATCTCTAATTCATCTGACCCTTCTTGTTACATTAGCTTGTAAATGGTAGCATCTGCATACAAAAAGAATTCCTTTGGAGATGAGCAGAAAGTTTGCTCTTAGAAGGTCTATTCCCAACCCTTTTTGTAAAAGCTTCACTTAGATCCAAGTGCTGATGAATTATTCTTCTTTCTTATCTCTGTGGTATAGTCTTCCAAAAGCCTGACACAGGTGAGGATTTTTTGCTGCCCCTTCATGCCCCTTCTTTCCCTCCTTTCTTCATTCCTTCTTAATTCTTTCCCTCCATCCTTTCTTCCCTCCCTCCATTCTTTCTTCCCTCCATCCTTCCTTCCCCTTACACTTCTCCCTTTCTCTTTGAATTATTTGATTTTCTTGTCTGCTGTCCTCTCCTCTCTCTTCTCTGGCCTTTACTTTGAGCACAGAGACTACTTATTTGGTCATTTCTGAAAAATAAACAAAAGTCAAATAAAATCAATATATTTCCCTCCATGAGCATCATGTTAAATTTCACACTGCATATCATACTTACTCAAAGTTAGTAGGTCTTTAGTTGTTTTTTTTATTCCTATTTAGAGAATCTTCATTACCCTTACACTTACCATCAGTTTCTTTTCCTTTTTCTTCATAACTTCTAGTCCACTCCAGGTCTTACTTTGTCTTACCATCTACTTTTTCGTTCTCATTGAATCACCCCTTTTCTCCCTTCTCTTCTTAAATGTATTAAGATCTTCCAAATTTATGCTTCCAAAATTCAATCTCTAAACTGATCTATAAGTCTTAATCTACACAAATAACATTTCTATGATTCATTTTTTTTCTTGTTTGTTTCTGGTTCTCTTTTATTCTCTCACATAATATTCTTTTATATAAGATGAGAGTAGGGTGTTCAAAGGATTATAGGATTGAGTTCTGTAAAGAACTTTAGAATGCATCTAACCCTAACCTCCTAAATTAAATTATACACATACAGGGGTGCCTCAGTGGCACAGTGAATAGAGCAGCAGCCCTGGAGTCAGGAGGACCTGAGTTCAAATTTGGCTTCAGACTCTTAACACTTACTATGCATGTGACCTCGGGAAAGTCACTTAACCCCAATTGTCCTGCCTTCTCCCCTCCAAAAAAAAAAAAAGAAAAAGAAAAATCAGACATATACTTGTGTGTATATATGTATGTATTTATATATATATATATATATATATATATATACACGTATACATTATGCAATAGTAACACAGAAATAGCATATATGTGTGTGTATACACATTACTCTTTACTTTATCTTTCTATATCTATATCTTTGTTTTTTTTTTCTTTAATTTGGAAGGAAGAAGGCAGGGCAATTGGGGTTAAGTGACTTGTCCAAGGTCACACATCTAGCAAGTGTTAAGTGTCTGAAGTTGAATTTGAACTCAGGTCCAGTACTCTATTCACTGCACCACCCAACCACCCTTTCTATATCTATATCAAGAAAGAGATAGAGTTCTGGGTCTGGAGTCAGGAAGACTTGTCTTCTTGGGTTAAAATCTTTAACCTTAGATATAGCTGGACAAGTCACTTAACTGCATTTGACTCGTTTCCTCATCTGTTAAATGAAATGAAAAAGAAATGGCAAACTACTACAGTTTCTTTTCCAAGAAAATCCCAAAATGGGGTCACAAAGAATCAAATGCAACTGAAAACTATGAAATGTGTGAGCATATTTATGTGTATATTTATACATATATAAATACATGCATACATACATAGATATACACACACAAACATGTATGTGAGATGCTTGTGTGAATAAATGTCTTCATTTCTCAATATATCTACAACTTCCCTCTATCAGCAAGATATCTTTTGTAAAACATATTTTAAAGGAAGCTTAAAAAGAAGTTAATCAAAACCAAGTAATATATTAAGTAAAATATTTCATATTTTCAGCTTAACATGTTGATTGTTTATTTTTTCAATGTCTTTGTCCCCTTGAAGGAGGAAGGTATGCAGTTTTTCTCAATTCTTTTCTGGGAAGAAACTTTATTATAATTATACAATTTCCTTCTTTTTTTTGAGGGGGGGAGAGAATTTTCATTTATGTTATTTCCATCTTGAATGTCCTCCTCCAAGTTCCACTTACTTCAATTTGCATGAATTCATGTTTTCATGATTTTGCATGAATGCATTCTTTGAATTTATCATATACATGGCTGTTTAAATTTAATTTTTGTTGATATCTTGTTTTAAATAATTGTTATTTCCCATTATATTCTTATCCATCTGCTCTTGGATAGACATCTTTCATAACAAATATCTACATGTCTATATCTATCCATCTATCTATCTATGAAAAAAAAGTTCTTCAAAATTAACCAACATAAAAATACAATTTCATGACATATGCAGTAGGACAGTTAGATGGGGCAGTGGATAGAAGGCTAGGCCTGGAGTCAGGAAGACTGATCTTCCTTCATCCAAATCTGGTATCAGATACATTAAGTATATAACCCCGGCTAAGCCACTTAACCCTATTTTCATCAGTTTTCTCAACTGTAAAATAATCTGAAGAAAGAAATGTCAAGTCATCCCCATATTTCTGCTAAAAAAAACCAAATGGGGTTTAAAAAGACTCAGAAACAACTGCAAACAACTCAGTATCAACAAAATACATGCAGTATTTCACATTCACATTTCCCCTACCTTTTCAATGGAGGCAGCAGAAAGTGTGTTCTTGTTTATCTCCTTGAGATCAAGGTTAGTCATTATTATTTCACAATCTTCAATGTCCATCATTTTGTTTTTGTTTATTTTCCATAGCTTAATATAGTCAATGTGTATGTTCTCCTGGTTCTATTTATTTCAGTCTTTGTCAGTTCCCATGCCTCTCAAAATTTTTCACTTCTTACAGGCAGAACATAATTCTATCATTTGCTTGTGTCACAATGTATTTTACAATTCTCTTTTAAGGAGGAGGGGGGAAAAAGCACTCCATAAAAATCAACCAATATATTGCCCATATTGGATAGTACTAAATGCTTGAAGAGGCAAAGCTCCTAAAGAACAATAGAAAACAGCAATAATCAGTAACAAAGAAAATTGCTTTAAGGTTTACAGAACACTTTGCATCTATTATCTCCATAGATCCTGATAGCAACCTGTATAGAAAATGCTACAGGTATGATTAACCCATTTGGAGGATAAATAAACTGAAGTTCAAAAAAGTTAGCAGAATTGTATTACCAGAATTTAAATCTGAATTCACACCCCAAATTGAATACACTTCTAGGATAAATAAAAAGATTCTTTTTTCTTCAAAACTGTATAAAACTATTTATTTTTTTCTTCCTCACCTAGTGGTTAAAGAGTATTAAAATTCCCTACTCATAAGCTTATGCAGCCAGCCAACACAGAACTGGGTATGATAGGAAGAAGTCCTTGACTTTTTTTCTTGTCCTATGCCTTATTATGTGTATTCATACAGTAAAAGCACCAGATTAAACATTATCTAATGATCAACATCATTTTGTACTTGGCATATATTTAACAGATATCTAATTGGTGTATGTTCTGGGGAAAGGAAAAAAAACCTGTAAGAGAATTTCTAAGAAAATAGAGAATAGTATGGCCTAGGAAGTGATAGTCTTGGCTATAAGGTGTGTGATTAAGAACTCAGGGCTACTACTGTGTCTTTTAAATCTCTTATGGTCAAATTCTTTGTTCTATCCATTAAGTGATTTGTACTTCAATTAGTCTTGAAGCTAGGAAGGTTGGCAAAAGCCTTTCCTCCAGATTCTTAATCACTATGAAGATCTCTTTCTTGAGTTCCTAATTGGATGACTGTGGAATGTCCATTGTATTTATTTATTTTTAATCTTAGATTGTATGAATTTAATGTCTAATTTTTAACTTGATTTTTATGGTGTACTAGTGTTGGTTACACTGTGAAGCAAAACAAACCAAAGAAACTGAACTTAGATTATACCAAATTTAGATTTAGTTCACAATAGAGGGATTTCAAGATGTTGACTCCTTAGGGAAAATTCCTTACAATGATGGATATCAGAGACAAGAAAATGAGCTGTAAGAGAGTAGAATTCAAATCCAATACTGGATAAGTAGATTTTTATTCACAGAAAGGAGAATTAAAGGTAAAAGCACTCCAAAGATAACTGCATTAAAATGATAATAGCTATCTCCTTTAAGTAGTCACTTCATTAATTATAGAATCTCAGAGTCTTGGTGTTGTAAGGGAACAATCAGTCAAATCATATAGGACAATCCTGCCTCTTTTTTGAGAGGGGAAGTCAAGGTAATTGAAATTATGTGACTTGCCCAGGTCACAAAGCTAGTAAATTCTCAAGTGTCTGAGGCTGGATTTGAACTTGGGTCCTCCTGACTTCTGGGCCGATGCTGTATTCAAGACAACCCCTTCTGCAACACATCTCACAAGTGCTTATCCAATCTTTGCCTAAAGACTGCTGAAGACTGAGATCTGTTTTGAAGCCAAATGACCTAAAATCAACATCTGAAAAAAATTATCTAAGTTGAATCAAACCAACTATAGCAAATTGCTGTATTCTACCTTAAAACACTCCATTTATTTAAAATGAGAAACAAAGAAGAAAAATAATTTAAGGTGTTTAAAATTATTGGAAACCATCATTTCCCAATCAGAAAGAAACAAAAGCACCACAAAATGATATTTCATTCAAAATAAGTGTCCAGTGTTAATATAATCAACTGTTTAGTAAGGAACAATTGATTATCCATTGATCAACAATGAAGAATTTGGTTAGAAACATGGCTGACATAACCAGCCCATGTCAGCATTTTTAAACACTATTAAACTGCAGAAGAGAACACTGTATCAGGTCAGTTTTCTAATACAAACTTTTTTTTAATAGACTACACCTGCAATAGCAGTGGTGGGCAAGAGTTTGAATTATTTTAAGCACTCAAAGAATATAAGTCTGCACAAAGGGAACCATACAGTTTTCCTCCAGTCCCCTACGGCTTGAAACTGCTAGGTCTCACACCATTGTACATATATCCCTGTTTCCGGACATCATATTTCCAGCTGACAGGGCATCTAAAACTCTAATTCCCTGGCACACTGGTGTAATTGACTTTTTATGAAGTCTTATAATATAAAAGGTGGCACATTGCTTGGCAGTGAAGATTTATGAGTACTTATATTTTGTGAATTTTCACATTTTGTCATGTTCCAATATTTGAAGACATTTATGCTCTTTTCTTTCCCCTTTCTTTTCTTTCCTCTTTTTAAAGTCATCTAATCCTCTCTTGTGTAGTAGTTTATTTCAAACTCTGCTACTTGATTGAGCCTGGGCATCTGAGATAACCCTATTTTTCTATATAGACCATTATTTTGAGAATGGAAGGCTCTACCTGTCTAGCTAACAACTTGGCTGCATATCTCCAGCAAGTTGGTGAATTGGACAGAGACAGCATACTAGATAGAGTAGTTTCCAGCCCCTGAGCTAAGCTTGACTGAGGAAGTAACTGAATATGTCAACATATTTGACATCTCTCTGAGTGTATCAGAATTCCATTGAATTAGGGAGATTCTCTCTCCCCTTGAAGTTGAGCTTCTTGTCTTCAGTCTCATGCTATCCTATCTTCCCTAACTGTGCATTTATCTCACTACAGTCAGGCAGGCTGCTAAGAAGGATTGAAAAAAAATTCTCCTTCTGCCTGCCTGCTCACTAACATTGCAGCTACCTCATTGAAGATACATCAAACATTGGAAGAACTATTGGCAAATAAGTTGGTCACAGGCATAAGATCTGAGGCTTACTTTTTCAAAACTTCTTTTTAGTTTTACTTTTACATTGTGATTGCTTTTATTAGTAACTAATATAGGATTACTTAGCATGGAATAAAAAAAAGCTTGAATGCATCTGGCCAAGTAAATTCGTGTTGCTGAAAATTCAAACCAATAATCCAGCCCTTTATATTGCCTTGACAAATTTCTCTTGAATTTATTTTATTTTATTTTTTTGCTCTTTGGAAATCTTACATTTACATATCTTGATGACTTTGACTAATAAGTAAAAAAATTATCTTTTAATCAGCAATTCTTAATGCACAATAAGGAAAAATGATTTTTTCATGCTATGAGTGAATATTGGGGAGTGAGCAGATTAATATATTTTTTTATTGCTCAGTGATTTTAGTCAAATCCAACTCTTTGTAACTCCATTTGAGATTTTCTTGGCAAAGTTACAAAAGTGGTTGCCATTTCATTCTCCAACTTGTTTTATATATTAGAAAATTGATATGATATGACTTGCCCAGGGTCACACAGCAAGTGAGTGTCTGAGGCTAGATTTAAATTCAGCAAGATGAGTCCTTCTGACTACAGGTGAAGTACTATATCTGCTATGCCACCTAACTGTCCCTGCATTCACATTGCTCTCCTCAATATTTAAAATAGCTTTTTGAAACAATTGCCTTTGGAAAATAATTGCAATTGCCTTGCTTGTGTGAATGATTCACCTGTGAAATTTGACTCAGAAAGACTTTGGATTATTGGATGGACTTTTCTTTGATTGTTTTGGTTTTATTTCAAGGGAGGCAAAATACATTTTAAAAGAAGGTCGAAAGGCTTTCATCAACATTAGAGGACTGATGAAAGAAGATTAAAATCAACATCTTAACAAAACTGATGATTATCATCATCTTCCTGAACCCCATTCTGAATTTGTTGCTCTCTCTGGCTTCTACTACATGGAGCCAGGTGCCACCTCTAGGTTAAGTTTATCACCTAAATCTCTCACCTTGGTGCTAATGCAAACCTAGACTGATACAACCTCCCTCCATCTCTTCTCTTCTCTGGTAACAAACTCTTACCAATCCCTTTCTTTATAAAAAGCAAAAACTGGGATTTTTGACTCACTCCATTCTGTATATATTGCTCTACCTGGTTTTAAATTTATGGAACACTATGTCATGCCCCCATGATCAATAACATTTGGCCTCCCCTAGTTTTCCTACCTCAATGTGTGTTGTCTCCCTTTACCATACTGTAAGCTTCTTAAATACAAGAACTGTCTTTTTTTATTAATTGTATCCCCTTAGCACAATGCCTGGATAGTAGGTAAGTGCTTAATAATTGCTTAATGGATTGGACTGGAATGAATCTCCTGCTCTTGGAGAAAAAAATGTGCTTATTCTAGGTCTAAAGGACTGTAAAAATATTGAAAAAATACAGACTAATTTTGGCTGAAGGTATTCAGAGTTGGGAGGGAATCTGGAAAAAAGGCTCCCATAAAATGTTATATTTGAGTTTAGCTATGAAAAAAATTAAGAGATTTTTAAGAGAATGATGAGAAAAAGTATATTGCTAGCATGGGAAAGTCAGTGCACAAAGGCATGGATACAGAAAATCCAGGATATGTGTAACAATTATTTCTTTAGTTTGACTACAATACAGAGTCTATAACATATAATAATAAATACAAAGGAGAGACTGGAGCCAAGATGGCTGCATAGAAGCAGCAAGGATCAGCAGCTCCTGCATGGCCTCCTTAAATACACATAAAACAACTAATTTTAAAGCTCCAAAATCCATGGAACTGCAGAGAACATATCTCCCTCTGAAGGTAGTTTGGCAAGAGGGACCCATCGCAGCAGGTCTGGAGCCAAGGCCAGCCCAGTCCAAAAATCCACGGCCTGACCCCAGGGCAGTGGGGAGAAGCCACAGCGCAGCAAGAGCCATTCTAGAGCTAAAGGCTAAAAAGTGAATCTGAACAAATTCAAGAGTAACAGAACCCATGGAGAAACTGAGCCGAGGTAGACTCCCAGCCCAGGAAAATGCCTACTTAGTTTGGGGTAAGAAGAACGCTGAGCACAAGGAAACTGCGCCAGCATGGAGCAGAGAGCAGAGAAGAGCAGACCAAGAGAAAAAGCTTCAGCCAGGCATCCAGCAGACTCACCCAGCCTGTGAGGCTTCCAGTCAGCTCACCAGAGGACAGATGATCATTAAACAGGGTAGGAAAAATCTTGGGGCCCATAGCAGGAGCAGCGAGTTCTGTGGGAGCAATCCGGATGTTTAAACTTATACACCCATACTGCCAGAAGCCAAGATAGAGGAATAAAGTTTAGTGGCTCCTCTAAATGCCTTTTAGACCAAGAAAAGTCTGGAATCAAATGTTCTAATTAGAGTAAAAGCTTGAATGTGGGGAAGCAGCCCCAGGCTAGGGCAGGGTTGAGGAGGGCAGTGAGAAGACAGGACAGAATCTAAGCCCAGTAGGGTGGCCAGCAAGCCCTACCAAGAAAAGCCAATCTAGCATCACCTGCCCAATCAGCAAACAACAGCTCTGCCTCAGGCCTTCAGCTGTAGCCAGCTCTGAACCTGCTTGAGCCATAGCTCAGGGACACAGAAACCTGAAGGTGCTAGACCACCTGACCCCAACAAGCTACTCTGTAAGCCTCAGGGTAACTCAGGGGAATTACTGAGAGTCTTGGTATTGGCATCAGGCTACATACTCAGAGCTTACAGCTGCCAAGCCCGCACCTCTCAACCTGACAAGCTTAACACTTCAGCACCCCAGACTTGGACATCCACTACAAATTCCAGGACAAAGGCACTCACAATGGGGAAGAAGGAAACTGCAAAGGATAGGACCATCAAATCCTTTTATAGTGAGGAAGAACAAATAAATTCAGAAGGCTACCGTGACTCTGTATCCACACTGGAGACCACAGGAGGAAATGCAAATCAGTCTCAAGCCTCATTGGAGGATCTCAAAAGAGATTTTAAAAATGAAATATGAGATAAATTCAAATCTACAGTGTCCAAACTGGAAAAAAATCTCAGTGAAGAAATCAAATCTTTGAAAAGCAAAATTGGAGAGCTAGAACAGGAGGTCCAAAATCTAAGTGGAGAAAATCCTCGCTAAAAATGAAAAATGAAAATAAGGATAAGGAACTCTAAAAACTAGTTGAGGAAAATAACTCACTAAAAATTAGAATCAGACAACTTGAAGCTAAGGACTCTATGATGCAACAAGAGTCAGTCAAAGAAAACATAAAGATTGAAAAACTTGAAGAAAGTGCAAAATATCTCACTTGAAAAACAACAGACCTGGAAAACAAGTCCAGGAGAGATAACCATAGAATTATCGGCCTACCAGAAAATCAAGATGAAAAAACCAGCCTGGACAACATCCTCCAAAAGATTATTAAAGAGAACTGTCCTGAGGTCCTAGAATCAGAGGTTGAAATAGTTATTGAAAGAATTCACTGATCTCCTCCTGAAAGAGATGCAAAATTGAAAACTCCAAGAAATATTATAGCCAAACTCCAGGGCTACAAAGTCAAGGAGAAAATACTGAATGCAGCCAAAGAGAAGCAATTCAAATATCATGGAACTACAGTCAGGATTACACAGGATCTGGCAGCTCCTACACTAAAAGATCGTAGAGAATGGAATGCCATTTTACGTAAAGCAAAAGATCTAGGACTGCAAGCAAGGATCAGCTACCCAGCAAGACTGACCATATTCTTTCAGGCAAAGAGATGGTCATTTAACGAAATAAAGGATTTCCAGACTTTCCTTATGAAAAAGCCTGAGCTCAATGGAAAATTCGATTGCCACTTACAAGATGCAAGAAAGACAAAAAGGTAATCAATGAAAACAAACACTCACACACATACATGCACAGATGCTCACACATGCACATACCTTGGGACTCAATAGAAGCAAACTGTTTACATTCCTTTATGAGAAGTAGATACCTGCCAATACTGAAATCTGTATAAATATTGTGACACTTGAGGAGGATGTACACAGATAGAGGGTGTAGGTAGAAACAAACTAACCTGAAGATTAAAAAAAAACTTCTTTAGGGGAAGGAAGGGGAGAGGAGGAAAGGTAGAGGTACAAGATAGTAGATTGTGCCACAGGATGAGGCATAAAAACCATACTGGAGTGGAGTGGAGGGGAGGGGATGGAGGGGGAAAAGCGTCATATGATTGTTACTCTCATTGGTTCTGATTTAAAGAGGGATCAATACAAATGGCTGAGTTTAGATTCTAACATGAAAAGACACAAAAATTCATAATAATAGAGGGAAAAGAGGGAGGGAGAGGAGCAATGTATGAAATTTACTAGCATCATTTTGGGTTCAATAAGGGAATAACATTCTCTGTTAAGAATAAAAATATATTGTACCCTACAAGCAGTAGGAGGGATAAGGGGAGAGGGTGTAAGAAGGGGAGCATATTCAGGGGGGAGGGGAAGAGTAGCAAGGGGGGAATGTAGTAAAAAGGAGGGAATCACAGGGAGGGAATACTGGGGGAGGTGGTGATCAAAAGGAAAATTCTTAAGGAGGGAAAGGGAAAAGGAAGGCATAAAGATATAAACAGGGGAGGGAATAAGTTGGAGGCAAAGTCATAGATAGTAATCATAACTGTGAATGTGAATGGGATGAACTCTCACATAAAACAGAGGCAGATAGCAGAATGGATTAAAAACCACAATTCTACAATATGTTGTCTACAAGAAACGCATCTGAAACAAGGGGACACACAAAGGGTACAGGTAAAAGGATGGAGTAGAATATATTATGTCTCAGCAAAAGTAAAAAAATCCTGGGTAGCAATTCTTATCTCAAATAAAGCAAAAGCCAAAATAGATCTAATTAAAAGAGATAAGGAAGGAAACTACATCCTGCTAAAAGGCACCATTGAGAATGAAGCAAAATCATTACTTAACATATATGAACCAAGTGGTATAGCATCCAAGTTCCTAGAGGAAAAGTCAGGGGAATTAGATTAGGAAATAGATAGCAAAACAATACTAGTGGGGGACCTCAATCTCCCCCTGTCTGAATTTGACAAATCTAATCTCAAAATAAACTAGAAGGAAGTTAAGGAGGCAAATAGGATTTTAGAGAGGCTAGACATGATAGATCTCTGGAGAAAACTGAATGGGGATAAAAAGGAATATACCTTCTTCTCAGCAGTACATGGCACATTCAGAAAAATGGACCATGTACTAGGGCATAAAAACATCACAATTCAGTGCAGAAAGGCAGAAATACTAAAGGCATCATTCTCAGATCATG
>CM053596.1:119643029-119658404 GCA_028646575.1 Pseudocheirus occidentalis
TATATATATATATATATATATATATATAAAGTCTCAGGGTGGAAGGAGATGTCTACATTCAGAGAAAGATCCAGAAAGATCAGACTTTAAAAGGAGACTGAAACAATGTATGCTATCAGTCTTTTTTATGTTTGGCTTTTGTTTCTCTTTTCTCACTGTTCACTCCATTGGCTATAACACCTATACAACCAGACTATTGTACAATGTGAAGGAGTTTGCAGATACTATACATGATTGTATGCCACCATGATGGTGGTTGGGGGTGGGGAGGAAGGGGAGAAAAATCTGAAACTCAAGAGACTCTGGAACTGAATCTTGTAACCTAAAAGTAGACAAACAAGTCAATAAAATAAAAAAAAATACATACAAAGATTGGTACCATAGTAGTGTAATGCCATACGTGAGCAGCTTTCCAGAAGAATGCTACTCTGAACATCTTTTAAGGTTCTGATTACACAGTATAGTTCACAGTATAGTGAACACTCTATACATTCCATAACAAATCAAACCAAAATGTTCACAGACCATCAAGGTACAGTATTCACAATATTGCATCTTATCCTAGAAAATCACAATATAGTATTATAGAATATAGGAAAATTCAGTCTCCATGATTTTTGTCCAAAGAAAATTCTGACTCAGTTCTCAGTCCAGCAGTAGCATTCCAGCCTCTGGATGCTGCTTAGAGAAACTCTCTCTCTCTCTCTCTCTCTCTCTCTCTCTCTCTCTCTCTCTCTCTCTCTCTCTCTCTCTCTCTCTCTCTCTCTCTCTCTCTCTCTCTCTCTCTCTCTCTCTCTCTCTCTCTCTCTCTCTCTCTCTTTCTCTCTCTCTCTCTCTCTCTCCCCCTCTGTCTCTGTCTCCAGCAGAACAGATACTGCCACATACCAGATTCTGCTCTTAAGAAATTCTGACTCTATGGATTTTCTCATATACACACAGCATTAGCTTCCTGTTTCAGCCAACCCCTTCCTATTATGTCAGTAACAGGAGACAGGAGTTCATGCCTTCTGTTTCCCCAATGGAGGCTTGATCAGTTACTAACTGCTAAGTATCTGCTACCTTTGCTTAACCTGAAACAAGGTGTTAAGTACCTGCTTACTTGCCAATACAAAAAAGGGGTTTTCAAATTCAAATTAATTACCATTACAAGTTGGTAGCCAGATTATGAAGAATTTTGATTGTCAAACAGAGGAATTTATATTTATTTCTAAATGCAAGTGGGAGACATTGGAGTTTATTGAGTAGATAACTGACACAGTTGGATCCATTGTTCAGATAAATCTCTTTGGTAGATGAATGGAGAATGAATGGAAATGGGTAGAAATTTGAGGCAGAAAAAGCAATTAGAAGGCTGTAGTAAACTATATGAGTGATATAAAGGCATGAAGTAAGGTAATGGTCATTTGAGTTGAAACAGGAGAGAGATACAAGAAGTGCTGTGAAAGTAAAATTTATGGTATAGATGAGGTGAAGGAGACTGAGGAGTGAAGCAATGATTTTAAGTTTTCTGTCTTCCGGTTTTAAATTTCATTCAGCTAGTGCCAGGTGATTAGGATATGCAATTTCTTGGAGAAATATGAAATCTAGAGTTCAATTGAGGCAGAACTGCAGAATTACCTCCAATGATTTAATCTCTTCCAGATGATCTTAGCCCTCCAACCAAAATGTTTCATAGTCATTGTCTTCAATACCTAGAAGTTCCACCTTTTATAAATAATCATTTCAGTGGAGATAGGATATGAGAGTATAACAGTTAATCTTTTATCCAAAAATAAACTATAGCAGGACTCAATTTAATTTTAATAATTAACATTGTTTCCTCTAGTTCTAGAAGTCTTCTGAATGTATAGTCCAAGACTATCCATGAGCAGGCCCACCCTAGGGCAGATACAGCTAAGTGCAATTTTTCCCTGTTTCATTTTTGAAGTTAGATTTTTATATTCTGGATGGTATGGGACTGTTCCATTTATGAGAAACTCATTACTATTGAATTTTGAATAGTCTGTTAGCCAAAAGCTCCTCCAGATATTATGCAAATTCTGTGTGCAAAGGCAAAGTATAAAGGAGACAGGACAAGATTCCACTATACCCCTCCCATTATCCCACACCCAATATACACATATACACTTAATCTAGTCATAGGATACCATTTCCTAAGATGATCCAATAAGGAATGAATAAAATGCTAAACAGAACGTTATGATGTATACCTAACTGACTGAGGCAAAAAAAAAAGGAAAATTCAATGCATTATGAAATTTAATTAGCCATGTAGAAAGGAGATTTACATAGCTAAAATTATATCATAGGCTTCCTTACCATAAAGGAAAGAGTTGCTCCTTGGCAGCTGAACATAAGATAATTGCAACCTAAGGAGATACCCAGAGGAAAATGCAAACCAGTAGGGGGAGGAAGTGTTATGTCTTGTTTTTCCCCACCATGATGCAGTTGCGACTGATCAGTCATCTTTCAGTCCTTTTTGACTCTTCATGAACCCATTTGGGGTTTACTTAGCAAAGATACTCAAATTTCATTTCCTTATACAGCTCATTTTGCAGATGAGGAAATCGAGGCAAACAGGTTTAAGTGACTTGCCCAGGGTTACACAGCTACTAAGTGTCTGAAGCTAAAATTGAACTCAGGAAGATCTTTCTGACTCTAGGCTCAGCACTCTCTATATTTTCCCACCTAGCTACCCTTGTATACACATGTGTATACATGTTTGCACATATCATAACAGAATAATTGACATATAAACACACTAAACATTGTATTTCCCTTAATCCATTACTCAGAATAAAAATTAGTGTTGAAATTGTGAATGTGTGTGTGTGTGTGTGTGTATACACACACACATCAACCCCTACCACCAATTTACCATATGACAAAAGAATAAATGGCTATACAGTTTACCTACAACAAGTTATCTATATCAAGTCAGCACTGTCCTTTTGGGGATCTAGTAAGGTTAGATGATTATAAGTGCTAAACATTTTTTTCCTGTCCATCCAGAGGTATTGAGGTGATGGGTGCAGTGAATGGAGAGCTGAGCATGAAATTAGAAAGATCTGAGTTAAAATCTGAATTTATGTACTTATGAGTCATATGACCCTGGATCTTTGTTTGCCTCAGCTCCACCAACTGTAAAATGGAGATAATAAGAGTACCTACCTTGTAGGGTCATAAGGATGCAATGAGATATTGGTAAAACACTTGGTGCTGTGCCTGGTACACAAGAGATAATATATAAATGCTATTCCCTTCCCATTCCATTGAGTTTAACCAAATATGTAATGTCATCTGAACTTATTTTTCTTTCTCTGGTTGTAGTCAGTATGTATATTTTACTTGTTGTTCTTCTTTTTTTCATTTGGTATAACTTCATTCAAGAATTTCCATATTTCTTTGGCTAAAATGGGGGTATATGAAGTAGATTAACATTAGATGAGTCTGGAAAGATTTGTTGAAGTCAGGTTGTTACAGACCTTGAATTCTAGGACAAGAAAAAACATATCATACTTAGGAGATTACGAAATTCATTGATTTTTTGAAAATTAAAGTAGCATAGTCAGGGAAAACATTTAGAAAACACCTTAGATGCCATATGAGATTTACAGGATGGATTTATTGGGGTTTAGGGGGATTGGTGCAGATTGTGATGTTTGATCATTAATAATAAAGATATGTTAATGACTGGTCTCATTTGCACTCTCAAAGTAGATGATCAGTATATGTTTGGGACATTTATACATTCTGAAATATTTCAAAGCACTGTGTGAATTCTGGGGACCAAAGTATTCACATTCTTAGAGTAAAGAACGCTGAAGTAACACTTCTGATAGAACCTTCAGGATGAGAAATTTCTTTCAGAGAACGTGGACAAATTATTCAGCCCATCAGAACTGACAATTCTTCAAATCATACTCAGTAGCCTGGCCTGGAGAGACCAAAGAAACATTTGTTATTTCTTCCAATAAATAGAAGGTCTAAAGAGCAATGGGCAATTAGCTGGGGGATTAAAAAAACAGCTTAAGACCTTTTCTTTTGACAGTTTTCAGGATTTCTTAAGATCAAATAGGATATCTGAGAATTTCCAAACAGGCTTCTTTGTATCTAGAGGTTGCTTCTCTTCTCTAGAGTTAGTCACCGTTCTCATTCTTAGACCCCACTAAGTCACAGTACACTTTTCCTTTTCTTTGGTAAAGTCAGAGCTTCTATATCTGGTTTCCCTTCCCCTTCTAATTTAATCAAACAGATTAAACTTCCAAAAGCATACCTTATATCTTATAATTTTTTTTCATCTCTAAGCTCTTCACAGTTTTCCCCTGAGGGTAGAAGTAGAAGCAATGTAAAGAAGTCATGAAGAGTTTTTAATTTGTGTTTGATGAAAGGAAAACCTTCCTAACAGTTAATGCTGTTCCAAGGTGGAAAGGGCTATGTTGAGAAGCAAGGGCTCCCCATCCTTTGAAAGTGATGAATGCATGACAACTTGTCCACTGTATTACTGAAAGTTCTTTTTCAGGTATCCCATAAACTATATGGTAATTAAGTTCCCTTCAAATTACAATATTATGGCATTAACTAAGGTAACATTATTGATAAATTTTATGTTTCTGAAGGAACAATAAGTAAATAACTCTTCTGAATCTATTTCATTCTTTCCAATTTTCCTTAAGAGAAGAACGTGATGGTGAAGTCAAAAAAAAGAAACATCCTTAAAGGTAATAAAAGTAAAGAGGTGAAGTGCTGTTCAAAATCTTAACAGTATATAAGATTTTATGCAAATAAATTTCAAAAAAACAAAAAAAAGTTTGTAAAGATTTAACATTACTTCCCCCAAGATCCTGAAAGGGAAACCTTTTCTAGAAGAATGGATCATTCTCAAGAATGGAATTCTGGAGAAACCATCCTCAGTAATTATTATTACCTTGTCAACAAAACTGGAAAAGGGATTAATCAACAAATTTAAACTTCAAATGGTTATATACAGGGATGGTAACCAGGAAGAAGTTTGGCAGGGCCATTTTGGATGGCCAAAGCTGATAATTAATTATCATTGTGAGCATTTATAACTTCCAAAAAAACCAAATAATAAATATAGGGTATAAGTTATTGTTTTATTGATTTCCAGACTTAATACAGTGTTAATAACATAGATAAACTTAAAAACATATGATGGATATATTAAATAAATATATTTGCAGAGAAGCAACTGTTAAATATTAACCAGAACACAGACTTCTGATTGAAGGATAAAGAAATGAGGACAAATACATAGAAGCACTAAATTTTGTAAGAAAAGATTCATGAGGGGAAAAAAGAGAAAATTTTATATTATATGAGGCTTGTGTTAAATATTAATACCAATAGAAGAACATTTTTAGATATAATAGGAACATGAGGGAGATCCAGAAAAGGATAGGATATCTGTTTTAGAAAGATGGAAAGATATTAATATATGTCATGGAGAACAGAACTACTTAATTCATATTTTCCTTCTGTATATTTTTGTTCTGTTTCTAAGAAGAATGACTTTTAGATTTGGAAGGATAAAAAAAGATAATTAACAGGGAAGTGGAACACAAGATAAAAAATGGTAAGATAATTAAAATCAACCTAAACTATGCAGGGTCCAGAAGAAAGATGTAATCTGCTTCATTCTTCTCTTATTAGACCAACTCTTATGCAAAGAATTGTTTACTTCTGAGTACACATATCAAGAAGGACATTAACCATCTGAAATGTATACAAAAAAGAGCCACCACAAGTGTAGATTCATGAAAGTTTTTGTTTGTTTGTTTTCTTAATAGAGTGTTCCAGACACAGAATAAATAATCAGAAGAGTAAGGATATTTGACAGAATGTTCTCCAAGACAATCTCTTTTGAGAAGAGCTTTATCAGAAAGAGTTTAGGGAGTAGGTCCCTGACGAATCCTATGATATGCAGCCTTCATCTGTTGATATTAACAAAAACTTAGAACATTGTGGTCAGTTTTCTGATTCGGTAAATTTATTAATCTTAGTTTTCTTATCTGTGAAGTGAGGGCAACTATAGCAGCTACTCACAGAGTTGTCATAAGAATTTAATATAAAGCACTTTGAAATTTGTAAAGTGCTATCTAATTATGATTTTTTTAATTGCTATTAAACATAACGCATTTATTTAAATTATTTTATTATTAATTTGGAAATTAATTTTATCAGTTTATCATTACTCTTTATTATCATTATGATGAATTATGAATGATCAGTTTTATTATCATCATCATAGCACACCTTGTTCTTTGATTCCTAACAAAGAGTCTATTGTTTTGGTCACAGTTGAAACCTTTCTGTCTGGTTGGTCTTAGTACATAATTTATTCTTTTGGCATAGCTCTTTGCCAATAAGAACTGGGTTCTCAAAGAAACTGGAGATTATTTTTCTTCTCTTTTCACCTATATCTTATTCTTCTGTTAACATCCTCCTAATTTATTCATTTTAATTCCTCTTTATCTGTTCAAACACTTTCTCTTTGTGACTTCCATCCTCAGATTTCTATCCTAATAAAAAATATTTTTCATCCTTTCTAATAAACTAGAATACAGAATGACTTTGCTCAAATATTTTTCTTTCTTCCCAAGTGGCAAGCACAATTTGCAGTTATAGCAAGTTGAATCTGTAAGTGATTCAGGCGTGAAGATAAGCATAATGTGCATTCTTCAAGTCACCGAACCATTTATCAATTTCGGTATCTAATATTTTTGTGGAGCACCTAGTGCCTTGTGATTCTCCATGTAAAGTACTGTGGCCAATTCTCTATTTGCTCTGTCAGGACAATAGCACGTTTTCACCCTGTATAAGGTCGCTCTTTACAGTTTATGTTATCCTTCCAACATTTTAAAATATAAACCTACTCTTTCATCTTGGCATATGATGTTTGCATTGAAGACCTGAACTAAATAAGAAAAAATAATCCTTAGTTTATCATATGGGTTTTTGATTCAGTGAAAAATCCAAATGCTTACTTTTGAAATAGTATAATATTAAGGAAAGGATATTGATAGTTGAAATTTATAGTCAAAAGATTAAAGTTTGATTATAAGTTATATCTCTTATAAATATATGGTACTGGACAAGTCATTGAAGTTATCTGAACATCGGTTTCTTTTTCTGTAAAATAGAATATGAATACTCTGATCTTTCTCACAGGATTGTTGTGGAGATGAAATGGGATAATCCATTTGAAAGCATTAATTATAAGGTACTATGCAAATGATTAGCATCACAGTTTAAAATTCTCCCTTTCCCTTCTTGTACTTTAAGTTATATTTTAATATTCTCTAAGCTTACATTCTCTCTTTGGAAGAGATTGTTACAAACTATAAATTTCTATTCTTCAATTGATATTCATTTAACTTTTCACTGGTGTTATGTCCTAATCAGGTTAGTTCAAAATGGCAACTGAATATTCCCTGACCTGAATTGCTGACATGAGACCTCCTAAATTTTGTGGTCAGGCAATGTCTGCAGCTCTTCTATCAAGTGACATGAATTAGAAATTTTTTCAGCAAATTCATTTCTGTAGGGAAGCTTTTTTTTTTTTTTGCCAATTATCCAAGTCAAACATCTTGTCCAGGTAGTAAAGAAAAATACTGCAAGTCTTAAGAAAAGGTCAAAAATTAATGTCCTTGTGTAGAAAGGGAATAATAAAATATGATCTCACTACAGAGAGTCTAGGTATTCTCAGATCAAATATATATTCAAAATCTACTCACACTTAAAAATCACCATAAAGAAGAGAGATGTTTATTTTTATATGAAAAGACATTGAAAAGATTAAGAAAATCTAGAGGGTGGAAAGTAGATCAGAAAAGCAATACTATATGATTCTAGATGACACCATTCATATAAATGTGTCACTAAATGCTTTTTGGACAATAAGAATTGTGTATTCAGCCATAAGTAAGCTTATGGTTACTGCCATATCCAAAAACTTAAATCTATACTTATGCTAGCAAGGCAAAAGCCCAAATCCAGGAAAATGACAAAGCAGTAAGGAATTAACTAGGTCCAGGAGTAATGACTCCTTTCTGTATACACAAAAATGTGAGTTTTCACAAGAACAAGGAAGCAAGTCAGAGCATAAGATAGATTTTGAAAACAATAAAAGAATAAATTCATTATGCAGACACAATACAATTTTGTCTCAAATAATGGGAATAATAATTACCTTGAAGTTGTCCTGTATGTTTCAATCCATATTATTTGAAGAAATAATTATGCAAAAATGGGACTGTTGTTTCCAGAAAAACAGACATATGCAGTGTGAATTATAACAGCATCTTCACTGCCTGGCATTCATCACAAGCAGCAATAGAAACTTAGTTGTACCTGCCAAAGGATATCAGCAGAGAAAATAAGTTTAGGGGCAATAGAAATCTGATATTTGTGACTAATGTATCAATTAAGGTTTCTAAATTTAATGTAGCCTACAAGATAAAGTTCAATTTGCAGCAAACAAACAAAACTTCTTTTGTGTTTCCCTGACCTCTCCCACAAAAAATAATGTTATGAATTGTGGTGGAAATTAACAACTAAAACAAAACAAAATTAGATAAAATGTAGACCAGAAGTGATCATCTTAAAAAGGTGTCTATAACCTAAGAGTGGTTGCTTTTAACAATACAGCAGAAATGGTAAACTCCAGTAGTATGTTTATTCTCTGGACATGGTACATTAATGAATACTTTTCACCTGGGTATTGTAAGGTACATTTAATGTAGCAGTAATTATTCCCGTAGTAGTACTTATTCCTGAGAAAAGCAACAGAAAGGAACAGGAATCACGCTGTTATTTGTAATATAGAATACTCAAGGGAAGGGAATTTCCAGGTGAGTATTTTTTGAGGAAAGAAATAAAATTTTGCCTGAGTTTTTATATAAGTAAAAAAACCTACTTGGTTTTGACAAAGACACATCTTGGTGAATATATAGAATATGTAAGTAAAAGTGGCATGTGCACACACACACACACACACACACACACACACTTTCACAGCTAGCATGGCTTGTTTTGAGCCTTCAAACCAGAAAGACTTGAGTTCAAGCATCACTTCTAAAGCATGCTGTCTCTCTAATCTTGGGCAAGTAATGTAGTATCTAATTCCTCTAAGGAAGTCTCTAAGTTTGTAATTTACAAGAAAATTTAAAAAAAACTGCATTGATAGAGGAAGTATTTTAATCTAGAAACTTCCTTCACTGGTGAAATCAAAAGTCTTATCTCTATCCTGTTTTTGCAATTCTGCACATCTGATCATGTGCTCGCTCACATATATATAGATATATATGTATACGTGTGCATATATGTATGTGTGTGTATAATTTCATTGGTGGGACCCCCCCAGTGATAGATCTATATTTTAATTGTATATCTACCTGCTCTTAATTTTTTTTTTTGCTTTTATTTAAGTCAATAACATAGAAGCTCTCTCTTGCAGTTCCTCAGCTTAGGTTTGCCTTAGGCAACAAAGTTAACTTAGACTTAATTTGGATACTTAATTGTTATGTTACAAGATTAAGTGACTTGTCCATGGTCACAGAGTATTTTTTATGAGGCAGAATTTGAACAAAAAGCTTTATCATTCCAAGATTGGTCTTTTGTTCAATATACCACACTGTGTCATTTAAAATCAACCTGTGTCTTATTCTAGTCTGGCTAAAATCTGGTAAAAATCATACACTGTTAAAATTGAATGTACTTTTGGGTAGGGAGTATCAATCACAGAGAGAAGGATGAAAGAATTGGGAAAAGGGAAAGAGGAAAAGATGGAAAAATAGGTAGTTTTTTTGAAAATTCTGGAAAATTTTAAAATTTTGAAAGTAGCAACTAATTGGATGTTGGAGGAATTAGTGATAAAGTACAGTATTAGTGTTAAAGTACATCACTTTTGTTAATAATCTTCAAGAGGCAAGCTAAATACTATGTTAGTTAAAATTACAGATGACAGATAAGTGGTACTTCAAGCTTTTGAAAGGATGAAATAATTTACAAAACTAAGAGAACTTAGAAACAGAGCTAATGACAAATTTCAACATGTGAAAGGAAAACCTTATATTTTAACTCCATAAGTTATATTCACACCTAAAAACATATCTTTAAGAATGCTGCAATTATATAACCAAGTCATACTTTAAAGCAGAGATTACTAACTTCTGTTGGCATGTTCATGTGTACATATGTCCATGTGTCGTGGATACCTTTCATAGTTTGGTGAAACTGTGATTCTCTTCGCAGAGTAATGTTTTCGAACACATAAAATATTTAAAATTGCAAAGAAAACCAGTTGTATGGAAATAAAGATGTATTTTTGGTACTAAATTTATGGACATCCAGAAGTACATCTAAATTAAGAAGCTCTGCTTTGGAGGCAGTCATGGGAAATAGATGAGAGAAATCAGAAGTTCCTGCCTTTGGTGCCAACCCTTTTAAGAACAGGATCTCAGGGTGAACCTAAGTGTGCTTCCAGTTACTTGAAGGTAGGGACTCTTGAGTTCCTCTCTCTATCTTCATAGTCTAGAGAGCATTTTTTTTAATATAGTAGGTACTTACTACTTCATTTAATTGATAATTTTTATCAATCAAGTAACTGTTGAAAATTGGTATGCCAACTTATCTGATCATTCTATATTGTGAAAGATTGATGTGAGGGCACTGAAAAGAGTGATATGGGATAAGATGACTGAATAAAGACATAATAGAAAGCATGGTGGAAATTTTCTTCTCAATTTCTTCACATTATATAGGTATCAATGTGTTACACAGACTGTCCAAATATCATCTCTCTCATATTTTAGAGGTATTATCTCTGTCATACTTTAAAGGTAACACATCTCTCTGATGATATTTCCTTATATTAATAAATATCATATATTTATATTGTGTTTACATATTTTGTTTATTTTTAAGGTGTTATTTTCATCAGTCAGGTTTATGTCTCTCTTTTCATGATTTTTTCTGCATCATTCTCATTTCTCATCCAAGTTTTTCCTCCACCTCTCTTATTTGGTTTTTAAAATCCTTCTTAAGCTGCTAAGTGGCTTGTAACCAGTCTACCTTTTTCTTGGAATATTTGGTGTGGGAGTTCTGTGTTTTCTTCTTCCTGTTTCATGCTTTGATCCTTTTTGTTCCCAACAAAGGAATTTAAAGTGGGATTTCTGTTCTTACTTTGCTTCCTTTGCTTGTTCATGTTGCCAGTCACTTACATGAATTTCGAGCTTTGTGGAACTCTGATTACAGAGGAGAAAGCTCTGTCCCAAATCTCTGGGATTTTCAGAGTTACAAGAGTTATTAGGAGGCCGCTACAGCCCCCACCAGCTTTGGCTCCCTGAAAATGCATTCCAGGACCACCATCCAAGACCACAATCACTATTCAGGCAGCTCAAAGCAAGAGCACTTAGCCTCTGAATGATCACTTGGCTCCCATGCAATCTGCAAGCCAGGAGCTTCTGAAGCATGCACACTGAGGCACAGGGCTGCTGCTTCTGCTGCTTTTTTGCCCTTGAAGCAGTTTTGGCCAAACCCTATCCCCCAAATTTAGCCAAGTTCCACTAACCTTTCACTTAGTCCTTATTTCTTATGTCTTGATAATCCTGGATATCACCACAGCTGCAACTAATCCACTCTCCTGAAGGCTCCAGCTGTGACTTGCCCTAGTGGCCCCTGGGCCAAGCCGTGCTTTTAGTAGGTTTTAGCCATGGGATTGACCCCTAGCAAGCTGTGATGAGCCCTTCCTGTCCCACTGCCTATCTGCCTTCAGAGGGAAATGTGTTTTCTGTACTTTTGTGAGCTCTGGAGCCCTAAAATTTTTTTAGAGTTGTATTTTATTGATATTTGATGTGGCTATGTGGAGTTTTTGATGGGAGCTGTGGAGTTTTCCTGCTCCTACACCAAAATCTTGGCTCTACGCCCAAGATTCCCCAATCAATATTTCAAGAAAATGAACATATATTTTTAATACACTTTGTTTCTTATTCCTGTCCACAAACTAATCTGCTAATTGTCCAGTATCTCTTTTATTTTGTGACATCTAGAATAAAACAAGATTTTAAATGTGTACCAACAATGATGATAATAATGTGTGCATGGGTGTGTGGAGAGAGAAAGAGAAAGAGAGAGAGAGAGACAGACAGACAGACAGACAGACAGACAGAGAAAGAGATCTGTGTATATGATATGCACTTCATATCTACAGTATATATATATATATATATATATACATATATATATATATATATATATATACTTTCTCATTCTAGATATCACATATGTATCAGTGAATCTACACTTTTACAGTTAATTTTTGAGTCAAAGTACTACACTTTATGGACTCATGTCTGGTAATTTTTGAATTATTTGTGGGGTTTTTTTGGTTTATTTTTGTTGTAGGTTTGGCTCTCTCTTCTATCCTGTCAAAGTCTTTGAGATTTTTATTCTGTCCTCCCCTGTAATAGCTAAATTTTCCACCTTCATCTCACCCATGTATTTAATGATTACATCTACTATGTATTAATTCACTTCATACATAAATGATATGAACAGAATTATATTAAAGGAAAAAGTCTATGAGATACCACTGGACATTCTTCCTCCAAGATGACATTGGTTCATTAATCAAGACATTTGTGGCTCAGTTATCTAATTATTGATTAACATATGCCACTATGCAGCTCATATTTTGTACCTTATACACAATGAAATTAAGGATTTTTCAGAATGTCTTACTGAAATATATACTGAACATGTATGACAATTCTGGGATCTACTTATATTTTACAGTATTTAATAATGGTAATAACAATAGCAATTAATAATAATAAAGCTTCCGCTGTCATGACCTTTTCCTAATAAAGCCTAGTGGTGGTAATAATCATTTTTTTCCTCTAAAGTGTTTTTCAGTTTATTAATCTATTTTAAATTTTATTACATAATGCAAGAAACTAATGAAAATTTTCTAGTGTTTGTTCACATTTTCTTCCCTTTACAAAGAGATATTTGCTTGTCTCCAGCTCTTTAGTACCTTTCCTATTAACTGCCAAATTTCAATGATAACAAATGTTTCACCAAACACAAAAACACATTCTGTGAGTATCTTTTTATGTAATTACATTGAACTAATTTAAAATAAGAAGTGGTTTGTTTTTGTTTTTACTATTTTCTAGTTAACTGGGATTTAAAATAATTTATCCTGAATAAGCAATACAGATGAAAAAAGAAAGAGTTTTTATATTTTTCATACGTTAAAAATCATACCAAATGCTCCAAATTCTGAACCTAGTTTTTACCCTAGAAATGACTATAAAGCTCCATAATGTAGACCTGAGAATTTTTCAAAAGTCTCAGGTTATTCTTGAATTAGTCTTCCTGCTATTAGTTGTACAGATTCTTATCACTCCCTGTATTCACCCACAATAATCTACTGCTAGTTTCACTTCATACCTTTCATGTGAATGCATGAATAATTTGTTCTAATTTTCCTTGGAAGTTTTAATGTGAGAACACCTACCTTCAATACACATAATCTATGGATTGGCAGATTAATTCTAAAGATTTCGCTGAATAAAATTAGGTTGGGTGATTTTATTTCTGCGTGGGGAGTGAGGGGAACTGGTGTAAATCAGAATTAGTATCTGAACCCATGCAATCTGGATGCTAAACCTGGTAAGTTCTCACTGATGCTATATTGATTCCCTGTGTTTCTTAATTCTGAGATTATTATAAATCTTACTGTCTAGCCACATTCAATTATCTAGATAATGTCTCCATTTTATCTTCATAGGAATAAATTATGGTTGTATGATTGCAGTTTTATATTTTAGATACTTGTAACCCTCTGAAACCATAATTGCATTTTGAGAATCTGGTTTTAAGATAATAAACATTTCCTCTGAAGTTTTTTTAAAAAGATCTGTTTTCCAAAAGTGTACTATGTAACTCCTGATGGCTAAAGGTCCTTTTCATTATCATTACAATTCATATTCCATAGTATTATCAGACTATAAGCTCACAGATATAGAGATGGGAGGGATCTTTGATGTTCTCAAATCTAATTCCCCAATATACAGAAAGGGAAACTATTTTTAAATGATACTTTAAAAATCATGCCATTTTTTTCTAATAGCAACTATCCTAATATTCCTGGTATAATCTGTCTTTACCTGATGTATACTTTTGTACATATTGCTATATTCTACTTGTAAATACTTATTTAATATATTGTGATGACTAATGAATTCATTATCCCATGGTCAGCATAATGTTCATGAGCCCCTCTGTATTTGAATAGGCTAGTTAGATTCAAACTGTCACTGCAACTATATTTAAAGCCTTTCCAGTTTGGGAGTGACTTATTAAGTTGGCAACCTATGGTGATTTCTTCTTTATGATTGGAATAAATTGGAGTAGGATTTCCAATACTTGTAAATAACATTACTCTGCAAACCTCTTTTCATTTCTATCCTTAAAAATATTGAGTATCACAAGAATGATTCTAGAAACAGTCTTTTAGAAGAAATGGGAATTAGGGCAGTCTTTATAAAAAATAATGTAGTCTTTAAGCAACAATAATTAAGCACTTAGTGATGATATTATAAAGGGAAATTATTTTAGGTGTGTCTTCAACTGAATGTGGGGTACCTTTAAGTTTTAAAATTTTGCAATTTTTGTGGGTGTTTGATATAATGGAAATAGCTACATCTCACTCAGGTGTGTGTGTGTGTGTTGGTGCATGTGTGTTATTTTAACAGGAAGTGAAGAAGCAGCATTTCATTTTACCAATCTCCTTCCTTAAATTGAGTGGATGGAGAGAACACTTTTCCATAGTGTCTTTCCTCCTGCCTCATCTCAGACACCCTTCTGGAAGAGGAGAAAAATGCTGCTATCTAGCACTAGACAACTTTTTTCCTTCCAAAGAAAAAGAGAGGAGGCAGAACCAAGATGGTAGAGTAAAAGTAGGGATTTTCCTGAGCTCTACTCTCCCCAAAAAACTTTTAAATTAAAGACTCAAAATGAATTTGGAAGAAGTAGAACAAACAAAAAAGTGAGATAAAATAGTTCTCCAGACTGCTTGGAAGGTCACCAGAAAAGTTCTGTCTCACTGGGGTGAGTCACAATCAAGTGTAGGCTATGCCCTGGAAAGATAGTAGCAGGTCTTGAAAGCAGCACCACTGACTTCTAGAACTCTAAGCCTAGAGATGGTGAGGGGGTCAGACAACTGTAATGGTAATCAATTTGTTTGATATTTAGGGCTAAGTGGATAGGATACTTAGGGCTAAGTAAATGTGAATTCCCCTGTTGATGTGGAAGAATGCTATTGGCTGAGAAACTCCCCTGTTGACT
>CM053596.1:119658904-119681841 GCA_028646575.1 Pseudocheirus occidentalis
CAAACCTCAGTTTAGTCCAAGGTGAGGCCTTTTCTTCATTTTGACTCTGGGTGGTCTCTCTCTGATTCCCTGGATCCCCTTCCCTGGTCCCAGCTCCCTCCTGAATCTGCCAGACAATCACCTAGGTTCAGGAGCTGAAAGCTTACAGGTTCTCATCCAGTCCTCAGGGATGAACAGCTCCCAGGTCCTTGTTCAGTCCTCAAGGTAATCCCTGGTACACACTGAAGTTCACGAGGTTCAGCACACCTCAAACCCTTCAGGACTTCTCTTCCCTGGAACTCAAGGATCAGCCAGGCCACCAATAAACAAAGTCCCATCCTGTTCATATCTTCAGTCAGCCACTCAGGAACCAAATCCAAGATATGTCTTGTCTCTGTAAAATTCTTCCTTATATGCACTGGCCTTCTCCCTAAAAAACAGGGGAGTGCCTCAGCTAATAGCATTCTTCCAAGTCACAGGGGAATTCACACCTTTTCACCAATGGACAGAGTTCTATACTTAACACTAGGTTACTAGGATCTACTTAACATCTGGTCAAACAAATTAATTACCATTACATCCTCCAATCCTTCAGTCTTGCAATCTAGGTGGGTTATCTTATTCCTTATTATCATTGACCCCTCATATATAATCTTGCCATGGTCTTTTGATTTCACCTCAGTAACAGCTCTCCTATACATCCTCTTTTCTCTTCTGACATTGCCAACTCCCTAGTACAGGCTCTCCTCACATCATGACTCCATTATTGTCATACCTGTTGGTACATCTGCCTGCCTCCAACTGTCCGCACTCCAACCCACCCTCCATTCAGCTGCCCATGTGATTATCCTAAACCATGTCATTCTCCTGTTCAGTAAACCTCATTGGCTCTATCTTGACCCCAGGATTCTGTTTATCTTTCAATGCTCTTAATAACCTAGCTCCTTCCTGTTTTTTCAGTCTTTTTATACCCTGTTCCCTCCCATGTACTCTTTGATCCAGTGACACTGGATCCATGAAAAATCCATGAAGATTTTTCCATTTCTTGGATCAAGATATTTTCTCTGGCTGTCCTCCATGCTTGAAAATCTCTTCTTCCTCAAGCCTGCCTATTGACCTCCCTGACTTCCCTCAGATTCCAACTAGAATCAATCTTTAATTTTAATATTAATTTAAAATATTAATTTTAATATTTTTAATCTTTTCAATCTTTTACAGGAAACCTTTCCCAACCCTCTTATTTCTAGTGGCTTGCCTCTATTGATTATTTCCTATTTATCCTGTATATAGCTTGTTTTGCATGTATTTATTTGCATGCCCTCCCCCAAACAGATTGAAAGATCCCCAAGCAGGAGGGACTGTCTTTTGTCCTTTTTGGGTATCCCCAGTACTTACCACAATGTATCACAGAGTAAATGCTTAAGACATATTAATGATTGATCACTTCTTATTAATGCTAATCATAATAATAGCTAGGATTCACATATTCTTCATAATAATATTGTTACCTATAATTCACAAAATAACCCTAGAAGGTAGGTGTTATTATTATCCCATTTCAGAGATCAAGAATATTAGCGAGAGAGACTAAGTGACTTAGTAAGTAAGAGTCACACAGCTAACAAGTGTTTGAGAAAAGATTTGAACACAAATTCTCTTGACTCCAGGTTCTATGCTCTATCTACTGTGCCATTTAGCTGCCTCTAATTTGTCTCTCTCTAATTCAGTTTCCTCATATATAAAATGTGAATAATAACAGCCCCTACCTCCCATAGTTGATGTAAGGTGACAAAGAGATAGAATTTGTAAGTTACCTTACAAATCTTAAAGTGATATAAATATAATTATTAGGCAATAGCAGTCATAATACTAGTGTGTTTGACTGCAATAACTTTAAGGCTTTTTTTGTCAAATGTCTTACTGCATTCTAGGAATACCATCTATTTAATTTTCCCCCTGAACTATAAGTTTAGGTTAGAAAAGTAGGGGTGGCTACATGGCACAGTGTATAGAGCACTGGTCCTAGAGTCAGGAGGACTTGAGTTCAAATCTGGCTTCAGACACTTGACACTTACTAGCTGTGTGACTTTGTGCAAGTCATTAACCCCAATTGCCTTGCCTTCCCCTTTCAAAAAAAGAAAGTAAGTGCAGTTCCAGTAATCCAGTTTTAGAAAGTCATTCCCTTTCTAAATACTTAAAACTAGCTCTTTTATTAGGAGATATGTAGGTGGCTCAGTGACTGAAATGATAGGCTTGGAGTCAAGAAGACCTGAGTCACTTAACCTCTATTTATTCTAATCCAGTGGAGAAAGAAATGATAACCCACTCCAGAATTTTTGCCAAGATAATTCTATGGACATTATGAAGGAGTTTTTACATGACTGAATGATTCAACAAGAACAGCTCTTTAATAAATATTTTTAAAGAATTTTATCTGGAATCCATGGTAATATAACTGGTCTAGGGTTTTAGAATTTCACCTCTTCTCTTTTTCTGTCATTTTTTAAAAACTGGAACAATTGTTGCTCATCTCCAGCATCACAGAATTTCTCACACCATCTCTCACTTACATCATTGACAGCAGATGAGTAATCAGATTTTTTTTCCCCTGTGTAACAAAATTCATTATATAGAAGGAGAAAACTGGGTAGTATGACATGTACCTTGATTTTTTGGAAAGTGAATATTAAAGGTTCAGAGGAAAGATCAGTAAGATATGCAAACTAAGTATCTAGGGAAATGTCAGCTTAGAAGAGATGAGGAAATCTTAAAAAGAAATTGTGAAGATATGAAAGGAAACCATTTTAGCAAAGAGGAAAAATGAGAGTTGTCCAGGGAGACTAGTATGTATTTGGTCATCAAGATAGATTTTTTTTAAAATGTATACAAGATTGAACAAGAGTAGATATTAGTATAAATATTTAAAAAGAAACAGGTCATAATAACATAAGAATGATATCACTGGTAAATTATACTGAAGAAATTATACTGAGAAATTATACTGAGAAACAAGGCTAACAATTCCTGGTTTTTTTTTTATTTTCAAGGAAACAGGTGATCCAAGGAATGAATTATATTAAGACATTTGATTCAAGTCTTCTCTTATCCAATTCTTGACACTATTTCCTCCTGTTTTTTCTCCTTTTCTCTAGTTTCTGATGATGAAATGATTTTTTTTAACCAAAGACAAGCCCTCTACCGGCAATCATTATCCTGACCTATCCTGTCTTCTACAGCAGATTGCAACCTTAGTCATTCCCCTCACCATTTAATCCTGTGTCTCTCCTTGTCTATTAGTCCCTTGCCTGCTGCCCACAAAACAAAGTTCTTTTCATAAATATGTATAATCAAATAAAATAAATTTCTATGTTGGTAATAAGTGAGCATTTGTTTTATTCTTCATCTAGGTCTATCACCTCTTTGCCAGCAGGTAAATAACATGTTTAATCAGTGATATGAAATCACTGTTATTTATTGCATTACTGAGTTTTTAAAACTATAATCTATTTCCCGATTTTTAAAATAAATGATCCTCTTGTCTCTGCACCCTTTATTCTACATCACTTCATTCAAATCTTCCCAGTTTCCTCTAAAAACGATCGTTTTGTCATTTCTTATAACATAGCTGTAGATATTATTTGGATTCTTCTTTCTTCATAATATATTTTGTTTGCACCCCTCTAATTCAGCTATTTTGTAGAATATTGTGTTATAATGTATTTGTGTCTATATCCCACTTTAATGCTAGAATGTGAGATCTAAGATTGACACTCTCTTATCTAAACCTTACATCTCCTTAAATGTCTATGCCTCACTCAATGTAATGTTCTATGTTGGTAGAATTGAAAATGTGCAATTAATAGAGAAACTCATAACTACTTTTAATGGTCAGATTTCAGTTATGAATAATGAGGTCAGATAAAGTAGGTCAAAGTGAAAACTAGAGAAATTTACTGAAACTTTTCTATCTGGTAAATCCTTATGACCAAACTAGAGACACAGACATTACAGTGACCTATGAGTAAGTGAGATATATCTCTGGTTGTCAAATAATTCTGACCCATCTCTAGGGTCATTGTTTTGCATGGTACCTTGTACTATTTTTAAATTCAGGTGTCAAGTAGGGATAGCTATGTATATTCCTTTAGTTTTACTCTTGGGAAATCTTAGGTAAACTTAAAATAGATAGTAAAATACATATGAAATAAGAGGGTGGGCAAGATGTATGAGAAAATTTATTGAAGAATCATGATAAATTAAACATGTGTGTATATATGTATGTGTATATGTGTGCATATGTGTATATACATGTATGTGTGTATATGTATATGTGTATGTGTATGTATGTGTATATGTGTATGTATATGTGTATGTGTATGTGTATGTATTCGAAGTTATTGGGTCAGGTTGGTAAGTATGCAGTAGGGATTTGATCAAAAAGAAAATTTTCTCCTAATGGGGCTTTACTCCAAAATGCATATAAAAAGGAATTCTGAAATAAATTTGTTGAATGTAGATGAAATTGAAATGAATGGCAGGAAACAAATGAATTGGCATGTGATGAATATGGAATAAAGTTGCTAGATTATTCCAAAGATATAAAACAACCCCCAAAGAAAAGATTTCATTGCATTGATACCTTGAGAGAATATGCTTAGATTAATATTTCATAACTGAGTAGGCATAGAGTGAGGCACTTATTCAGCACTTTGACCCAAGGTAAAGTTGGAACTAGTTGGGCTTTGGAAACGGGATGGGGGTAGGTGGGCTGGCCTGGGAGCGGGCCTAGGTGGCTTTGTTTCTTTCTTCAACACCAGGATTTGAGTGTGGAGGAATTGTTTGCACCTGGGCAGTCGTTGGTCTTATAATCAATTTTGTTGATTAACAACTCAGTTGGGGTAAAATGGTATATAAGAGCCTGCACTTTCTGTGTTGGGGGCTGCTCTCTCTTTCTTTTAATTGGCCACAAGGCAGCCCAGATATTCAACTGCTAAATATTATTAAAAGCTCCTAAAAAACCTTTATCCAAATTGTAGTCATTCTTTTAAAAAACTTGCTATTGCATAACTATAAAAGAAAATAATTCTTTTAAATTCTTTTTTATTTACTAAAATGTGTTCACTTCATTATTTGCTAGAATTTGTACAAAAAGGCCAAATGTTTATGGATTCTGCTGAATATTTTCATTTTCTCAGTGGTAATGTATCTAATATAATTAGAGCAGGAATAATTAACAAATTCAAATAAAGTAACAAAATAACATACTCTATTGTAAGACAAAAATCTATGGAATGGCTTAATTATAAGGGAAACAAATAACTGTTCTACTCTGCCACCCCTTTTGCCTTCTTTAATAGTAAGATATTTGAGCAATGACAGGAACAATGAAAGAGACAATGAAATAGCAAAATAATCTCATGACATACACAATAGTAAGCAAATTTTACACCTCATTTTGTCCTTTTTTATTAATTCATTTTGCTTTTAAAAATGAATAATAGTATAGTTCAGTGGAAACAGTCTTGAATTAGGAGTCAGTGTAAAGGTTTGGATCCTGTCACGGTCAATAGTGTCTGTAGGATTTTGGGCAAAGCATTTTCCCTCCTGAAGCTTCAGCTCCCACAGTAATATGTAACTTTGTCCCATGAGTATGAGACAGAGTTATAAAATAAGGTCCTAATTCATGTGTATTTTGCACTTAAAATAGTAGCTATGTCATTGTTTGTGTTTATGAATCAAGTTTTTGGAGGTAACTCTAATAATGACATAGACTTTGAGCACCCCTTCTTTTTTTGTTTTCAGTTCCCACTCTTACCTTAGGAAAAATTCTTCTGTCTGAATAACATAACTCCAATTATGTTCTTGTGCCTTACACAAAAGAACATGCAGAAACATAATAACTGAATACTATTAAATCCAACAAATGTCTTCTTTATTCTAATAAGTTAAGAAAAACACAAAAAGAAATAAAGTTAGCACAGGCTGGAGCCTTTTTTTGCCATTTAGCTTTCCTGGTACTTCTTTAATAATGCGATAAAATTCACAGTCAAATGTACCTCTCCGATTTTCCATTTACATACAGGTCATTTCTAACACTCAGAGAGAAGGAACTGCACATATGACGTATACCACTTGCCATTCCTTTAACACTGATGCCCTATGACAACTGCCAACTCTCCTTTATTTCCTCATTCTCCTGCAAAACTCCTATAATAGTTATATATGGAGGGGGGGAAGTCTCCCCCTGAAACAGAGGTGATATCTCAATTTTATTTCTTCTCAAACTTGAAAGAACTACAAATCAGGAGAAGGAGGTGATTGGTCACCCAATCCTTACCAATTATTATAAAATTAGTGCTAGACTAGTCAGCCAATGTTGCCCCATATAGCTCTAAATCTATAATTATATGATGTATGATTCTATGTTAATATCTAGAACTTGAAGTTTGGAATTCCATTTTTGTGCTTTCTATCCAATTATATCCCAACTTTTTAGTCAAATACTAGTATTTAAGTTCTTTAGGTTAAGACAAGTATCATTTACGTTTTTCATTCTACTGTTATTGAAATTTACATCCAATATCCAATTTAGTGTATGCAATAAATTGAACTATTTTGAACCAGTAATTATTTTAAAAGTAATTAACCTTTTAACCTTCATTGATAGCATAGCTTATTAGAAATTGATGCAATTATCAATTTTTGTGCTAAGAATAAAATTTCTGTATATATTGAAAACTTTTGTTAGTCAGTTCTATTGAATAAAGAGGCCCGTATTTGGCAGGTTAATATGTAGCTTGCTTTTATTTTTCTTTTTGTTTTAATAAACCACAATTATGCTTTTTTAAAAGTATTCCCATCAAAAAATAAAACTTTACTAAATTAGATGTATATATAGATGTTGTGCTTAATAGCAATACATTAAAAAGTACTTCAGGGTAGTCTAAAGAAGTTGCTACCTGAATAAAATTAATACTTCACCCATGATTCATTTTTGTAGCATAAATCCTAAATTAGAAAGACATATTTTTTGATGACCTTAACAAAGATTTCAGACAAACTATTCAGCCTGAAAACTAATTTAGCAGCTGATTTTTTTTTTACTAGCCCCTCTGACACTTATCATTGTAATGGGTAAAGGACAGAAAACACTTTCCTAGGGAGGCTGAATTTCATTGTCATCCATTGCATTTCAGGGTATATGTATGTGTGTGCATATGCATGCATGCATGCATGTGTATGCATGTGCACTCGTATACATACAATATACACATTTGTGCATGTGTGTGCATGCATGCATGTGTGTATATCTTTATGTGCACATGTGTACATATATGAGTGTACATATATATATGTACACACACATATATATTTACCTTTAAATTCCATTTTTGTTTAGACCTAGAGATTCTTTTAGACCACAAATATCTAAATGTTGTCATTTAAACAACAGTTATTAAACATTGTCTTTAGCTTTTGTTTGTTTTGGCTATATACTTTGATTAGGGTTCATAAAACAAGATAGTTCTGGTACTTGTCATGTATCCCATGGTTATGTGTTACAGTAATAAAGTAATTTTGGTAAAATAAATAGTCTCTTGAAAAAAACTAAATGTATGAAATAGGAAAGTTACTTTATGTAGAACTGGAATCTCATCAGTTTGGATGTTCCCTCCAACGATGAATAACTTTGCTATTGAGGATTCACTTAACATGCCTGTTGTGTTCTTTTATTTTTTTCTCTCTCTTAATATCATGAAGATACCAAGGTAGGACTCTAGCTATCCACTTATCTTCCCCTGATCTTGAAGCTTAATGATCCCATCTTCTCTTCCATGAATTTGCCGGATGACATCTTTTACTCTAGATTTTTTTTTAATTTAAAGTTCCTCACTGATTGCAGCACAGTAGGGAATCTTGTAAAAGTGTCTGATCCTCATTAGGCACAAAACAATTTTTAACCTCTGGTTATATGAGTATAGATTTATTTTCATATACATATTTGAAAGGTTTAAGGTTTATTGTGCTTTCCATCCTCTCTCTTTAAAGTGAAACCAGCTATCATGGTTTCATCTGGGATAAGCAAGTGTCAACAGTGTAGAGCCCATCACCAGAGGTAGCACTCCTGTCACTTAGAGCAGCACCGCTCCTTTCTTCTTATATACCATCCTTTCAACTAGATATTATCTTTCTATCTCTATAGCAGCATCCATTATCACTACATGTAATACCTTTAGACAGTTATCCCTTGTCAGAATGTATGCAGTAAAAACTGAAGATTGAGGGGAGAAATTATCCAGATATTATCCTAATGTCCAGTTCTTTCTCTCTCTCCCTCTCCCTCTCCCTCTCTCTCTCTCTTTCTCCCCCTCTATCTCCCACCTCTCTCTCTCTCTCTCTCTCTCTCTCTCTCTCTCTCTCTCTCTCTCTCTCTCTCTCTCTCTTTCTCCCCTCTCTCTCTCTCTCCTCTCTCTCTCTTCCTCATACATAGATGTATAAGATTATGTAACAATGTGCACATGTTTAACACATGCATGTATATAAATACATGTATTAAGAAGCACTGTTATATATTTCTGTTTCCTCTTTATTTGTGGAAACATACATATATCCAACTCAACAACACTCTAAGAAATAGGAAAGATGAGCACATATACTTCTCAGTTCAGCTATGATCTAATGCCTTTCAATTTCCCAGCAAAGCCCTGAGAAGCAGCCAGGATCCGGTCCAGTAGTGAACTGACAGTGAAGACAACATGTTAGGTCCTACAAGCAAGGGTTTAAATGTGTCCATTGACCATGACACATTCAGAAATGAACATGGCAGAAGAAATGCACTGAAGCATCTGCTATAATATGTACTAACCAGTTTTTCATAAGAGTATGTTCTTTTCATACTGTATTTTCTCCATAAATGTTCCTTTGCAAATGTCAGTTGATTAAATATTTCTTTGAAAACATTAGAGACAACACATCAGAATGGGGGATTGAGTTGTTTAAATTAGAAAAGAATCATCATTCATGTTATCACTAAAACTCTGAGAGGAAGATATATACAAGTTGTGCCTGGAAACATGTACTCCAAGGGTTTATGTAGCTTAGGAGAGCAAATCAAGAATCTCTACATAAACACATATGTATGTTCATAGGTATTAGGAACATACTTGTGTATAACCATCATACATAAATACATACATATACATATATAAGGTCATATATTTATATTATAGACATATGGATGTATATCCTTATCTCTATCCATCCATCCATCCATCCATCCATCTATCTATCTATCTATCTGTCTGTCTGTCTGTCTGTCTGTCTGTCTATCTATCTATCTATCTATCTACCTATCATCTGTCTATCTTTATGTATGTCAGTCAGTGCATCTATCACTATCTACCAATTTAACTGAGTCAAGAAAGCTTGAAAATGTCTTTATTTTTAAGTTTTGATGTAGTTCAGATTTTCTTAGTTCTATTTTCACATTCAGGAAATCCTAGAAATTAGGCTTTTAAAACATTTTCCTTTCATTTACTAAGTTGTAAACACTGATAGGATAAACTAAGTACGTTCTGTATGTCAAATAAATAACAGAAATGCATGAAAACATATAATAGTGAATATACACCATACACACACACACACACACACACAAACATAAACTTTAATTGGCCACAATAAGGACTGTAGAAATCACTCATTCACTCTACACTAGAACTAAAATGGAAAGATTTGAGCTACTGGCTCAAAGATTACAAAGATTTTGAGCTTAATGGCTCCATGAATAAATGCACAATATCCATTTAGGATGCTGGTGATCAGCACATTTGTTGAGAATTTCCTGAGAAGACATTTATATGTTTTCTCCTCCTAAGGGACCCATAAAGACAGTACTTGCTATATTCAATAAAGGCAAGTACAAAACAATTAATTGATTAGATGGACTGTGCTCTTTGCTTGATTTAAGAGATAGAAGATGTACTCTCATTCACTGCTATCCCACATCCCTTTTTATTGTCTGCATCCTTCAGATTTATTCACCTTTAATTTCATTTGTTGATTTTATATGGTCATCAGACATTGCAACACTGTATTCATTTGAGTATGAGTGTGTATCATGCCAGCTTTTTGTACTGATATGATTACTGAGATCCAGGTTCATGCACAAAGCTTTTACTACTAAATGCCTGCAGAGCAAATATGTGATTATTCTTTTCCATAATACTTGGGATGAGAAGACTGGCAGTCAGCATGTAAACTACATCTATAAAATAAGAAAGCCAAGTTGATTTTTGGTCCAAATTGTTAAAATATTCATCTGAAGAAGCCATGTCCTTTCACTGGATTATGAAAAGAAAAAAGTGAAATTTAGAGTACTCTTTATACTCTGTGTTTGCCTTTAAGCATAAGTAGGAAAAACAGCAAGAATTGTCCAACAATAATTTATTAAGTTCTCACTATGGGCAAAGTATTGAGCTAAGCTCAGCAGAGGATAAAAGGATAACATAAGACCTAATCCACATACTCAAGGGCCCTCCAATCTAATTAAAGAGATAAGGTTTTTGAAAGACTGCAAAATAAAAAAAAAGACATTACATCATTAAGGATGAAATGTTACAGGAGAAAATAGTGCTATATGAATTTGGGAGCTGAAGAAATCAATGTGCAATAGGGACATAAAGTTCACAGAGGATTTTGGGATCATACTGGACAGAAAGATGAATATGAATTAACAACATAAAAGGGCAGCCAAATGTTGTACCTCAATCTCAAATTAAACTAAGAGATGCTATGTCCAGAATTAGGGAAGTAATAATCCTGATACACCCTTCCACACCTGATATCAAAAAATGTAGTTCTAGAGACCCTATGTTAACAGAGTCATTTACTAGTTGAGATTACATTCAAAAGAAGGCAAAGGACAATAATGAAGACACTGGCAATAATACCATATGGATGTTTACTCTGAAGTAGGGAAGATGAGTAAAGGGATGCTTAGATGGGATATGATAGCATTTTTTACTTCATCTAATATTTGAAAAATTAGTAGACACTAAAACTACAATACACACACATATAGTAATTCAACTTATGCTCATCTGGTGGGGGAAATATCACATTATTTGGTGAGAGAACTCGAAATAATTAGAACTGTCCAAAATTGTGCCTTCAGCAAGTAGCAGTTTGTTCATTACTGATGAGCTTAAAGAGAAACTTGTTTTTCAAATGTATAGTAAAGGGGATTCCTGTTCAGGACAAGTTAGACTATATGATGTATAAGGAACCTTCCAAATCAGAGAAGTGTTGAATCTGAACATTTTCACAGAAGAAATTGAGTTTAAGCTAAAACTTTTTCACAAGGCAGCCAGAACTTTTATAGCCATGGTAAAGGTTAAAGGGCATTCTCAACACAGACAAGAATATGAATCAAGACAAAGAGAACAATGTGAGCAAGGTGCTTCTTACTTTCATGATTTAGACTTGAATCGACAAAAGTAGAGAAAACCCATCAAACCATATAGATATGACCTAAGCAACATCCTCGAAAATATAAAGTGGAACTTATTAAGAGATTTAAGGGATTAGACCTAGCAGCTAGAGTACCTGAGGAACTATGGACAGAGATTTGCAGTATCATACAGGAGGAAGCAACAACAACAAATTTGAAGAAAAGGAAGAGTGAGAAAGAAAAATGGCTCTCTGATGAGACTTTACAAATAGCGAAGAAAAGTGAAAGGTAAAGGAGAAAATGCAAAATATACCCAACTGAATGTAGAATTTGAGAGTAGTGAGAAGAAATAAAGGAGCTTTATTAAATGATAAATGTAAAGAAATAGAAGGAAACATGGAAAGACAAGAAATTTCTTCCAAAAAACTTAGAGATATCAAGGGAATATCATGCTGAAATAAGGGAGATAATATTTTTTAATTATATGGACTTAATAGAAGCAGAAAAGATTGAGAAGAGGTGACAAGAATATATAAAAAATCTATACTTGAAAGAGAGTCTGACATTCTGGAGAATGTAGTCAAGTGTGTCTTAGGAAGTATTGCTAACAATAAAGTTAATAAAAGTGGTGGAATTCCACCTGAGCTATCTAAAATTCTAAAAGATGATGCTATTTAAGTATTTTACTCAATATGCTAGTAAATTTGGAAAACTAAAAAGTGTCCACTGGATCACTTTACATCCTAGTCTTGGAGTAGAGAAATGCCTTCAAGGAATGTTAAAATTACTGAACAATTTCACTCATTTCACATGCCAGTAATTAGCTTAAGACTCTGCAACTTAGACCTCAGCAATATGTGAGCTGACAATTACTAAAACAGACTATTTTTCAAGAGTCAGAGGAACTAGAGACCAAATTGTCAGTTTTCATTGGATTATGGAAAAGTAAGGGAGTTCTAGAAAAAAAAATCATGTACTTCTGCTTGATTGGCTATACTGAAACTTTTAACTATGTGAATCACAACAAAGTGTGTCAAGTCCTCAAAGAAATGGGAGTACGAGATCATCTTACTTTTTTTCTAAGGAACAAGTATTCAGGCCAAGAAACAACAATCAGAACTGAACAGGCAGCAATTGATTGGTTTCATATTGGAAAAGTACAGCAAGACTGTATTATATTGTCTTCTCATTTATTTAGCTTAGATGCAGAATACATTAGGAAGAATTTCAGTCTGGATGAATCAAATGCTGGAGTTAAGGTTAGTAAGAGAAATATTAACAATCCTAAATATATAGAGGATACCACTCTGATAGTAGGAAGAGAAGAGAAATTAAAAGGTCTCTTGGTGAGTGTGGAAAAAACAGAAATGTCAAAGCTGGATTGAAACTTAACATAAAACAAAAAAACAAATAAACAAAAAACCCTAAGGTCTTGGCAACTGTTCTCATCACTACCTCCATAGAAAGTGAATATATGGAAGCAATATCAGATTTTATATTCTTTGGCTCAAAGATGACTGCAGACCTGAATGCAGCCATAAAATTAAAAGACATTTGCTCCTTGGAAGGAAAAGTGTGGTGAATCTGGATAGCATGCTAAAAAGCAGAGACAGCACCTTGTTAGCAAAGGTCTATATAGTCAAAGGTATGTTGGTCATGGTGGTGGGTTTTTTTGGTTGGTTTGTTTTTTCCCTGTTAACAATGCTTGGTTGTGAGAGTTCGAGTATAAGAAAAGCTGAGAACTGAAGAATCAACACTTTCAAACTGTGGTTCAGGAGAAGACTTTTAAGAGTCCTTTGGACAGTAAGGAGATAAAATCCATCAGTACTTAAATAATTCAATTTAGATTATTCACAGGAAGGTCAGAAACTGACATTGAAGTTTACACACTTTGACCACATAATGAGAAAATGGGACTTATTGGAAATGACCCTAATGTTGGGATAGAATATATGCAAAAGGAAAAGGAGGATGGCAGAGCTTGAATTAGATTCATTAGATAGTATCATGGAAATAATGAACATGAACTTAGATAGATTTTGAGAAATAATGGAGGATAGAAGGTCCTATGGTCCATGGGGTCACAAAGAGTTGGACCTGACAGGTTGGCTGAAAAACATCAACAAGGAGGAGGTATTAAGGGAGGGGGAAGCAGGGGAGGAAAGGGTGTTACCAGTATGCTTTAAAAAAAAGAAAAAATACATTTCAATATGTTTCTATGATTTAACCTCAAAGAGATTGCAGAGGATATTGAAAAGGTTTCAGTATCTAGAGTTAGGAGTCACAGATTTGACCCCTCCTAGTTTTCTTATTTACTGATTTTGTGGGTAAATCTTTCAATATCTTTGAATTTCTTTTTTGGATCTTAAAAAGAGGGGTGACACTACTTTATTATGAAACTGTCCTTACACTGCCTTCTCATATAATTTTTTCTCTGAGGACCAGTCAAGTAAAATATGTAGCACTTGATGAAATTAGATGTGTTTTATACATTTAAAGGATAGGAGATGTCATTTTATTTCTAAGTTCCATATGTTAGTGCATTAGCAGTAAATGCTGAAAAAATTCAAATGAATAAAATTTGTGAATTATAAGTAAATGTCCATTCCCTGAACCATCTAGTATTTATAGGGGAAAATTTTTAAGAAAACTAGCTGTGTAGCAATTTACATGCAATGCAAGTTAAAAAGGATACTTGGATTGATCTATCATGACTAATTTATGTCAACAAATTGAATTAGGCCTACTACTAATTCCAGGATGATATATCCTACATAAATACAATTAAGTAATTTCTCATATTTAGAAAATGTATCTTTCCATGGATATTCACATAAAGTAGTTTTGTAAGTACATATAGAATTTGAAGATATGTGGACAAATGCAAAAGTGTATCCACATGATTATGTTTGAACATATGTCCCATTCACAACAATATTAAAAAATTTCATAGAGCTGCTGGGAAACTGAACAACAGAGAAAACACATTATATGCTCACACAGAAACAAATAAATGTGTGCTCTTAAAAATGCATACATATGTAGCTAAGTGATTGTGAAAATTGGGCTCTCCAAGTAGAAAAAAAGACTGGTTACAACTTGGGTATTTCCCAGCTTTGGTTTGTGGGTATCACATCTCCTTACAAAAGGCAGGACCTGTCATGTGGTGACTCCACTTCTGCATGTCTGTTTATGTGGACAACATAGTGAAATAATTTAACTGAGCAGCAACTAGGCCTGAATTTGTCTTTTTTTTCACATCCCCTAATCTGATTTTCCTTAATATCAATGAAGCAAATGTATAGAAATTGCTAATATCAGTACTTTATGGAAGATACACTTAGTACTCATTAAACAATTAAAAACAATTTTGTTTTTACTTTAATTTTTCTGATATTTTTCTTTGCAGGTTACCTACATTTTCTCCTGTCTCCCTTTCACTCACAGAAAGCCATCTTTTATTTTAAAGTAGAAAACAAGAGCAAATAGGAAGGAATTCAGTGAAACTAATCATTGCATAAAAAGTCTAATGTATGCCATAGCCAATGCTCTACCACCAACTTCTGCAAAAGATGGGGCCAAGATTATCTACTCAAATCTTTTTTCTAAGGCAAAGCTTAGTCATCATTATTGTGAACCATTCTGTTTTGATCTAAATATAACTTCACAGTTATACAAATTGTGTTTTTTCTCTTAGTAATAGAAAGGAGAGGAAGAATATGTGAATTATCACATTTGAATCAGCAAAGTCAGCAACAATTGGACCTGCCTCTTGACTTCCTCAGCATGTCCCATCCCACCACAGTGGGTAGTGATGGAGGCAACTTTGGTTCTCTGAAAACTATTTATCACTACTCCTCTTAAATTATCATCAATTACACCTTCTGGAGCTCATATATACTCAATCAATCCAATCTAAGCAACTGTTAGGTCTCTCCAAGCGTGTGTGTCCCTAGTCTTTTCAAATTAAATTGAATTATGTTACACGCACACTCACACACAAATGAAAGAATACATTCAGTACTAATAATTAAATCTTATATCAATAGGTATATATATATATATATATATATATATATATATATATATATAATATTGGTGTCTTTGTCTCTGTCTCACAAGATAAAGATCTGAATAATACTCCATATTTTTCTCATTCTCTTTAATAAACTGTGGAATAACTATGGGATTCTATATATGAGACCAGTTTTTAAAAGAAATAAAAAATATTGCTATCCTTGGCTTGAGTGGAATATTAATTAAGTTAAAGTATTGGGTTTTGTGTCCATAAGATTTAATGCAATTTAATCCACCTCCATACAATCCAATTCAATCCATTATAATTCAATTTAACAAATATTTTACTACTTACCTTATTCTTAACTCTAATCAGCTATTTCACAAATACTAGGTATTAAACACAAAGGGGGCATTGTGAAATAATGTAGATGAATAAATACAATGGTTTACCATTTTTTTTAAATGAACACTTGATGAAACAGTGGGAAAGTGTGAAATTAATAGAAATTATTGCAATAAGAAGACCTGGATCTGAGTATGGGATTTGTTACTTAGTAGTTTGATGATATTTCATAAGTCATGCAACTTTCTGAGACTCAGTACCTTCATATGCAAAATGATTATCAAAAGGCACCTTGACTTATCTTAATCAACTAGTTTTTGTTAGGTTTTAATAATGTAGAAGAAATGTGTAAGGCCATATACAAAATAAACTTTATTATGGGGGGATGCAGCAAGGGGAAGTGAAAGCCTTTGAATTCATTGATAGGGAAAATCTCATTATTGAAAATCAATAATGCAGATTGGCAACTTTTCTATAATTCATAATTAGTCCCTTCTAGCATTATCCAAGTTAAATGACTTGTCCATGATCACAAAGTAAATATGTCAGAGGTTGAACTCAACATAGATCTTCCTGACCTAACTCCAATACAGCCAATCTTCTGAAAAGCCAAAAAAAAATTTTTCCTGATAATGATCATCTCATCTTCTTCCTCAGTGAATGCCAGTGGTCTCCTATTGACTCTACAATCAAATATAAATTCCTGTTTTTCTTATTTTAAACATTAATTTACTTTTTTTAGTTTTCAGTATTGATTTCTACAAGAACTTGAGTTACATATTTTCTCTGCCTCTCCCCAAGATGGCAAGCATACTAAATACTCCTTCTCCCAATCTGTTCTCTCTTACATCTCCTCCCTGTACCCCCCCCCAACTTTCTTGTAGGGCAAGATAAATTTCTATACCCTATTGTCTGACCATCTTATTTTGTGGTTGCACATAAAAGCAATTTTTAACATTTGTTTTTAACATTAGGAGTTCCAGATTCTCTACCTGAATCTCTCCTCGTCCATCCCCACTGAGAAGGCAAGCAATTCAATATAGGTTATACATGTGTAGTCACTCAAAACACTTCCGTAGTAGTCATGTTGTGAAAGACTTACTATATTTCCTTCCATCCTATCCTGACCCCTATTTAATCTATTTTCTCCTTTGACCTTGTCCCTTTTCAGAAGTGTTTGCTTCTAACTACCCTCTGTGCCAGACTGCTGTCCCTTCTATCATTACCCCTCTTATCCCCTTCCCCACTACTTTCCTGTAGGATAAGATGCCAAATTGAGTGTTTATGTTATTCCCTCCTTATGCCAAATGCAATGGGAGTAAGGTAATAATTCTTTTTCACATTCCTGCTCTTAGCCTCCATTGTAAAAGCTTTCTCTTGCCCCTTTAATGTAAGATAACTTAACTTACTCTTATCTCTCCCTTTCTCCTCCCAATATATATTCCTTTCTCACCTCTTAATTTTATTTATTGCACATCATGCCTTCATATTCAACTCATCCTGTGCACTCTCCCTATGTATACATCCACACACACACACACACACACACACACACACGTAAACAGTTCAACTTTAATGAGTTCCTTTTGTTTTTTTCCCCATTTACCTTTTCTTGCTTCTCTTGCTTCCTGTATTTGAAAGTCCAATTTTCTGTTCAACTCTTGTTTTTTCATCAAGAGTGCTTTAAAGTCTTCTATTTCATTGAATGACTGTATTTTTCCCCTAAATCATTATACTCAGTTTTGCCGGGTAGGTGATTCTTGGTTTTAATCCTAACTCCTTTGACTTCTGGTAATACAATATTCTAAACCCTGAGGGTGGAGCCAAGGTGGCTGAATGGAAGCAGGAATGTTTCTAAACTCCTCCATGAATTACATCACTAAACTTTAAGAAGTGAATCTGAATGTATTTTTGAGTGACAGAGTCCGTTGGGAGATGGAGCATGGCAGATTTCCAGCCCAGGAAAGTGCTGTTGTAGGTCTGAGAGGGGGGAACATGGAGGATGAAGGGGCTGCACCAGCATGGACCAGAGAGCAGAATACAGCTAAGTGAGAAGGAGCCCCAGCCAATAGACACCCACCCACTCACTCATCGTTAATTTGAACTCTTTGCAGTCCTCTCACCACAGGACAGAGGATGGGTTAGAGCTGGGTAAGAGAAAGCACAGGGTCTGCAATAGCAACAACTGCTTCTCATGGAGCTATCAGTCCATAGCCTGGAAGTTTCTAAATCACCTTCGTCAATTTCTAGAGGCCAAGATGGCAGAATGATTCCTAGCCATTCCAATTCGCTCTACCCCAAAAACCCAGAGATAAATGTTCCACCCAGAGTAAAATCCTGAAATAATGGAAATAGCCTGAGTGTTAAGAGTCAGTGAGAAAGGATGTAACTAAAGCAGTAAGGAGTCTGAAGTGAAGGGCAAGAGGGTTCCCAACAAGTGCCATCTCAGCTGACCCACAGGAGCTCCCAAAACCCAGGGTGGTGGACCCAGCAAAGGCTAACAACACAAGCTCAGGTGAGCCTTAGCACCACCAGGGAAATCTGTGGACACCAGCTCTGCTGGCTTCCAGCTGCTGAGTGTGCCTCAGCTGTAGCCCATGGGCAGAAATCTAAAATAACCAGACTACTCCTCCCTAACTCAGGCAACACACTGACCTTGGCCTCAGTCTAGACACCCAGAGGCTACAGCACACAAAATCAACAACCAGGAACCTTGCTCAGAGCTTGAGAAACAAGGGTCAGAACTCTCTGTCACCCAGAAACAGTAAGACACTTTTAAGGTCAGGAAATAGGAAATCACAATGAGCCAGAAGCAACCTGCAAAGGGAAGACCAAAGATGTTTGAATCTTATTATTGTGAACAAGAAGAAGCCCTTTCAGGAGACACCATGGACTCTGTGTCCACACCTGAGAGGACAGAAGGGATTATAAACTGGTCTCAAGCCCAAAAAGCATTCGTGGATTAGCTCAAGAAAGATTTTAAAAGCCAAATTATAGAGGTAGAAAATAAATTTATATCTACAGTGATCAAAGAGGAAAAAACATTCACTAAGGAAACAAATCACTAAAAAGTAAAATTCTTGAACTGGGACAGGAGGTTCAAAATCTAACAGGAGAAAATATCTCCCTAAAAAAGGAGCTTCAAAAACTACCTGAGGAAAATAATTCACTAAAAATTAGAATCAGTCAGATTGAAGCTGATGAATCAAGAGTCAGTCAAACAAAACATGAAGATGGAAAAATGAGAAGAAAGTATAAAATATTTCACTGGAAAAAAAACAACTGACCTGGATAATAGATCCAGCAGGAATAATCTAAAAATTATTGGTCTATTGGAAAACCATGATGACAAAAATTAGCCTGGACAACATTCTCCAAAGAATTGTCAAAGAAAACTGTCCTAAGATCCGAGAGAGGGCAAAATAGTTATCAAAAGAATTCATAGGACTCCTCCTGAAAGAGATGCTAAATTGAAAACTCAAGAGATATAGTAGCCTAATTCCAGAATTACAAGGTCAAGGAGAAAATGCTGCAAGCAGGCAAAAAGAAACAATTCAAATATCGTGGTACTACAGTCAGGATGATCCAGGACCTAATAACTTCCACATTAAAAGATCAGAGGGATTGGAATTTGATATTTCATAAGGCAACCAAGGATCAATGACATGACAAAACTGAGCATAATCTTTCAGGCAAGGAGATTGTCATTTAAGAAAAGAAGGGACTTCCAGACTTTCCTGATGAAAAAGCCAGAGCTCAATGGAAAATTTGATTTCCAATTACAAGACTCAAAAAAGACATACAAAGACAAACAAGGAAAAACATTTTCTAAGCCCTTTGATCCCTTAATGTAGAAGCTGCTAGATCTTGTGTTATCTTCATTGTGTTTGCACAATACTCAAATTGTTTCTTCCTGACTCTTTGTTATATATTCTCCTTGACCTGGGAACTCTGGAATTTGGCTTTAACATTCCTAGGAGTTTTCTTTTTCGGATCTTTTCCAAGAGATGATCTGTGAATTCTCTCAATTTCTATTTTTTTTCCTTTACTTCTAGAATATCAGGACAGTTTTCATTGATAATTTCTTTAAATATCTTATCTCTATTCTTTTTTTTATCTTGGCTTTCAGGTAGACCAATAGTTTACAAATTATGTCTCCTAGATCTATTTTCCAGGTCAGTGGTTTTTCAAACGCGATATTTCACATTGCCTTCTATTTTTTCATTCATTTGGATCTGTTTTATACTATCTTGATTTCTCATAAAGTCATTAGCTTCCATTTGCTCCAATCTAATTTTTTTTCAATTAGTTTTTGAAATTTCTTTTCCATCAGGACAATTATGGTTTTTAAGGCATTCTTCTCCTCATTGGCTTTTTTAGGCCTCTTTTTCTATTTGAGTTAGTCTATTTTTATGGTGTTATTTTCTTCAGTATTTTTTGGATCTCCTTTAGCAGGCTCTTGATGGACTTTTCAAGATTTTCTTGCATCATTCTCATTTCTCTTTCCAGTTTTTCCTCTACATCTCTTACTTGATTTTCAAAATCCTTCTGCTTCTCTGTGGTTTGAGATCAGTTCATATTTTTCTTGGTGCCTTTTGACGCAGGAGTTTTGACTTTGCTGTATTCTTCTGGTTCTATGTTTTGAACATCTTTGCCACCAAAAATTATTCTATAGTTAGATTTTGCTCCCTCTGTTTGCTCATCTTGCCAGTCAATTTATTGACTTTTGAACCCTAGTCACTGCAAAAGTCTGAATACAGAGTGGAGAATCATGTGTCCCAAATTTTTGGGGTTTTGTACAGCTCCTGTACGAGCTTCTTCTAGGCACCTGCCTCAGAGCTGTAAGGAGGATTGCCTTTCCACAGCCTCAACATGCCAGCACTCTTCAACCCAAGATCACCAGATCCAAGCAAGGCAAAGCAAGAGAATCCTGTCTCAGAAACAGCAAAGAGATTTGAGCAATTGCCCTCTGGCAAGCCACAATCCCACCAACATTTGTGGTCCAGGAGCTCTGGAAGCAACTGCTGGGGCAGCTGTCTCTCCTCCACTACCCTGGCAGCAAGGGCTGGACCAAACTCTTGTCTCATTTAGTTCTAACAGAGCACCCCCATTGACCTTTCACTTTCTTTTGGGTGTTTATTGGTTTAGAACTCTATAAAGGGCCACAGCTGCCTGTGATTCACTCTCCTGAAGCCTTCTCAAGCTGGTCTGTGCCCTGGGTTTACACCAATGCAGCCCTTATGGGACTGCAGTCTGCTCCCAGACTAATACAATACACTGTTCCTTTAGGACTGCCAGACTGCCCTCAGTGGGAGAATGTTTCTCTCTGTCACTTCATGGATTCTATAGCTCTAAAATTTGTTTAGAATCTTTTTTTAGAGGTTTTGTAGATGGTCAAAGCAGCAGCTCAGGCAAACTCTGCCGTCTTGGCTCTGCCTCTCCTTTTTTAAAGCTCTTTATGACCTGGACTTTTCTTGTTTTGTCAGTAATCTTACATATTTGTCCCTCCACCCTACTGCATTTACCTCCTGAGTTGTCTTCTCCAGCAATTTCTTGTTCATTTCTTGTGAATTATTTTTTGCATTGGCCATTCCCCTCATCTGTAATGCTCTATCTCTCCTCACCTTCACTTTATATAATCTGTGGTTTCTTTCATGTATCAACTCAAGAATCACTACATATCTGAAGATTTTACTGGATGCCACTGGTTCCCTCTTCTTTCCCAGAGGTATTTTATACTCGTTTTAAATATGGTATATGTAACTTCATTTCTTCTCAACCGTCAAGCAGTTTTTCTGAGGTGCAGTACATAGGTGAATCCAACTTTTAATTGATTGAGTGACTGCATAGAATGATACTATATATGTGCACAAGGGGCAGAAACACATTCGATAAGTTGGATGAAGGCCATTCAGAAAAGCAAAAAGTAAACTTTTGAATGACAAACTGGAAAGCTTTGCAAAATCAGGAAGTGAGCCCCTACATTGTCTCTTGACTTCTAATACTTAAAACCATAGAGACTTCTACGAATGGACTTTTTACTTGTAGGTTCTGTGCCCCAAATATAGAACATATTTATTCTTGTGTATTTTTCCTTTGTTCCAATCAGTATAATATCATTTATTTCTGTTTTCTATCTATTTTGGTAATGCATTTTATAATTTATTATAGACTTTTAGTAAGAGATAGCTTAGTTGGCAAAAGTAAACCAAGGATTATCCTCCATTTGAGAGCAATCTATGATAGTTACTTTTATTCTAAACCTAACATGCCCTAAGAGCACAGATAATTGATCTACAGCATATGGATATAATTGTGGCCTGATAAACCATCTTGGAAAATGTAGGGTAGAGGAAGTACTTTCTATTAGTTCTGATTATTCTTTCCCATACTGTTTCCCCTTTTTGGCTGCTGGTGGTGAAAGTAAATATTTAGTTCTCAAAATAAAGTGTGTATGTATGTATACTCACAATACACATGTACATACACACATATAGGAATATATGCATATGTGTCTATAGAGACATACGTGTATATAGACATAATATATATCCATATATAATACATGTTTTTTAAGTTTTAATAATGTTTCTAAAATGAATAAGAAACAATATTCAGAGTAAATAATTAAATTCTTTCATTTCAAATTAACAAGGATTTAAAAAATACTTATTTTATACTAAGCATCTATCTAGGCATCAGAGATACAAAGATAAAGAAATTCTTTGCCTCAAAGGAACTTACATTTTACGTAGGGTGAGAGGTGATATATTATTTTTGCAGATAACTAGATAAAAGTAAATTTAAGAAGGATGAGAGAACTAGTGATTGAGAATATGGGGAGAAAACTTCTTTTTGTAAAATGCAGCTGAACTGGGTGCCTGTAATGATAATCAATTTGTTGGATATTTAGGGCTAAGAGGATAGGATACTTAGGGATAAGTAGACCAGACAAGACAGATTTTGGATTTGGATCCTCAGTGAAGCTAACTGAAGACACAAACAGGATGGGACTTTGTTTGTTGGTGCCCTGGCTGATCCTTGAGTTCCAGGCAAGAGAAGTCCTGAAGGGTTTGAGGTGTGATGAACCCTGTGAACTTCAGTGTGTGTCAGGGATTGCCCTGAGGACTGGACAAGGACCTG
>CM053596.1:119682341-119730432 GCA_028646575.1 Pseudocheirus occidentalis
AATGGGAAGGAGATGGACTTCATACCCACCTGGAGAGGCTTATATGAATTGATGCTGAGTGAGAAGAGCAGAACCAGGAAAAATTTGTACACGGTTACAGATACATCATAGGTGTGATGACCAATTTTGAAAAACTGGACGCTTCTCAGCATCACACAGTTAAAAGACAACTATACAAGTCTCAGGATGGAAGGAGATGTCTACATTCAGAGAAAGATCCAGAAAGATCAGAGTTTAAATGGAGGCTGAAGTAATGCATGCTATCATTCTTTTCGATGTTTGGCTTTTGTTTCTCTTTTCTCATTGTTCACTCCATTGGCTATAACACCTATACAACCAGACGATTGTACAAAGTGAAGGAGTTTGCAGATGCTATACATGATTGTATGCCACCATGTGGGGGTCGGGTGGGCGATGGGGAGGAAGGGGAGAAAAATATATAACTGAAGTGACTATTGAACAGAATCTTGTAACCTAAAAGTGAACAAACAAGTTAATAAAAAAAAATTAAAAAAAAGAAATTACATACTCCTCAATTTTCATAGTGTCCAAGTTTCCTTGGAACTTCAAAACATCAATTCATTGAAGAAACTGTTAAGTTTCCCATTGTTGTTCAATTCCCTAATTCAGAGGACAGTGGGGAAAAGAGACAAACAGAGGCGGAGAGACGGGGGGGGAGAGAAAGAGAGAGAGAAAAAGAGAGAGAGAGAAGGAGGGAGGGAGGGAGGGAGAACAAGGAAGGAAGGAGAGGGAGAGGAAGAGGGAGAGAAGTTAAGAAGACCTAACAGCTTATTCACAACTATTCAACTTTATCAAAAATTTATAAACTAGAATGCAATGACCATCAAAATATAAAATATGGAATTTTTTTCCTGTAAAGGAAATGGGATAATCAATAATTATCAATAGCTGTCCTTGTTGTAGTGGGGATTTCCTTGATATTAATAATATCTATGGATTTTCCAGCTCCCTTCAAAGATAGAAGACAGAACATATAAAAAGACTGCTATCCAGAAGAGGAACCTTCCATTGACCTCTGCATTAAATAGATCAGCAATAGACAAACAGACAGATAGAAAGGTAGATAGGCAGAACAGTTATTATGTGCTTATTATATGCCATGTATTGTGCTAGAAGCAGAAATATAAGGGAAAAAAATGGGGCATACATTCTACTGAAAAAGGACTTCGCAAAAGAAAGATGGAAATTGGGGGAAGGTAGGCCTGAGGGGAGAAAGTGAAAAAATAGTCCAGAGAATTGATAAGAGGTAAACATGGCTATTATTTTCTATACCTTCTAATAGAGATTCTGAAGAGCAACTTACAAATTAGAGAAAGAGGCCACAGAGTTGGTGGCATTTTTGGTGCAAGAGCATTGTCAGAGAAGAGGTGCAAAAGTATCCTGGAACTGAGCCTTACTAGAAGTTGTGGAGCTATTACATTTCCTTTTGCTCCAGTCTCTAGAAGAATGATAATGCCGAGAGTGAAATAGGGGCTCCTTTAACCAAACCAAGGGAAAGGTTTTTACAGCAAGGAGACTGCTGTTCTTATATCCTAGAAGGGAAAGAAAGGTCAAGAGAAAAAGTGAAAATGTGTAATCTGAAGGCCTGCTTATTTGTCCTTTTCAAGTCAGGTCATTTGCTCTTAATCCTGTTACTTCTACATAATATCCACGTCCAGTGCTCACCCTTTCATCAAAAGTGGGTTGAGATACCTTTGGGGGTAGAATGACCCTTTCACAGGGGTCGCCTAAGACCATTGGAAAACACAGATTTATAATGGTCTTAGGAACTGAGACTCCACTCCTCTATCCATCTCCAGGCTGGGTCTGCCCACATGCAGATATACCCACATATGAGAGTTAAAGGGGCACAGCATTAGGAAAGTTGAGAATCACTGATCAAGAAGGTCTTCCTCCTTTAAATCACACAAAAAAAGCCTGTTTAGCTTATCAGGAACTAAATTTAACAATCAATATGATCCTACCCAAATAATAAACGAAAGGTTATCCTCAAGATCCATGAGCACTCTTGTACTGACTGGAGCCAAGTGAGGGAAAGGTAGAATGTTTTATGTTCCCTACTTCTATCAAAATAGTTGAGCTAGTTTCTTAAAACTTTTTCTAAAGATTCAACTTATAAGTCTCATGGAAAAATAGTTATCTGAAGAAAAGAATAAGATGAAATTGATGCAGAGGATATGGAAATTTCCTTCACTCAGGGGCCATCAGCCTTCATCTACATTTTCTTTTTCTCAATCATTAGTGTTACAGGTGAGAAAGATCATTCATGTTTTGAATTAAAAGTCAACTTATTTTTTAAAATTAAGTTGAAGAATCATAGAACTATTTGGAAACCTTAAGGCATAACACATGAGAAATATCTCTGTAAATTCCTCGATAGCTTCTTAACCAACTGTTTATTTCCATAACTTCCTTTTTCCTTTAGATACTTTGATTTCTTTTGGAAGTAGTGATTGAATCACCATTAACATCTTCAGTTGGTTTAGGGATTTAAATATGGTAAAGTTTCCTGTATCCAAAGTGTGGTCAATCAAGAGACAGGATCTGTAGATTTAGGGCTAGGCATTTGTTTCTCTATGAGTTTAAATGGGATATTTGGGCCCTCGGAGTCTCAACTTCTTCACATATAAAATTAAGAAACTGAACTAAATGGCCTGTAAGTTCCTTTTCACTTTTAAACATAATCCTAATATTCTTTGAAAAAAAGCAAATAGACATCATCCTGCTCTGAAGTATGGATAACTGTGGACATGTTTAAGAACTGTATTTCATGGATAGTAAGAAAGACTGAAGAAATGGGTTCCAACAAGGAGCAAACATGGTTACCCTACAAGAGCAGTCAAGAGTCTCACTAGGAGAAACATACTGAGTAGTCATATCTTCTGGGAGATTTACACAGAGATTTACATAGAAAATAAATTTTCTATTTATACATAGAAGCATTATGTGAAGACCAACATACAGGCTTGTGTTTCTATTTACTATGAGCTCTGATATGAGTTCTGTTTATTTTCTTTAACCTAGAAAGAAGTAAACAAATGGAGGAATGGGTGAGTTAATGATTCTTTTGCTTTTTTGACTCTTATGAAACATAGGTCTACAAAGGGAGCTGATGACCATGTACTGGCTATTGTCTAATCACATTGACATATTTTTCTGGGTGGGGGCAAGAAGTTGGAAAAGTGAGAAATAGCACAAAGTCTACGTGGATCCTTCATGTCATATCAATACCTTATATCACACTTTAATTTATACTTTTCCATGCCATATAAGGATCCCAATCACCACATGAATTAATAAGACTCAACTTTCTAAACTTTCAGAATGTACTTATTTCATGAAGATCAGTCACTCATTATATTTAGAGACAATTATTCTTGTATCTCTCTGTTATTTATTGGGAAATGTGCAAAAGCAAAGGAAAGATAATTAGAGTCAGAGCAAAAGATGGTTACTGATATCCCTCTTTAATAGCTTTATGGACTTGCAAACCATCTACACAAGAAACTAAAGATTGGCTTACTTTATTTTAAGAATGATATTTACTGGGTTTTTCCTCACTGTACCATAATGTAAGAGGACTCTACTCACCTATCCTCTTCCAGAAGATCTCTGTACACTTTCTCTGATCCCTTCTTCAGCACTGTATACAAAGTACACGTCAGCATCATTATTGCAGACCAGTTTTGGGGAATAAACAACTTTATCCCAAACTGAATATTTATTTCAGGCAACATTCAGCTTTAAGGACAAAACAATATGGATCTAACATATCCTGATTCTGTTCTGTGGATCATATTACAGAGAAAAATATCTTGTTTGTCTAGTTACATGTTTCTTGTTTTGGACACCAATTGCATTACATCTATGAGAGTCTGGGCCCAATAGGCTAAGGTAAAGAAAGTTAGTGAATCTTTACCTACAGGATAAAACTCTGGGCTCATTCACTGTTCTGAAATGATCATTTTGCAGAGTATTAGGTACCACTATATCTTTTGTAAAAAATGTGAGGGGGGGTGAGGAGTGGATGGCTTAGTAAATGACTGTATTTTTAAAAGTTCTCACATCGTTCCTCAATAAATATTCCATAATGGGACATTAGGGCAGGGTCCTTCCTGAAAACCATGGCCACTGGTGTTGAATTATATTTTGTAAGGTTGGAGCTATTCACTGTTTTCTGAACTCCAATTGATCCCATCCAATTCATTTCATTACCAACCATAATTCAAAGGTAGGTTTTTCCTCCCAAGGATTTAAAGGGCTATCTTTAAGGTTGGGCCTTGAGAGGATCTTGAGGTGTATTTCTAATTATTTTTTGTGTACATTTTCATATCCTTCATTGCTTTAACTTATTCTTCCACATAGTGATGCATGATGTATCTCTTCTTTCCTAACAGCTTAATTTCTTCTATGCCTCTTCAAAAAATAAATTTCCAATAGATATTTCTAAATACGTCTGTACTGTCAAGAGTATTCAGATAAAGAATAAATAAGACTTCTAGAAGTTTCAGGTTTTTTTGGAGGGCAATTGGGGTTAAGTGACTTGCCCAAGATCACAACGGCTAGTTTTTGTGTTAAGTGTCTGAGGCCAGATTTGAACTCAGGTCCTCCTGACTCCAGGGCTGGTGTTCTATTCACTGTGCCACCTAGCCACCCTTAGAAGTTTCAATTCCCCTTAAAATTTAAGACATGATTAATACATCCTTTTAAAAACCAGGAACCTAAATGTTAACAGTTTCATCTTGTCAATCAAAATCCTTTAAAATTCTACTGTGCCTGGTTCTACAATGAAAAAATGATTAAGAAAAAAGAAATGTTTTACCAAATGAAAACCTTTATTCAGAGCACCATGCTTAAATCCAAAGACCAGAAGAGTCAAAAGAAAGCTAAAAGGCTATCAAGTGCTAACTTTTCATTTTACAGTTGAGTAAACAGAGGCACAAACTGCTGAGATGAATTACCCAGCATTACATGGCTATTGTCTGAAAAGGCATATGAACTCAGATCTTTCTAATTTTAAGTCTTATTCTTGATCCCCTATAAAAGCTAGGAGATCTTGGACAAGTCATGTTCCCTCCATGATCCTCAGTTTCTTCATTTGTAAAATAAAAATGCAGGACTAGAAGTTTTGTATGGATCCTTTCAGTTCTAAAACCCTAGGATTCAAGTGTATATGGTAATAATTGCTTAATAATTACATGGCACATAACATATAGGACAATGTTCTCTATAATGTGGGCACTATTTTCAGAATGGAAAACCAGTGATCATGTAGTCCTACCTTACAGTCAACAAGAATATGGGCAACAAAAATATAAAATTTCCAACTTAAATGGGAGTGGCCTCCAAATTGCCTCGTGATAATTATGTGAAAGTCAGTAGTGATTTTATTGAATATTGATCCCTTGTTTATCCCTCCAATTTGGAAGGAATGAAATAAATTGTATATACAATTTTCAACATGGGGGAAAGATATTTGAAAATTAAAACAGATTATTTTTAGTCTAGTCAATTGTAACTTATCTGCTTTTGTGAAGGGAAACAAAAGATTACCCATGACAGTGGGCTATTCAATACATGTGTACAATAGATTCAAGTCTATGTTTCTCTTTTTTTTCTTAGAAAGTATGAGTATCATGAATTTACATGGTATTAAACACAATAAACAAATAGATGTTGACAATTAATCAGCCAACAAATATTTGGTTAAGTGCTTAATACATGATGGGTACAGGGAATAAAAAGGCAAAATGGAAACATTTCTGCCCTCAGAGAATTTGCATTCTAACATGAGAGACTGCATGCACATTCATACAAAGCTTTGAAGGAAGGCAGGGATTTCAAGAGGCAGAGGGAAGAAAGATGTGCATTTCATGTGTGGAAGATAACCATAGCAAAAGCACAGAAATTGAGATAATAGGTACATCACACATTATGAAAATGTAGATTAGGTGTTGTGAATAGAACATCATCATAAGAAGGGAGGGAGTGACAGAGACAGAGACAGAGAGACAGAGAGAATGAGAGACTGAGATTGAGGCAGATGCAGAGAAACAGAAAGACATAGACAGAAACACACAGTGATAAAAAGACAGAGATAAAAAGAAAGAATAAAGAGACAGAAACAGAGGCTCACAGAAAGACTGAGACTGGGGAAACAGAGACAGAGACAGACAGAGACACAGGGAGACAAAGAAAGACAGAGATGCATAGAGACAGAGACATAGAAAAAATAAAAAGATACAGTTAGTCAGAGTGACAGAGACAGAGAGATAGAGACAAAGAGACAGAACTAGAGAATGAGAGAGATAGCCAGAGAAAGAGATATGCAGAGAGGGAGTGACAGAGAAAACAGGGACAGACAAAGAAGGAAGGAGAGACAGACCCAGGTCAAGAAGTATATGTACATAGACCAATTCAGACAGAAATAAAGATAGGCAGATAGAGAAAAACAGAAAGTCAGACAGACTGATAAAGAGAGATAGAGAAAGTTATAATTCGATAGAAATGGTGATCACATCCCAAAAATTAGAAGTCAGCTTTCAGTTGGACAGTTTGTCACAGAGGAATAGAGGGTGTAGAAGCTCAAAAATTTGGTCACCTCCTGGGCTAACTCAGTAGGGAGAAGCTAAGCTTTGGGGATTGCAAGCATATCCCATTTTCAGCACTACTAGGAAAAAAAATGAGCTACACCAGAGCCATGGTCTGAACTTACTACATTGTCTCTTCATTGAACTGGGCTGGGTGAAGTCTTCCTACTGTGAGATCAAAGCAGGCTGAATCAATAAGATTCTTGGACCTAGATTCTGGGCAACTCACTGTCACTTTGCTAAAGGAAACAGGTAATAATTTAGCTATAATTTTCATGCTCAGCATCAGGTTTTTATTAAGCATGTCTGGATGCATACAGCTCTATTCTCACTTCTTCTAAAAAACAAAAGAAAATTAAATGATATGTCCATGTGTTTAAATCTCACAGAGGCCTGGATAAGTTATGTGCCCCTGGATTTAGATTATATACAAGACATTTTAGAGAGAAAAAAATCACACAGGAATGGGTTATTATTATGACTAATAGTTCTGCTTTTTTTCTACCTAATGGTCCTTCAAATTTCAGACATTTTCAGCTTGACTGATGGAAAAATAGTTCATATCAATTTGTCACAGGAAGATTACAATGATGAGTAGTAGTCCAACATTCACTACCACGGGGCATTTTTATGATGTACCATGTTTAAGAATTAACCAAATACTAAAACACCAAGCTAAACAATTGGCTTTTTGTATTTGAAAAGGCAAAATTGGTTTAACAACATCCTTATGTCCAAAACCAAGTAAGAATGTTTGTCAGCTCATGTCATATTATGAAAAAACAATATTATCTGATGGATGAATAGTGTATTATTGTTATTAATGAGCTTTAAAAAATGAGAAATATTATCTAATACTCTTCTAATCCAAAACAATCTTATTTTAGCCCCGTTAGCAGAGGATTCCAGCTAATATATCAGAGAAAAAGTTAAGGTCATCTATATAAATGAGCCTCTGCCCTGAAATTTCTCACTTCATTTCCTATTTTCTACACATTTGTTCCAGCCTCAAAGAGAAAGATGGTCCATCCACCTTGCCAACACTGTCACTTTTATGTATGCCCATGTTCCCAGCTTTTCCCACCTCTTCTATGAATTTGCCTCATTGATTATTTCCTCTTTCTCTAATATCTTAAGCCTCTCCATATTCACCAACTCCTTCCCTAAAACATATTTACATATTCTCCATACCAAAATCAAATAAATTAATTTAAAAAAAAAACTTAATCTGCTGCCTTATATCTCTTCTTTCACAGATGATCTTGGGAAAAAACCGCATTAGTGTTCTTGATGACAATGAGAACCTGCATTAACTTATGGCCTCCAGTTTTCCGCTTCCGAATCATTTATTTTCTGTTGTCTATTTGTTAAATTTAAGATGCCTTTTGAAAATTACATGTAAGAGAGGTTCATAGCTGCATATAAAATTTCTCTTTTTATTCTTATTTTGGGCTGATTGTATTTGTGGAGAACGATTAAATTTATAATTATTTGCATTTAGTTTATTTAAAAATATATAAACAATTTTTCAGTGAGTTGAAATCATAGAATCATGAGTTGTCTGGATACTATTCACTTTCCCATAAGTGGATATGGAGTATGAAGGCTATTAGATTTCTTTGTGTAGAGAGGGGAGACAGGGATTTCCCATTAACTACTTTATGCTAAATATTTTTTTCTGTTTTACTTATACTTAATAAATATTCAAAGAGAGTTCTTAAATAGAGAATCAAAATTTTGATATAAAGTTTTGGGAAAAATGGGGTTCCAAAACTGTGATTACGGGGGGCGGCTAGGTGATGCAGTGAGTAGAGCACGGGCCCTGGAGTCAGGAGTACCTGAGCTCAAATCCGGCCTCAGACACTTAACACACACACACACAAAAAGCTAGCCATGTGACCTTGGGCAAGTCACTTAACCCCAACTGCCCTCCAAAAAAAAAACAGCAAAAAAAAAGAAAAAAAAAACTGTGATTACAAAAGTAGGATAAATTTCCCAGTTGCAAAATTGGTCTTAAAGTCTTAAAGCAGGCATTCCCAACATGAATATGTGTACTCACACTACCCCCAGAGATATGAGAAGTTTTTTAAGTGCATGGGAAATATTTGGTAAATAACAATGTTATCCTAATTGAATTAAATTATGTTATTTCTTATGTGCATGATGAACTCTAGAATTTATTTCTTTTATATTGAATAGAGAGTGCAGGGAGATAGATATGTCAAAAGCCAAGGAGTATAGGGACCAAAAGAGTTGCAGAATATCTAGCATTTCATAGGACACTGAAAAAATGAGGCATATTTCTATTCGCACAATTAATTGGTCAGAGTTCTCATTGAATCAAAACTAGGCCTTCTTTATGTTAGGGCAGGTCATTTATCCAGTGTTTAATGCAAATTTTATTTAAATAATATAGGCAAATTAAAAATACCACAAGATATATTAAAGGTTAGTGAAGAAATCTCATTCTATAATTTTAGTGGCTTATACCTGGTGTTCCTGTATATGTATATGTGTGTGTGTGCATGTATATATGAATATCTTTGCATATTTATGTGTATACACATACATATATAAACAAAAGCATATTAGGAAAATCAACGATAGCAGTTAATGGTGTAGAGGAACAAAGGATAGATTGGAGAAAAACATCCACAAATCCACACATGTGTATATGCACATATGTATACATGTATATGTATGTGTAGAAAGAGAAATTGTACATAGGCCCATGCATATGTACATGAATACTTATATGTTGGTATGTGTTTGTCTATTCTCTCCAACCCATCCTTCAATCTTCTACTACACTACTGCTAATGGTAAGTGATCTTCATAATACATTAATTACTAATGGATCATTCCTTTAGAGAAACAAAACAAATTGAAAACTCTCATTCTCCCATTATTTCCCTAAAACCAAAACAATACCTTTAATGTAATGGGCTTTAATAAAATGTTTAATAAATAGAAATTAAATTATATTTTACTTTGTTTTCAAATTCATTCACATATTTTAAATTTCTAGCTACAACATTAGACCTAATATGCAAGTATATTAGTGTTTTATCATGAATATATGTAATTTATAGAATGTGTATTCAACTATATGTTGCCTAAAACAAGATAAATTATTATAAACAATGAAGAAACCCTTACTCTACATTAGCTTATATGTATCCTGAATGACAATGAGATGGTACATATGCCCAGTGCCATGCCCTGTCAGACCCAGCTCCTGTCCTCTTCCCAACTGCAGGGGTAGTGGAAAGCCATGGGGAAAAGGAATGAGATGGGTAAGATGGGGGAGTGGGGAGGATAGTAATCTCTGCCATAGATACCCACTCCCTCTTGTTGGTGCTGGAAGCCAAGATTTTCTTCACAATTCATTTGATTTAATATCCCCTAGCCAAAACTATTTTTACAAAGTGATGAATTGCACTTCCTATCTTTCCTTACATAATTAATCCAACCTCCTAGATGTATATCATGGAACATTCAAGAGGTGGTTGTGTGGTACAGTGGAGAGAAAGTTGGTTCTGAACTTAGAGAAACTGAGTTCAAATACTGCTTCTGGTCCTTACTACCTTAAATATATATTTGGGCAAGTCATTGAACATCCTGGGCCTTAGTTCCCTCAAATATAAAATGACAGAGCTAGAATACGTTGTTTGTGAGGTTACCTCTACCTCTAAACTGATGATGTTATAACTACAAGTAATTATTTATGTTATATGCAGAATTTAAAACATACTCTCCACTGAGATTGGAATCAGGAAGATGTGTCTTCATGAGTTCAAATCCAGCCTTAGGCACTTAGTAGCCATGTGACTCTGGGCAAGATATTTAATTATATTTTCCTCAGTGTCCTCATCTGTAAAATAATCTGAAGAAGGAAATAGCAAGACCTTCTAGAATTTTTGCCAAGAAAACTGCAAATGCTGTCACAGAGAGTCAGAAATAACAGAAAAAAATCCATCTTAAAAAAATAAAACCTCATCCATGTCATGTAGCATATGACTAGGTACTCAGTAAAGACATTTAAAAAAATTTCTATTGAAAGTTAGATGCATAACTACATATATATATATATAAACTATATATCATATTATATATTATAATTGTATATGTATATGATCTATATCAAATTGTCTGCCTTAATGATGGGTTTCTGTATGTGTGTGTTCATGTAGGAAGGGAGACAATTTGGAATTCAGTTTTAAAAATGAACATTGAAACTTGTTTTTACATGTAACTGAGAAAAAACAAAACACTAAATTTAAAAGTTGACAAAGAAAAAGCAGAATCAGGGATAGAAACTCTAGGAGAAGGTCCAGCTTGCTGTGAGTACAATGTTGGGGAACCTATAGGAGAAATGATTTGCCTATAGTCACACAGATAATAAGTGATAGAACCAGGGCAAAAGTCCAAGTGGTAAATAGGAAATGCATGATCAGAAAAATGGATGGACTAATCATGTAACAAAGGCAAAGAACAAAAGGTGGAAAGTCCAAATGGTACCCACAGTGGTAGTTCCACCTTCCCCCCAAAAAGAAAAAGAAAGTGAGATGCCAAAGATGCCCAGAGGTATTTTTATCCTTATATAATCTGTAATTTAATATCCAAAAGTGGGATCTTCATTCCAATACTGTTTATCTTCCTTCTGTCACTCTGATCATGTCATTTCCTTACTTAAAATCCTTTCATTATTTTCTCCCTCCTAAAGATTACAATCTAAACTTTCCTGAGGTGTCAAAATTGAGGCTCCATGGCAGCTAAAAAAACAATCTTGATTAAAATGGGATTCTGGAATGCTTAAGAAAAGAAATTAAAATATAAAACAACATAGATAATGTTACATTGTGGTGTTCAAGATCAGTATATTACCTCCATGAACATCTGTTTCTATTTGAGTTTAATTTAACTGATTAAAATTATTTTACCTAAAACTCAATACTTTCATTGATCTGATCCCAAGTTATCTTTCCCATAGCAGTTACTACTTGCATGCAACAATGAACTGAAATCAGTATCTCATACTAATGATACACAATCACCATGTATTAACAAAATAAGCATTGTCAAGTTTTGGAAAATTTCCTGAAGGATGAGTTATTAGATGAAATAGAGTATGCACAATGGTTTTATGGTAAATACCTTATATTGATGGATCCTGAAGAGTATTGCATCATTGATAATGTAGTCTACTTGTATATGACATGTACAATGATTATCTACATTTGCATTTCAATTTGCCTGTGAGAAAACAGTAACAATAACAACTAGATTGTCATCTGTACTTCAACAATTACAGTCTGTGTCTTTATGCAAATCATTTACTTGCAAGTGAATTTATGTGTATCTCAGTTACCTTCTTCATTAAAAAAGACTAATGAATATTGCTAATGTCATGTAGTTATGAAGAACCTCTCATGGCATGTGAAGGTTATTTACTAGGTCAGCCCAGTTCAATTGAGGCTGTCTCTGAGATCAGCAGGGAAATCAATTGCAGTCATGATTCTTGTACTCAGTAACTCAAGAATAGAAATCACCATCTCTGAACCCCTGTTCTCTAATGTGGAATAATAATACCTGAAGTTAATATTTTATAGTGTTGTTAAGAGAAATATTCAATAAGCAAGAATGTCCCAGGGACTCTGGCAAAGTCCGGAGGTACAAGGAAACTAAACTGAACCACAGCCACCAGTGCAGATGCTGTGACAACAATAAATAAGCAAAACAAGTTCTTGCTCTCCACAAACTCATACTCTGATGTTGGATCAAAGGAATATATAAGCCACACATATATTATATAAATAAGAGATAATGTTATAGGATATACACTAGCAGAAATCAATCCATATATGTTGAGATTCATAAGCCTTGAAGCATTAAACAAGTACAACACTTTTTAGCTGTGTATTCAAAAATATCATACAAATACAAAGATTTATTGGGATTTTTTTTCATCACATATCAAGGGAATGGTTCACAACATAGTTCCAACAAGGCACTTTAAAAAAATTAAGAAGATATTAAAATTATTCCTTCCTTCTTTCTAAAGTTCCACAAGAAATGCTGAATGGATTGATGCACAATCTGAGGAATCTGAATAGACAGAAATAGTCACAAAGTCAACAACACCACTTCACATTTCTGATAAATTGCAATTAGTTCTTTCCATATTTTTGTTCTGAAAATAATTCAAACATGAGAAATTGAAAGCTCAACCCATTTATTTTGAAAAAAGGGAGGGAGACCTATAAAGATGAAAATTCTACTAAGCTAGAGTCATTAGATTCTTGTTAAGCTGCCTTATCCACATTTGCATTGACATTATTAGTAAATCACATAGAGGCAAAGTAGGCATTGGGGATATCATTGTTCTATTTTAAAAGATACAACTATGCATATGTTTAGTTCATCTCAGGTAGAGTATTGGTAGTGGCCATTTCTTAATATTAACAAAGCATTTTCTTAATGAACAATGGACTTTAGCCTAGACATACCAAATGAAAAATGGATATTTTGTTTTCTCCTATGCCCAGTAGAGACAAATTAAAAGGATCATTGGAGCATACTCATGTCCCTATGTTTCCTGTTAACTGCTCTGTCTCTGGATTCTGCAACAGTCATGCTAATGTGTACAATATTAATATATTAATTAAAATTAAAATGAATAAAATTAAAAATAATTACCCAAACCCCTTCTTTCCAACTTTTATTATTTCCAAATCCCCATTTTCCTCCCTTACTAACTTAGAAAATGAGGTGTGGAAAATTTAAATTATTAAATTACATGCTCTTTGAATATATTTTTCTTAAAGCTGCTAAAATATACTTATTAATTCATAACTGAAGCACTGATTTTGGAATCAGAAGATTTCAGTTCAAATCTTATCTCTGATGCTTACTTCCTGGATGACCTTAGACAAAGACCTCAAGCCCCCATTGCCTCAGTTTCCTCAGCTGCAAATTGAGCAGGCTAAACTAACTGACCTCTGGGGTAAATTGCAGGTCTATGATTCTATAAATGTCAACCAAAGTTCTGTGACCTCGCTCAGACAATCAGGAAAGGATTTGTGTATGAGAACACCTGAAATAAACCTTGAAATGAATGTCTAGCATAGGCAAAGAATTGAATTAATTTTACTAGTGTCATTAGTGATCATTCCTTTCATTCACATTCCATTCTATTTGACAGGAATTTAGAAAGGATAATATTGGGCACTTATCTCACTGACTCTTTCAAACCCATGGGTTTTGCTGCAGGACAATTCAATCATATGTTTCACTTTATACTAGAGATTTGATAGTATATATAGACAGAATATAATTCATTTCACATCTTTTATAAAAATAACCATTAAGCTATGTTCATTTTAGTGTAGAAATTTACTGTGTCCAGCACAGTTACATGGCCTAGCTACCAGCTGAATAAAAGAGAGAGATGAAGTCTGTTTATTACAGAACCATTTCATACAGAGCCAATAATACAAGGAACTTACATGGTTTATATTCCCTTAGCAGAAATACTTACATAACCAGAATGCAAAGACCCTTCTTTGATCTCAACCACTCCTTATCCCAGCCAAAGGCTAATTATTCATTAAGAGTTCATCCTAGGAACATGTCCAGAGGCACAAACAAACAGGGAATCACAAACAGGACTTGTAAATCAACTGTCCTGTACTTTCTTTAGATATTCATAGAACCAATGAAAACATCCACCCAACAAGATTATACTCCTCCTGCATACCTACCTAGTGACCTTATAGAGGAGGGGAGCATTTCCTTAATGGGGCTAGGGGCCCCTGAAAGTCTGGCCTACTACAGAAACTGATATTTTTAAAACATTTTTTTAAATAATGTCAACTCATTTCTTGTCAATTCAGATTCATCCTTTATTGAGTGACAACTGTAGTCAATTCACCTTGGCTCTGAGAATACACAGAAAAAAACTTGAAGTTTTTTTATAGTCAACTGTAGTAGGGGTAAGATAAGTCACATGTTCTGAGATGAAAACTTATTTTAAAGCTAATTTTAGGAATGAATGAATATTTTAACTATGGTAATGAGGAGAGATGTTGTGTAGGAGGTGATCCATAACCAAAATTTTAGGGATCCTAGAGATACTAAGAAATGGGAAAGAGGAGATATAACATACCAAAAATGTGGAAGACTATATAATGGCATGGAAATGAAAGAAAGGGGACTAAATTATGAGATCTGTTAGGCTGACCAAGTGATTGCATCAGGGACTTATAAGAAATACCTGGAAAGATAGCTGGGAGTCAGATTATAGAGGAGCTAAGATGTCAGGATCACAAGAATACATTTTATTACAGAGACAATATAGAGGGACACTAGATTTTTTTTTTTTTAGCTACAGTAATACCTGCACCATAGAAAGACTATTTTGGGAGAGGATTCTGGAAAGATCTGCAGAGTAAGTCAGAAAAATGTAAGTTCTCAAGATTTTCCTACACAAGATTTAAAATACCACCTCTGGGTGAATGTAGAGCCCTCAAAACAAATAAGAGTAGGGGCCGAACAGGGGTCATCTTGGGATAATCAGATAACCCCTGAAGAAGAATCCTAGGACTAGGTTAAATACCTGCCCCCTGGGAAAAATAAACACTGCAATAGAAAACACCTCAATAGAAAAAGAAATACCTCAGTAGGCAGACAGACCTGCAATTTACCTCGGAGGTCAGTTAGTTTAGCCTGATCAATTTGCAGCTGAGGAAACTGAAGCAACAGGTAATTGAGTGCTTTGTCTAAGATCATCCAGGCTAGGATTCACTTTCACAACAAAACAAAAGCTGCTTAAACAACAAAGGGCAAAATCCTCTGGGATAGCTGAGTGAGGAGGCTACCTTGGCCTGGTCACTGGAACACTTTCCCCCAATACAGAGAGGGGAGTTGGGCATCTGATCTGTGGAAGATCAAGGAAATATCTGCTGACAAGGAACATCAGATCAACTTGTGCTGTGGAAAGCAGCAAGGGCAAGAAAGAACCAGCATACAGTGAGTAAGTACTGCAGCAGTGATGTGGGACACCATTGGTTGTGGGAACTTACAGTAAAATGGAGGTCTTGGTTTTAGTTCAAGGTCAGAGGGGAGACTGGACGAACAGAAAAACCCATCCCCAATCTCCCAGGTCTAGACATAATTATAAAAACTACTTTCTCTCTCTCTCTCTCTCTCTCTCTCTCTCTCTCTCTCTCTCTCTCTCTCTCTCTCTCTCTCTCTCTCTTTCTCTCTCTCTCTCTCTCTCTCTCTCTGTCTTTCTGTTTCTCTCTCTGTCTCTCTCAGCTCTCTCAATCTATCTGTCTATCTATCTGTCTGTCTGTCTGTCTATCTATCTGTCTATCTATCTACCTATCTACCTACCTACCTACCTACCTACCTACCTACCTACCTACCTACCTACCTATGTATAGAATGAAAAAAAGGAGGAGAATGTGAAACATCTCAAAAGAAAAGCAATCGATGTAGAGAAAAGATCAAGAAGAAAAAATATATAAGAATAATTGGACTGCCTGAATGTACTGATAAAAAGAAAAACCAAGGGGCATCAGGCAGAGGCACAGAGGATGCAGGGGCATTGTGCAAAGGCCTGGATGACACAGTGGTAGCATGGAGGCCTGAAAGAGGCCTGGTCAACATAGCAGAAAGTTGATCTACCAATCACAAGGGTCATTCCCAGGCCTATCACCTCAGGGTAGGGATCTGTTGGAGCTGGGTAAGAGACAAATGAAGGGCCCACAGCAGTGGTAGCATCTATTCCTTGGACTATCAACCCACAGCCTGGAAATTTATAAAGCAACTATCTGAACTTCCAGGAAAGGATAGCAGAGTGAACCTGGGCTGCTCCAATTACCCCATTCCTGACCCTGAAAACACAGTAATTATCAAAATTTTAAACAGTAAAGGATTGGGAGCCCTAGAGGAAGGGCATGGCTAAAGCTGGCCTTAAAATGGGTAAAAAATTGAATGCAAAGACAAAAACTCTAGAATCCTATTATTGTGAGCCAGACTAACCAAATTCAGGAGACAAGATTGACTCCACACCCACAGCTGAAGCCTCAAAAGGGAATATGAACTGGTCTCAAGCACAGAAAGCATTACCAGATGAGTTCATCTTTGAAAACCAAATTAGAGAGGTAGAAGATAAAATGAATATTTTTTTTAAATCAAAATTGTGAAATTAGAAAAACATTACAATGAAGAAAACAGTCCCTTAAAAAAAGAAAAGTGTGAAATGGAAAAAAAAAGCATATGGAAAAGGAGCTTCAAAAATTGAGGGAAATAATGTGCAAAAATTAGTGTCAACAAAACTGAAGCTAATGACTCTATGAGACATCAATAATCAATCAAACAAAACATCAAGAATGATAAATTAGAAAAAAAGAGGTAACATATTTCAGGGAAAAAATAACTGACCTGGAAAACAGTTCCAGGAAAGATAATCTGAGAATTTTTGGTCTACCTGAAAATCATGATGAAAAAGAGCCTGGACAACATCTTCCAAGATCTTATCCAGGAAAACTGCCCTGAGATTCTAGAACCAGAGGATAAAATATAAATCAAGGACATCTCGTGAAAGGGATCCCAAATTGAAAACTGTGAAACATCATAGCCAAATTCCAGAACTATCAGGTAAAGGAAAATTACTGCAAGCTGCAAGAAAGAAACAATTCAAACATTGCAGAACTACAGTAAGGATCACATAGGATCTGGCAGCTTCTACATTGAAATATTTGAGGGACTGGAGTACAATATTTCACAAAGCGAAAGAACTCGGGTCACAACCAAGGATCAGCTATCCAGTAAAATTGAGAATAATCTTCCAGGCAAGGGGATGGTCATTCAATGACATGATGGACTTCCTGATCTTCCTGATGAAGAATCCAGAACTCAATGGAATATTAAAACTCCAATTATAAGACTCAAGAGAGACATAGGAAGGTAAATAGGGAAAACACACACATGCACACACACACAACTTGTTATTTAATAACAAGTTTATTGAGCAAACTGTTTACATCACTATACGGGAAGCTGATACCTTTTAATATGGAGAAGTCTATATTTATGGGATATAAATAAATAGAAGGTGTGGGGAAAAATTAAACAAAATAATGATAAAAAGGTCTGCAAAGGGATTATAATGCAAGAAAAGGAAAGAATGAAGCAGGAAAAGGTAATTTATGCCACACAAAGAGGCATGAAATCATTAGAGTAGAGGGCAAAAAGGGAGGGAGATGAACATTATATGAGATTTGCTCTCAGTGGTTCTAGTATAAGGAGGGAATAACATAATCAGTTAAGTATAGGACTCCATTAATAAGAGACATGAAACCTATCATTATAGAGGAAAAGAGGGGAGGGAGAGGAGCATTGCATGAGATCTATTCTTATCAATCTTGGTTCAAGGAAAAAATAGCATACTACACTTAATATAAAAATCTATCATACCCTACAGGCAATAGGATGGGGGAAAGACTTAGAAAAAGAGAGGGGTGGTTAGAAGATAGGGAAGAAGTAGTAAGGGGGAGGTTAGGAAAATGGAGGGGGATCTGACAAGGAGGGAATAGTGAGGGAGGCAGTGGTCTAAAGGAAAACTCTTAAGGAGAGGAAGGGAGAAGAGTAAAAATAAAAGTTTAAATGGAGAGGCAATAGGATGGAGGGAAAGAAACAGATAGTAATCATAATTGTGAATGTGAATGGGATGAACTCTCACATAAAATGGAGGCTGATAGCAGAACAAATAAAAGACGATAGTCCTACAATATGCAAGAAGAATGAAAAATTCAAGAAACACATTTGAAATGGAGATATAGAGAGGGTGAAGGTAAAAGGCTGGAGTAAAATATATTATGCCTCAGCTAAAGTAGAAAAAAAATGCAGGAGTAGAAATCCTTAGAAAAAGCAAAGCAAAAATAGAACTAATTAAAAGAGATATGGAAGGAAACTGTATCCTGCTAAAAGAAATCATCAAAAATGAAGCAATATCATTACTAAACATTAAACAAACTAAACACTAAACAATACCAAGCAGTACAGCATTCAAATTCCTAAAGGAGAAGTTAAAGGAGTTAGAAGAAGAAATAAATAGCAAAACTATACTAGTGGGGGAGTTCAATATCTCCCTCTCTTAGCTTGATAAATCTAACCTCAAAATAAAGAAGAAAGAAGTTAAGAGGTAAATAGAATTTTAGACAAGATAGATATGGTAGACCTCTGGAGAAAACTGAATGGAGTTAAAAAGGAATATACCTTCTTCTCAGCAGTACATGGCAAATAAGCAAAAACTGACCATCTATAAGAGCATAAAAACCTCACAATTCAGTGCAGAAAGGCAGAAATATTAAATGCATAATTCTCAGATCATAAGGCAATAAAAATTATATGTAATAAAGGGCCATGGAGGATAGTCTAAAAACTAACTGGAAATCAAATAACTTAATCCTAAGTAATGAGTGAGTCAAACAAGAAATTATAGAAATGATCAGCAACTTCACTCAAGAGAATGACAATAAGGAGACTACATACCAAAACTTGTGGGATGCAGCAAAGACAGTTCTTAGGGGAAGTTTTATATCACTGAATGCGTACATGAATAAATTAGAGAAAATGGAGGTCAACTAATTGGGCATGGAATTTAAAAAGCTAGAAAAAAGAACAAATTGAAAATCTCAATAAAATAGTAAATTAGAAATAGTTAAAACCAAAAGAGAGATTAATAAAATTGAAATTAAGAAAACTATTGAATTAATAAATAAAACTAAGAGCTGTCTTTATAAAAAAAACTGTAAAAATTGATAGATCTTTAGTCAATATGATTAAAAAAAGAAAAACCAAATTATGAGTATCAAAAATGTAAAGGGTCAATCTAACTGCAAAGAAAAGTAAATTAAAACAATAATTAGACACTGTTTTGCCAAATTCTATGCACATAAATTCTACAATCTTAGCAAAATGGATGAATATTTACAAAAATATGAGTTGCCCAGATTAACTAAAGAGGAAGTACATTACTTAAATGACCCCATCTCAGGAAAAGAAACCATCTGAGAACTCCCTAGGAAAAAATATCCAGGGCAGATGGACATACTAGTGAATTCTATCAAACATTTAAAGAACAATTGATTCCAATTCTCTACAAACTATTTGGGAAAAATGGTGAAGAAAGAGTCCTACCAAATTCTCTTCATGACACAAATATTGTACTGATACTTAAAACAGGAAGAGACAAAATGGAGAAATATAATTATAGAAAAATCTCCCTCATGAATATAGATGCAAAAATTTTAAATAAAATATTAGCAAAAAGACTACAGCAATTCAAAGCAAGAATAATACATTTTGATGAAGTAAGATTTATTCCAGGAATGCAAGGATGGTTCAATATTAGGAAAACCATCGGTATCATTGATCATATTAACAAAAAAAAACTATCAAAAACCATATGATTATCTCAATAAATGCAGAAAAAGCTTTTGACAAAATACAATATCTATTCCTATTAAAAACACAATAAAGTGTAGGAGTAAATGGAGTCTTTCTTAGAATAATAGGTGCATCTACTTAAAACCATCAGCAAGTATTATATGCAAAGGGAATAAACTAGAAGCATTTCCAATAAGATTAAGGGTGAAACAAAGATGTTCACTATCACCCATCTTATTCAATCTTGTACCAGAAATGTAAGCAGTAGCAATTAGAGAAGAAAAAGAAATCAAATGAATCAAATTAGGCAAAGTAGAGACTAACCCGTCACTTTTTGGATACAGTATGATGATATACTTGAAGAATCCTAGAGAATGAAGTAAAAAAAAATACTTGAGACAATAAATAAATTTGGCAAAGTTGCAGGATATGAAATAAACCCATGTAAATTCTCAGCATTCCTATATATTTCTAATAAAATCCAACAGCAAGAGATAGAAAGAGAAATCACATTTAAAGTTACTGTAGACATTAAAAAATATTTGGCAATCTACTTGCCAAAACAAACCCAGGACCTATGTGAACATAACTACAAAACACTTTTCACACAAATAAAGGCAGATGTAACTTATTGGAAAAAATATCAATTGCTCATGTCTGAGTTGAACTAATATAATAAAAATGACAATTTTACCTAAATAAAATTACATATGTATTGTTGTACCAACAATCTACCAAAAAAAAAACCTTTATAGAGCTAAAAAAATGATAACAAAATTAATTTGCAAGAATGAAACATCCAGAATATCAAGGGAATTAATGAAAAGAAAGGTTAGGTAAGGTGACCTAGCCTTACCAAATTTTAATCTGTATTATGAAATAGCAGTCATCAAAACTACTTGGTACTGGCTGAGGAATAGAGGAGTGGATAAATAGAATAGATTGGGTACACAAGATTCAGCAGTCAATGACTATAGTAATCTACTGTTTGATAAACCCAAAGAATAAAGTTTTTGGCATAAGAACTCACTATTTTTCAAAAAATGCTGGGAAAACTGAAATATAGTATGGTAGAAACTGGGCATAGACCATTATCTAACTCTGTATACCAAAATCATGTCTAAATGGGTATATGATCTAGTTATAAAGGCTGATATTATAAGCAATCTGGGAAAGCAAGGAATAGATTTCCTGTCAGATTTATGTAGAAGGCAAGACTTTATGACCAAAGAAGAGGTGAAAGCATTATAAAATGAAAAATGGATAATCTTGATTACATTGAATTGAAAAGTTTCTGTACAAACAAAGCCAATGTAACCAAGATTAGGAGGGGAGTTGGAAATTGGGAAAGATTTTTTTTTAACCAGTGTCTCTGATAAAGTCCTCATTTCTAAAATATACAGGCAACTGAGTCAAATCTCTAAGAATACAAATCATTTCCCAGCTGATAAATGATGAAAGGATATGAACAGGTAATTTTCAGAGGCAGAAATTAAAGCATATGAAAACATGCTCTAAATCACTATTGATTAGAGAAATGCAAATCAAAACAACTCTGAGGTAGCACATCTCACCGGTCAGATTGACTAAGGTGACAAAAGAGAAAAATGAGAAATCCTGGAGTGCTTGTGGGAAAATTGGAACACTAATGCATTGTTGGTGGAATTGTGATCTGATTCAACCATTGGAACTATGCCCATAGGGCTATAAATAATTGCATACACTTTGACCCAGCAATATCACTTCCAAGTTTGTATCCCAAAGAGATCATAGAAGTGGGAGAAAAACCCATATGTACAAAACTATATATTGCAGCTCTTTTATGTTGTGGCAAAAAATTGGAAATTAAAGGGATGCCCAGCAATTAGGGAAGGGCTAAACAAGTTTTGGTATATGAATGCAATCAAATACTATTGTGCTATAAGAAATGAGGAACAGACAGACTTTGTAATAACCTGGGGACACTTATACAAACTGATGCTGAGTGAGAAGAGTGGAATCAGGATAAATTTGCACAAAATTACAGACACAATGTACGTGTGACAAGCAACGTCGATAGACTGGACTCTTCTCCACAATGCAAGGTTATAAGACAATTCCAAAAGACTCATGATGCAAGGAGATGTCTACATTCAGAGAAAGATCTGGAAACAACAGATATTAAATGCAGACTGAAGCAAACTACCTGCTCTCTTTCTTTTTCTTCTTTGACTTTGTTTCCTCTTTCCCATTGTTCATTCCATTGGTTATCACCCTTCTTTACAACCTGACTAATGTCAAATGTGAAAGTATTTACAGATCCTATACTTGATTGTATGCTGTTGTGGGGAGGATGGAAGGGAAGGTAGAAAATGTGAAACCCAAAGGATTGTGGGACTGAATCTTGTAAACTAATATTAAACAAACAAATCAATTTTTAAAAATCACCCAGAAAATTAATCTTGACACAATAGTGCATAAAATAATTCAAGACAGTTGTCCTAAAGCATTAGAACAAGAGGTTAAAGTAGAAGTAGAAAAAATCAACTGATCATAACCTCAAAGAGTTTATACAAGGAAAACTCACAGGATATTAGAATTAAATTCTAAAAACCCCCAGATGAAGGACAAACTATTACAAGCAACAAGAAAAAAAATTACATATAATGATAACACAATTAGAATCACACAAAACATAGCATTGACAACACGAAGAGATCAAAGCTCTTGGAAGACTATATATTGAAGAGCAAAATAACTGAGATTCTGGCCAAAAATATCATATGCAGTGAATCTGAGTACAATTCTGAATGAAAAAAGGGATATTTGATCAACTGTCAGACTTTCAGGACTTTGCTAAAAAAAAAAAAAAACAACACCTGAACTCAATATAAAATTTGACATACAAGAGTCAATAGAAACATAACATATGTACCAATGACCAATTACAAGGGACTCAATAAAGATAGAATGTTTACCTTTTATATATGGAAAATGTAAAACCTATGTCTAAGATTGTTTAGCAGTTAGATAACTAAGATTAGGGTAGACCTGTGTATGATGTTACTTCAAAAAGCAAAAGCAGTTCAAGAATAGCTAAAGGAGGAATTATCTTATACAAATGAGGTGCAAGAGGAAGTATCAGTTCAGAGGATTTAATCGGGGAGGGTGACTGTTAGTTCTGGAAATCTATTTTCTTTGGGAATGGTTTTAAGGGAGTGAAATACATATACATCTAGAAGAGTATAATCGTTTTCCAAACTGAAAAAAGAAATAAAACTCTAAGGGAATAGGGAGGAGGGAGAGGATAAAGGATAAAGGAGCTGTAGAAGGAGAGTGAGGGAATAGGGGTATAGAAAAAAGTATAGAAGCATGCTTAGATTTGGGGGGAATAGGATGATAAGGAAGGGAGCTTTAGAGGGAAGGGGGACAGAATAGATCCAAAGGGCATAAAAAGAGGTGTTTACATTTAAGCAATGGTAAGATAAGGGAGGGATTGCTGTTATGGGGGTAGATTAATAATAGAGGTTAAGGTAGTAGGTAGAAGTAAAGTAGAGGAGGTAGAAGAGACAGGAAAAAAGAGATATGCACAAACATAAAAACAAAGTTAGGAGTAGCATCTCTTAGGGAAAGTATATGTTGAGGTATGTATGTGCATATATTATATATCACTACCTATATATATAAATATAGTCATAATCAATTGTAGCCTTGAGGTGGTGGGAAGAAAGGTGAAAAAACACACAGTAAAAAGTATACAGGAGAATACAAAAGAAAACCTACAAGGAAGCAAAGAAAAGATAGACAACTTTCAACTTAATGCACAGTATTTAATATATAGACTTTCTGGAAATGATAAGTTATTGGTAGATATTTTAATTCTCTCTTATGTTCTGCTGGGCATGTGACATTTTTTTTCTTATTTTATATTTGTTTATAATGTTTCTTCTTTTCTTACTATGTATTTAAATTTCAATCTTTGGTGTTCATAAGAAGAAAGAATTCAAAAGGTAGAGAATAAAACTAGGGAGTCCAGCTAAGAGGTGATTACATGATACTGGATGAAAGACTAAGGGCAAAGGGAAAGTCTAATATGGGGTTAATTGGCATTGTTATATTAAATAACAGATACTTGTGAAACACCCATTTAAAACTGAATGGAGAAACTTTTTAATGGATTGTATATAGAAGGTGAAGGGGAAGGAAGAGTTAAAAAGAATCCTGATGTTTTATTCCTGGATGACTTGGATGCTGATGCATTTTACATATATAAGTAAATCTGGGAAAAGGGCAGTTTTAAAAGGAAAGATAATGGGGTCTGTTTTGAAGTAATTTTGATGTACAAAGAGGCATCAAGTGGTAGAAGCAATAGACACTTGGTGTTAGTGATATGGTCTAGTTGCTCAGAAAACAACTTAATGCTGGATGCAGATGACTAAGTTTAGTTTTGTGTATAGTCTTGACTTCCCTTTAAGACATTTCCCTTTTCCAAAATGAAGTCTAGAAAAGTTGTATACATACACACTCAAGTATGTACAATACAAATACTTAACATGCTGAGAAAGACAAACAGGAAATATATAGGACATGAAGATCATATTATACAAATAAAGTAAATATTTAACACACACATATATATTTACAGACTATAAAACACAAATATGCTACATTTGAGGAAACTAAGCCCAAGAAACTGCAATATGAAATGATGGATTCAGAATTACACAGGTGGCTGAGCTGATTTATAATCACTTGACTCCAAATCCAAGTCTCTTTCCATTATATCCAACTAAAGTGATTTTTCCCCCTTTTCATACACTTATTTCTTCTCATGAATTTCGTACAGAAAAATAGGAGGCAGCTTTCCTATCTCCCCATTTAAGCCGGGTTAGGAAATAAGCAAACAATGGTTTAGGCAGCATAGGAAGAATCTTGTTCTTTTCTGAGACCCAGTAGTTGCAGAGACTAAGGATCTATCTATTAGGACCATATTCTTAGCCAGATGTAAAAGAGCTAGTGACCTTAGAAGCCAAAAACATTCTTGGAAGAGGAAATGCTTCCGGTGAGGAGAAGCAGAAGGATAAATATTTTATCCAAGTTTGCAGATATAGTAAGTGATAAAGCTTCTATTTGAATCTGGTTCATCTCATTCCAAGTGTGCCATTCTTCCTACTACACCAACCTGCCTCTATTTATTGTCCTTTGTCATTCTCTATCAATTAATTTAATGTCTTGAGTGGAGGAATCTCAGTCATCTCTGGAACAAGGTGTGAGAAAAGTTTAAGATTACATCAAAAGAGACTGTTGCTCAAAGGGATTTGGGCTTTTTAGGCATAGATTTTCAAATGGTTCATAAAATTTATTTCTTAAAGTTATTCTCAGATCTTGAAGAAACAGAATGTAAAGAACCAACTTAATCACTAAAAGAGCATGCATATCCGTGAATATTCTTAATGGTTCCATCATAGGGGAAGACCTCCTCTTCTGTCCATCTCTTCCTGGTTACTTAAAGGCTTCTTAATAAAGGACTCCAAAACAGCAACATAAGCACTTCATTACATGAACTTTGATGATAATCTAACTAAGCAGAGATATATTCATGTAACCAGATGTTTCAATCCATCTGACAAAGCTACATGATATTTACTGACTTTGGGAATTTCCCTATGATCAACTTCCTCCTTTGTAAAATAATGGAGTAGATTACATGGCCTCTTAGCTGTGATTTTTAAAAAGCTAAAATAATTTTATGAAATGTTTTTGGCTTGATGATTACATGTTGCATGACAAACAATATTTTGTGATCAAAATGGTTTTTGTTTACATTATCCTGTTTATCATATAGAAAATATTAATGCAAAAAGCAAAATGTTTCCAGATGATGTTGGATCAGTGTTATCTAAGGTCTTGCACAATGCTATGAATCTATGAATTCATTAAATATTTTGTCCCTAAAAGCCGCCACAGTTGTCCTGTCAAAATGTCTTTAATTCTGTAATTGTGGCCTAAGAGAAAATACAAGTTGAAGATTTTTAAATAATTTTATAATTATATCTGAGGATGAAATTAAACTAAATTTTTTTTAAAAAGATTGAATTTTGTTTTAAAAAAGAGAAACACTTCAAGTAAACTTCTCTTGTCAGGGGCACCTTCTTTATAAATATAGAGTAGAACTAAAACACCTAGCCTTGTTTATTTCCAATGTACTTTTCTCTCAGAAGATAATCAATAGTAACTAGATCATCTGAATCATCTTGTTTCCAAGAAAAAAGAATTGGGATATTGAATTTTTGAAGAAATTCTTAGACTCGAGGTGCTACTACTTGAACTAGATTATGTTGTTATTGTCACTGAGTTCCACTTATACATGAGACAGAAGCATGGGTGAAATGAAACTCAAGACTCACAAGGAACTGCTTGATTTTTTATTTTCCTCTTTTCCTAAATCCTGTTCTCTACCCTACTAAAATCACATGAAAAGTTTTTTTTATATGGTGTGAGTTTGGTGGTGATACTTGTCAATAAAGAGAAATAACTTCATCTAGGCACTTCCACTCACAGATTCAAGGTAATAACTCACTAATTTTGATTAGATCATATAGATATTTGAAGTAAAAAGCCTCTCATTATTAATAAAATTTTTCATATTTCTTAGATGTCTGCTTGGTCCTTTCCTTTTGATCTAAATTAAAAGAGCCGTGTGTCTCATGGAGGTTTTCCAGATGCTATTTTAGAGTAATGGATTCAATGATTATGAAGTATTTCTTTTAACCCCTACTATCTCCAATTCACATTATTTCAGTCACATACTAAGAATCTGTCTTTTTTGATATCATTGTAATTTCTATCACTGTATCATTATCTTAGTTTGAATGTGGAGTAAAGAACAGGGACTTATCAGTTTTCCAAATTGACTTACACCAGAACAACAGGTCTGAGAAAATAAAGAATATTCATTGATTTTATAAGGATCTTTACCAGGCAGCTTTTTCCATGAACAGGCTTGGAACTTCTTGGTTCAAAATTGACTTGTCCCTAAAAAGGGAGTAAATTTGCCCAATACAACTCAATAATGGTATAGAAAACAGTTTGAAAAAGGTAGATTTTTTGCCTTCATCACAGAGGGAAGCTAAGGATCAAGCTATAGAGAGTAACAGTAAGAAATATAATTCTTGTGACCTAACTGGGCCAGAATTTATCAGGAAGAACAAAATGTCCTAAAAGACATATGCTCAGTTATTTTTATCTTTTCTCTGTTTCTCTGTCTCTGTGTCTCTCTGTCACTCTGTATCTCTCTGCATCTCTGTGTCTTTGTCTCTGTGTCTATCTATCTGTTTCTCTCTCTCTCTCTCTCTCTCTCTCTCTCTCTCTCTCTCTCTCTTTCTCTCTCCCTCCCTCTCTCTCTCTCTGGCCCTCTCTCTGTCTGTCTCTTTCTGTCTCTCTCCATTATTCTATATGCATTTTTCTCTGCATCTCTTTCTTTCTCTCTGTCTCTGCCTCTATTTCTCTTTCTCTGTCTGCCTCTGTGTTTGTTTCTCTATTTCTGTTGATCTCTGTCTCTCTCCACGTCTCTGTCTCTGTGTACCCTCCTTTTCTTAGCTTCAGTCATATGAAGGCAACAATTATAAAAGAATATCAAATCTGGTTCCCAAAGTAGCATGTTTACTTTATCATTACCTTGTAAACATTTATACTCCCTTCCATATACTCTGTCATACAATGGTGCTGACCTCCCGGCTGTTCATTACACAAGATACTCCATCTCCTGACTCTAAGTTATTTTACTAGCTTATCTACGTATCTGTGGTGTTGAGTTTCCTTATCTATACATGAAGATGAAAAGAAATACTTAATATTACCTACCTACCCACAATAGTTATAATGAAAGTGATTATAAAATTGAAGTGAACTACTATTATTGCACAGGACAAAATATTAAGGGAATGATGTGAAATGTTTCTGCTTACCATTGAAAATGTCATTAAGAGAAAAAGTATCACTTAAAGCTTAGGAAACATTTTTAGGGCACATGAGTAACCCCAAAACATCTTCATAAATTCTTCCTAATATGTTTTTTGCTATTTTTATTTATTTAGAAATTTTTTTAATTATTTATTTTTAGTTTTCAACATTAGTTCTAAAAGCTTTTGAGTTTTAAATTTTCTCCTCCTCTCTCCACTCCCCCCTTCCCAAGATGGCATGCAATCTGATATAGGCTTTACATATACATCCACATTAAGCATATTTTCATATCATGTTGTAAACAATTATAAACGATGGATTGAAACTTGAGAAAGAAGAAACAAAACTAAATAAAACAAAAAGAGAGAGAGCAAATCGTATGCTTCACTCTGCATTCAGACTAATTTTTTTCTTTGGATATGGGTAGCACTTTCCATCATGAGTCTTTTGGAGTTGCCCTGGAACATTGCATTGCTGAGAAAAGTTAAATCTATCGAAGTTAGTCATAGCACAATGTGGCTGTAACTGTGTAAAATGTTTTCCCGGTTCTGATATCCACACCCAGCATCAGTTCATATAAGTCTTTCCAGGTTTTTCTGAAGTCCATCTACTCATCATTTCTTATAGAATGATAGTATTTTATTACATTCATATACCACATCTTCTTCAGCCATTGCATAATTGATGGATAAATGCTCAGTTTCCAATTCTTTTTCCCCCACAAAACAGCTGCTATAAATATTATTGTATGTGTGGGTCCTTTTTTTTCCATTTTTATGATCTCTTTGGGATAAAGCCCTAGAAGCAATATTGCTCAAAGGGAATGCATATTTTTATACTCCTTTGGGCATAGTTTCAAGTTGCTCTAGGAAATGGTGGGATCAGTTCACAACTACACCGACTATGCTTTAATATTCAAATTTTCACACATCTTCTCTGGCATTTATCATTTTCCTGTTTTGTCATATTAGCCAATCTGATAGGTATGATGTGGTATCTAAGGGTTGTTTTGATTTGCATTTCTCTAATCAATACTGATTTAGAATATTTTTCATCTGTCTATAGATAGCTTCAATTTCTTTCTCTGAAAACTGCCTACTCATATCCTTTGAACATTTATCAACCTGGGAATGACTTGTGTTCTTATAAATTTGACTCAGTTCTCAACATACATTAAAAATGAAGTCTTTATCAGAGACACTTCCAATAAAAACTGTTTCCCAAGTTTTTTATTTCCTTCTTAATCTTGGATGTATTGGCTTTGTGCAAAAGTTTTTCAATTTAATGTAATCAAAATTATTTGTTTTGTTTTTCATAATGTTCTCTGTCTCTTGCTTGGGAATTAAATCTTCCATTCTCCACAAATATGACAGGTAAATTATATTTCTTTCCTAGTTTTCTTATAGTATCAAGATTTATATCTAAATTATGTACCCATTTAGAATTTGTTTTGGTAAACAGTGTAAGATATTAATCTATATCCAGTTTCCATAATACTTTTTTTTCCAGTTTCCCAAGGAGTTTTTGTTAAAAAAAAATAAGTTCTTATCCCAGAAGCTGGAGTCTTTGGATTTAGCAAACAGTAAATTATTATAGTCATTGGCTACTGTGTCTTATGAACCTAACCTATTCATTGATCTAACACTGTTTCTTAGCCAGGATCACTCAGTTTTGATGATCACTGCTTTATAATACAACTAAAGATCTGGTATGACTAGGCCACCTTCCCTAGCATTTCTTTTCATTAATTCCCTTAGTATTGCAGACTATTTGTTCTTCCAGGTAAATTTTTATATTATTTTTTCTAGTTCAATAAAATAATTTTTGTTATTTTAGTTTTTATGGAACTGAATAAATATATTAATTAAGGTAGAGCTGTTTTTTTAATATTAGCACAGCCTACTTAAGCAACTGATGCTTTTCCAATTATTTGGATATGACTTTATTCATGTAAAAAGTGTTTTGTAATTGTGTTCATATAGTTTGTGAGTTTGTTTTGGCAGGTAGACTCCCAAATATTTTATAATGTCTATAGAAGCACTGAATGCAATTTTTCTCTCTGTCTCTTGCTACTGGGCTTTATTAGTAATGAATAAAAATGCCAATGATTTATGTGAGTTTATTTTATATTCTGCAACTTGGCTAAAGTTATTTATCACAAGTAATTTTTCAAATGATTCTCTAGGATTCTCTAAGTATGTCATTAAATCATCTGCAAAGATTCATTGCTTAGTTTCTTCTTTGTCTATTCTAATTCCTTCAATTTATTTTTCTTCTCTTATATCTAAAGTTAACATTCCTAGTACCCAATTCAATAACCATGGTAATAATGGACATCCTTGTTTCACCCCTGATCTTATTAGAAATGCTTCTAGCTTATCCCAATTGCATATAATGCTTATTGGTAGTTATAGATAGATACTACTTATCATTTTGAGAAAGGCTCCATTTTTTCCTATGCTCTCTAGTGTTTTTTATAGGAATGGGTGTCATATTTTGTCAAAAGATTTTTTCTGCATCTATTGAAATAATCATATGATTTCTGTTAATGTTGATGTTGATATGGTTATTTATACAAATAGTTTTCCTAATACTGAATCAACCCTGCATTCCTGGTATAAATCCCACCTGGTCATAATTTATTTATCTCATAACAAGTTGCTGTACTCTTTTTACTATGATTTTATTTACATTTTTTGCTTCCTATATTCATTAAGGAAATTGATCTATAATTTTCTTTCTCTATTTAAATTCTTCCTGGCTTAGGTATCAATACTATATTTGTATCATAAGAAAAGAATTTTTTATGACTCTGCCAGTTTCCTGAAATAGTCAATATAGTATTGGAATTAATTCTTCTTTGAATTTTTGATAGAATTTGCTTGCAAATCCATTTATCCATGGAGATTTTTTTCTTAGGGATGTCATTGATGGCTAGTTTCTTTTTCTGAGATGGGATTATTTAAGTATTTTACTTCCTCTTCTGTTCATCTGGGGAAAATATAAATCCATTTCAGTAAGATCATAAATTATTCCTAATTTTCAAGAAGGCAAAATAAATGATTATTGAATTTTTAATTCAGTTTCCACTGGAATACTTCAGAGTCATTATTAAAAAAAACAATTGCCAACTAAAATTCTAAGACTTAATTTAATTTTTTGACAAAATCATTGGATGACAAGTATGAAAAGAAAAAGTAGAGCTGAAATAGGAAATAAAGGTATTTCTTTACACAATAACTATTTCATAATACGTATGAAGAACCACAATAATAATGGAGTAGGATTTCTCTAGGATGGTAAAGTGGCTGGTATGAAGGAGGAAAAGAAATCTGTAGGCCAGATTATGGGAGGATGAAAAAGAAACCACCAGCTCATTGCATGTTTGACAACTTAGCAGAATCCTCTCAATCATTCATTAGGCTTATTCTCCACTTCTGTCAGCTGTGGTGGTGGTGGGTAACAGGAGAGTGAGGCCCAATATCAGTTAGTTGGAGCTGTGATGATGGATTTTTGTATATAGGCCTATGTGAGGACATTATTCTGACTCCAAACCTCTGTCCATTTGCCAAGTTGTTCCTCAGACACCCACTTATCTTTTTCTTTTCTCCCCATCCCTCCATAACTCCCTGACGTTGTGGATTAATGATTAGGACCACCTGTGTTGATTTCCCAATCAGGGAAGCTACTTTGGACAGCTAGGTGGCTCAGTGGATAGAGTATTGGGTGTGGAGTCAGGAAGATTCACCTTCCTGAATTAGAATCTTAGATAGCTGGGCAAGTCTCTTGACCCTGTTTGCCTCAGTTTCTTCATTGGTAAAATGAGCTGAAAAAGAGATGATAAATCATTTCAAATATCTTTCAAAAGAAAACACCAATGGAGGATAAGACACATCTGAAAATGACTAAACAACAAAATACCTACCTACTATTTTAAGGTCAAAGTTAAACCAAGCATGCTGTGGGTTGTGTGACCTCATTAAATCATAAACAACAATCACAAACACAAGAAACCTCAGAGCTTAGAATTTGACAGAAAAGAGTCTTATTATTGATGGGTTTTCTCTCTCTGTCTCTGTCTCTGTCTCTGTCTCTCTGTCTCTGTCTCTGTCTCTCTCTCTCTCTCTCTCTCTCTCTCTCTCTCTCTCTCTCTCTCTCTCTCTCTCTCTTTTTGTCTCTCTCTTTCTATCCCTGGTCTAATTCCTTCTTATTTGAGGGCTTCAAAAACAGAATGTTTAAATTCTAAAGAATTTGAAATAACATGATTGAATAATAGTGTTTAATATGTCTAAGAATATAGATTACTTGGGGAAGAATACCTTATTCAATAAGAATTGCAGGTAAAACTCTAGAAGAGTTTGGGAAGAAATAACACACTAAAATAACTTCAAAATCAATATATGATCTGAATTGTAATCATGCTAATTAAAAAATAGTAAAGAACTATATCAGTTATCTTTCACAGCTACAACCACCACCACCACTAAAACAAGACCCACAACAAACCAGCTAGTATTTATATAGTACATCATAGAGATAGCTAAGTGTTACAAAAGATAGAGAATAAAGTCAGTAAGATTGAGTCCAAATCTCATTTCAGAAATTACTACTTATATGATTGTGGACAAGTCGTTATTCTTCAATTTCTTCACTTTAAAATACTTGTAATAATAGTTCATTCCTTCAAGGGGAATTTCATTAATAAAATGGGATAATATTGGTAAAGCACCCAATAAGTACTTAATAAATGCTTTTTTTCCTTTAAGTTTATTTTGTAAATATTTTTGCAAATACTTTTCTCATTGCAATACCTTTGGGAGGTGTCTATTATTATCATCATAAATTTACAAATAAAGTAAACTGAGGCATATAGAAGTTAAATAACTCATCTAGAGTCATGTGACTATTAACTTACCTCTGAAGTGAGATTTGAACTCAGAAACTCAGATCTTCCCAACTGTAAAGCCAAGCATAAGCAGCTCTCCAGAAGACTGCTTGCTACTGTCAACAGCTTCAAGGTTCTGATTACAGTGGACTCTCTGTTTATTCAGTAACAAACTAAGACAAAGCATTCACTGATATCAAAGTACAGCATTCACAATGTTATAGCATAACAAGTTATTACTAAAGTTCCCACATAGTTTTCGCTGAAGTGGTCACTTACTTTTTTTTTTTTGCTTTTTGGAGAGCAGTTGGGGTTAAGTGACTTGCCCAAGGTCACATGGCTAGTTTTTTGTGTTAAGTGTCTGAGGCCGGATTTGAACTCAGGTACTCCTGATTCCAGGGCCAGTGCTCTATTCACTGCGCCACCTAGCTGCCCCAGTGGTCACTTACTTTTAAACAAAGTACATTCATTTAGTAACTCAATCATTTAGTAAGCCCTTAATTCAATAATCCTTCAGGAGGCTTGCAGTCTTAATGGGCCCAAAGTACAAAGGTCAAAGTTCTCCACCATTAGGTCACATCATCTTATTTTCTTGAATCAAAAAGTCTTCTTTCTTCTTTATTGGAGAAGTCCTTAACTCAATCATCTAACTGTAAAGATCAAAGTTCTCCACCCCTAAGACACAGTAAATCATGATCTTCTCAGTCTGAATTAAATACCCAAGGAGAAGTCTTTTCTTCTTGACTCCATGCAGGCCCTCAGGTTTCATGGCTCCTCTTCCATGGTCCCAGCTCCTGACTCAATCTATCCAACTGTCACCTGAGTACAAAGGTAGATAGCTCTCAGTTTCTTGTCCAGCTCCTTGCGCAGTTCCTGTTCCATATGGAAGCTCACAGTGTCTATCTCATTTCAAGTCCTCACAGTTTCTGTTCCTGGGAAGACAAAGCATAACAAAGCTACAATAACATTCATTCACATTGTTGTCATCCTCATCAATTCATTTTCTGCCTATGAAATCAACATAGACCCAACAACAAGGTGTGAGGAATCAACACAAATCATCAGTATAGTCCCAGGACATCTAAAAATATCAGTAAGACCCTCCACCATGATTTCTGTAAACATAAATCAAGAAAATCCTTTTATGGTTTCTGAACCAGTAAGGTCCCAAGGCTTCTGAAACAACAGCAATGTCCTCTATCTACAGACAAATCTGACAAAGTAACAACAAAACAGAAAAAGTACTGGCATCACAGTCATGCTTCCTTCAAGTTCCCCTCTCTTTTAATTTCTCAGATCTTCTCAGTTCTCTTTTCAGTACTTCTCAGTTCTCAGTTAAGTTCTTAGTTCTCAATTCTCAGTTCTCTTCTCTCTCTCTCCAGCAATAGCTGACCAGCCTCCATGATTCTTGCTCCCAGCAGTTTCAATTCCCAGTCATTCACATTCCTGGCAGTTCTGTTTGGCTCCCAGAAGTTCTCAGCAGCTCTTTTCTTATTTCAATGTCCAAAGAAATCATCCTAAATCGCCTCCCTGATCATATGACCTTTTTTCTCAATAAATTCTGATGGCCACCTATCATGCACAGGCTCAAATATAAAACTCTCTTCTTTCCATTCAAAACTCCCCATAACCTGCTCTACCCCACTTTTCTAATCTTCTTACACTTTGCACCTTTCTTATCCTACTGACATTAGGGGATATAACACCAGCCAGTGAAATTAGCTTCCTTGCTGTTCCTGGAACAAGATATTTCATTTCCTGTATCTGGGTATTTTCACTGGCTGTTCCTCATGCTCACCACCTCACTTTCTTTTTCTTGGCTCCACTGGTTTCATTCAAGTGGCAGATAAAATCACACATCCTCCAGGAAGTCTTTCTGGATCCTCCAGAAGCTAGCACCTTACCTCTATTGATTTTCTCCAATGTATCATGTAGGTGACTTGGTTGTACATAATAATTTACATGTTGTCTTCCCCATTAAATTGTGAGTTCCTTGATAATAGGGACTGTTTTGTACCATTCTCTGAATCCCTAGGACTTAACACATTTCCTTGAATATGGTAGGCACTGACTGATCAATCTATATTAAACAAACCCTCTCTCTTTCAGGACAGCCATTCTATAATTTCTGTAGTGCCCTGTCACTGGATTGTCATCATAGAACTCTCTCTCTCCAATTCCATGCCTAGTCATTATTCAACTCTTTTTGTCAATGAGTTCATAAAGCTATCACCCAAGAAAGGGCTTCTTTTTACCATTAGTAATTTTTTTAGCAATTTCAGAGATCTATTTTAGAGATAAAATCATTTTCATTAGACTCAAAATATAAATCATTGTGTACTTATGAGAAATTTTTAGTATTGTTTAGTGAAATGTTATCTGTTAGTTCCAAAAATCATTTTGTATTATTTTTACTGTGTTAATCAAGTGCTCTGAGAAAGTTTATCAATTTTCTGACTCCTTTTTCACAAGGAAGAGTCAATATTTCCACAATTGTCTTGGAGTTATGGGCCTGATGTTCTTCATGTTTATTATTATTATTATTATTATTATTATTATTATTATTATTGTCATTATCATCATTATTATTATTATTAAAAAGACTACTATATGGAGAACTCTCACAAAGCAACCACCCACATGGTGGTCAGAAAAGGCAATAAAAGGACACTCTCAAGGACTCTTTTAAGAACTTTGAAAGTGATTGTATGACATGGGAGATGCTGGCACAGGACTTCCCAACATGGTTTTCCCTCATCAGAGAAGGTGCTGTACTCTATGAGCAAAGCAGAATTGAAGTAGCCCAGAAGAAACACAAGATGTGCAAATTTAAAAATTCCATCCCAAATGTTCACATTGACTTCTGAGCTCAAATTGGTTTGATCAGTCATATCCAGAAGCACTGTAATCTGACACTAGCATAGTGATGTCATTTTGGTCCTCTTAGAGAAGAGAAGACCACAACCACCACCACCACTATCATTGTTATTGTCAATTTTAATACAGTATTGAATTGTTAGGACATTTTTCAAATCTGTTATTATTCATTTTGAATTTTTGAAAGTTTATGCTAAGACAAGCATTGCAGAGGTATTTTTTGATTTATTTTTCCCATTTAAATTTGACTTTAGGATGTCTAGAAGTCTCTCAATATCCCATTATAATATACAGCTAATGCTTTCTATTTGATAGCTTTATGCTCAATATGTCTTCCTTGGAGAAGACCAATGCTTTGGTAAAATTGAAGTTTCAAGTCCTGAGACTAACTTTCCTCTGCCAAATTAAAATTTTCATATTTATCTAAACCTAGATTTTATTTAATTAGAAAAAATTCTAAAATGAAAAATTTAATGGTTATTTTTTTGGTGGAACCACATAGAGCCAAATCAACATAAATGCACATCAAACAGTTACTATGATGTTTTAGTGCTAGTAGGTGAAGTGGTTGATAAAGTCCTTAGCCCATATTTAGGCAGACCTGAGTTCAGATCTGTACTTAGATAATGACTAGTTTTGTGATGTTGAGGAAATCTCTTAACTGCTCTTTTGTCTCAGTTTTCTCATCTTTAAAATTATCTCCGTGTGTGTATATACATACATATGTATATATTCTATTTATATTTATTCTGTATGTACTTGTTTTCCCTCCTATTAGAATATAAGTAGAAGTTATTTCATTCTTCTTGCTTGTATTCTTGATGTCCATTAGAGTACTTGCCTCAGAGTAAATTAATAAATGCTTGCTGATTAATTAATTGATCTTATTTAACCAGTATTATAATTGTCAATACTCATTAACAATACCATTATCACTTCCTTAGCTGAGTTGTAAGGCTAAGTCACCTCTAGTAACTGAATTAAAGATTAAAGGGCTTAAAAATTTCATCAAGCCTAAATTTAATCCATTAATTCACAGCAATTGTTTTAAATAATTTCATTTCAGTATTTGTGTGTATGTGTTCTTTGTCCATAGCTTTTTTAAAATCATAATTCAAGAGACAGTTCAATGTAATAGACAGTTTATCTGGGATGGGTGCCGTATTCTGGATAAATTAAATAAACCATAATAGCACTGTCATATCACAAATGTAAATACATTAAAAATTGTAAAGGTTGATTGTAATATAGTTTAGAAATATAAGCAAGAATGAGTCTAGTAGAATAATAATTCAGACCTTCCATTTCTTGTGGAAGATGAAAACAGAACAATTATCATGTTGGGAAAGTTTGAAACTATTGAAGCACATCTCAGCAATTGCAGGGAAAAGATCCTCAGAGAGTACAGGGGTTTTAAATGCTGCAGTGATCACCATTTGAAAGTAATTAAATTAAGAATCACTGTGGCAGGGCAGGAAATTGTGATTTTCCTCATCTAAGAATTGCAATTTCAGTAAACTGAAACTGAAACTGGGTGAATATGACAATTGCAATGACACTGTTGGATCTCATTTCTTTAGGAAGCTCATTTCCAACTTCAAAGAAAAATGTTTTCCATTTAAATTGTAGAATTAAAGACCAAGAATTAAACTTGAACGTAAGGACAAACATTCAAACTAAGATAATCCATGAATGAGATAAGATTAATTAATAAAAATCTTCTGAAGAAGGTATTTTGCCAGGAACTCAAATGTGGCATTTGCATTTCCTCTCAAATGATAAAAGCAAATAGTAAATAAAGATATGGTTAGAGGTACTTCAAACAATGGCCCTATCAGGCAAAATCCTGTTCCTATAAAAGGAGCCAAGGAAGAAATAGTTAAGGGATTTCTCAAGACAAAACTTTGAGGCGGAAATTACAATATGTAAATAATTTTGGCATTTTCTATTCACCCATCAACCATAATTTCATACCCCAGAGGAAATGTCATTTTATCACTTCCTGAATTCCATAACCTTAGGATATAGAACTGGAAGGAATCTAGAGTTCATCTAGCCTAACACCCAGATTTTATAGAAGATTAAAATGAAATCCAAAAAAAGTTATTGTTTTTAGACTTATCCAAAGTCATGACTAGTTTATAACAGACCCAGTACTAGAATATTTGTGTTTTGACCTCCAGTTTAGAGGAAAGTTTAGATAGGATATGATCTTGCCCTCAGTGCAAATCAACAAAAACAACAAAAAAAAATTGAGCACCTATACCCTGAAGTGTGAAACTGACTTTGTTAGAACTTCAAAATATAAGGGGAAATGTCATAATCTATTACCCTAAGTATCTTGAAATCTTCTGGGTTTGAGGAGGGGAAAGAAGAGGAATGAAAGAAAATGTATACAAAGTAATGTCAGGAAAGAGAGAATATTAAGAGTTGGAGAGAATTAGGACAGCACTCAGCTATGAGGTGGTCCCTTAATTGTGATTGGAAAGATGCTCAAAATTCTAAGAAAGCAAGAATAAAATGAATTCCAGATATGGAGGCCTTCTTGTATTAAGGAACAGCCCTGGAAGATGGAATGTCATGTGTTTGAAGAATTAGCAGTCCTATCTGATTGGAACAGACTATACACATGGGAAGTAACATGAAATAAGATAGGAGAGTATAAAGCTAGATAGGAACTAGATAGTGAAGAGCTTAAAATTCCAGTCTGATCTGTCCATCTATCTATCCATCTATCTATCCATCTATCTATCTATCTATCTATCTATCTATCTATCTATTTATCTACTTTTATCTCTCTATATATCTATATCTAATATCCATCTCTCTCCATATATACATATGCACACATATACTATATATCTATGTGTGCATATATACACAACAAAATTTACCAAAGTCAGGAAGATTTTTGTTGTTCAGTCATATTATATATGTATGTATGAATCTACCTATCTATCTATCTATCTATCTATCTATCTATCTATCTATCTATCTATCTATCTATACAGATTAGTGTGTGTGTGTATTTGTGTGTGTGTTTCCCACACACACATCATGGAACTTCTGACAGGGGCTCCTGACAGAGTGAGACTGCTGGTAATTGAAGCTGGGTCAATTACTTCAGCAACTCCTTTAGCTTATACTGATTACCTTTTATAAGGCAAAGACAATTAGAATCTGGCTGCTACTGTGCTGTGAATGTGAGATATTAAGTAGAAAAAAGATTTAAAGTGAGAGAAAACTTCAATAAAAATGTTTGTTTCCAAAAATAAGAGTCTTTTTTAGGAAATATTAAAATTCTTGAGTCATGACCAAAAATGCTAAGGAAGTCTGTACCAACAGACCATTACAAAGTTGCAGTATTTGAATGTGACTTAAAATTTGAAAGGGAAGGAACTTTAACATTTCTCCTTCATTTTACAGCTGAAAAAAACTGAAGAATGGTGAAATTACTTTCATAATATCATAAAAATATGTTTTCTATTCATGCTTACGAGAAGATGTTTTAAAAAATGGTAAATTAAAAAATAACATTGAACAGCTCAAATAAATATTGTCCATACTAACAGGAATAGAGTAAAGCTCATTCCCAAGAACGTAGGAGCCAATTTATGGTTTGGGGAGTATGATGGTCAGGGGAAGATAGGGGAATAGTTCCAGATAGTCAGAGTGAATACGAATCCTATGGTTGTACTTTCAATCTATTACCTTGAGAATAAAAGCTAGTGCAAAATGGAGATGTGGCTTTAGTGTGAAGGTAGGTATATAGGGTATCTTCTATGACTCACCTTCCCTATTCTTCAATGAGCATATTTCAGAATTAATTTTCTAATTTTTAAAAATTACCTGCAATACCGAAATTCAGTATTTGGTCTTTGGACTCATATTGCAAGTGTCTCATGGGAATAAGCTTAGACCTTATGCTTTTGCTAAAAACTGGCATTTACATTCTATCTAGTTCTATTTATTGCCTGACCAAAACATCAGAGTTGTGAACATGTAAGAGCTCATCTAGTTCAATGTAGGGGGTCAATAATGATAAAATGACTTGTCCAACATCATAAAATATAAAAAACATATTTCAGAAGATAGGCAAGATTTTTTAAACATACACTATATGCTACACTAGAATATGGAAATTAGGCAAAATATCCAACCCTACATTCAAGAAGCTGAGATCAAGGGAAATACTGAGAGAAAGACTTTCAGGCTAATTAATAATCAATTTATTAATTAGGCTAAACACCAATGAATACATTGATGGTCAGTTGTTTCTCTGGGTGACCAAAAATACTAATGGAGATCCTCAACTTTCTTAGATTCCTTCAGAAAGGGAACTTTACTGACAAGTAAAACTCAGCCTTGATTGGTGGACATGTAAAGAGGAGGAAGACTAAAAGATCTTCCTGCTGAGAGCATAGCTTTATCACAAGACTCAGCAGTGTCAAGGCATCTGAGCAGGGGAAGCCATTTCAATTTGTATCTCTTAAACTAGTTTTCTCCTTCCAGAGTTCAGTTGCCTTCCTCTTTGGTGGAGGGGAGCAAGGACAGGGGATTCTTCACCCAAGCAAAGGTTCACTCAGACTGGATTCTGTACTGTCCCACCCAATCTAGTTAAAAGAGCTTGTGCTAAATTCTGGGAATAAAAATAAGAAAAAATAAAAATCCTGTTCACAAAGAGTTTATAATCTAATGGAGGAAGAAAACAAAACGAAACTGGAAAAGCGGGAGGGATATCTTGTACTGTGAATTTGAAAAACAAAAGCACAGTTAACAGATGCAAAATGGAGTAGCTGGAAATTCAGTTTCTGACATTTATAAAAGAAATTATTTGGGAATAGTTTAGTATTCCACCCTCTGATCCTCCACATTGAGTTGTTTAATGTTTCAGCTTGAATCACACACAAACACACACACACACACATGTCCATATACATATGTGTATCTGTTTTACTATAGATATTGAGATCTGTGTGTATATTTATTGAGACATATTTTATCTCTTTTATGAAAAATATATTATGGTGAAATGACTGATTACATGTGAACTATGAATTCTTTCCAAAAGAAATTATCTGACAATTATGAAATAAAGAGCATTCTTAAATATTCACAGTGCTCAAAATAAGCTTCTCTGTAGCTTCGTTTTAAGTATAGATAATATAACAATATAACATGGCATCATATAACATAATAAAATATGATATTATATGACATAATACAATATAATGTTATATATAATAAATGTAATGTGATATATGATATAACATGACATAGCATAACATAATATGGCATGGCATGATAAGATATTTTATAGTATGTTATAATATGATATGATGATATGATAGAATGTGATATGAGATTATGTAATGATGATATGACGTGACGTGACATGACATGATGTGATGTGATGTGATGTGATGTGATGTGATGTGATGTGATGTGATGTGATGTGACGTGATGTGACGTGGTGAGGCTTGGCGTGGTGTAGCATGATGTGGTTTGGTATGATATGATATGGTATGGTATGATGTGGCATGGCATGTCATAGCATGGTATGACTTTGATTGACTCAATGTAATACAATGCAATACAATACAAAATATAATACTGTACAATATTATACCATATTAATTATATCATACTTTGAAGTTAATATGAATTAACATATTTCCAATAATTTATTAAGTCCAGATAATTAATATAACAATTATCACGCCCTGATTTGTAGTATTTTCCTATCTCTGAAATATTAAAAATCTAGGTGAAAATTTAACAATCAGCTCTCACAAGCCCACATAAACTGGGTCCATCATATCCCTAGATATGTGGAGCTATTAATAATAACTTGATTTTCCTTACAGAATTCTCTCTTTGACATAAAAGCAAAGAATAATTTTCTTGTGAATTTTACTTCTAACTAATGAATATTTATAAGCTACAAATGATGATACCTTATTGCAAAACATACTGTCTAGTGGCAGACCCAGAAACGCCTGCATGATAACTTTCATTTTTGAAAATGTCTTGAAAAATCCTTTTAACTAGGTCCCACAGAATAGAGATGGCTAGTCAATACACATCTTATATACGTATAGATGTGTGTATATATGAATGCGCCTCTCATAACATTGGAATCTAAAGCCTTTGGTTCCCTTCACATATTCATGCTCCAGAGAAGGTGACCCGCTTCACTTCACTCTCCCACTAACTTAGTATTCCATTATCTACCTCTGTGACTTTATATATACCCTGTGATAGGCATGGGCTCCTACTTATGTGTCACAGAAAATTCTGCCCCTTCTTTGAGTTTTAGTTCATGCACCAGTTTCCATGGGAAGTCATTTCAGTTTTTCTTCCTTATTGATGCTCCCTTAATCCTCTCCTGGTTATAATGGATTTTTATCGTTGTTGCTGTTTCATCTTTGTATTCATAGTACTTATACAAATCCCTGTACAAGGTAGGTATTTAATAGATGTTTGATAATTTGGATGCATATGTGTATGTGCGTATACACATATGCATACACATACACATCAATGTATGCATACATATAAATGTATTTAATATTCATACATGCAGTATTTTATAGTAAAGAATGATTGGGTTGTGTGCATATAAAGATATTGACCTTTATCTTAATAAATAAAATGCATACCAGGGTGAATTTCTGTCAAGATTTTCCTTGAGTTTAACAGAAATCCTAATTTTAGAGCTGAAACCAAATTGCCTGTTCCCATTAAGAAAGACCTTTGTGGCCTTTCCACATTTCCTTCAACAAAAGGAAAAGCAGACTACACATGGGGGATAGCACTTGGTAAAAGTGATTTTAGTGACATTTGGGATCTGTCAAGACTCTCTGTAACTACTACACTGGAAGTAGCCTAATGAGACATGGTGCATAGTAACACAGTGAGAGAAATCCATTATAACCAGTGTTAGAGTCATTTGAAGGGTGTTATGACTTTGCAGACTATTATTTCCTGCTTGGCAGTTGAATCATGCTGGGGCTGCTAAGATGGAGCTAAAGGTGGATATAGGTAATTCCCTTTTCCTCATCTTCACACAAATATTTCTGACAATACAACTTCTAGTGTTTCAAGGATTGGAGTTCAGGCTCAGCTCAGAGGATTCTTGAACCTGAGTAATTTACCATCTCAATCTACCCTCTCTGAATGTATTACTGGATTTGAAAAGTTATGAGGTGAGACAACTCTTTTAATACCTGGTATTATTCTGCCAAATGTACGGAATTGGTACTATCTACTAAGTGTTGACATGGAGGTGTGGGGAAGTTATCCTGTATTATTTGGGGGAATTTTTATTTGGAAAATTGAATATTTAAAGTGCATTATCAGTGGATATGACACGTCCATGTAAATATCAAACAATCTACTTCAAATTCCTCAGGGGCTAAAGAAGATATGAATGATGGGGTATGGGTCCTGGAAACCCCACCCCCACCCCATGCCAGCCATGAAATGTCATTGAACTTTTATACATGTCCAAGTTTCTGGCTTTAACCCGAGGCATAGCCTCATCCCTGTACTCCTTTGAACTGACTTTTCATTGTGACCCCACTCCCAAACCTCTAATTCTCTGTTACCTCTAACATTGCCCAGCCTTTCATTGTCTGTTGCCTCCAGATTGCCCTGGCCACTTCCCACCCTTAATTCCATCTAGACTCCATCTCTGTTACCTTCAAGTCATTCCAACCTACTGTCCACTCCCATCCAATTTTTCCCACAAATATTTTCTCTATAAAAGGGTTAGTCTCATCTACCAAAGCATAGATTCTTAAAACCTTGTCCACCCCACCTACTGTTTCAATAAACCCTGTCTCTTACTGAAAGAATACTTGGATCAAATTCTTTCAAAGAAGAACTTGGATTATGTGTCCTTGAATTTCAGGGTTCCCAGCACCCATAGACCCCAACATAAATAGATAAAAACAAGAATGTGGTGGAATCAACTCTAATTGAACTTTGGGAGCTGATCATTAAAATTTCAGAGGTATCATTTATATGTTATTAAAAGCAAGCACAATAAATCAGGATCTGATTTATTGTTTGTTGATTATTTAGATCAACTGAAGAAACTATTTACCCTTTGACCTAGCAATACCACTTCTAGTACTATATCCCAAAGAGATTATTAACAAAGGAAAAGTATCCACATGTACAAAAATACGTATAGCAGCTTTTTGTGGTGGCAAAGAATTGGAAATTGAGAGGATGTTCTTCAATTGAGGAATAACTGAACAAGTTGTGGAATATGAATGTAATGGAATACTATTGTGCTATAAAAGGTGAACAGATTTCAGGAAAACCTGAAAAGGTTTATATGAACTGATGCAGAGTGAAATTAGCAGAAGCAGGTGTTAGGGGAATCTGAAGATCTTCCTTGCCCTTAGACTCTTTGATGGGATTAAGTGACTCTGAAAACCTTCCCTGATTTGAAAATATACTCTGATGCTTAATAGGCTGAATGTGGTCACATGGAGCCTATGGCAGAAAGATTGTTTTTCAGGAGTACCCACATCTTATTACTTTATGATTGGGCAGTGGGTCAAGAGGGTTGTGACATTCTCTGATCCAGGAGAAGGCTATATATACCCTGATGTGAGTTTTTGCTTTGGGGCTCACTTTGGAGAGAGTTGTGTGATTTGGCCCCTCAGCTTTGAAAACCCAGACATTGGTGCTTCCCTCTCTGGTAATTAACTAGGTATGAATGTAATGGTAAGACAGCTGGAAGCCCAACTGCTGATCTAGCTCTTTGTCTGCTTGTAACTTCTGCTTCTAACTTCTGTTTGTATTCTCTGAAGTTCAGGGTGTTGACTTTTTCCCCTGAATTAGGTAAATGATGCATGTTTGATTGATTAAAGTAAGATTGTTAAGCCATTTTGAATTCTTTCCTTTAGAAAAGCAGATCTAAGAACCTGTGCTAGCAGCCACCTTGGGTATGGTAGGGTGCTTGCCGCTACAATTACATCCAGGAACTTCATCCTTCAGGAAAGAATCTAGGAAGGACTCAGCAATTTAAGTTTTTGATAGATAGGGAGAAGAAACACACTTGCTTCAAAGTCTTGATCTTCATATCTTCCACAAGTTGAACCAACTATAATATCAAGGGTAGGAATGTATATCAATCATGAAAAACTTTGGGGATTCCTAATAATATTGTTTTGCCAATTTTAAGAAGGTAAATTTGGCAGAACATCTAGATCTCGCACAAAACATACAGAAAAATATTATGTTCTGGAAATGAAATAATTTCTGAAGGGTTTGTGGATTACAATTCAAGATATCTCAAAGAGGAAAAGTTTCCCAAAGAAAAGAAGAAATGTTTTCTTTATAACATGAAATGTAGGCTAAAGAGATGTCAAGAATATCAACAAGCAATGCATGACTTTTTTTGATAACTCATGTAATATTTTTTAAATTCATTTTTTAGTTTTCAACATTCATTTCCACAAGATTTTGACTTACATTTTTTCTCCCAGTCTTTCCCCTCCTCCTTACTTGCTGTTACACCAGAAGAACATTGTAGGAAGTAACAGGGTCCTGTTACTGACCTTGACAGACTTATCCTTTCTCAACAATGAAAGGATCTATGACAATTCCAAAAGAATAATGATGGAAACTGCTATCCAGAGAAATAACTTTGGAGTTTGAATGAAAATGAAGCATACATTTTTTTTGTCCTTTTGTGGTTTTGTTTCTTTCTTTCTAGAGGTTATTCTCACTAGTTCTAACTCTTTTTTACATCATGACTAACATAGAATATGTTTAATTAAAATATATAACTATAACCTATATCAGATTGCATGCATTCTTGGGGGGGAGGCAGGAGAAAGTGGGAAAGAAAATTCAAAACTCAAAATCTTATAGATGTGAATGGTAAAAACTAAAAATAAATTATTTTTAAAAAGAAAGTGTTTAGACTAAAGAAAGTGTTAATAATGAAGATTAAAATGGAATGTGTATACGTCTCCCACTAACACCTTCCCTCATAAAAAAAAATAAACTACTTGATAAACATATACCAGGTACTGCTTGTATTGCTTTATAAACACTGCTCAAACTTAGTAGGTGTAATGTTAATGGAATCTGAAGATCTTCCATGCCCCTTTTTATTGGAAAAGGGTACTTAAAGGGTACTTTTACACAGGTACTTAGCACTTTGTTTCAAGTTAATACCTTGTTTAAGCAATTTAATTAAGACAGAAGTAGTTAACTCCTTGGGAGGAAGTTGCTAATGTAATAGGAAGTAGTAGAATAGGGAGGAGCTAAGGCATCTATAAGAAAAGGCCTCAGCTGGGAATGGCAGAATTTCCTTGGGTAAGCATCTGGAAGCTAGAACTCCTGCTGAGACCTTTTCTTTGGGAATTTCTGCTGAGAACTTCCAAGAACCAGGCTGAGGAGCTATCGTGGGTGCCACAGGAGGATTCCTGCTTGAGGGAGCTTGTTCTGCTGTGAAGGCTTGGGGATGTGGGTGTTTACTGCATTAACCATGTGTAGCAACTTTGTAGATATTGTAATGACTTTGGTTTTCTGGTCCTGGGACTTGGTTTTCCAATTCTGGGACTCAGTTTTCTGATATTGAAATAAAGGCATTGGTTCTGCCCTCCATGTTGAGAGTCTGCTACATTTTGTGATTCACAACTATACCAGCATATTTATAACCACCATGGGTCTTGTGAATATCACATTATTGTTATAGTAGGATAGTATCTGGAGGCTTAGAAAACAGCATTCTACATACCAGGAAAGGAGGCATGGTGACTACATACTAAAGACAATAACAATAATTGGCATTTATATAACTCTTAAGGATGTATAGAATTTCCAACTTTGGTGCTTCATATTACCCCTGGAAAAATAAACTAACAATGAAATTTATGTATATTTAGAAGGTAAAGAAATACAACCTTACTTTTGGTTCTATTGCCATGGTCACTGAATCAGAAGCCATGAGGGATGAGGAGAAATGCTTGCTGGAATATTCCCTAAGTTTATATGTTCTGCCCTTTTATTGAGTTTGAATGGGAAATTTGGATAGAAGATAGAGAATTCCAAAAAGACCACTGTAAGTGGTTGATGGCATGAATTCTGAGTTGAAAATAATTTGTGTGGATGGGGGCAGAGTTGAGATGGCAACAAAGAAGCAGGAGAACTCCATGGCTCCCACCATAACCACCTCAAATACCTATAAAATATGACTCTAAATAAATTTTAGAGCTCTATAACTCATAAAATGACAGACAAACAAGGCTCCCACTGAAGACAGCCCGGCAGATGGATGGAAAGGGCTCATTGCAGTGTTCTGGGAGCAGAACCCAGTCCCATGTGGTTTTATCCCACATAAATTTATTGGACATTTATTGGACATCTAGGAGAAGCTATGGCTAGAGCTTTCAGGAGAGTGGATCACCAGCAGGTATGGTGGTTTCCAGAAGTACCAACACATAAGAGCCAAGGACAAAGGTAAAAGGTCAGTGGAATTTTGCTAAATTTGGAGGAGAGGGTCTGGCCGACTGCCTCCAGAGTAAGAAGCAGACTAAAGCTGTGGCCCTGCAATAACCTGTACATAGCTGCTTCAGAGGGCACAGACTGCAGATTGCAGGGGGGCTAAGTGATCATTAAGAGCAAAAGTGCTCTTGCCTTGACCTGCCTGGACTGGCATCCTGGTATTCAGTGGTGGTTCTGAGGTGAGTTTTCAGTGATCCAAAGTTGGTGGGGGCTGCAGAGACAGCAGACTCCTAATGATTTTGGCAGTTACAAAAACCCCACCAGTTTGGGAAAGAATTCTCCCCTCTGAAAGCAGAGTTCTACTGAGCCCCAAAGACAAGTAACTGATCTGGCAACATGAGCATGCAAAAGGAAGCAAAGAAAGCACAGCAATACAAATTTAGATTTTTTTTTGTGGGGACAAAAAGGATCAAAGCATGGGATAGGAGGAAGACAACACAATCAGAACTCCTGGACCAAAAGCTTCCAAGAAAAATGTAGACTGGTTACAAGCCAAAGAGGAGCTTAAGGAGGAATTTTGAAAACCAAATAAGAGAAGAGAATGAAAAATTGGAGAGAGAAAAGAGAATGACCCAAGAAAATCATGATAAGAGAGTGTAACGCCAATCAGCAGTAGATTTCTGAGAGAATGCTACTGTGAGGAGCTTTTAAGATTCGGATTACATAGTATTAGTGAACACTCTGTTCATTCCATTACAAATCTTCATTCAGTACAATGTTCACCATTTCAAAAGTTCACAATATTATATACAATCTTCAGAACAAGGAAAGTCTCTATATTATA
>CM053596.1:119730932-119754310 GCA_028646575.1 Pseudocheirus occidentalis
CTCCCAAGTCAACATGGTTCAGGGGAGTGTCTCAGCCAATAGCATTCTTCCAAGTCACAGGGAAATTCACACCTTCTCACCAATGGACAGAGTTCTGGGAATTCACACCTTATCACCAATGGGCAGAGTTCTATACTTAACACTAGGTTACTAGGATCTACTTAACATCTGATCAAACAAATTAATTACCATTACAGAGAGTCAACAACCTGTCTGAAGAAAATAACAACTTAAAAAAATAAATTAACTTAGATTAGAAAAGAGACCCAAAAATCCAATAAGAAGAAGAATGCTTTAAAAAGTTGTATTTGTCAGATGGAAAAAGATTTTCAAAAGCTCACTGAGGAGAATAATTCCTTGAGAGTGAGATGGGAGCAAATGGAAGCAAATGACTTTATAAGAAATCAAGATACTATTAAACAGAACCAAACAAATGAAAAAAAAGAAGACAATGTGAAATATCTCCTTGAAAAAAACACCCACCTGGAAAAAATATTGAGGAGAGGCAATATAAAAATTATTGGACTACCTAAAAACCATGATAAAATAAAAAGAACTTAGAAAGCATCCTTCAACAAATTCTCAAGGAAAATTGCCCTGATATTTTAGAACCAGAGGGCAAAATAGAAGTAGAAAGAATTCACCCATCACCTCTTGAAAAAGATCCCCCAAAGAAAACTCCTAGGAATGTTATAGCCAGGTTCCATAGTTCCCAGATCAAGAAGCAAATATTATAAGCTGCCAAGAAGAAACAATTTGAATACTGTGGAGACACAATCAAGATAACTAAGGATCTAGCAGTTTGTACATTAAGAAACAAAAGGGCCTATATGTGTGTGTGTATACATATATAGGTATGTGCATATATGTATGTATATATGTACATGTGTATATTTGTGTATATTTATATGGGTGTGTGTAGGTATGTATGTATACATTCACATATGTCTATATAGGAGATATATATGCATATGAATACATATGGGAGTGTGTGTATATATGTGTCCATAGACAGAGGACATAGGATCAATTGAATAGGAAGGGATGATATTTTAAAATGTGAAATTAAGTGGTGGTAAAGGAAAAGAATAAGAAGAGACAAGGAGAGACAGAATGCGGTCAATCAATCATTTCATAAAGAAGAGGCAAGCAATAACTGTTACAATGGAGAGAAGAACAGGAAGGCAAAAAATGAAGGGGTCAAACTTACTCTCATTGGATTTGGCTTAGGGAGGGAATGACATATACTCTAAATTGGGTATCTTGTCCTGCATTAGACTCACAGGAAAGAGGTTGAGAGGGGGGATAACGGAGGTGAGGGCAGGTTGGGGGGTGTAACACCATGTACCAGCAGATTCCCAAAAGAATGCTAATGTGAACAGCTTTTAAGGTTTGGATTATACAATATAGTGAAAACTCTTTTTATTCCATTACAAATCAAAGTTCAGTACAATATTCACAATATAATATTCACAACATTACATCTTATCACAGAAAATCACAATATGGTGTTCATATCAGCTTAACATTAGAATGGCCAGTTTTCACTACAGTGGCCAGAATATTTAGAACAATGAATAAAAGAATAATCATCTGGTTAACCTAAGCAAGAAACCCTCCTCATTTAATCATTCAATCAATTCACAATATATCAATCTTCCACTCATGAGGCCACCATTAACTTAATCAGTCACAATGTAATAATCAAACTTCTGCCCATAGGGCAGCCATTAACTCAATCAGTCACAATTTAATAATCAAACTTCTGCCCATAGGGCAGCCATTAACTCAATCAGTCACTATTCTAGATTCACAATTACTAAATATCATTAATCACCAGTACAGCCATTAAAAACTACACAAACCCTCCACCCCTTGGTGTCCAGTAAACCTCAGTTTCATCCAAGGGGAGGCCTTTTCTTCATCTTGACTCCAGGTTGTCTCTCTAATTCCCTGGATCCCCTTCTATGATCCAGCTCCCTCCTGAATCCACCAAACACCTGGATTCAGAAGCAGACAGCTGCCAGGTTCTTGTCCAGTCCTCAGAGTCACACAGCTCTCAGGTTCTTGTCCAGTACTCAAGGCAAACCCTGGCACACACTGAAGTTCACAGGGTCCAGCACATATCAAACCCTTCACCACTTCTCTTGTCTGGAACGCAAGGATCAGCCAGGCCATGAACAAACAAAGTCTAATCCTGGTTCTGCTTCCTCAGTCCTCCAGCAGTTCAGTTGGCCCTAGGACCCAGAAGGAATATCAGCCTTCTGGGCGGCCTTCACCAGATTATGGTCCCAGGAAAACCCCATCTCAGTTCTCAGTCAGCTTCCAGATGCTGGGAGAAAACTCTCTGTCTCTGTCTCTGTCTCTGTCTGTCTCTGTCTCTCTCTATCTGTCTGTCTCTGTCTCTCTCTGTCTGTCTCTGTCTGTCTCTCTGTCTCTCTCTTTCTCTCTGTCTGTCTGTCTGTCTCTGTCTGTCTGTCTGTCTGTTTCTCTCTCTCTCTCTCTCTCTCTCTCTCTCTCTCTCTCTCTCTCTCTCTCTCTCTCTCTTTCTCAAGAAAACTCCAGCTCACTTCTTCAGTCCAGCAGCCCAGCTCCCAGATGCTGAGTCCATCCTTCTTCCTCCAACAGGAAATTTCCAATTCTGTCTCTCTGTCTCTAGAATTCTTGCTTATATACAGACACTGGCCTCCTGTCTCAGGCAATCCCCTTCCTCCACATCAACAGGGGAGTTCACCTGTTCTCAACAGTGGACAGACCTCACATCTTCCTTAATTAGCCCTAAGTTACTAAGTGCTAAGTATCTGCTAAACTGATTGCTATTATAGCAGGGAGGGTTGTTAGAAGCACACACTTCTGTAAAAGGGACAGGGACAAAGTAGGGATTAGAACAAAGTGATTGTGGGATAGAAACAAGGGAAATATCTTCAGTGTTACAAAATATGTCTCTTGTGGAGATGTTCTACCTAACTGCACATGTTTGGCCTGTATTGAATTACTTTTCTTTCCAGTGGGGGTGGGTGACAAGGGAGTAAGGGAAAGAATCTAGAATTTAAAATTCTAATATCATAAGTTAAAATGTATTATTATTATTATTATTATTATTATTATTATTCACATGCAACTGGGAAATAAGATGTACAGGCACTGGGATAGGGAAATCCATCTTGCTCCATCACAAAATCAGAGGGGTAATGGAAAATCAGAGGGGTAATGGGGGAGGATATAGGGAAGAGCAGATTGGTAGAGGGGGTATACAGTGGGATCACTGTTTGAGGGATGTGAGGTACTGAAAGATGGGGAGCAAATTTGTAACACAAAGTCTTTTTGAAATAAATGATGTAAACTAAAAAGACAAAAGTTAATTTAAAAAGAAAATAATTTGTGTGACAGGTGTTTAATGAAACTTTGTTCTCTTGCATAAGGTTTAATTTTATACACAAGCCATCAACCTATGTCAAAAATGCTGTCCTACAAACCTCAGCTGTTCATTGTGATTAGTGGATTTGTATAGGTAAAAAGAAAAGGAGAGATTTCTTTTTTGTTTTTTATTTTCTTCCAATAGATTTCCTCTTCTATTATTTCTACTATATCCCTTATTTTCGATCTCTTCCTTTCTACTGCCTCATTCACTACTGTCCATTAAAAAACATTCTTAAAATGACCACTTCATAAAATACCCTCCTTAGGGAACTTATAATTTAATGAGGGAGACAATATTTAAACAAATACATACAAAACAAACTATATATAAGATAAATAGGAAATAATGAAAAGAGGTCCATGTTTCTTACATCCTGGGAGGGGGAGGGGAAACACCTATGACTTGATGCTTCCAACCCTTCTCTCTATGGTATTAGATCTTGTCTAGTTGTAATAATGATAACTAAACTCTCAGAATAGGTCATTTTCAGCAATAGCCTCCATTTTCTCCTTTCTCACTTTTTTTCTTAACTCTTTAAATTGTGGCTTTCACCCTTATTCCATTGAAACTATTCTCTCCACAATTACTAATGATCTCTTAGTTGCCAGATCCACTGACCTTTTCTCAATCACCATTCTCCTTGAACTTTTTACATTCTTTCACACTTGATTACTCAGTTCTCCTTCTACCTCTACTCTCTTTGCTCTAGGTTTTCGCATCACACTTTTTGTAGTTCTTTTCAAACTATCTGATTTATCTTTCTGTGTCTTTTCCTGGATCCTGTTCTAGGTCATACCATCTAACAGTAGACATCCTTCAGGGTTCTGTCCTGAGTAACCTTTTCTTTTCTCTATGTAGTACTTCACTTGTTGTTCTTATCAGTTCCCATGTATTCAATCACCATCTCAATGCTGACAATTCTGAATTCTGCCTCTTTTTCCCCAACTACTCTGCTGAATTTCAACATCTCATTTCCAACTGCCTTTTATACATATCAAACTTGACATTCAAAAGCTATCTTATTTGTTTTTGTGTTTCTTAATAAATTAATTTATTTATTTTCTTGTTTGCATTATTCATTTACATGAGATTTTGAGATACAAACTTTCTCTGCAACTTTATCCTACACCCGACCTCAAAACAGCTATTCCACTGTATAACACCTCTCCAATCTTCTCTCTCCTGTGTCTTCCTCCTCACCCCTTTGATGTCCTGTTAGGACTGGATGGATCTCCCTACCACAGTGCCTGTATATCTTAATTCCCAGTTGGATTCAGTTAATAATAATGATAATTATATACATATACATATATATATATATACAGAGAGAGTGAGATGAACACACATATATATATACATATACATATATACATATATAATTACATAAATATATAAATATATATATTAACATTGGATTATAGAACTGTAAATTCTAGACTCTTTCCCTTCCTCCCTCATCACCCACCCCAACTGGAAGGACAAACAACTAAATACAGGCTGTACATGTGTACTTATGCAGAACATCGCCACAGTGGGCACATTGTGAGAGACTGATTATATGTCCCTCCTTCCTATCCTACACCCACCCTTGTTCTAGTCTATGCCTTGTCCCTTTTCCTATCCCTTTACAGAAGTGTGTACTTCCAGTAACCCTCCCTCTCAATTTGCCCTCCCCTCAGTCATCCCTCCTCTCATCCCCATCCCCCTTACTCTCCTGTGTGGCAAAATACCCAGTTTAGAGTTTATGTCATTTCTTCCCTAAGCCAATTTCAGTGAGAGTAAGGTTGACTCTTTCCCTTTTGCCTTCCTGTTCTTCCCCTCCATTGTAACAATTATCCCTTTAGTCTTCTATATGAGATGATCAACCTCATTCTGTCTCTTCCTGTCTCCTCTCATTATAATCCTCTCCCACCTCAGAATTTCACCTTTTAGAGTATTGTCCCTTCCTATTCAATTGATCCTGTGCCCTCCATGTACTCATATATACACATACTCAGATATGTGTCGGTATGCATATATAAACCCTCCTATATAGATATATGGGTATGTGTACCTATATATACATTTGTATTCCCTCCACCTATCCTTATTCTGAGAAAAGTTTCATGAGTTACAATGATCATTTTTCCATGTTGGCATGTAAATAGTTCAACTTTGATAAGTTACTTATGATTTCTTTTCTATGTTTACTTTCTCATGCTTCTTATATGTGAGTGTCCAATTTTCTTTTCAGTTCTGTTTTTTTCAGCAAGAATGTTTGAAAGTGCTCCAATTCATTGAATGATCATATTTCCCTCTGGAATATTATATTCAGTTTTGCAGTGTATGTGATTCGTGGTTTTAATCCTAGCTCCCTTGATCTTCAGAATATCATTTTGATCCCTAAATGTAGAAGCTTCCAGATCATGGGTTATCCCAATTGCGTTTCCACAGTATTCAAATTGATTCCTCTTGGCAGCCTGTAATATTTTCTCTTTGATCTGGGGACTCCAGAACCTGGCTATAACATTCCTAGGAGTTTTTGGGGGGAATCTTTTTCAAGAGGTGATTTGTGGATTCTTTCAAGTTCTATTTTGCCATCTGATTCTACAATACCAGGGCAATTTTCCTTGAGAATTTTTGTCCCCCAAAAGGACTCTAGAGTTTGACTGCTGTTCTTACTTTGTTTCCCCTCCCAGCTCATGTTGGCAGTGAATTACTTGACTTTTTAGCTCTGTGAAATTCTGCTTCCAGAGGGGAAAGCTTTGTCTCAAATCGATGGAGTTTTCACAGCTGCCAGAGTTATTGGGAGGCTGGTACAGTCCCCACCAGCTTATCCTCACTGAAAACATACCCCAGGACCACCACCCAAGACCACAATTCATATCCAGGCTGCTCAATACGAGAGTACTTACCCTCTGAATGATCACTTGTCTGCCTTTGAATCCAGGTCACAGTTTGGTAAAGCCAGGTAGGATCTGAGACTGTTGAAGGGAATCCAGGGAATTCAAGAAACCACCCTGAGTTGAGCTAAAAGAAGACTTTAGTTATATATTATGTCCTGACTGAAAAAGGGTAAATGTATTAGTGACCTAGGGGTGGAGGATCTGTGTAATTAATAATGATTGAATACTGAATAATGGAGGAAGATTGATTAAGTGAATGATTGTACTTATTGATTGATGACTGAATAAGTAAATGACTTGTAACCTACTTTGCCCCATGAGTGGAAAACTTTGACTATTGTACTTTGTGACTGAATTAAGAAATTTTTGAATGCTTGAGTTACTAAATTTTTGTTCTTTATTTAAAACTTTGTGACCACTGTATTGGAAACTATGTGGCCATTTTCTGTGATAAATTGTTGTGAATGTTATGTTTTTATTTTCTGTGAAAAGCTGTAATATTTTGAATGCTCTACTTTGATTTACTGTGAATGTTTTGCTTTGATTTGTTATGAAATAAAGTGTTTGCTGTATTGTGTAATCAGAACCTTAAAAGCTGTTCACAGTAGCATTATTCTACAAAGCTGCTCATGCATGGCATTACAATTAGACAAGAAGTTCTGAATTCTCCCTCAATTAGTCTTTATCTCTTCATCCGTTAAGAAAGAGCACAAAGAAATTAATCCAGATATACAATGTTTACATTATTTCCTTGAGCTATCATTCAAGTAATCTTATAAAAATGTAAATAATATTTATCTGTTATTGTCTGATCTGATTTCTTAAAAATCTGTGTTTGATTTTAACTGTGAATTCAGTTATTAAAATGTTGACCAAGAACATCCTTTTAAAAATACTTAGTAGTCACTTAAATACCTACAGATTCATTGATATCAAGCATATATAATTTCACATGGATGGATATGTTCTCCAACAGTATATATCACAAATTCCCCAGTATAGATTAAAAACAACAAATAATCATCATATTCTGGTCTATATGGAGATAGACATTAAAAATAAAAATCGACCATATTGGTTCTTGAATGATAGATATGATTGCTTTATTCAACCCCTACTCAAAAGTCTAATCCTATTGTTAAAACACAACATAACTTGGGCTCACTTGTCATAAACTCTGATCCCACAAGGTTACATTTATTGCTATGATGGGATTTTAGGTAGAACTTTATTGTGATATTTGACTATGCATCCTAGAAATTTGCTGTGTTCCTCTAAGCCCATTGCCATATTGATGCACTGAGCACCAAGGGATATATTGATTCTTGTTAAGATAAAATTTTCAAGTTCTTTTAAGAATTTCTCCTTTTATCTTTAGTTACATAACACAGGAGTAGCAAGCAATTTCATATTTTTTAGAAGGCTCATCATAAACAATTAAAGGACTAATGAGAAAATAGTGAAATGGTGTCTCTTTTTTTCCAATTGAGAGTACAATAAAACCAACTCCACCTAGTCCTTAACTTGAATCTCTGAAGAAAACTTTTGAGTGATAAAATAAGAATGAGCAAATATTTTATTTATTTATTTTTCTATTTATCTTTTTATCTATTTATTTATTTGCTTACTTACTTATTTACTTATGTATTTATTTATGTATTCATTCATTCATTTATCCATTTATTTATTTATTTGTATGTTTATTTATCTATTTATTTATGTATTTATTTGTTTACTTATTTGTTTATTTATTTTGGTTTTTAACATTCACTTCCAAAATGCTTTGAATTTTAAATTTCTGCATTTCTCTCCTCTCCCCAAGAGACTAGCATACAATCTGATATAGGTTCTACATATACATTGATATTAAACATATTTTCACATTAGTCATATTACACAGAAATATTAGAACCACTGGGAGGAACCACAAGAAAAAAGAAACAAAACAAAACAAAGAGAGCAAATAACATGGTTCAGTCTGGATTCAAATTCCATAATTCTCTCTCTGGATTTTGATAGCACTTTCTAACATGAGTCTTGGAGATGCATTAGGCGTCCTAGAGCCTTGCATTGCTGGAAAGAGCTAAGTCTATCAAAAATAAGTCCTTCAACATTGTTGCTGTTACTGTGTACAGTGTTCTCCTGATTATGATTATTTCACTCTGCATCAGTTCATATAAGTCTTTCCAGGTTTTTCTGAAGTCCATCTACTCATCATTTATTATAGCACAATAGTATTTCATTACATTTATATATCACAGCTTGTACAGCCATTCCCCAACTGATTAGCATCCCCTCAGTTACCAGTTCCTGGCTACTACAAAAAAAATTCCTATAAATATTTGTGTACATATTAAACCTTTTCCCATTTTTATCATCTCTGTGTTATAGTCTTAGTAGTACTATAACTGGGTCAAAAAGTATAAATAGTTTTATAGCCCTTTAGGCATAGTTACAAATTGATCTCAAGAATGATTGGATCAGCTCACAACTACACCAACAATACATTAGTGTTCCAATTGTCCCACATATTCTCCAGGAGTTATCATTTTTTCTGTTTTGTCACAGTAATCTGATAGGTGTGAAGTCTTACCTAAGAGGTTGTTTTGATTTGCATTTTGATATTCAATGGTGATTTAGATAATTTGTTCACATGACTATTGATATCTTAAATTCTTCCCAAGAAAACTGCCTGTTCATATCTTTTGACCATTTATTAATTGGGAAATGAAGTGTATTATTACAAATTTAACTCAGCTCTCAATATATTGTAGAAGTGAGATCTTTATCTGAGACATTGACTGTAAAACCTGTATCCCAGATTTCTGCTTCCCTGCAAATTTCAGTTGCATTACCTTTGTTTGCACAAAACTTTTCAATTTAATATAATCAAAATCACCTATATTGCATTTCATAATGTTCTTGATCTCTTGTTTGATCATAAACTATTTCTTGCTCTCCTAGTTTGCTTAATGTATCAGCCTTTATATCTAAATAATGTGCCAGTTTTGACTATCTTGGTATATGGTGTAAGATGTTGGTCTATGTCTAATTTCTGCCATGCTATTTTTTCAATTTTCCCAGTTCGTTTTGTTAAATATTGAGTTCCTATAGCAAGCTGGTGTCTTTGGGTTCATCAAACAGCAAATTGTGATAGTCATTCACTACTGAGTCTTTTGTACCTAACCTATTCCATAGATACACTACTGTATTTCTTTGCCAGTACCAAGAAGTTGCAATGATTCCCGCATAATGTAATTTAAGATCTGATACTACTAGAACATGTTCCCTTGCATTTCTTTATATCAATCCCCTTGATATTCTGGATCATTTGTTCTGGAAGACGAATTTGTTATTATTTTATTCTAGGTCTACAAAATAATGTTTTGGTAGTTTGTTGTGGCACTGAATAGGTTTTAGGTAGAATTGCCTTTTTTATGATATTAGCTCAGACTATCCATGAGCAACTGATATTTTTTCCAATTATTTAGATCTGACATTATTTGTGTGAAAACTGTTTAGTAATTGCTCATATAGTTGCTGGTTGTTTTTTTTTGGGGGGGAGTGCAGGTAGACTCTCAAATATTTTATAATGAATACAGTAACTTCAAATAGAATTTCTCTTTCTATCTCTTACTACTGGGCTTTGTTAGTAATATGTAGAAATGTGAAGATTTATGTGGATTTAATTTATACCCTGCAACTTTAATAATGGATTCTTTTTATTATTATTTCACATAGTTTTTTTTACTTGATTTTCTAGCCTTCTCCAAGTATACCATCATATCATCTGCAAAGAGTGATAGCTTTGTTTCTCCTTGGCCTATTCTAATTACTTCTATTTCTTTTTCTTCTCTTATTGCTAAAGCTAACATTTCTAGTGCAATATTGAATAACAATGGTGATACTGAATGTCCTTGTTTCATTCCAGATCTCAATTGGAAATGTTTCTATCTTATCTCCATTTCATATAAAGCTTCATGATATTTTTAGATAGATGCTACTTACCATTTTATGGAAGGGTCCATTTATTCCTGTTCTCTCTAGTATTTTAAATAGGGATGAGTGTTGTATTTTGTCAAAAAAAATTTCTGCATCTGAGATAATTTTATGATTAATATGAGTTTTGTTGTTGGTATGGTTATTTGTGATAAAAGATTTCCTAATATTGAATTACCCCTGCATTCCTGGTATAAATCCTATGTGATTATAGTGTATTCTGCTAATAATAAGATGCTATAATCTATTTGCTAATATTTTAATTAAAACTTTTGTACCTATATTCATTAAGGAAATTGGTCTATAATTTTTTTTCTTCATTTTGACTCTTCCCAGGTAACAACAACGTATTTGTATCATAAAAAGAATTTAGTAGGACTCCTTCTTTGCATGCTTTCCCACATGGTTCATAGAGTATTGGAATTAGTTGTTCTTTAAATATTTGATAGAATTCACTTGTAAATGCATCTAGCCCTGGAAATGTTTTTCTTATGAAAGTCATTGATGGGTTATTTGATTTCTTTTTTGGAAATGAGGTTAGCTGAGCATTTATTTCCTTTTCTATTTATCTGCATAAATATTCAAATATTCATCCATTTCATTAAGATTGTCAAATGTATTGGCATGTAGTTGGATAAAATAGTCCCTAATTTTTTTTAAATTTCTTCTTCATTGGTCTTGAATTCATCTTTGAAGCTGGCAAATTGGTTTTCTTCTTTATTCCTTTTTAATCAAATTAACCAAGGATCCATCTATTTTTTTAATAAAATAAACTCTCAAGTTTATTTACTGTTTCAATAGTTTTCTTAATTTCAGGTTTATTAATCTCTCCTTTGATTTTCAGAATTTCTGATTTCTTATTATTTGAAGATTCTTAATTTGTTCTTTTTCTACCTTTTTTAAGTTGCATGCCCAATTCCCAGATACCCTCTTTCTCTATTTTATTCATGTAAGTACTTAGAGATATAAAACTTCCTTTAAGAACTGCTTTGACTGCATCCCCTAAATTTTGGTATATTTTCTCATTATTGGTATTCCCTTGGATGAAATTATTGATTGTTGTTATGATTTGTTGTTTGACCCACTCATTCTTTAGTATTAGATTATTTAGTTTTCAATTAATTTTAGTCTATCTTTCTATGGCCCTTTATTAAATGTATTTTTATTGCATTATGATTTGAAAAGGATGCTTTTAATATGTCTGCCTTTCTGCATTGGTTTGTGAGGGTTTTGTGCCATAATACATGGTCAATTTTGTGTAAGTTCCATTTGCAACTGAGAAAAGGGTGCATTCCTTTCTATCCCCATTCAATTTTCTCCAGAGGTCTGCCATATCTAAGTTTTCTAAAAATCTATTCATCTCCTCAACTTCTTTGTTACTTATGCTATGGTTATATTCATCTAGTTCTGAGAGCGGGAGTTTGAGTTTGCTCTACCAGTATAGTTTTTCTGCCATTTTCCTCCTGGAATTCTTTTAACTTCTTTTCTATCAATATGGAGACAATACTAATTGGCACATATATCTTTAGTAATGAAATTACTTCATTGTCTATGCTACCCCTTAGCAGGATATAGTTTCCTTCCAAATCCCTTTTAATTGAATTTTTTTTTTCTGTTTTGATTTTGCTTTGTCTGAGATCAGGATTGCTATGCCTGCTTTTTTTATTTTAACTTCAGCTGAAGCATAATGTATTATACTCCAGACTCTTACATTTATTCTGCATGTATCCATCTGCTTCAAATGGGATTCTTATAAATAATATATTGTAGGATTATGTCTTTTAATCCACTCTGCTACCAGCATCCATTTTATGGGACAGCTCATCCCATTCACATTCACAGCTATGATTATTTTCTGCACATTTCTTTCCATCTTATTCCCCTCTTTTATGCTTTTCTCTTTCCTTTCTCCATTTCTCTGCTCAATAGAGTTTTGTTTTTGACCACCACTTCCTTCCATCTACCCTCATTTCCATCTACCCTTCCCTTTTCTTTCCCTTTCACCTTACTACTTCATCCCTCCCTTCTATCCACACCTTTTATTTTATTTCCCCTTCCTCTTTCTGCCTCCTATAGAGTAAGTGAGATTTCTATACTTGAGTATAGAAATTCGCTCTTTGAGCTAAATCTGAAGAGAGTAAAGTACAAACAATACTCATCTCCTTCCCTTCTTTCCCTCTACTGTGATGGATCTTTGTGCCTCTTCATGTGATGTACTCTATTCTGCCTCCTCCTTTAGCCTTCTCCTAGTAGAATCACTTTACACCATTTAATTACATTTTTATTGTCATATCAAAGTCAATTTATTCCCACATCCTCTATGTAAACCCCCTTCTAAATGTCATAAAAAAGATATTCTCAGGATTTAGAAGCATCATCTTCCCATGTAGTGATTGTAACAGTTTTCCCTTACTGAATAACACATTTTTTTTCCTCTCTTGTATACTTCTTAATGCCTCTCTTGAGTCTGGATTTGAAGATCAAATTTTCTGTTGAGCTCTTGCCTTTTCATCAAGGAGGTTTGAAATTCCCCTATTTAATTGAATGTTCATCTCCTCCCTTGAAAGAGTATGCTCAATTTTTCTGAATAGTTTATCCTTGTTTTTAATGCAAGATCCTTAGTCTCATGGAATTCCCCTCCCCACTTCCCCCTCTAAATTTCTAGTAGGGCAAGATGGATTTCTATACCCCAGTGCCTGAATATCTTATTTTCCAGTTCCATGTAAAAACACAATTGTTTTAACATTCATTTTTAAAACTTTGATTTCCAAATTCTTTCACTTCGTCCCTCCTTACCCACCCCCCACTGGGAAGATAAACCATTCAATATAGGTCATACATGTGTAGTTATGCAAAACATTTCCATAAGAGATATGTTGTGAAAGGCCAACTATATTTCCCTCTATCCTATCCTGCCCACCCCCACTTATTTTCTTTCTTTATTATTATTATTTTTCTTTCTTTCTTTATTCATTCATTCATTTATTTTTTGTTTATTTGTTTGCTTGTTTATTTATTTGTTTGTTCATTCATTCATTCATTCATTCTTTTATTTATTTGTTTATTTATTTATTTGTTTGTTTGTTTGTTATTTTCTTCTTTAACCCTGTCCTTTTTCAAAAGTATTTCTTTCTAACTAGATTCTCCCCCAATTTTCTCTGCCTTCTATCCCCTGCCCTTATCCTTTTGCCCTCTATTTTCTTGTGCAGTAAGATATCCAACTAAGTGTGTATGTTATTTACTCCTTAAGCCAAATTCAATGAGAGTAAGGTTGACTCATTCCCTTTCACCTTCCTGTTCTTCCCCTCCATTGCAATAATTTTCCCTCGCCTCTTTTATATGAGATAATTTACCCAGTTCTATTGTTGTGCAGAGAAATAAGAGTGAGCAGAGACCTGGGTTCATGATAAATTTAGGTGTGGATTAATTAAGCAAGCATGTGACTACCAGAGTTCTCACTCAAATTGGCAGTGGTTTCTGGATTTTCAGATATTGGTTAAATAGGCCAAAATCACAAAATTACAGTAGTGAGGGGAGCTAGAAAAAAGCTGTGACATACAGAAGCAAAGATCAGCTATTGGTCAAATCTATACAGCTCAGGGGAGTATGGTGTTTGATTCAGGGTAGTATGGTACAAGGGTACATGGGGTCTTTCATAGAACTGAGTGGAGGACACAAGGTGGAGGGGCATGGTGTGAAGGGAACTGGAATTCAAGTTATAGTCAGAGGGGGCTGGAATTCCCAGAACTGGTCAGGTCATGTTCTGGGAAAGGGAGGTGAAAGCCCTGCTTGGTCAACAGGGCAGTACAGGATCATACTTAGATAAGCTCCTTGTCCCATAATGAGCCTTGTACACTATAATGATTCAAGGAAGAAATATGAAGTACTGATCAGGGGAGACAGAGTCAGAGAATGCCTTGAGCAATATTCTCAAACATGCCTTAAGCAGTTGTCAGAGAATGCCTTGAGCAATATTCTCAAACATGCCTTAAGCAGTTTCAAGCTAAAATAAAACAGGGACAAAGACAGAAATACAAGAGGGACTTAATGATGGGCCACAAGTCAGGTGGTGTGTAGTGACCTGGGGTTTGTGTTTGTGTATAACACTATATCTCCCTTTCTCCTTTTCCCAATAAATTCCTCTCTCACCTCTTAATTTTATCTTTTAGATATCGTCCCTTATTACTCAAATGATCCTGTGACCTTTGTGTATACATGTACTCATATATATATATATATATACACACATTCACATATGTATTTATACACACATATACCCTCCTATATATACATATATATATATATATATATACACACTATATATACATATTCTCATACTGAGAAAAGCATCATGAGTTACAATTATCATTTTTCCATGTGGCAATATAAATACTTCAACTTTAATAAGTTCATTATGATTTCTTTTTCTTGTTTATCTTCTCATGCTTCTCTTGTTTCTTGTAATTGAAAGTCAAATTTTCTGTTCTGCTCTGCTCTTTTCATCAAGAATGCTTGAAAGTCCTCCACCTCATTGAATGACCATATTTCCCCCGGAAACTTTATGCTCAGTTTTGCTTGGTAGGTGATTCTTGGTTTTAATCCTAGCTGATCTTACCTCCAGAATATCATATGCCAAGCTCTACAATTCTTTAATGTAGAAGCTGCTAGATCTTGTGGTATTCTGATTGTGTTTGCACAATATTCAGATTGTTTCTTCCTGACTACTTGTAATATTTTCTCCCTGACCTGAGAAATCTGGGATTTGGCCAAAATATTCCTAGGAGTTTTCTTTTGGGGATCTTTTTGAAGAGGGGGTTGGTGACTTTTTCAATTTGTATTTTGCTCTCTGTTTCTAAATAATCAGGCCAATTTTCCTTGAGAATTTCTTGAAGGATGAATTCTAGGTTCTTTTTTGATCATAGCTTTCAGGTAGTCCAATAATTTTTAAAATATCTTTCCTGCATCTATTTTCTAGGTCAGTGGTTTATCCCATGAGATATTTCACATCTCCTTCTATTTTTTCATTTATTTGGATCTGTTTTATAGTATCTTGATTTCTCATAAAGTCATTAGCTTCCATTTGCTCCCATCTGATTTTGAAGGAATTATTCTCTTTAGTGAGTTTTTTGAAATTTCTTTTCCATCTGGGTAATTTGGCTTTTTAAGGCATTATTCTCCTCATCGGCTTTTTGGGCCTTTTTTACCCTTTGAATTAGTCTATTTATTATTTAAAGTATTATTTTCTTCACAATTTGGGGGGGGTCTCTTTTAGCAGGCTACTAACTTGCTTTTCATGATTTTCTTGCATTGTTCTCATTTCTCTTCCCAATTTTTCCTCCCCTTCTCTTTTTTGATTTTCAAAATCCTTCTTGGGCTCCTCCATAGTCTGAAATTAATTCATAGTTTTTCTTGGAAACTTTTGATGCTGGACTTCTGACTTCATTGACTTCTTCTTCTTCCATGTTTGATCCTTTTTATTCCCAAAATGATTCTGTGTTCTGATTGTGCTTCCTCTGCTTGCTCATCTTGCCAGCCATGTACTTAACTTTTGAGCTCTTTGCCACTTTCTGGGGTTTTTGTAAATATTGTCAGAAGTCTGAGGAGGATGCCCTCTCTATAGCCACCACAAGCTCAGACACACTGGTATTTCTTACCCTAGGACCACAAATCAAGACAGCAACCCAGATCCAAGCAGGAAAAAGCAAAAGGGATTACTCTCTGAATGGTTGCTTGGTCTCCCTTTGATCTGCATGCCAGGAGCTCTGGAGGTACCCATGTGGCAGTGGTTGCTGCCTCCTCACCTTCTCCACCTCTCACCTGGGGGGCAGGGGCTGGACCACTCTCTTCTGTCACCCAGTTCCAGCAGAGTTCACTTTTACTTTCTCTTCAGCATTCATGGGTGAAGAAGTCTGGAAGCCACCACAGCTGCTGGTGATTGACATTCCTGAAGTCTGCTCCAGCTGCTCCGAGCTGCTAATCATGTCTTCCCTAGATCTGGGACTGTGCAGCTCACACAGAATGGCACTCAGCTCCCAGCTCAGTGGGATAGACCCTTTCTGTAGGCCTGCCAGGCTGTCTTCAGTGGAAAATTTATTTCTCTCTGTCACGTTGTGGGTTCTGTAGTTCTAAAATTTGTTTAAGGTCATATTTTACAGGCATTGCAGGTGTTTGAGGTGGAAGGTCACACAATTTCATGATTCTACTCTGCTATATTGGCTCTTCCCTTCCCCCCTCCCCCCAGTTCTACTTTTTAAGGAGTTGTTTACTTCATGATACATTTTTTTCACTTGAACAATTGTGTTTTTAAGTAATTGTTTTCTACAGTCAATTTTTTTCCTTTTTCCAAGCTATTGACTCTTTCATGCATACATCTCATTCCATTTTCTAATTTTGCTTCTACCTCTCTTATTTGTCTTTTAAAATTCTTCTTGAGCTCTTTCAAAAAGCCTTTTTGGACTTGAGAGAAATTCAGATTCCCCTTTGAAGTTTCAAATGTGGACATATTGACAATTGTAAAGCCATGCACAAGCAGCTTTCCTGGGGTAAGCATCATGGAGGCAGGGCAGCTGCTGCTGTACTGAAGACTGAACTGACAACTGAGAAGAACTGAGAAGAGGAATGAGAATTGAAAATTGAGACAGAATTTCTTGGAGCAAGTCATGTGGAGGTTGGTGATTTTTATTTGATTTGATCAAAAGTGATTTTAGTATTTTGAATGGAGTTTATGGTCTTGAAGATTTCCAAGGGCCAGCTGGAGCTTCTAAGGATTTTCAAGGACCAGCCATAGCTGCAAAAGATTGAGAAAGTATGACCATGGTGCCTGTATTTTGTACAAATGTTGTTGTGACACAGTAAATGCTGTATTTTTATTTTCTGTGATAAGTTGTAACATTGTGAATGCTGCATTTAGATTTTCTATGATTGTTTTGCTCTGATTTATTGTTGAATAAATAGAGATCTCCCTATACTGTGTGATCAGAACCTTGAAAGCTGTTCATAACATTAGTCCTCTGGAAAGTTGCTTGTGAGTGGCTTTACATTAAGGCATAGTATACTGTTAACTATGCCATAATGTAAACCCAAGCACAAGCAGCTTTCCAGAGGACTGCTGCTGTGAACAGCTTTCAAGTTTTTTTTTACACAGTACAGACAACTGTCTATTTGTTCAATAACAAATCAGAACAAAATATTCATGGAAAATCTAAATACAGCATTCACCATGTCACAACTCAACAACATATCAATAAATTGTCACATAGTTTTAACCAAAGTGGTCACACAGTTTTCAACAAAGTACAATCATTTATTAACTCAATCATTCAATCAACCTTTAGGAGACTTCCTTTTTAAGTGATACACAGTACAAAAGTGAAAGTTCTCCACCCTTACATCAGAGTAAATCAAAATCTTCTCAATCAGTACACAGTATTCAAGTAATGTCTTCTTTCATCATAATTTAAGGCTGGCTTTCAGCTTCCATGGTTCCTCTTCCATGGTCCCAGCTCCAACTGTCACCTGTGTTCAAAAGCAGGCAGCTCCCAATTCCTTGTCCAGCTCCTTGTCCAGTTCTTTGTCTAGTTCCAATTCCATATTGAAGCCCACAGTGTCCAGTCAACCTCAAGTCCTTTGCAGTTCCTTTTTCTGGGATGATAACGCTTAATAGAGCCAAAACAGCATCCATATACATTGCCGACACCATCATCAATTCATTGTCCACCTGTGAAATCAACTCAGACCCATCAACAAGGTCTGAGAACACAAATCATCATCATAAAATTCAACATAGACTCACAAACAAGGTCCAAGAGGTCAGTAGAAATCATCAGTAAAGTCCCAGGCCCTCCAAAACACTCCTCCAGGACTTCTGTAAATACACAACCAGAAATCCTCTTTCAGGGCTTCCAGTAAGGTCCCAGAGCTTCTTTACAAAGTATCACAAACAAACATCAACACAGACAGAACAGAAAAACAGACTGCTGGGACACCATAAATTTTCTCCTTCTTGACTGCCACCACAAGAGTCCTCTTCTCAGTTCTGGGATCTATAGCCTGGGCATCTCCTTATGTATGGTCATTAGCTCCTCCCCTTACTGTTGCAGGAGTTCATGAGTTCTAGGTTTCACAAGTTGTGGGGTTCACACATTCTCTTTCTTAACAGACTTGATTCAAGGCTCAAAAGAAACTTGAACTGAAACAAGGTTTTAATTCAATAGCTGAAACAAGGTGTGAACTACTTCTGTGCTTCCCATTACAACAATATTGTCATCTTCTGGATTTGTGCTTTGAGCCTCCTTGTACCCAGAAAAAGGATCTATTATTATTACACATTTATGCTTTTTCTTCCTCATGTTTGCCAATTTTCTAGCTTTTAAAGCTGATCTCTCTTGCTAGAGCACTGTTGGCACTGACACATGTTCTTGCAATACGGGCTAGGGACCTTGCCATTGGCTTTATGTAACAGGGCCTCCGATGCTGGTAGATGAAGCCTGCATATGTCTGGTTTCTTTACTGGTGCTGAGCTGGGGTCAGCAAAACTGAAACTCTCAGATTGGCATCTGGCCCCTTGGGGATGCCTGTTCAACCAAGCTGCTCTGAAGCACTGGAAGGTTTGGCTTCTGGGAGATGCCTGTCTACCTGGAGTTGTCTTCCTGGAGTTGTGCTAAAGGGGATGTTAGACTTCTGAAGTTTACCTGCCCACCAGCCCACATGGTGGTTTTACAACCTGGAGTCTAGTGATTCTCTGCCCATGCCAAGGCACGGGGGGAAGGAGAGTCTTGATTTTGGCACTTATCTGCTCAATAACTCTGGGGCTCAGGATTTTTTTGCTGGGTTGGGATTGCTGCAATTCCTCCTATCCAGTGCATGTCCCCTTCCACTAGAGGTAGAGTGACTTTTCTCATTAATCCCTCAAGCTTTGTGGGCTAAAAGATTCCTGTATGCCCAACTTTCTGCTGACTCAGCTGTTCCAAGGGTTTTCCTGGGGCAATATTTTCTGGGTTTTTAGAGGTCAAAAAAAGAGAGTGAGAGCTGCTTACTACTTGCCCTACCAACTTGGTTCCCAGAAGTCTTGAGAATGAAAAAAATCTTTAACAGACTATTTGTTTCCAAAAGCATGGTTCTGGATTTACCTTTTTTGTGATCTCTCAGATAAGCTCCAAATTATGAGAAAGGTTTAGGATGAGAAAGCATTATGTACAATTAAAACAGTTCTGTTCTGATCTATTTAAACAAAGCAATGTCTCTGAAACTTGCAGGGCGAATAAAGGTAAAGACATTGACACTCATTATAATTTCTAAGAGAAATGTAAGTGATTTAAAATAGTTACCTCAAAAAGAAGTCCAAAAGAGTCCAGAGAAAAGAGGTATCTAAAATCAAAACCAGCTAGGGCACATCCTGCTCCAACTCATTATGGAACAGAATGATGGAAGACTATGAATGGTATAACCTCCCAAAACAAAAGAAACAAAGGAAAACATGTACAGAAAAAAGCAGGAAGATTGGAGTAACATCCAATTAAGATATATCATCCATAGAACAGATTGTTTTCATAATCAAAAAGAAAGATTGAAAGGTGTTGAGAATAATATATCTCACTCCACTTAATGTTCATTTTTAAAGCATGCATGAAAAACAAAACTTTAAGTCTCCTCCAACTAGATGTCATTTCTGCATATTTAAGGTCATGCAATTTTCTAATCAATGCAAACATAAAAAAGTAAACTTTGATCAATGATCTGAATATTAGTAACAGAAGAGGACTGAGATGTAGTAGTAAATGCTTAACACAAGCCACTGCCTATTTTATGGAGGATGAACACAGTTCAAATGGAAGGAGTATTCTGTTTAAATCATGAGGTTCCCTAGATATTTCAGTTTGTTAATGATTTTGTGTTGAAAGCTTTTTGCTTCATATAAAAATCTATTTCAAGAAAACATTTATTCGAGTTTGAAAGATAGTATTATTGTGCTGTTTATTTCCAGTTCATATTATATTTAAATGAACCTATAGCCTCAAACACAAAAAATAAATTAGTTACAAATAAGAAAATTAACTGAGAATAGACTAAAGCAAAAGAAAAAGGGAAAATATCTTGTGAATTAATCTTCCACCCTCCCTCAAAAAAACACCCACAAATTCACCATCTGAATTTTAGGAGAGTGATTCAAATAAAATAATATTTTCCTAGCCTGTGAATTTCCAAATACCTCTAGTAAGCTGAGAAATTCAAATGAATTCATGGTGCAAATGGGAATTTTCTCCTTGTAAAATGGAAATAATCATTGGGGAAAATATACAAGGTACTCTAAAATGAGCATATCTGTAAAATGATGTCAAAATGATGTGGAATGCTAAAAGCAAGGATACTAAATGATGACTTTTTCAACTGTTCTAAAAGAAAGATAAAAAAGCTGCCTGCCAAAAACATATACAAGAAGGGACAACTTTCAAATTCAGAGGGGAAAATGCTGGAAGCATTCAGTATTTCAGCTAATAAAGAATAAAGTCAGACACCAGTAAGAAATGTTATGGCTGTCTGATACAGTAAGAAAATCAACTGAGGGAAATGTGCAAGATGCTCCTGAGCACAGACTTAGGAGGGGAAGGTATCTATCTGTTATTGTTGTCTTTGTTCAAACACATCTGTGAGGTCCTTAGGATCTTCATGGACTTGATGGGTAAGATTATGGATAACTTTTCAGCTTTTAATAACTCTTAATTATGGATAATAATTCAGCATGAATAATTGAATTATCATAGAACACTAGTTTGATATACATTTCTAGAAACTCAACTCTGAATATCTGGGATTCAAATCAAGTAAATCTCCTTAAGGGGTATGGTGGGAGAATTAGGGCAATTTTTAAAAATGTTATCTTCATAAAGAACAAAGGCTAAGGACAAGGAAAAATGTTTACTTACAAGTGGAGTCTGTGTGGGGAGATAGAACTAGAGAATCTAAGGTATGGTTTCAGTAACACATGATCAATTTGGGAAATTTGAATTTTCAAGATAAGCATTAAAAAAATCTTTACAGAAAGTACAGAGAAGCTGACACAGAAGCAAAAATAAAACTGTCTTTAGAATTTTCACATTTATCTCTAGATTCCTATGTTTCTTTAACATTCTTCCAAGTATTTACTAACATTCAAATACAAAAACTCACTTGAGAGTCTCAAAATAGAATTGATCATGCAAACATTAGCAAGAACAAAGTAGAAAGAGAAATGCATTCAATCATGGGCCAATGGCAAAATAGTAGTAGTAGTAGTAGTAGTAGTAGTAGTAGCAGTAGCAGTAGCAGTAGCAGTAGCAGTAGCAGTAGTAGTAGTAGTAGTAGTAGTAGTAGTAGTAGTAGTAGTAGTAGTAGTAGTGTTGTACCGGAATCTAAATCCCAGGTCACCTGCCCACCACCGAAGGTAACCTGCCCACCACCTGATGTGTGGCCCTCCTATGCCCCACCATTAAGTCCCTTTTTATTGTTGTTTTTCCCCTATCCTATAGCTTGAAACTGCTTAAGGCATGTCTGGGCATATTGCTCAAGGCTTAGTTCCCTGTCCCCTCAGGAATAGTGCTGGGTATTGCCTAAGGCATAGTCCCTTGAGCCCCTCCTTCCTTAAATCAGCATTCTGTATATTTTTCCTTTTGGTGTACTGTACAAGGATCAGCCTGGGGTTATGGTACAAGACTGGAGAACACCTTGTTCTGTTCCATTACCAACAGGGTCCCCACACCCTCTGCCCAGAACATGACCCTGGTCTATTCTGGGAGAGTGACTATTCCCTACTCCCCATTACCAAAGAACTCCTCCACCCTGTGCCCCCCACCCTGTTCTAGGAGGGACCCCCATGTCACTGGGAGGTTGCACTCTTGTACCCTTACACCATATTCCCAAATTAGCCCTGAACTATAGAGCTAACCAATGATCACTTTTTTTGATTCCGTCATCATGGCTTTGCTAGCTCCCCTCCTTGGTTGTGGTTTATGGTTTTGGCTTATATAATCAAGTCTGTAAGGCCCACAAATCACTACTCACTTGAGTGAATTCACTCGGGTAGCCCCATGCTTGATCAATAAATCCACACCTAAATTTATCTTGGACCGAGGTCTCCACTCACTCTTATTCTCTGCACAATAGTAGTAGTAATAATGGTGGTATTAGTAGTAGTAGCAGTAGTAGTAGTAGTAGTAGTAGTAGTAGTAGTAGTAGTAGTAGTAGTAGTAGTAGTAAAAGCAGCAGTAGTAGTTGTAGTTGTAGTCATGTAGTCATACTTATACTCCTAGTCATAGTAGTAGTAAAACTATTTGTCATGGTTGCATACTTGAGCAATGAGTCTGCTAAGAAATTTAATGTTGATCTGTAATTAAACAAATATTTGAACAAATATTTTGTTTCAGCATTAAACTATACGTAAAATGGGAAGTGGTTGGGTTGGTTCTTTTGTTTTCTTTCACACTTATGCCCATTTCACAGAATCATGTTGTTGTAAAAGTAGAAGAGCATCAGAATTATTAGAATCAGAAAAAGGATTCCTTTTATAATGCATCAGATGAGGAAATCATCTGGACTTTTACTTAGAATATACATCACTTACGATAAGTGAGGCCTGCAATCTTTGCTACAGTGGAGGTTGAGACTGGTGAGTTCTATTAGCATAAGAGTCCTGAGGCATACTACACTATACCTTTTGATTCTCTGCACAGGATCCTGGACCAACATCATGAGTCTCAGTCAGTAGACGACAACCAGATTAGCTAACATGTGGTAAACTGAGCTAGGTTAGAAACAGAGTGAATTAAAGCTTGGATGTGGATCATTAAGAAGTCCTTGTACAGCTAGCATATGAAAGCTGAAAAGATCCATTCTTAAAAACAAAAGACAATTAGTGAAGGAGAACACACCTACTTTCTAAGTTTTTCTAAACCTAATCACTTTTTTTTAAATTTAGTTTTTATTTGTTTTCTTGTTTACATTATTCATTTTCATTACATTTTTTGAATTACACATTTTATCCCTGTCTTGCTCCTGCCCCAACCCTATAACAGCAATCCCACTGTAAAGCCCCTCCCCTG
>CM053596.1:119754810-119794984 GCA_028646575.1 Pseudocheirus occidentalis
AGGGTGTTGCAAGTCCCCCCAGCTTTGGCTTGCTGAAAGTGCACCCCAGGACCACCACCCAAGACCATGATTTGGATCCAGGCCACTCAACACAAGAGCACTTAGCCCCAATCAATCGATTCAGCCCCCCTGCAGAGTCCGCAGGCCAGGGGCTCTGAAGCAGCCTAGTGGGGGCCACTGCTGCTGGTTCCAGTAGTTCCCCTCCCCCCTGCTTCCTTGCCCTGGGGGGTAGAATGGCTGAACTGCTTTACTCCCCAAATTAAGTTTCAAAGTTTCAGCTTTCACTAACCGTCTCTGACTGAAGCTCCCCTCAGGCTGGTGCTTTAGATTTTCTTTAAGTAGACTTATGCTGCGGCTTGGGGGGCTCCACTGCTCCTCATGGCCGCCCTGAGGCCTTGCCTGGCCGCAGAGTTTTGGGCTGGCCGGGTCTCTGCTCCGCTGGGGTGCGAGCTGCCCCTCTCTTGTCCTGCTCCTCACGCCTTGGCAGATGTGGAGGTGCTGGAGGTTGTAGAACCGCTGCAGGCTGGCTGCGGGGCTCCGTTCAGCTCCTTCCCACAGCCCCCGGCCTGGCCGTGGTCTCAGCTTCCGGCTGTTCCAGCCTTCGCTCTGGCAGCCGTGCTAAGTTCCTGCTGCCGAGCTCCCTTCAGCGACAGCTGTGTTCTCTGTATTTTTGTGAGTCTGAGAGTCCTAGACTTTCCTAGACTTTGTCTGGGCTCATATTTTCTGGGTGTTTAGGGTGGTGGTGTGGGAGCTGCGGGACCTTGCTGCTTCTACACTGCCATCTTGGCTCCACCCCCCCACCTAATCACTCTTTATGACTCATTGCTGTTGTTTTTTTTCATCCTCTGATTCTAAACCAATTCAAACATATCTGTCTTCTATAAGTTATTGTCTCAAATATTTAATTAGAACAGGAACTGTAAAGCCAAGCATGAGCAGCTCTCCAGAGGGCTGCTGTTGTGAATAGCTTTAAGGTTCTGTTCACATAATATAGTGAACTCTCCTTTTATTTAGCAATAAACTAAGGTGAAACATTCACAATATCATAAGATAACTTATCACTAAAGTGGTCACATCATTTTAAACAAAAGATATTATTCACTAAGTCCTTAGCTCAATCATCCTTAAGGAGCAATCCTCCTTAAAGTACAAAGGTCAAAGTTTTCCCACCTCTATGTTACATTGGCTTAATCTCTCAGTAAAAAAGTCTTCTTTATTCTTGATTAGTGATTAGTTTCCAATCAATCTTAACTCAATCATCCACAAAAGGGGTACAAGATACTAAGTACAAAGTTCTCCCATCCCTAGGCCACAGTAAATCACGATCCTCTCAGTCAGCACTAACTATCCAAGGAGAGGTCTTTTCATCTTGGCTTGAGAATTAACAAAGCCAAAACAACATTCACCCACATTGTCATCATTATCATCAGTTCACCATCTGCCCATGGAATCAATAAAGACTTACAAACTAGGTCTGAGAACTCAACACAGACCCAACAACAAGTCCTGTGAACCCAACACAGACCCACAAACAAGGTCTGAGAACTCAACACAAATCATCAGTATAGTCCCAGGACCTCTGAAGCCTTTCTCCAGAACATCTGTAAACATGACAAGAAAATCATCTTTCAGGGATTACAATAAGGTGCCAGGGGTTCTGTATAAATAATAAAACAAAAATCAGCACAGACATAGCAGACAGAGTGCCAGCTACCACAAATGTTCTCTTCTCAGTTCTGCTCTTTCCCATCTTATACATCTTCTCTTCCATGGTCATTAGCTCCTCCCTGTTTAACCCACCTCTTATGTCCTTCCTGTTTTGTCTTTGGCAAGTCCCTCTGACTATGGGTTTCACAAGGTCTGTTTCTTAGCTGCAAAATCAATGGCAAGGTTCAACTGAACCAAGATGATAAGTACTTGTTTGCTTGCCATTACATGAATAAGAATTATTAAGCATCTATTATGTATCAGACATTGTGGCTGATCATTTCACAAAAGTTATGTCATTTGAGAGACAACTGTTTTTTCTCTGCCTTCCAATAGTTCTTTCTCTAGCACATTATGGAAACCCTACTCCTTACCTTGATTTTTATAATTTTATATGGCATTGTTCTAAGGAATTTTGGCATTGTGTATGCTCCCTCCATAAGATCTCTAGATTTATAAGATCATTTCTGAATTCAAGGAAAGAGAACAGAATACAGTATTCTAAGCTACTGTAACTAATACTAAGTACAGTACATTTGTTTTCCATTCATGCACATATTTCCATCGGAAACAGAAGTAGTATAAAGTAGTCAGTAGATATGTGACCTAAGAGTCAGAAAAGAACAGTCTTCCACCCCTGTTAATCAAATATTCTATGTAACCAAGACCTTAACCATCTTAGAAGTAGTTCTCAAAAACTCTAAGTTGCAGAGGTGTTGCTTATGTGTATCAATAGAGGCTGTCTATATATTGAGAGTATGGCATACCAATGAAATCTAAATGATCTCTTCTTAGAGGGTAATCTGATTATTAACTGGGCCCCATAAGTCTCCATTCCATGACTATTTTAGTACTCCATAGCCTCCAAGGTTCCTTTCTACTCTCTTAGTAGTAGAAGTAATAAAAGTAGCTGTATGAAAATTTTCTAGAGAGTGTGGGTAGAAGTCCAAACTGCAACGTGAAGCAAATCACTTTTTAATTTTAACTACCTCAGTAATTAATTTTGAGTGTTTATGTCATTGTTATTTAGTTATTTAGTCATGTCCAACTCATCATGATCGCATTGAGACTTTTCTTGAAAAAGATCCTAGAGTGTTTCGCCATTTCCTTCTCCAGCTCACTTTCAAGAAGAAGAAACCGAAGCAAGCAGAGTAAGCTAACTTGTCCAAGGTAACACAGCTAATAAGTGTTCAAGTCCAGATCTGCACTCATGAATATATCTTCCTAATTCCAGACCCAGCACTCCATGAACTGTACCACATTCTGTCTACTGAACATATATATTCCAAGCAATTTAAACATCTATCAGTTGATAAAACATTTGCCTTTTTTAAAAAATGAGGTGTAAGGGGATCTACCTCCCATAAATGACAGACAAATATTTCTGTATCTCTTCTGTATACAAAGGTGAATTTCAGAAGATGGACTACTCATCACTTAGTTTTGTTTTGTTTTAAAAAAGAAACTGTTTCTTTTGGTTCTTTCTTCTATAAGTACATGTGAGCAAATGTACATAAGGTTGGGGATTAACAAGTCATGATTAGCCATAGTCTAAGGAGAAATAGAATCAAGCAAGGATATTATGGAACTGAAATGGTCATCTAAGAGCTGAAGATAGGAGCCAAAACAGACCCAGGGACTTTATGAACCCATGGTTAAAGATCATGAGATAGAAGAAACAATAGTATGATAAAATCTTATGGTCAACTGTAAGTTAGGGATAACAATGATAGTAGCTACTTGCCAGAATTATTTTAAGGATAAAGTAAAATATTTCAAAATTACTTACTGCAATGTCTGGCATATAGTAGATTAATGACAATAATAATTATTATAATTACTACTTACTGCTACTGCTACTACTGCTGCTGCTGTTGCTGCTGCTCCTGCTGCTCCTGCTACTACTACTACTACTACTACTACTACTACTACTACTACTACTACTACTACTACAATAGCATTCTTTGATAAACTAGTGGTTGCCATATAAATGCTTAGAATGGCACTTCTACTGGTATGCTACCTGAAATATAAGAATTACTTAATAATTTCCTTATCTATCTTTCCATATGAAAACAATATAATGAGGATGGTATTAAAGAAAAAAACATTTCATGTTTAATATGAATAATCCATCTTCATCTAAACTCCATAAGAGGGCCTTGAATTCTGCACTTCTATTATTATACTCAACATTTCTCTAACTCAGAGGAAGCTTTATGTCAAAAATTATTTTCAATTATAATAAGAAGGTTAAGAAAGAACTATCATTGATGTCTACAAGTAATAGTCTTCCTAGGTGAATAAATGGGCAAGGTGGGAGGGGGTGAAGGAAAAATGCACATCAAAATAGCAAAAGCAATCATGCAGAAAGGCTTACTTGGTTTGAGTCTTGGGATCAGCCTTACAAAGATATCTATATATTTGCCTGAAATGGATCTTTAATAAGCATTAAAGACAAATTTTAAGTGAATTATGCAATATTACATATGCTTATAAAACTCTAAACTTGATATAGCAAATAGAGAAATAGCCTGATTTCTGAATTTAATTAAGCCAAGAATAAATAATTTTATTGGTAAAAAAAATAAGGAGTTGGCTCTAAATAGGTTTAGTTTAATTCTATTAATGTCAGAAAGATGAATCAGAAAAAATATTATAAGGGAAATTGATTTTGACTCCATAGCATTTGTGAGATGTGGGGTGAAAAGAATATGGAAAAAAACAGAAAGGCAATGCATATGGAACTTTTTAAATAAAAGGGTCAGTGACTAAAAGCCAGATGCTAAAAAGAACTATGAAAAGGAAGACAAGATATGATGAGAGACATGAGAGACATGATAGCCATCGTTTGTGTTTTACAACATGGATATTAGTTTCCCATAATTAAGAATCTAACATATACCACCAGTTAAAATAAGATCAAAATAATTAATCAAAATTATCTCTCAACAAGAGAATGCTGACAATGAAGAATATATGGATAAATGTGATAATACTATTCTATTTTAAATACCTAAATTAAAATACTTCCTTCTGAGTATACATGTTCTTCAAGAAGTAGTTGTCATAGGAAGTTGGCAATTGCGTGACATAACAAGAGAGTAAATGCCTATCTTCTCCCTCAAGAGGAAAATAGACAGCCATCTGCCTGTATTAGATGTGTTGGCCATCAAGCTGAATTTCCTTCTCATTATAATGATGGAGGAATAGTCAATCAATAAACATTTATTAAGTATCTTCTAAATGGCAGGTACTGTGTTAAGTGATGGGAATACCAAAAAGACAGTCCCTGATCTCAGGGAACTTACAGTCTATTGAGAGAAACAATATGCATACAAGATATATACAAAGCAAAGCAAGAAATTTAAGAAATCATTAATAGGGGAGAGTTCCTAGAATTAAGAAGGGATGGGAAAACCTTCCAGTAAAAGTTCAGATTTTATTTGAGACTTAGAAGAAGGCTAGGAAGCCAATAGTTAGAGGTAAGTCAAGAGAGAACTGCAGGCATGGAGGACATACAGAGAAAATATCAAGAGTGGAAAGATGAAGTGTCTTGCCTTGGCAGTAATAGGTAAGGCAGGGGGCACATAGACAATATAAACCTTCAATTCAAAGATAAAAGAATTATGTTTGCTATTACAGATAATATTCAGAAAAGTATATGTATGTATTTGTAAGAATTCATATACATATGTGTGTACATAAATGTGTGTATATATATGGAGAGAGAATGAATCATTAATATTAAAAGCCAGCAATAATTCAACCTTTTAGGTATAATGAAGACACTGAAAAATAGCTATAGACAACAAAGTGAAGTAATGCATGTAAGATAGGAAAATACTTGTCAATTGATATACAAGTATGCCTATGTATATGCATGTGAATATCTATATGCATATGCCTTTGTGTGTGTATATGCATGTGCATGTGTATATGTATGTGTGTATGGGATGTGTGTGTATGTGTGTGTGTGTAGTGTGTTGCACATGTATGTATATAATTATCCTTCCTTCAAAAAATCCTGCTTTGATAATATAGCATGCTTGGGGGCAACTCTGTTTTCTAAAATACTATGCCAGTGAAGTTCAACATCTATTTCTATCACTGCTATAAAATTTAGACTATAGTCCCAGTCTCAACTTTAGAGTACCTTTTTCAGGGGATCCACTTAGGTAAACATACCATGAGGTTCATTGTTAGTGAACTGACTTTTTAACCATGACATTCCACCAATAACAACAAGAAGAAACAAAATGGCCTGTCTTTTATAGATCTGTTTTATTTCTGTATGCAAAATTTAATGACAGAAAAGAGGATACAGAATCCTAAGAATCAGTTTTTAGACCATTTATAAACAGGTATCTTGTTATTCATATTCTAAATGTAGCCCCCTCATCTGATGAAAGGTGAATGGATGTAATAGTTGAGAAGTAGAATATTGTCTATCTTGATATTCTCACTGTAAAGGAAATCAGAAGGCAAAAACAAGTTGTATAAAAATGGAATTATTGTAACCTTATTCATTTAGACTGGAGTAGTAAAAGACTTTAAAACCCTTTTAGCGCAATGTCTTAATTTTACAAATAAGAATACTGAAGTCTAGAAGGAATGATTAATTTGACAATGATTAAAGAGGTACCATCAGAGCTGGGATTTGATCTCTGATGCTCTACCTGCAATTTCTAGTATATATTATTCTATAATGTCTCCAATAGGTTCATCTTGAAGAGAAAAGATAAAGAGGATGATAGAATTCATTTTATCCATACATGTAATTCAATAAGAAAATCATTTAATTTACACAACTAGACATCCCAATGATCATTGTAAGCATTTGCAGAAAGATGTTCTCCAATGGTTTTTGCAGTAAATGCACACCAGTTTATTGAAAAGATATGGTGATAAAAGGATTCTATGAAGAAATTGATAAAAAACGTTTAAATTGATTTGACATATTACTTCATCCCTAATGAACTTAATGCAATGGTCAATAAAAATTAAGTTAAAAAATAGGTTGAAAATTGTAAGTTGAAAAACAAGATTAAAAAAACCAGAAACCAAATCTTGGAACCCTCTTGCAAATTCACACCTATTTTATGAACACTTTTTCAAGAAAAAAATAAGGAAGCATAGTGAATACAAAATATTGAGTGATATCTTTAAAGTATTGGTGATTTTTTTTCTTTTCACAAATGATCAGTTGTTTATCATTTGATGAAATGGTATTTGCTAGGTAACTCTAAAATATAACTTACTAATCAAGTCAGAGGGCAAATGGCAAGGTGATCGTATTTTTTTTATCCCTCCTAGTATCTCATTTCTTCTTTTTTTAATTTTTGTTTATTTTTAGTTTACATCATTCACTTCCATTAGATTTTGATTTGCAAATTTTCTCTCCATCTTTCCCCCAACCACCACCCCAAAAGAGTGAGCCCAGTGTATAACCATCCCACAGTCAGATCTCCCCTATATCCTACCCCCTCACCCCTCCAAACTTCTGGTAGGGCAAGATGGATCTCCTTACCCCAGTACCTGTATACTTCCTTCCTTCCTATTCCACTCCCCCCCCCAACTTGTTCTATTCTCTACTTTATCTCTGTCCCTTTACAAAAGTGTGTGGTCCTAACAACCATCTCCCCCAACCTACTCACCCCTCCATTCTCCACCCACTCATCCCTTTTCCCTCTACTCTCATTTAGGCCAAGATACCCAATTTAGAGGGTATGTCATTCCTTCCCAAAGACAACTTCGATGAGAGTAAGGTTGACTCATTCCATTTTGCTTTCTTGTTCTTCCCCTCCATTCTAACAATTATCCATTGTCTTTTCTATATGAGAGGATTAAGCCCATTCTGTTTCTCCCTGGGGTCTCATACTATTCCTCTCCCACCTCTCAATTACACCTTTTAAAATATTATCCCAATCTATTCAATTGATCCTGTGCCTTCCGTCTATGTATACATACACACACATATGTATTCATAGTCATATACACTGTCTTACATAGGTAAGTGTATACACACATATATACACATACATGTATATGTATATATACATACACATGTATGTGTGTACATATATACATACATTTATATTCTTTTCAACTGCTTATACTGAGAAAAGTCTCACCAGTTATAATTATCATTTTTCCACGTTTGCATGTAAATAATTCTTTATAATAACTTTGCTAAGTTCCTTATGAATTCTTTTCCATGTTTACCTTCTCATACTTCTTGTGTTTGAATGTCAAAATTTTCACCCAGTTCTGGGATTTTTTTTTTTGGCAAGAATGCTTGGAAGTCTTCCACCTCATTGAATGGCCATATTTTCTCCTGGAGAATTATACTCAGTTTTGCTGGGTAGGTGATCCTTGTTTTTATCTTAGCTCCCTTGATCTCCAGAATATCATATTCCAGGCCCTTCACTCCCTGAATGTAGAAGCTGCCAGATACTGGTTTATCCTGATGGTGTTGCCACAGTATTCAAATTGTTTCTTCTTGGCAGCTTGTAATATTTGCCCCTTGATCTGGGAACTCCAGAACCTGGCTATAATATTCCTAGGAATTTTCTTTTGGGGATATTTTTTAAGAAGTGATCAGTGAATTCTTTCAAGTATTATTTTGCCCTCTGGTCCTAAAATATCAGGGTAATTGTTCTCGAGAATTTCTTGAAGGATGATTTCTAGATTCTTTTTCGATCATGGTTTTCAGGTAGTCCAATAATTATTAAATTGTCTCTCTTGGATGTATTTTTCAGGTCAGTGGCTTTTTCAAGGAGATATTTCACATTGCCTTCTATTTTTTCATTTATTTGGATCTGTTTAATAGTATCTTGATTTCTCATAAAGTCATTTGGCTTCCATTCGCTCCACTCTAATTATGAAGTAATTATTCTCTTCTGAAAGCTTTTGAGATTCTTTTTCCATCTGGCAAATTTGATTTTTTAAAGCATTCTTCTCTTTGTTGCCTTTTTGGGCCTCTTTCGCCATTTGAGTTAATTGATTTTTTTTAAGGTGTTATTTTCTTCAGTCAGATTGTTGACTCTCTTTTCTTGATTTTCTTGAATCATTCTCATTTTCCTTCCCAATTTTTCCTCTACTTATCTTATTTGATTTTCAAAATCCTTCTTAAGCTCCTCTATGGCTTGTAATCAAGCTACATTTTTGTTGGAAGCTTTTGGTCCAGAAGTTCTGACTGTGTTGCCTTTCTCCTGTTCCATGCTTTGATCCTTTTTCTCTCCAAAAAAGGAATCTAAAGTTGAATTGCTACATTTGGTTTGTTTCCTTTGCCTACTCATATTGCCAATCAACTACTTGACATTTAGGTTCAGTAGAATTCTCCTTTCAGAGGGGAGAGCTCTTTCACAAAAGTCTGGGGGCACAGCTGCCTGGAGCTATTAGGAGGCCACCATTTCTGCATCCCCCACCAGCTTTGGCTCACTGAAAATGCACCTCAGGAACACCACCCAAGACCATGATCCCAATCCAGGCAGGTCAAGGCAGGAATATTAGCCTCTGAATAATGGCTTGGCCCTCCTGCAATCTGCAGGACAGGAGCTTCTGAAGCAGCCATGTAGAGACAACTGCAGGGCCGCAGTTTCAGCCACTTCTTACCCTGGGTCAGTTTGCCTGACTCTCTCCCCCGAATTTACTCAAGTTCCACTGACCTTTCACTTAGTCCTTGATTTTTATGGGTTGGAAATTCTGGAAAACTCCACAACTGCTGGTGATTCATGCTAGAGCTGTGGCTTGTTATGGTGGGTTCCAGCCACAGGTCCATAAGGTGCTTGTCTGGGCTCCCAGTGTGCTGTGATGAACCCATCTGCCTGCCAAGCTGCCTTCAGTGGGAGCTTTGTTATTCTGTCATTTCATGAGTTCTGAAGGTTTAAAATTTATTTAGAGTCATGTTTTACAGGTATTTTAGGTCGTTATGGGGAGATATGTGGAGTTTGGCTGATTCTACACAGCCATCTCAACTCTGTCTCCCTTGGTTTCATTCAGTATTTTTTAAGGAATTAAAAAAAGAAAATAGGAAATAAAATTTGGGAAAATTAATCAATGCCATTAAAATATATGTAACATTCTAGCACCATGAGAATCTCATTATCTGCAAAGGAGAGAGGATGTCATCTTATACATTCTTTGGAACCTTATTTTTTTTATTGTCCACTATTTATTTGCTATTACTTTTCATTTACATTACAGTGGTTATTGTACCTTTTAGTATTCTATTTTGCTCTTACTACTTCACTTTACATGATTTTATATCCATCCCTGCTTCTCTATATTCAACATAGCCAACTTTTCTTATAACACAACATTGCATTATATTTCTTAAAAACATATTTATTTTGCCACTTTCCAATTGATATTCCTTTACTTTCTTTGTATTTCCTTTCTATCATAAGAATACAAGAAGTATTACGTTTGATATTTTGATGTAGAATTGACCTGTATTTTTAATAAGCTTTTTTTTATTGCTGAGTGCTACTATTCCACATCACTATAGTTTCTTCCAGCAGCTCTCTTGCCACAGAGCCAATCTACACATAAAGACCATTTTTTTCAAAGACAGGAAAATAAGTTTAAAAAGTTGTAAGAAATCAGCTTGTACAAAATATTTGAAAATATGTACAATGACTAATATCTGCAGACTTACCAAATCTCCCTGCACCAAACATGCTCTCCACAATTCTGCAATATTCATTTTTATTCATGTGTATGTGATTGTTCTTTTCACTTACATTGTCATTTACATTTTGATTCTTTTATTCTCTTTCACTTTTGATCAGTTCATGTAAAATTTTCCTTGTTTCTCTATTTTAATTTCTTACATGACATAAATATATCATTGCATTTATATGCGATAATGTGTTTAGCCATACACCTAAAAATGGGCATTTACTTTACTGTTATAATTGTTATTTGAAATTTGTTATAATTGAAAGTTCTGTTATATTTTGAAATGTTTGGGATTTTTTTTTCTTATGAAGAGGATCCTTGAAATATTAGTCTTGTAATGAAACAGCTTGGACATTTCAGTTACTTTATTGGCACAATACAATATTTCTTCCAAAATAGTTGCATTGACCCACATCTTCACAAGCAGTGCAATATAATGTCTATCTACTCCCAATAACAACTATCATTAACTATTGCCATTTTTTTGTTATTTGTCAATTAGCATAGTACAAGGTGAGACTTCAGGGTTGTTTTAGTGCATATTGATCTTATTAGTGGTTTGGAACATTCTTTTATTTTCATTGACTTGTTTATTTGCTTTTAGTTTATAAGATTCAGTTCCACAATCCTTGTGTCCTTGTGTTTCAAGTTTTCTCCCCCACCAAGGTGGCATGCAATCATGTATAAGATCTGCAGATACTTTCACATTGTACAGTAGTCTGGTTGTATAGAAATATTGTAATCCCATGGAGTGAACAGTGGGGAAAAAAGAAAGAAAACCAAACATGAAAAAGAATGACAGCATGTACTGCTTCAGTCTCCATTTAAACTTTGGTCTTTCTGGATCTTTCTCTGAATGTAGGTATCTCCTTCCATCCTGAGAATTGTAGAGTTGTCTTATAGCTGCACATTGCTGAGAAGAGTCCAGCTCATCAAATTTGGTCATCACACATAAGATGTGTCTATGATTCTACATATTTTTTTCCTAGTTTTGCTCTTCTCACTTAGCATCAATTTGTATAAGCCTCTCCATGTAATTATAAAGTGTATCTCCTCATTTCTTATAGCACAATAGTATTCCAGTACATTCATATACCACCACTTCTTCTGCCATTCCCCAATTGATGACCATCACCTAAATTTCCAGGTTTTGCCACCACAAAGAGAGCTGCAATTCATATTTTTGTACATATGGGTCCTTTTCCTACTTCTATTGTTTCTTTGGGATACAACCCCAAATGTGATATTACTGTGTCAAAGGGCATGCAATTATTTATAGCCCTTTGGGAATAGTTCCAGGTTGCTCTCCAGAATGCTTGTATCAGTTCACCAACAATGCATTAGAGTTCCAATTTTTCCATATCCTCTCCAGTATTTGTCCTTTTCCTGCTTTGTCATCTTAACCTATCTGCCTGGTGAGATGTGGTACCTCAAAGTTGTTTTGATTTACATTTTTCAAATCAATAATGATTTAGAGCATTTTCCATATGCTTAAAGATATCTTTAATTTTACCCCTGAAAACTTCCTGTTCATATCCTTTGACCATTTATCAACTGGGTAATGACTTGAATTTTTATAAATTTTACTTAATTCCCTGTATATTTTAGAAATGAGGCCTTTGTCAGAGATACTGGTTGTAAAAATTCTTTCCCAATTTCCCACTTCCCTCTTAATCTTGGTTACATTGTCTTTGCTTGTACAGAATCTTTTCACTTTAATGTAATCAAGATTATCCATTTTGTATTTTGTAATGCTCTCCAACTCTTCTTGGTCATAAAGTCTTCCCTACTCCATAAATTTGACAGGTAAACTATTCCTTGCTTCCCCTTGCAACATTCTTTTATGAGGTGGTTAATCATTTGTGATTCTTATTTTGGAAATTAATTTGTTTGAATCCTTAAATTACTCATTTATTCTGGGAATTCCTTTTGTAACATGATTTCTATTTTCTATTTCTATTCAACTTCTGCTTTTACTCCTGTGCCTTGATATGCATTTAAAAAGAAATATTTTAATGGTGTCTCTGTCATTATTTTATGCTGTCACTGGTCTTGGTTGCTGCATTTATTTACCTTTCTTACATTTGTTCTATCTAAGTTGTTTGATAAGCAAAAAGATTTCATCAACTTTAATTTTCTTTCTAGGAACATTTTGAATGCACATATACAGATGCAAATAAACAAGTATCCTCACATAAATGATGCACACATGGGGCGGCTAGGTGGCAGAGCAAATAGAGCAGTAGCACCGGAGTTAGGAGGACTTGAGTTAAAATCCAGCCTCAAACAATTAATACTTACTAGTCACGTGACCTTGTGCAAGTCACTTAACCCCAATTGCCCCATTTCCCCTCTACAAAATGCAAAAAATAAATAATACACATGTATACATATGTATATATGTATATGTGTGTGAAAATATATATGTTTGTGTATATGTGATAATGCAAACATCCTTTTTTATTTTGCCTTTCTTACCAATTATGATTTTTGTCAACCTCAATATTCCCCCTTTGCAAATATTCTGTAAAATTCTCCCCTCTTGATGCCCTTCAATGCAGGAATGGCTAAGAAAAACCTCAAAAGATTTCTATGAACTGATGCTGAGCGAAGGGAGAAGAACCAGGTAACATTGTACAAAGTTACAGCCACATTGTGTGATCATTAACTTGATAGCCTTGGCTTTTCTCAGCAATGCAAGGTTCTAAGACAATTCCAAAAGACTCCTGATGGAACATGTCCACATCTGGAGAAAGAATTAGAGTCTGAACGCACAGTGAAGCATACTATTTGTCCTCTCTCTTTTTTGTTTTTTTTTTTCTTTATTATGGTTCATTCCATTGGTTATAAATCTTTTTGACAACATGAATAATGTGAAAATATGTTTAATGGGATTGCATATGTAGAGCCTATATTAGACTGCACACTGTCTTTGGGAGGGGGGTAGAGGAGGGAGGATGAGAAAATTTAAAACTCAGAAGCTTGTGGAGCAGAATGTTACGAACTAAATATAATTTTTAAAAAAGGATCATCCCCTTTCCCCTGACATTTTCATTGAGGAATATTTCCTATGAAGAGTGATTCTCTTTCTTTTATGGATAACATTGTTATTATACATAGAGACGTTTGAATTTTTAGAATATTCCCAATTTTACTCTATATAAAATTTTAGAAATGGGAGAGGTAATGTCGGGAAGTGGAAAGAGCACTAGACTTGCATTTTGAGCACCTGGACCCAAGTCTATCATCTAATACATTCAACCAATGCAAACCTTGGCTTCAGTTTCCTTGTCTGTTACATGAAAGCACTAGATTAAAAGCCCTCTTAAATCTTTCCCACTCTAAATCTGTACTCTCAGAATCCTATTGATGAAAGAGATCTTATTCCAAAATGGCTGAATCTAGGACCTTACAAATATTTCTATTAAGGGTTCACTTAGCAAATTATCCATGTCTTTCCTCATTTGCATTTATATATTCTTCCACAGAATCTCCAGAATGACATTAACCTAACAGGGAGGAACACTGTTATTTATTCTTATAATCTATGAACTATAATTGTATTTATTTATATGTATAATATATCATATATATAATTATAAAATTATGTTCTTATAATCTAAGAATCTATAACCTGTAAGAATTAATTCTTATACTCTATGAATTCCAGTGCTGTCCATTTTTTTCCTTTGTAATTAATTGGTTCACTTCTTTTTTTCAATCATAGATTTTTAGGAAGATATCATTTGGTATACTTAGATCATCATTAGAAATATGCTGAAATGTAGAGACCAACTAAAACCAAACAGAAAAAAAGAGTGGGTGATGATGCAACTATCACTCTTCCTCATATATCAGCCACTGTAACATTTCTGTTATTTTTTCCCATAAAATAACATTCCCATAAAATCCTCCTTAGGAGGATTCTTCCTCCTAAGTCATAGGAGATTTAAAAAGACAAAAGAAAAAAAGACATTGCTGTCAAATTTGTACTATTTACAATATATTACTGTCGTGCCTGTCCTCATCATGCATAAGCCATGGAGAAAAGAAGGAAGAAAATTGTGAGGTGTGTAAAGCATACTCATTGTTCATTATTATTCCCTCTGAGTAGTATGTGATTATAGCATTTCAACATGTCAAGTTACAAACATTTTATACTTCTTTAGATTCAGTAAGTTTGGGACAGAAAAAGACTTGAATCAAGATTTGATTGTTTCTTGTCATATTTGTAACAATCTTGGTGTTATTTTAAGATTGTTTTGGTGTAAACACAAGTTCCTAAAATTGCCTGTAAGCACCTCATTGGGATTCCAAGGTTGACATTGAAAAAAAATGTTTTTCCCCTTTATAGATATTTTAGTGAAAGTAAAAAGCAGGGGAGGGAAGAAAAAAAAAGAAAAAAATAGGAAGGGAAGGCAAGGAAATTTAGGTTTGAATGGCATAAAAGTGAAACCTTCTCAGGTTTCACTCAGGTTTCACTCAGATTCCAGAAATCTGAAGAGAATTGTAATAAAGCACCAAAGACTTAGCAACTTGGGCTAGGAGCCTAGGACCCTTGCCTTACTTCTCTTGTCATAAGTTGAAGTTTTTGCTAAGCTTAGCTAATACACAGGAGGGGAAAGTACAGACCCTGCAAATTTAACCGCAGGCCCAGATGTCCCAGATTTGTTTCAACTAATGTCCATCTGATCTGTACAAATATAAAATTGGAAATCCTGTTGTGAAACTCCAGGCACTTCATGTCCTAAAGTCCCCATTATTCATAATATATTATATACTTTCGTATCTATATTGATATTGTTAGAACATTTATCTTCTGCTTTCATATCTGAGTTGATACTGATGACATATTTTGTCTGTTTTCATGTCTGCTAGACAAATACATTCTGCTTTTTGATATTACTGACATTTCACCTACAATGACAACAGATTTTTTGCTGATTTTTTAAGATTGTGAACATCAGTTCCTAATTAACAGGAATAGGACAGAACAAAAGACAGGGAAAGAAGGAGGGATCTTTTGGGTACATAACCAAGCTTTTCATATTGTATTTTGCCTCTCCTACTAGATTGTGTCTTGTGGTGAGACCACTCTTCTTTCAAGAAGAAATAAATAAATCCTTCCTATCTCTACTTGAAGATATCTCTGCTTATTTTATTTTGGGTGAGAGTCATCATTGTCCCACACAGGTTTAAGGATGAAAATGCTCAAAACAGGACTTGGTGCAAAACTTATATTTATTAAATGGTTAGTGACTGCTGATTTGATATAATGGAAACTACTTTTGATGGAATGTCATTTTCCATCATCGTTGATATTTCAACAAAGTGAAGTAAGATGACTCTTTAGTATGAGCAGTTTCTATGTAGAATTTTAAAGTCTGAAAAGTGCTTTATTTTATTAAAAATCAGAGATGTTCAAGACTTAAATGGGTTAGTAAGAATTGAACTAGAAGTTCTTTTAAATGTAAGAAGAAACAAAATAAGATGGTAGAAAATATTTAGATCAAATACCTCACAATAGATTTCAGGACCATACCACTAGTGAAACAATAATAGCTAATACTTATATAATTCATTAAGACTTGCCCCAAAATCTTACAGTTGTCATTGTTGTTCCATCATTTCAGTTTTGTCCAAATCTTAGTGACTCCATTTGGGGTTTTCTTGGCAAAGATACTGGAGTGACTTGTCATTCCATTCTCCAGCTCATTCTACAGATGAGGAACTGAGACAAAGAGTGTTAAAAAGCTTGCCCAGAGTCACACAGATGGTAAATTTCTGAGGTCAGATTTAAACTCAGGGAAAGAAGTCGTCCTGGCTCCAGGTCCTACACTCTGTTTACAATGCCACTTACCTGCCAAATAACCTAGACAAAAATGATATTGGTATGCCCATTTTAAAAATGAGGGAACTGAGAAGGATAGAGGTTGTCACTTGCCTAGAGGAATAGAGCTAGTAAATGTTTGAGTTTGAAATCAACCTTAATATCCTCCTGTTTCAAAATTCAGTGAACTACCTACTCTGACATTTAAGTGAAATAGAGATGCAAGAGACTTTACAATTTATCTGTTTCAATCATTTTTTAACAGACGTAGAAACCTAACCTCATAAAGGTTATATCACTTGCTCAAGGTAACTTGGTAAGGTAGGGGCACATTCTGTAGATAATGTCCAGCACAATGCAAATATAAAACCTTACAAATAGTATAATTAGTTTTCTCTACGATGACTTCTAAGCCCATGTATGTGAATCATATCTTTTCTGATGACTGGAAGATTTTCTACTTTTTCTCTGGAACTACAGGGTTGGTGAGAAGGTGAAAGTTAATAGTGATGATGACTTTTTACTTGGCAAGCACTGTGAATAAATGGGTTTTGCTTTGATTTTACTTCTTAATTTTCTTCCTTCATATTAATCCTGATGAGGAATTTTCCCCAATAGTACCTCATTATAACCCCTGCATTTAACATCCTTCCTCCACATCTCTCCTCCCGAAACATGGGTTTGAGATTTTGGGGTGTGAAGCTAGAAGGTTAGATATTTAAAAAGTAAGAGACAGAGCCAAGAAAACATGCAAATTTTGTACAAAATAATAATCACCATCGACCCTGTGAACTGTTCCTCTAATTTATTGTGGTATTGGGTCCAGTTGCTTCCAAATTAGAGTAGGTTACCATCTTTCTGTCTCATTATTTCAATTCCACAGAGGAGTTAGATAAGCACATGACTGAAGATGTTCTTTTGGTAACCCTTCTACGCAGGGCTTTCTCTGCATGTTATTGTGTTCACAGAAATTCATCCATTCCAAAAAAAGACTAGGACTAATTCAAGCATTTAAAATACAAGTGGAAAAATTGGCTCATAAAATGATATTCATTTTTATCATAGAGGTGACTTTGCAAACCAGAAAGAGAAACTGCTATATATAACAAACCCAAACTCCTTTGGGATCTTTTTGTTCCCTCATCTTATTCTCAACTTGGTCCTTTCTTTTGCTCCTTTCCCTTGGCCCAAATTTCCCATCTGCCATATGTTTTCATTATGTTTCTAAGTCCATAATATTTGTTTTCTTTATGGCATTATTAATAACAGTTGGTAGGTTGGAAATCCAAAAGAAGAAAACTGGGAGGCTAAGATGTATTATTCATGGTCTAAAAACACTCACTTCTTGATTCATATAGAGCAGGTACAAATTTGGGATGAGAGAACATTGGGATAAATGAGGAGACTTTAAAGAAAAAAAAACATTATGCCTTTGGCTCATGCCTGCACAATTACTCCTGGAAATATCAGATTGTTGGCCATTTTCATTGTCACCCAGGGTTTAAACCTGAAACTTCTGAATATAGCTTGTTTTGTTTTTAGCTCTCTAATAAAATGCTCAACTTTTATTTGACTGACACAAAACCAGGGTATACAGCAATACTCTAACTAGAGTCCACAAACTTTAAATATCTATGAAACTAGATAAAAATTTTCCCCAGAGATTACACTAAAGTTGAGTTCTCCACTTAGAACCCCCCTGCAAAAGTACTGATCTAGCCAGTTTCTCTCCTGGCTAGTTTCCAAATCCCAAGGATACACATGTTCCCCTTCAGAAATACTATTATTCAAATTGAAATTTTCCCCCATATTCCATTAGGAGAAGCACTTCAGATTCCTAGAGAGAACAACATCCATCCCTCCAAGGACCATTATTTACTATAGGCAGTTATATTGTCCTCAAACATTTAGGATATATAATGCCTTGAGACTTACCCCTTCCCCTCTCATTAATATAAATCATTGAATGGTTGCTAGACTGTAGACCTCCTTCTCTGAAAACCTATACAATCTGCAAAATTTCAAGTAGTACAAGAGAAAGATAAGGTTTTCTCTTCCACATCACATGTTTTTGCTCTGATCGTCCTCTGTATTGGACTCAAAATTCCACAACATTTTACAGAAACTTTTTTCTGCTCAAAAAAGCCTCATCTTCTACCAAGAAGGCCTTAGTATCACATTGCTCCATTTATTTAGGAAACAAATTTTCCCATTAGTCAAAAACTGTATCTTTGCTGTTACTGGAATAGATTCTTATAGTTCATGGCTTAAGTAACAAACTCCTGATAATTCCACTAATGTAGCCAACAATTGTGGTTGACTAGAGTCTTTGGGGTGCCCTGATTTTCTTCTCTCTTGAAGTTATAGCCATTCTGTAAGAAATCACATTGGTTAAAAAAACAGGAGAAAATTTTATCAAGACAAAAATTGCAGTGATTGTAAGAATCAGTGTGATACCAAAACCATAGGTAATCCCCAGAATAAGAGTTTACCTAGTTTATGAAGGAAACACATAATATAATTATATTTCTCAAGCATTTTTCTATCTTTTATATGCCCAACACTGGGGAAACAATGATAACAATAAAACTGTCTTTGCCCTCAAGGAATCTGGATTCTAATGAATATCAGCAATGCTTAAACAAAACCTCAAATGAGATATAAATGAGATCTCAACATCACACGGAGGTAAAAAGCCTCAGTACCAAAGATAATAATAATAATAAATCCCAGTGAAGTCTCTAAAATTCACAAGAGCAATCTTTTAAATTTTGAAATTTGTGTTGTATTTTTTGTTCTGAGTGAACAGCACACTCCTTAAGTACAAAGAATTGTGTTCTGTAAATTGTGGGTGCTCAATTATCTATTTGGTTTTCTTGCCAGTAAATGTAATCTGTTGTAAATTTTTTACTAAAGGGACGAGCTGATAATTCCCATATAATGGCTCACAATAGCTGCTCATGTGACTTTTGGTTTCCTCCTGGATGGCATGCTGCTAGCTGTGGCCTTTTCTCTGTTCTTTGGGATTAATGTAAAAGTCCCCCATGCCCAACAAACTCAGCCAATGTGTGAAAGCCACAAGCCAGCTGAGCTGTATATTGCTTGTATTTCCAAAGCACCGATGTTATTGCTAGAGTACTTCAAATTAAGCATCCATCTGTCATTTAAGAATTTCTTATGACTTCCTTGTGTAATGTCCTTGTGCCTATCCTCAGTTTAGTATCTAACAACTGTTCAAGCAAATTGGCACTCTGTACAATAAGTTAAATATGGAGTGAAGGCCTACAGAGAATAGAGAAGAATCACTAAATATCAAACTTTGCTAAAGCAAGTTTCATAATCCTATTGGATGTGAAATATGGCCAGTATGTGCCATAAGTATAACATGGTAAAGCCCTAAATCCATCAATTAATTGAATCATTTAATTCACAAGTATTTGGATGAGAGTCCATTATGCTAGAAATATGAAAAGCATAGGAGGTATGAAGTCAGAAATTATGTCTTTTAATTAATTGGTACAATAGAACCACAAAATTAGAGATAAAATAGATCTTTAAATTTATCTAATCCATCGCCTCAGTTTAAAAATGAACAACTAAGCCCAGGAGAGATTAAACAAACTGCTATGGTTTGCACAGGTGGTAAGTGATTAGAGTCAAGATCTGAACCTAGATCTTGACTCATTCCAGTATACAATGCTTCTTCTCAAAAGCTTTCTGAAAAGAACAATTCCTTCAGAATTAGAGTGGAGCAAATGGAAGCAAATGACTTTATGAGAAATCAAGATACTATTGAACAGATCCAAACAAATAAAAAAAATAGAAGGCAATGTGACATATCTCATTCAAAGTCTAGGCACAGTTTTATAGCCCTATGGGCATAGTTCCAAATTGCTCTACAGAATGGTTGAGTCACTTCACAACTCCACCAATAATGAATTAGTGCTCCAACTTTCCCACATCTTCTCCAACATTTATCATTTTCCTGTTTTGTCATGTTAGCCAATCTCATAGGTATAAATTGGTGCCTCAGAGTTCTTTTAACTTGTATGTCTCTAATCAATAGTGATTTAGAGCATTTTTTACATGACTATAGAAAAATGTAATTTCTTCATCTGAAAACTGCCTGTTCACATGCTTTGACCATTTATCAATTGAGGAATGACTTGTATTCTTATAAAGTCATTTCTCCCTATATTTGAGAAATGAGGGCTTTATCAGAGATACTGACTGTAAAAAATGTTCTTCCAGCTTTCTGCTTTCCTTCTAATTATGGTTGCATTAATTTTGTTTGAGTAAAAAATTAATTTAATGTAATCAAAATTATCCATTTTGCATTATCTCTTTTTTGGTGACAAATTATTTTTCTTATGAGATGTTTCATGTTCTTGTCTATTTTTTCATCATTTATATTTTGTTTCATTATTTCTTGGTTTCTTATCAGTTTGCTGGCTTCCCCTTGCCCTATTCTGATTTTCAGCAAGTCATTTTCATCCTAAAGATTTTGGATCTCCTTTTTTCATTGGTTGACTGTCTTTTCATAATCTTATTTTCCTTAGATTGTTCTGGGATTTTTTTATTATTTTTTGTTTTTCCTCAATCTCTATCATTTGATTTTTAAAGTCTTTTTTTAAGTTCTTCTATGAATTCTTTTTGGGCAGGTGAAAATTTGACTACTACTCTTTGGAGTAGAAGAAGGTTGCTTTACTTTAGTATCCTCATTTGAAGATGAACCACAGTGTTCTCTATTCCCATAGTTACTCTCTATGATCTCTATGTTCAGGGGAAAAAGTCAGCACCCTGAAATCCAGAGAATAGAAACACAAGTTACAAGCACAAGTTACAAACACAAGTTACAAGCAGACCAAGAAACAGCTCAGCAGACGGGCTTCCAACCATCTGACCATCACATCCATTACCTATTCAAGTTACCAGAGAGGGAAGCACAAACATCTGGGTGTGTCAAAGCCGGGGTGGGGGGGAAGGGCTCAATGGCTTCCCAGAGTCTCATCTGGCCAAATCACACAACTCTTCTGAAGGTGAGCCCCAAAGCAAAGCCTCACATCAGGGCATACATATATATATAGCCTTGTCCTGGGTCAGAGAACGTCACAGCCCTCTTGACCCACTGCCCAATTACAAAGTAACAAGGTGTGGCCATTCCCAAAAAACAAGCCTCCAGCCACAGGCTCCATGTGACCACATTCATCCTATTAGGGGGCAGAGTATACTTTCAAATCAGGGAACATTCTCAGAGCCACTTACGCCTATCAAAGGGTCTAGGGGCAGGAAAGATCTTCAGATTCCCATTACAGATGTTAAATGTGGCCTTAGGCTCTCCTTCAATTCTTCCCTGTGGCCTGGGACTGAAACCAAGAGCTCCAGCCTCCTTTAAGTGCCCACATCCAGCAATATCCTTTCCCCACTGCTTTTGTGCTTACCAGGCCTGTACTGGTTCTTTCTTGATCAGGACCATGTCTCCACCAGCTGGGTCTTGTGTTCCTTGTCAGTAAAGGTAAATTCAGTCTTTCATATCTCAGATGCACAACTCCCCTCATTGTCCTGGTGGTAAAAATACTTGTAGCTAGGGCTAAGCCTGGCTCTCAACCCAGCTAAACCCAGACTTGCTGCTTATTTTTTTAAGCGGAATTACCCTGGAGGCATTTATTCTTCACAGGGATCAAAGATCATCCTAGGATTTTTCTTCAGATCTTCTCAGATTGTCTCAGGAGGATCACTGTTCCACCTTAATTCATGTTTATTTTTAATCACTCTATGTTAGCCCTGGGGAGCTATTTTGTCTTGTTTCTGGGGCAAATCTTGAGAGCATGGAATTTTCTGACCTACTTTGATATCTTCCCAGAATCCTTCCCTCAAAATTTGACTTTCAAATACGTAACTATAAAGAGAAACCAAAGAAAGATAGTAAAGAGAAGAGAGAAATAATGGATTTGATAAGGCTAAATTGTTTACATTCCTACATGGGAGGATGATTTTTGTAACTCATAAGAGCTTTATCATTATTAGGGCAATTCAAAGTAGCATATATAGACAGAAGACATGGATATAAATTGAATAGGATGGGATGATATCTAATAAAATTAAATCAATGTATGAGAAAGAAATGCATTGCAGTAAGGGGAAGTTAGAAGTAAAATTGGTAAATTATTTGACATAATAAAGTCAGGAAAGACATTTTGCAGTGGAGGGGAAATGGGGAATGTGAGAGGGAGTGGGCAAAACTTACTTTCATTAAAGTTGACTGAAAGAAGGAATAACACACACATACACACACTCACATACACACACACACACACACACACCATACATACACTCAGTTGAGTACAGAAATTGACCGTACCCTACAGGAAAATAGGAAGGAAAGAGAATATGAGAAGGGAGAAGATGACAGAAGGGAGAGCAGAGTAGAGTAAGTAAAAAAAAAAACAGAAGCAAAACACTTTTTGGAATAGACAGGTTGAAAGGAGAGAGAGAAGGATAAATTGGGGGGATGAAGATGGAGGAAATTACAGAATAATCATAACTATGAAAAATTTTAGAGAAAGGTTCTCTGATAAAGGCTCCATTTCTCAAATATAAATACAAGTCATTTTTTCCAATTGATAAATGCTTAATGGTTATGAATAGGTAGTTTTTAGATGATAGAATCAAAACTACCCATAGTTATATGATAAAAATGCTCTAAATCACTAGTCATTGGATAAATGCAAATTAGAACATCTGTAAGCTACTACCCCACATGCATTGGATTATCTAATATGACAGAAAAGGAAAATGACAAATATTAAAGGGGATGTGGGAAAATTGAGACACTAACACACTATTGATGGATTTGGGAACTTCTAGAGAATAATTCTAGAGAATAATTTGAGACTCTGACCAACAGGTTACAAAACCATGAATATCATTTGATTCATATACAGGATAAAACAAGAGTTGGCAGTTTTAACATTAATGGATCAAAGGGTTTGGAAAATGATATTCTAGAGGTCAGAGAAGCTAAGACTACAAAAAAAAAACAAACAAGCATTACAACCAGCACAACTGAATTTACTCCTTCACAGAAAAAAAATATATATTTAATGAAATAGAGTACTTTCAAATATTCATGATGAAAAGACAAGAGATGAATGGAAAATTTGACTTTTTAATACAAGATTTAAGGGGAGTATTAAAAGGATACAAGAAAGAGAAATCATAAGAAATTCAGTAAAGGTAAGCAATTTTAATTAGTACATGGGAAGATAATATTTATATTTTCTGAGAACTTTATCATTATTAGAGGATTTAGAAGTACATATAGACAGAGTGCATGGGTATGATTTGACTATGATAGGATAATATCCAATAAAATTAAATTAAGAAATGAGAAAGAGTCAAGGGGGATGGGTAGAAAAATGATATAAATTATCTCACAGAAAAGAGGCATAAAAAATCTTTTCTTCAGTGGAGGGAAAAATGGGTTATTTAGGCAGAACTTCATCAGAATTAGCTGAAAAAAGAAATAATATAAGCACTCAGTTGGGTATAGAAATCTCTCTTACCTTACATAGAAATGGTGGTGACAGAAATGAGGGAGTATTGGGAGAGATGATGGTCAGAAGGAAAACAGTTTTTGAAGAGGAAAAGTGTGAAATGTGAGAGAGAGAAGGATAAGTGGGGAAAATAGGATTGAAGGAAAAATATAGTTAGTAATTACAACTGTGAATATTCATTAGATGAACACATCCATAGTATGATAGTAAATAGCCAACTACTTGCTTTTTGACAAAAGTTGATGGTAAAACTGAAAAGAAGTTCAGTAGAATAATGTGACTCTTTCATAGGATTCATCATTCAGGCTAATCAGGACCAGGTTGTATACTCTTCTGGTAGATAACTGCTCCTAGATGAGTTGCGAGATTAATTGACAAATTTCACTTTTACCTTATCCACTAATATTAGAGAAGTAGCTCAAGGTCCAAGCATTTTGATCATCTAGGTCATGACTTATTCTTTCATGTTTCAGATTGATCCTGTTATTGATAATCCTCTACTCCATGAAGCAGCACAATTGGAGAAAGGTGCTCCATTTTTCAGTCAGTGTTCAGATTTTGAACCTTCTGAACTTGTTTGGAAAAAATCTTCTCAGAATCTCTGTTGATTGATTAGTCTAGAACAAAGAAGAAAATAGAACACTACATATCGGAAGAAAAAGTTACAGGACTAGAAATATAGCCTCAGGTTCAACTAAACAAGTACTTATACTCAATATAATGTTTATAAAATATGAAACATTTAAATAATTTAAAAGTGCCTATGACATGTCCTGTATTGCATTAAGTAGTAAAAATACAAAGAAAGTGATAGTTTTTTCCCCTCAAGGAATTTGCAACCTAATTAAGGAAGACAATACACATACACACAAAAAATGTTGGGGCATCCTCAGAGAAATGTTATTATGATGGGGTTGAAACAAAGTAAAGCAACTTTTGGGAAATGAAGCATTCACTGAAAATTCTGTGGCCTCTAAAAAGGGAGACTTTGGCAAGTGTTTTTTTTTTAATTATTCCCTCCAGTCTTCCAATCAAAGGGGCAGTGACTACTGAGTAAAATGATGAGGTATTACCCTCAAAAGTGACATAATTTCCATGATGAAAAGTTTCCAAGTGGTGATTTTATCCTAGGGTTAAAATCAAGCAGAGCTATCTGGAAAGGAAAAAGAGAAGAGAACTATGTCACAGTTGCTACCCTTTCCAACTTATTATGAGTCTGATGAAGTAGGAAGCTACATACTTGAAAAAGGGAAGAAAGGGAAATTAGGTTTTGTTTCTCTTTCTCATGTCTGTCAGTTGGCAGCACTTACTCTTTAGTTACTGATGATTTCATACATCATTCCCAGTGATATGAATAATGGGAATTGAAGATAAGGCTATGGATATGTATATTCTTTAGTAAGAGGACAGAGTATGAATATGTAACCTAATGTTTCTCACCAGCATCCAAAAGCATGAGTCTGTGTGTGTAAATAATAACATTGTTCTACCAAATTTCAAATATTTCAGTGGTGAGCCAAAATACATGTGAGTCACAAAAGACATCATAACATAGTTTTTCCAATTTTCAAGTGTGTAGTTTCCTAATTCATCATCCTGGAGCTGAGAGATATAGTGTCTTGTTTGTGGAATAGTCAAGCAGTGATTGTCACAAGATCAAAGAATATGTGTTAGGGAGTAAGTGTAAGGTAATTGGAAAGGTAGGAGGGGTCTAGGTTACAGAAAGTTTTGAATGACAAAAAGAGCATTTTGTATTTGCTCCTGGAGAAATAGGCAGTCACTGAAGTTCTGCAAGTAGGAGGATTAATTGATTGGAGCTGTGTTTTAGGAAAACCTTTTAGAGGCTGAATGGAGAAAATCAAAGGCAGGTTAGATAAAGAAATAGGAATGTAATGTGCAGGCTTTTAAAAATATTCTATAGCAAATAACATCATTATATTCAAAGCTGACAGAGAAGTGATGAGAACAAAAGATCTTGCTTTTATATTTCTTGAATATTAAAAAAAATGGTTTGGTGGAGGTAAAAAGTTACCTTAAAGACTCACCAACAAATCCCCTCACATAGATAAAATTAAAAAAAAAATTCAAGGGAGATCAGCAAAGATAGATGAATAATAGGAAGGAGTACAGCCTAGTTCTCCCAAAAACTACTCCAAAAAAGATTTTAAAAATCAGTACACCACATTGCAATTGTGAAATCCAAGGAAAAGTAGAATCAGTGAACTTTTTTCCCCTTTGACTTAGATCAGCATGAAGACAAATATTTACTTTTGGACATCAAGAGAAGGTTTACCCAGAAGCTTGCTGTGCAAAACCTTCCAAGTCAGGAAGTACATCACAGTATGTGACTGTATAGCGTGGCAAGAGGCTGTAAAGTAGATATCTAGAGAGACATTGTTCAAGGATAAAAAGAAAAAAAGCAAGTGAGAGCTTTATCACTCATACTCTTACATGGGAAGCATATCCTGGTGAAGGTTAAAGATCTTTATGTTGGTTTAGCTAGACTCTTCCTGATCATACCAACATGTGGTTGTGGGCACAAGTTTGTTTACTGGGCACAGTAGGAGTGTAAAATGTGAAAGAGTTGTGTCTCTGTCACTACCCAGTTCTTAGCCATGTCAAAGGACTACCACTGAGTAATCAAGAACATCAGATAAGCAGGAACTAAAATTCTGTCACTATATATTCATGGTATTAGCTTACCGCAGCAAGGGGGGTTAGGGGAATCAAGAACTAACAAGTAACAATAGCAACAAGTAAAAAGAAAAGAAACAGAGAACTCAGAATACATTATTCAAAAAAGTTAAAATAGATGGGCTTAAAACCATGAATAATTTTGTCTCAGAAGAAATGAGTATAGTATTAAGGGGTGGAGGGAGGATGTATCTTTAATAAAATAGAGGACTTCCAATTATTACTGTTAAAAATTCTAGAACTAGGGGGAAGAGCCAAATCTTCTGCTGAAGGCAGACTGGCAAGTTGCCATGAAGGGTCTATTCCACCAGTCTGGGAGTGAGTGCAGTCCAACATGGGTTGTGGTGGCATAGATTGGTGGCACAGATCAGCCACCGCAGAGTTTAGGGGATTGAATCACTGGCAGCCTTGGTGGTTTCCAGACTTCTTAACCCATAAACACCAAAAAGAAAGTAAAATGTTAGTGGGGAATCTCTTTTACAACTGGGTGAGGGAAGAACACAGTCCAGTCCTTGCCCCTGGGGTGGCAGAGGCAGAAGAGACTACAGCTGCTGCTGTGGAAGCTGCCTCCTGAGTTCCAGGACCACAGATGGTGAGGGTACCAAGTGACTGTCCAAAGGATAATTAAAGAACTCTCTTTGCTGGTGCAAAGGCAGGATTCTCTTCCTTTGTCCTGTTCGGATATGGGTTTGCAGTCTTGGGTGGTGGTCCTGAGGTGAGGAGCACTGGTAAGGCACAGCTTGTTGAGGCTGTGGAGAGGTTGTCCTCCTCATAGTTCTGAGGCAGATACCTAGAAGAAGTTCTGACAACAGTTGTGCAAAACCCCTGGAATTTGGGAAACAAAACTCTACACTCTGGAAGCACAGTTCTATCTTGGCAGAAAGCTCAAAAGTCAAGTTATTGACTGGCAAGATGAGCGATCAGAGGAAGTATAATCAAACTATAGATATAAATCAAACTTGCCTTTTGGTAATAAAGACAATCAAAACAGAAATATAAGAAGACAGAAAAGTCAAAACTCCTTCATTAAAATCCTCCAAGAAAAATCTGAATTGATTGCAGCCTTTGGAAGAGCTCGAGAAGGATTTTGAAGATCAAGTAAGAGAAAGAGAGGAAAAATTGGGAAGAGAAATTAAGAAAATCATAAAAAACAAGTCAAGAACTTGATAAAGGAGATCCCCAAAATGCTGAAGAATATAACACCATAAAACCTAGAATAACTCAAAATGGCAAAAAAGGTTAAAAAAGCCAAAGAGGACAAGAACACCAAAAAGAACAGAATTGACCAGATGGAAAAGGAAGTTCAAAGGTTTACTGAAGAAAATAATTCCTTCAAAATCATATAGGAGTAAATGGAAATCAATAACTTTATGAGAAATCAAAAGACTGCAAAAAAGATCCAAAAGAATGAAAAAAAAAGAAGGCAATGTGAAATATCTCATTGGAAAAATCACTGACATGGAAAATAGATCCAGGAAAGGTAATTTAAAAATTATTGGACTACCTGAAAGCCATGATTAAAAAAGAGCCTAGACATCATCTTTCAAGATATTGTCAGGAAAAATTGCCCTATATTCTAGAAACAGAGGACAAAATAGACATGAAAGAATTCATTGAAAAAATTTATCTTGAAAAAGATCCCCCCCAAAAAACGTATTAGGAATATTAAAGCCAAATTTCAGAGTTCCCATGTCAAGGAGAAAATATGACAAGCAATCAGGAAGAAACAATTTAAGTATTGTGGAGGCACAATCAGGATAACACAAGATCTAGTAGCTTCTACATTAAGGGAATGAAGGGTTTGCAATATGATATTCTGCAGATCAAAGGACCTAGGATTAAAACCAAGAATCACCTACCCAGCAAAACTGAATATAATACTTCAGGGGAAAATATGGTCATTCAATGAAATAGAGGACTTTCAAGTATTCTTGTTGAAAAGACCAGAACTGAACAGAAAATTTGACTCTGAAATACAAGAATCAAGAAAAGCATGGAAAGATAAATGGGAAAGAGAAATCATAAGGAACTTTTGAAAGTTGAACTATTTACATTCCTACACGGAAAGATGATATTTGTAACTCATGAGATTTTTCTCAGTATGAGGATAGTTAAAGGAAATGTGTGTGTGCGTATGTGTGCACACTGTGGCGATGTTCTCCTCCTCACAGTTGTGTGCATATGTATACATATACATATATATATACATGTATATTTATACACACATATACACACATACATATATACTTTTATAAACATTTATATATGTATGTTTAGGTGGGTTTATGTATGTGCATATGTGTGTGTGTGTGTACATTTATACTTAGAGGGAACAGGCTGAGTTGAAAGTGAAGGGATGATATCTAAAAAAAAATTAAGAGTTGAGAGAGAGAAATATATTGGGAAAAGGAGAAAGGGAGATATAGAATAGAATAAATTATCTCACATAAAATAAGCAGAAGACTGTTACAGTGGAGGAAAAGAGCAGGAGGGTGAAAGGGATTTAGTTAACCGTACTCTTGTTGGATTTGGCTTAAGGAAGCAATCATATACACAGTCAGTGGGTATCTTACCATACCGGAAAGTGTGTGAGGGAGGGGGTTAAGAGGAGGGATGATAGACTGAGGGAGAGGGTAGTTAGAAGCAAACACTTTTGAAAAGAGACAGGGTTAGAGAAGAAATTAGAGCAAAGAGGGGCAAGACAGGATAGAGGGAAATATAGTTAGTCTTTCACAATATGACCACTATGGAAATGTTTTCCATAACTACACATGTACAGCCTATACTGAATTGCTTGTCTTCCCAATGAGGATGGATGAGGAGGGGTGAAGGGAGAGAATTAGGAACTCAAAGTTTTAAAAGCAAATGTTAAAAAAATTTTAACCCTAGAACTGAGGAGAAACAGTAATATAAACATATGGAATTCAAAAGGAAAATAAAAATGTAGATGTTAATTGAGAGATGAAAAACAGACAGATAGAAGACATGAAACTAATTAAGGATTAAGTGTGTATAACAGGAGGATATGATAGAAAGGTCCACAGAGAACATTCATGTCATCAAAGGTCATAATAGTTATATAAGGCAGAAAGTCTGGGAATTTAATTTTTTATGCTTTTGTTAAAACAAGAAAGGAATGGGAATAAAAATATTCTAGATAAAGAGAGAATTACTGCCTGTGTGTGAAAATGTTTTTTTTTTCAAATATTTGAGGTAAGCAGACTAAAGTGTATAAAGGCAAGGATAAGGAGTTTATAATTTGGTGAAACTTGATGTTCACTTTCATTTGAACTGATTAAAGCAGGGTAGAATACACGCATAGTCTGGGTGTAGAAACAGATTTAATTCAATAGGTTAACAGTAGGGGATTGGAAGAGATGAGATGGGATACTAAAATGGGGTCAATATTCATGGAGGAATCAATTATAAAATAAATACATTTTTGTCCCAAAGGGTAGATCATGCAGAAAGATTTAAAGCAAAAGAGAAAAAGACTGAGAATGTGACATTTTGTTCTAGTCCAGTAAAAGCAAAGGGAAGGGGAAGTTGAGTAGAGTTCATGAAGCTAAAATAAATGGTAATGAGTACATCCATAATTGATTGTTCTCTTTCTTGGAAAGAAGAAGGAATAATACAAGAGATAAAATTTTAAAACAAAATAAGAAGGATGGGGCAACTAGGTAGCACATTGGAAAGCATGCCAGACCTAAAGTCTAGAAGACTTCTCTTCATGAGTTTGAATCTGACATCAAAAACTTACTAGCTGTGTGATACTGAAAAAGTCACTTGACACTTTGCCTCAGTTCCTCAGTTTGCACAGCCCTCCCTCACTTAAATCCAATTCCTCTGCAAGTCATGGCATCACTTTCCTAATGATATGGTCCTCTTCAACAACAAAGGGCAAATAATAACAACCCTGATCTGCAAAATGAACTGGAGAAGTAAATGGCAAGCCATTACAGGATCTTTGCCCAAAAACCTCATTATGGGTTCAAAAGAATCAAACACTTCTGAAATGACTGAACAATACTCATCTTGTTTGGTCACAAATTCTTCCTTTATTCATTGATCAGATAGGTGCATTTTTTCCACAGTCCCCTGATTTACTTATGATGTCTCTCTTTATGTCTAAATTATTTATCAATTTTAACTTTATCTTGATATATGATATGAAGTGTTGCTATATGCCTAATTTCTGGCAAACTAATTTTCAATTTTATCAACAGTTTTTATCAAATAGTGCTGTCTTAGTACAAAAGCTTGTGCACTGGGATTATTAAACATTAAGTTACTATGGACATTTACTATTTCATGTTATGTATTGTATCTAATCTACTGATTTACCACGCTAATTCTCAGCTGGTCCCAGATTGTTTTCTTTATTATTACTTTGTAATATTGTTTGAAATCTGGAACTGTTTACATTTTTTTTCATCAATTCCCTTGAATATGATTGACCTTTTTGTTCTTCCAAATGAACTGCCTGTTTATTTCTAACTCTTTAAAATAATTCTTTAGGGGCAGCTAGGTGAAGCAGTGAATAGAGCATCAGCCCTGGAGTTAGGAGGACCTGAGTTCAAATCCGACCTCAGACTCTTAACACTTACTAGCCTTGTGACCTTGGACAAGTCACTTAACCCCAAATGCCCTGCCTTCCACCTTCCAAAAAAAGCAAAAAACATAATTCTTTATTAATTTGATTGCTATAGCATGGAATAAGTTCAGTAACTGTAAAGCCAGGCACAAACAGTTCTTCTGAGAACTGCTGCTGTGAATAATTTTAAGATTCTGATCACATAGTGTATTGAACTCTCTATTTATTCAGCAATAAACTAAAGAAAAACATTCACAGAAACCAAAGTACAGCACTCAGAGTGATATAACATGACAACTTTTTACTAAAGTAGCCACATACTCTTAAACAAAAAATATTATTCAGTAAGTCTCAATCTGAATCAATCAGTAGAAAGTACCCATCTAAAGTTTTCTTTCATCTTGTTGGAGATTGGCCTCCAATCATGCTTAACTCAATGATCCTTTAGGGGTACAAAGTACAAAGAACAAAGGTCTCCCAACCCTAGCTCTCATTGTTTTAATGTCATCAACCAGCACTAAGTATCCAAGTAAAGGTCCTTTCATCTCAACTGGAGACTCCCAAACTTGAGGTTCCTCTTCCAAGCTTCTAGATCTTGCCTGAATTCACCCAACTGTCACTTGGATTCACAGGTAGGTAGTTCCCAGAACCTGGTTCAGCTCCTGGGCCAGCTTGAAGTGCGGTGACCAATCCACCTCAAGCCCTTCATAGTTCATGTTTCTGGGAAGACAAAGACCAACTCCTGGTCCAGCTCCACACATCAAGCTCAGCAGAGTTACAAAAATATTCACACATTGCCAGCACTATCATCAATTTACTTTCTGCCTATGAAATCAACACAGACCAACAGACTGGGCCTCTGTCTGAGAAATTAAAACAAATCATCAGTAAAGTCCCAGGAGCTCTGAAAACATCAGTAAAACCATCTTTCAGGACTTCTGAAAACAGACAGTAGCAACATTCTCTTTCAGGGTTACTGATCCAGCAATGAGGTCCCAGGACTTCCTCTGTCCCAGTAGCAACATCCTCTGTCAGCAAACAGGTCTGGCAATATAACATCAACACAGACAGAACAAAGTGACAACACTACAGACATCTTTCCTCCCAGTTCTCAATTCCAGTTCCTTCTTGAGCTTTTATATCATCAGTTCCATCCTGTTCCCCTCTTCCTCGTATGTCCTTCATGTTTTATTCTTTGGCAAGTTCCTTCTACTGTGGGCTTCACAGGTTCTGTTTCTAAGAAAGACTTTATTTAGTCACAGGTGAGGCTCCAAGATACTTGAAGAGCTTAAGCAAGGATCTAAGTACCATTTTGCTTACCATTACATTAACTTAAATAGAATTGTCATTTTTAGTTTATTTACTCAATCTTCACATGAGCAATAATATTTCTCCAGTTGTTTGTCCTTAGTAGTATGAAAACTCTTTGGTGTGTCATATAATCTCTGAGCTGGTATTGGAAGACTATTATTTTAAATGGAAATTTTCTTTCTATCTCTTATTTCTGGGTTTTCTTGGTACTATATAGAAATGCTTATGATTTATATGGGCCTGTTTTACATAATGCAACTTTGTTAAAGTTGTTCATTGTTTCAATTAGCATTTCAGTTGATTCTGGAAGAATTTGTAAGATTCTGTAAGTTGATTCTAAATGTACAGTAGTGTCATATGCAAAAGAAAGAGAGTTTTATTTTTCTCATTGCCTATTTTTTCTTTTCTTGTCACTATAAATAGAATTTCCAATACAGTATTTAATACTAGTGGTAATGGGCATTTTTGTTTCATTCTGAATTTTATTGGAAAGGCTTCCACTTTATAGCTATTACAGATAATGATTACTCTTGGTTTTAGATAGATATGAACTATTTTAAGAAAGTTCAAATTTTTCCTCTGCATTCTAGTGTTTTTAATTGGAATGTTTTGTGATTTATCTTTTTTTCTGGATCTATTGATATAATCAGAAGATTTTGTTGTTATTCTTATTGATGTGATCAGTTATACTGATAGTTTTCCTAAAATTGAACTAAGTGCTAAATTCCTGGCCCAAATCCCATATGTTCACAGTGTAGGCATTTTATTTAATTTTTTTAAATGATACTCATTAAGAAAGTTGGTCTATAGTTGACTCTCTATGTTTTTGCCCTCCCTGGTTTAGGTATCAAAATAATACTTGTGTCATAAAAGGAATTTGGTTGCACTAGTTCTTCAGTGAGTTTTTCAAATACTTTATGTATTATTAGGATTATTTGTGCTTTAAATCTTTGGTAATGCATCTGTATAATGCCATGCATGAGAAGCTTCCAAAAAGAATGCTACTGTGAAAAGCTTTTAAGATTCTGATTATGTTGTGCAAAGAACAATAGTGAGCCAAGACCCAGGTTTAAGATAAATTTAGGTGTGGATTTATTAAGCAAGCACTCGACTACTGGAGTGTTCATTCAAAAGGGTAGTGATCCACTTGGGGTACCACTTTGGTTATAAAGGCTAAAACCACAAAAACTACAATCAGGGAGGGGAGCTAGCAGAAGCCACATACAGAAGTGAAGAAGAGTCATTGGCTAGATCAATAGCTCAGGGCTAATTCCTTCAGAATTTGAGTGGAGTAAATGGAAGTAAATGACTTTATAAGAAATCAAGATACTATTGAACAGATAAAAACAAATGAAAAAAAGAAGGTAATGTGAAATATCTACTTGAAAAAACCACTGACCTTGAAAATAGATCCAGGAGAGACAATTTAAAAATTATTGGACTACTTGAAAGTCATGCTCAAAAAAAGAACTTGGAAAGCATCCTTCAAGAAATTCTCAAGAAAAATTGCCCTGATATTTTAGAACCAGAGGGCAAAAGAAAACTTGAAAGAATTCACTGATCACCTCTTGAAAAAGATCCCCCAAAAAACTCCTAGAAATGTTATAGCCAGGTTCCAGAATCCCCAGATTAAGGAGAAAATATTACAGACTGCCAAGAGAAAGCAATTTGAATACCGCAGAAAGACAATTAGGATACCCCAGGAGCTGGCAACTTCTACATTAGGAGATCGAAGGACCTGGAATATAATATTGTGAAGATCAAGGGAGCTAGGATTAAAACCAAGAATCACCTACCCAGCAAAATTGAGTATAATGTTCCAGGAGAAAATATGGTCATTCAGCGAGGTGGAGGACTTTCAAGCATTCTTGCTTAAAAAACCAGAACTGAACAGAAAATTTGATATTCAAACACAAGAAGCATAACAAGGTAAACATGGGAAAGAAATCATAAGGAACCTGTCAAATCTGAATTATTTACATGCCAATATGGAAAAACGATAATAGTAACTTATGTAACTTTTCTCAATATGAGTATAGGTGAAGGAAATACAAATGTATATATAGGTATACCTACAAATATGTCTATATAGGAGTTTATATATACATATGAATACATATCTGAGTATGTGTGTATATGTGTACATAGAGGGTACAGGATCAGTTGAATAGGAAAGGAAGATACTTTAAAATGTGAAATTCTGAGGTGGGAGAGGACTAGAATGAGAGGAGACAGAGAGGACAGAATGGGGTTAATCATCCCATGTAGAAGAGGCAAGGGATAACTGTTGCAACTTTACTTTCATTTACTCTCATTGAATTTGGCTTAGGGAAGGAATGACATAAACTCTAAACTGGGTATCTTACCACACAGGAGAGTAGGGGGGATGGGGATGAGAGGCAGGATGATGGAGGGGGAGGGCAAGGTCCGGAGGACGGTTGCTGTAAGCACACACTTCAGTAAAGGGACAGGGACAGGGTAGAGAATAGAACAAGGGGAGCAGGAGGGATAGGAAGGAGGGACATATAATCAGTCTCTCACAATATGTCCACTGTGGAGATGTCCTGTGTAATTACACATGTATGGCCTGTATTGAATTGCTTGTCCTTCCAATGGGGGTGGGCGATGAGGGAGGAACTGAAACAATCTAGAATTTAAAGTTCTACAATCAAATGTTAAAAAAAAACCAATTTGTGTGTGTAATTATGTGTTATTATTATCCATGTATTATTATTATTATTATTATTATTATTATTATTATTATTAACTACATTCAAATGGGAATTAATATATACTGGCACTGGGGTAGGGAGACCCAGCATGCCCTACCAGAAAGTTAGAGAGGAGTTGGAGGAGGACATAAAAGAGAGCAGATTGGGGTAGGAGCTTTACTGTGGGATTGCTGTTTTTGGGTTGTGGGTAGGGGAAAGATGGGGAGAAAATTTGTATCTCAAAATCTTGTGGAAATGAATGATGTAAGCAAGAAAATAAATACAATAATTAATTTTTAAAAAAGATTGATTTGGATGCATCCCCAAAAATAAAAAAAAATAAAAATAAATAAAAAATAAAGTATTGCTGTTACTTTGCACACAGTACATTTAATTTTGCATCAGCTCATGTATGTCTCTACAGTTTTTTTCTGAGAGTACTCAATACATAATTTCTGATAGCACAATAGTATTCCATCACAATTATATACCACAATTTTTTTCAGTCATTTCCCAATTGATGGGCATCCAAAAGAGGCATTATCCAGTCTTGCCCATACTTTTGTACATATGGCTTATTTTGCATTTTTCTTAACATCTTTTGGCATACAGACCTACTAGGACATTGTTAGATCAAAGGGAATGCATGGGTTTATAGCCCTTTTGGCATAGCTCCAACATTCTCTACAGCACGTTAGAATCAGTTTATAACTCCACCAGCAGTGAATTAAAGTCTCATTTTTTCCCACATCTCCATCCTCCATCATGTTCCTTTTCTGTCCTACTACCAAATCTAATATGTATGATGTAGTATCTCAGAATTGTTTTAATTTGCATCTCTCCAGTCAAGTGAGTTAAACATTTTTTTTCATATGGATGTAGATTACTGATTAATTCATCTGAAAACTGTTCATATTTTTTGATCATTTATCAATGGGAGAATGGCTCTTATTTTTATTAATTCAATTTAGTTCTCTATATGTTTGAGAAATAAGGCCTTTACAAAGAAATTTTCTTTAAGTTTTTCACAGTTACTATTAATAACTGCATTTCCCTCCACTCTCTTCCTCTTTTTTATTCTATTCTCTCTTTCCTTTCTCCCTGTCCCTCCTCAAAAATATTTTCCTTCTGACTACCCATTCCCCATTCTGCCCCGATTGCTACAACCACTCCTTTCTTTTAACCCATTTCTCTCCTACTTTGCTGTTGCATAAGACAGATTTCCATACCCATTTGAGGGTGTATATTATTCCCTCTTTGAGCCAATTCTGATGAGAGTAAGTTTCACTCCTCCATCTTATGGCCATGGTACCCCACACTTTTGAATCTTCCACAATGTTACAATTTATGGACTAAAAGAGATACATAATGGGATCCTAGAGAAGCATATAATAGCAGGTATGGGACAAGAGGACCTGGATTCAAATTATTACTCTGATATATAGTATGGTACAATTAGGCTTTATTCTAAGTCTCATTTTCCTCGTTTGTAAAATTAGGGCCTGAGTGTCATAGATTTAAAGCTGAAAGCTACCTTGTACTACATGTAGTCTGACCCTTCCCTCTCCCCTCTTTTGTTTTATGAGATAAAGACTTTAAATGAAGGATAACTTGAACAAGGATACAATTTTATTTTTTTAAGAGTTGTACAGTTTAATACTTCATGTGAATGGTCCATATCCTGGGAGCCGTACCTGTAACAATATCTTGGGCAGGGATGTGAATGGCCAAAAGTGGGCCCTGAAAAAGCCCAGAAGAAAATAAAGAGAAGTTTCACCCCAGTTTCTGCAGCTTTCACATCTGCTTTAATTGTCAGTTAGAAGTGAACTGTGTGAATTAAATACTAATCTTTACATGTACACAAGTTATGCTGTGAAAGTATATTGGCATACTAACATATAAAAATATTTGTTAACTAGTTTGATAAGAAAATAATGTATAAAAGTATATAACAAAAACATTAGTCATCTCTGACACTGGAAAGATCAATTCCATTTGTTTATATTACATCAAAACAAAAACAACTACAGTTTGTTTTCTTGAATCCCTTATCCAAAATACTCAAAAAGGAAGATAGAGGGGCGGCTAGGTGGCGCAGTGGGGTGGCGCAGTGGGGTGGCTAGGTGGCGCAGTGAATAGAGCACCGGCCCTGGAATCAGGAATACCTGAGTTCAAATCTGACCTCAGACACTTAACACAAAAACTAGCCGTGTGACCTTGGGCAAGTCACTTAACCCCAACTGCCCTCCAAAAAAAAAAAAGCAAAAAAATAAAAAAAGGAAGATAGACACAAAAGATTATTTCACCTCTTCCCCCTCAAATAAATGGCTGAGAAAGATCTCGAGAAACTGAAATGTCTACGTCCAGAATTAGCCCAGGTATACGGGCACAGAGAACACCACCATCATTAGCCATACAGCAACAACAATGGCAGGAGTAGTAAGAGCCCTACAGGTGTTCTGGACACATAGAAAAAAATACACTCAGGTCAGGTATTTCTAGCCCCTGGAAACCAGAAGTGATCCCTGAAGTCCAAAACACCTCGTTTTTGTTAACTCATTTCAGTGGATTTACGGCTAACTGAAGTTGAAATCAAATTTTATTCTCTTGGGCAAAAAAGTTAATTCACATTTTCTCCCCAAACAAACAAAAACCCACAACAAAAATTCCCTAGGTTTTGATTTAGGATGATAGTAGGCAATGTGATCTCAGAAATTAAAAATCAATCATTTTGCATACAATGATTTCAGCTTGGAAAACAACTGGGGACTCAAGGCTGATTCATCCCCATTATGAGTGTAAGCCCTTACAGAATTATGTTGTGTGTATGTGTGTGTGTTTGTGTGTGTACACACATATAGATGTCTACCTTAAAAAAAAAAGTAATTGGATGGTCTTAGAGAAGCAGCTTTAGTGTTTTCTTTAAGTCTGTCCTAACATGTTCAATAAAATCATCAGCATCACTACCATCATCTTCCAGGCCAGGATTTTCCCACCTTCTTGGACTAAGGCTAACATGGTGGCCATTTCAAGGACATGCTTGCATAAAGCTAAAGAGGTAGCCAAGAGGAGGCAAATAGGAGGGATAAAAGGAGCAGAGGAGGGCTTTTAATGGCAGTCGGCAGCCAAGACTCATGGGATTCTATAAAAAATGACACAATGACAATCTTTCTTGTCTTTATCTTTCCTTGTTGGTTCTAGGGAAGGAGAACATTCTTGCTCCTGAAATTTCCTGATAACTTGGACGAGCTCATGGAAAGCTTGGTCTACATTCATTCTAATTTTTGCAGGTGCCACCCTGAGCTGTCATGCAAGTTGGTGTCCTTCTTCTTGTATTTCCTGTCTTTGATGATTGAGATCTCCTTTATCACCATCTAAAATCATTGGAAACTCGCTGCGGTCCTTTACTCCGAGAATCTGCCTTTGAAATTTATAGATTTCTTCAAAGCTTCCTCTATAAGTGACCGAAAAAAAAAAAACAAAACACCAAAAAGCCCTCTCCAGTCCTCATACATTGTTCTCTCATCTCCCCAAACTCTTCTTGACCTGCAGTGTCCAGAATGTCCTGCCGCCCTGCTCTGTCGTCTATCACACACTGTTTAGTATATGAATCTTCAATTGCTGGACCATAATCTGTGACAAAATAGGACTGGAAGAACTGGATTGGACGGTGAGTGCTGACTTGCCGACACCGCCTCCTCCACCAAGAGCCGGTATTTCTCCTGCCCGAAGCCGTCCCGCCAGCTCGCGGCGGCAATGTGGGCGTCGGGCCAGGCCTGGCCCAGCCCTGCCTAGCTGGGGCCGGCCCCTGAGGAGGCCCCGCTGCCCTACCCACCCCTCCGGGGCCGAGCGCAGGTCTCGGCTGGCGGGCTGCAAGGAGACCCTTGACCGTTCCGCGGGCGCCGCGGAGGGGACTTCGATGTATGGGCCGGGTAGGGCGGGGCTCCCGAGGGGCGGCAAGGGGAGGGCACGGGCACGGAGCCGCCAAGGCGAGAGCGGCAGAGGCCCGGCCGAGGGCCAGGGTCCGGGTTCGCGCTCCTCAGCCTCCCTCCTCAGCGCCCGGGCAGCAAGCGCAGCCTCCCGAGCCGCGACCGAGGATATAATTTTAATAAGTGATAGAGGAGTATTTTGAAACAAGGGCTTCTGCTGTCAACTTGAACAGTTTCTGCTGAATCATATTCTCCACATTTCATGAACACTTAATCTCTTCCATCCATAAATCTATAATCTTATGATTTCATAAATCTATGGCAACTCCCTGCTGTTGTGGTATTTTAACAGCCTAGTGGGTAAAGTGCTTTGCCGGAAATAAGACTCGAATAAAAAATCCAGGCTCAGCTAGTTATTGACTGTGTGACTATGGGAAAGTAACTCAGTTCCCTCAGTTTCCTCTTCTATCAAGTCAGGATAATAAATAAACACACCTACATCCCTGTAAAGTATTTAGCACAAAGACTGGCACAAAGTAGTAGTTACATAAATGTTAAGTATTATTCTGCATAAGCATAATCCTATTATTTAAATTCTTCATTATATTATATACATGTATATAATATATACATGTATATAATATATACAGTATGTATAAAACTGTTATTATGATGATGATCTAGTGTACACTCTTAGATAGATACTCTGATAGCCGTTCAAGTTACTGCAACATTTTATGAGCATCTTGGATGTTAATAAAGGAAGCCTCTGAGTTACCCCCTGACTCTTATATTTTTTTTCAAAGCTCAGACAATGAGAGATAAAATCATGGAATTTAATGCTGCCTCTTGAAACTTATCTCCAAGAGAGGCGAAATCCCTTTCAATCTGTAGGCAGGGTCCTGAGCACTTCAGTTTACAATTAGTGATTTTCCAGTCATTCAAATTGTCCTTCCTTCCTTCCTTCCTTCCTTCCTTCCTTCCTTCCTTCCTTCCTTCCTTCCTTCCTTCCTTCTCTCATAAATATGTAATAACTTACTATATGAAAAGATGAACTTTCCCAGTGGACTGCTAAAGTATTAATCAAGGACTGGGCCAGATACTTCACTTGCTCCTCAGTTTTCAATTATTAGACATTAAGCAAGAACTTGAATTCT
>CM053596.1:119795484-119812298 GCA_028646575.1 Pseudocheirus occidentalis
CCTTCCTTCCTTCCTTCCTTCCTTCCTTCCTTCCTTCCTTCCTTCCTTCCTTCCTTCTCTCATAAATATGTAATAACTTACTATATGAAAAGATGAACTTTCCCAGTGGACTGCTAAAGTATTAATCAAGGACTGGGCCAGATACTTCACTTGCTCCTCAGTTTTCAATTATTAGACATTAAGCAAGAACTTGAATTCTCAAATAATATTTCCTTATTCCAAGCATAATTGAATTTCTAGCATTTTTTAAAGTGTGCATATCCTTCAGTTATTCTGAGTCAGTTTTTTGAGTGGGGATATCAGAATCCTTGTTCTAGGCCAGTGTTTCTCGACTTTCCAAATGCCACAGCCCTTTAATACACTTCCTGGTGTTGTGGTGACCCCCAACCATAAAACTATTTTCACTGCTACTTCATAACTTTAATTTTGCTACTGTTATGCATCGTAATGTAAATATCTGATATGTAAGATGTATTTCCATTGTTACAAATTGAACATAACCCACAGGTTGAGAACTACTGTTCTAGTCAAACACGATTTGATGCATCTGCACATATGTGTAGATGTTTGTATGCACAGGTAAAAATGCTTACACACATCACCCTCCTTAGTAATATACTTTGAAGTATAATATATATGTGTATATATATATAGACATGTACATATATACACATATATGTATGTATTTTATTTAAACACATATGTGTATGCACACTACAGGCTTGATGCATATGTGTGTGCATGTGTGCATATGCATGTAATACACAGGTATAGATGGAAATGTGTATGAATGACTAGAATAGTGCATGGCACGTGAGATGTTTGGTGACTTAATCAATATGGAAATAAATGTAATATATGCACACACACACACGCACATGCACACATATATATGTACACACATACATAGACACATACATAAATGCATGCATATCAATACTCATCCCAATAGACATGTGTGTGTGCATACATACTCAGTAAACTGCATTTTGTATGTACTTATCATCACCCCTATTTTAATGAAAACTCATTGTGAGTATAGTTTGTTCTATTAATTATACTTTTACTCCTAGCACCTTTGCACAGTGCCTGGAATATAGTAAGTACTCAACTTCTTAGTGGATTAATTGATTAATTAAATGATTGACTTGCAGAGATTGAATGCATTCTTTTCTCGGACAAAATTCAATTGGAGGCCCCTAGTTAAAACCTCAGAAACAAATGCCAACTGAAGAAGGAATCCCTGTGTAAGTCTTCTTGTTTTATCTTTATATGGAAATGCTATATCATTTTCTGTATATGAAGGGCAATCTTTCATATTTGAATTCAGCAATTCAGGAATCAGCTGTCCTATTAATAAAGCAAAGCCAAACAATTCTGCTCCTGAGGTAGCTCCTATAACTCTTACATTTCAGGATCTTATCTGGTTCCCCTATGCCTCTTTCTTGCTCTCAAGAAAGATTTTTTTCCCCTGTGTATCATCAAAATTATTCTGTTCTGTAGTTTAAGTTAAAGTTTTTGCCCCTATCTCAGTTTGCTAGTGATTACTGCTCAATACCATTGACACTTTGCTTCCTCTCTTGTGGGTTTATGGCTTCTATTTCCTTCTCCAAAGGGGTTATTCATTTCTGTAATCTGTGTTGCCCCACTTGAATTACTTAAACATGATCCTGAGACACTATGCTTCAAGTTCCCTCACATCTGGGGAAGAACAAATAGGCTAAGATGGTAAAGATGATGTTAAATACATTTCTGTGGGGATCTTAAACATTCTGTTTGATATTTTGTTATTTTTATTTTCAAGTTCAAACAGACTAGTATGTATCACTTGCCTGCTTCACAAGGCAGGGAGTAGTGTTTGTTACATCTCTTCTAGAATGTGCTTTGAGATCCTTACAGAAAATTTCTGTAGGATTATGACTTGTCTGCATTTTTCATCTTTGATCCCCCTTGTGCCCTGCCATTGAGTTTGAGGAAGCTACTTCCCATATCATAACTTTTGGATAGAAAAACAAAAAAACTAGTAAAGGAGAGACTAAAGATTCCCCCCTTTTAAATTCTGTTTAATGTAAAATAAAACAATGTGCTTTGATTATAATTTGTCCATAGTTTCCCTCCCAATTAGAAATAGCCAAGGTTGTGTGCTTGTTTAAAAAAAAATTTGCTCCTATATCCTTTTCCTAATTCTACATGTTAAAGATGTTGTTAATTCTAATAAGAAAAGACATAGTTTTGTGTTGTAGAAGGAACTGGATTTGGAGTCTGTGGAGATCTACATAATAAAACTTTGTGATACTTGCTGGCTATATAACTGTGAGTAAATCATTTAATCTCTCAGAATATTCAATTTCATATCTACAAAATGGCTCATAATGATCATTTTTACCTATATAAAAGTTTGCAGTGATATTTAAATAACAAGAGTTATGGAAAATACCACGAGAAGAATCAGAGAAGCATCATATAAATGTAATATATAACTTAATTTATGAAAGCTATTAAATTATTTTCCAGTAAAATCTAAAGTATTGAGAATATTTGAATACATTTCAAAGATATGGAGAAGTCATTGGACCAGAAAATACTTGATTCCACTACCCAAATAGATGGATGAGACTAATCTTTTTTTTGGCCATATCATTTTTCCCTACTCTTCTACATGGTCAAACCAAACTGTACTACCTGTCCTTACCCAAATATTCATTAAGATTTCCTAATATAAAGTGCAAAAATCTAGAAAGGGGAATGATGAAAATTAAATTAAAAGATCCATAAGGATATCAGATAGTAGAGTTTTAACTGTATTAGTTATCCACCAAGCTATTGATTTATGTATTTTTATTATTTGGAGACAGTGGTCATTATTTTGAGATAAATTTTATTGATATATTTTGTTTCTATATTATCTGTATTGCCCAATATACCTCTCCTTCTTTCTCTCTCAGACAAGATTTTCTTATAATAAATAATAAAAAGGAGAGTCAGAGAAAGCAATTTAGGAAAAACTAAAGAACATCTAGAAATATTTTGCAATTATATGTAATATGCTAAACCCTCAATCCTCCCCTCTCTGCAAAGAAGCAAGAATAGTGCCTTCTCAGACATCTTTTTAGATATCAAATGATCATTATAATTTCATAGGATTTCATTTTTTAAAATTTTATTATTAGAATTCTTTCTCATTCCATTTCTATATTCATTTTGAATACTGTTCTCAGAATTCTACTGCTTTTTTCACTCTGGATCATTTTTGTGCATATATATGTATATGTACATACATATATGTGCATATATGCATTCCCTGCTTCTCCATATGGTTTGTATCTTTTTTATATCACAATAATATCTCATTGTGGTCATTTACCATAATATATTTTATTAACTACACACAGTTGTTCAAATCAATAACTATTCATTGGGAATTTTGTCTGATATTTAGTGATGACGCTTAATGTGGTTGTTGGTATATTTTAACCAGTATATGTTTATATATACCAGCATGTTGGGTTGTCCAGTAGGATAGCGAACTGAGACCATCTGTGACACAAAGATTACAGAAATAAAGCAATATGCTGATAAACAGCACACGGTTTTATTCATTGAATAGTTGGGTTAAATATCACTACTTACAAAGCAGAATGTAAGTATTGATAAAGAAATAGAGACCTCTTATGGATTATGGTGCACTCTTTGCCTTCTTTATGAAAAGTCATCTTAAATTTATTGTAATAAAAAACTGTCCTTTGTAATCATTACTGTGAATGTGAATGGGATGAACGCTCCCATAAAATAGAGACAGATGGCAAAAGGGATTCAAAACTATAATCCTACAATATACTGTCTACAAGTAACATATTTGAAACAGGAGAATACACACAGGGTAAAGGTAAAAGGATGGAGGAAAATATATTATGCTTCAGCAAATGTGAAAAAAAAAGGAGAGGTAGCAATCCTTCTCTCAGATAAAGCAAAAAGAAAATAGATCTAATTTAATGAGATAAGGAAGGAAACCATATCCTACCAAAATAAATATAATAAAATAAAACAAAAATAAAAATAAAAAATATAGCAAACTAAAATAAAAAATAAAGTGATACCATTATTAAACATATATGCACCAAGTGGTATAGCAGACAAATTCATAGAGGAGAAGCTAAGGGAGTTAAAGGAAGAAGCAGATAGCAAAACCATACTAGCGTGGGATCTAAATCTCCCCCTCTTTGAATTTGACAAATTTACTTTAACTCTGTTTCAGAAAAAAAAAAATTGAACAAGCCATCAATGAACTCCAGAGGAAAAAATCTCCAGGGCCAGATGGATTCATTAGCAAATTAAATCAAAAATTCAAAGAACAGTTGATTCTAATACTTTACAAACTATTTGGGGAAATTGGAGAAGAAGGAGTCCTACCAAATACTTTTTATAAAAGAAATATGGTACTGCTATCTAAATTGGGAAGAGAAAAAAATGGAGAAAGAAATTTATAGACCAATTTCCCTCATGAATATAGGTGAAAAAAATTTAAATAAAATATTAGCAAAAAGACTACAGCAACTTATCACAAGAATAATACACTTTTATGAGGTAGGATTTATTCTAAGAATGCCAGGATGATTCAGTATTAGGAAAACCATCAGCATACTTTGATCATATTAACAACAAAACTTGCAGAAACCACATGCTTATCTCAATAGATGAAGAAAAGACTTTTGATATAATACAACATCTATTCCTATTAAAACACTACAAAGTATAGGAATAAATGGATTTTCCTTTAAAAAAATAAATAGCATCTATCCAAAACCATCAGCGAATATTATGTATAATGGGTATAAGCTAGAAGCATTTTCAATAGAATCGCGGGTGAAACAAGAATGTCCACTATCACCTGTCTTATTCAATTTGGTACTGTAAATATTAGGAATAGCAATAAGAGAAGGAAAAGAAATTGAAGGAATCAAATTGGACAAAGAAGAGATTAAACTATCAGTGTTTGTAGATGATATGATGATATACTTAGGGAAGCTTAGAAAATCAAGTAAAAAACTATTTGAGATAATAAATTAATTGAGCAAAGTTGCAGGGTATAAAATAAAGCCACATAAATCCTCAGCTTTCCTATATATCTCTAATGAAATCCAACAGTAAGAGATAGACAGAGAAATTCCATTTAAAATTACTGCAGCCATTATAAAATATTTGGGAATCTACCTGCCAAAACAAACCCAGGACCTATACAAACAACACAACTACAAAACACTTCTCAAACAAATAAAATCAGATCTAACTAATTGGGAAAACATCAGTTGCTCATGGCTCGGTTGAGCTAATATTATAAAAATGACAATTTCACCTAAACTAAATCACATATTTAGTACCATATCAATCAATCTGCCAAAAACTTACTTTATAGAGCTAAAAAAAATAGTAACAAAACTCATTTGGAAGAAACAAGGTCCAGAATATCAAGGCAACTGATGAAAAGAAATTCTAGGGAAGATTTTATGACCAAAGCAGAATTAGAGAGCATTATGAAATGGAAAATGGATAATTTTGATTACATTAGGTTGAAAAGTTTCTGTACAAATAAAGCCAATGTAACCAAGATTAAGAGAAAAGTGGAAGGAAAGGATTTTTAGAATCAGTGTCTCTGATAAGGACCTCATTTCTAAAATATACAGAGAAATGAGTCAAATCTATAAGAATACAAGTCATTCCCCAACTGATAAATGGTCAAACGATTATGAACAGGCAGTTTTCATAGGAAGAAATTAAAGATATCTATAAGCATTTGAAAAAAATGCTCTAAATCACTATTGATTAGGGAAATGCAAATCCAAACAACTCTGAGGTACCATATCTCACCAGTCAGATTGGCCAAGATGACAAAATATGAAAATGATAAATGCTGGATAGGATGTGGAAAAAATGGAACACTAATGCATTGTTTGTGGGATTGTGAACTGATTTAGCCATTCTGGAGAGCAATCTGGAACTAGGCTCAAAGGCTGTTAAAAAGTGCATACCATCTTTGACCCAGCAAAACCACATCTAGGGCTTTATCCCAAAGAGATCATGGCAGTGGGAAAAAGACCTGTATATACAAAAATATTTATAGCAGTGCTTTTAGTGGTGGCGAAGAATTGGAAATCAAGAGGATGCCCATCAATTGGGGATTGGCTAAACAAATTGAAGTATTTGAATGTAATTGAATACTGTTGTGCTATAAGAAATGAGTAGTAGATAGACTTCATAATAACCCAGAGGCACTTATACAAACTGATGTTGAGTGAGAAGAGCAGAACCAGGAGAAAGTTGTACAGAATTACAGATACATCATATGTGTAATAACTAACTTTGATAGACTGTGCTCCTCTCAGCAATGAAAGGGTATAAGACAACTCCAAAAGATTCATGATGGAAAGGGATATACATATACAGAGAAAGAACTACAGCTTCTGAATGAAGATTGAAGCAACCAATTTGCTCTCTCTTTTTGCTTTGTTTTGTTTTATTTTTTCTTTTTCATTTTTCACTCCATTGGTTACAATTGCTCTTTACAACTTGACTAATGTTAAATGTAAAGGTATTTGTAGATCCTATATTTGATTGCATACCACCATGGAGGCAGGCTGGAGGAGACAGTACAGGAGAAAATTTGAAACTTAAGGGATTGAGGAACTGAATGTTGGGAACTAAAAGTAAATAAATTAAATTTTAAAAAAATAATGAAGGACAAATAATAAAAACAATCTATTACCTCTCCCAAAAAGTATTCTTTACACTCACCTAAGTAAATAATTTTTGTTGATTTAAATAAAATCATATGCACATGTTTATGAAAGAAAGACAAGACAGGAGGAGAGAGGAAGACTGAGGGAAAAATGAGAAAATGTAAAAGAAAAAAGGAAAGCAATTGTAATAAATTCATTTGAGTTTGATATGTTTAAGTAAACAAGAATACAATCATTAACAAAAAAATATACTTCGCCTTTTTCTGTATCTCAAAGATTTTCAAGATGCTTCCTATATGTCAACTACATGAGATAGACAAGGCAAGAAATTTGCCTATTTTGTACATGAAGAGATTGGAGCCCATGAAATCTAACTGTCCAAATATGTGTATACACAACCACAAATATATACAGACACACTTGTGTATGCATGTATGCATGCATGTATGTGTGTATATATATACACATGTATATATATATATATATATATATATATATATATATACATAATCATGTATAATTTTTGCAATTGCATAGTGAAAAGACAACCAGCAATGGAATTATGAGAGTTAAATTCAAAAACCAGTTTCAACACACTATTTATATGCTTTTGTAAGTTATTTTTAACTGTCAGACTCAATTTTTGTTCCATATTGGTACAAGGTTAAAGGTATTTATACTGATTAATAATGACTAATTTTGTTAAGAATTACAAATTTTTCTTTCATATTATCTCTTATATAGATTATTCTCTCCTCTCACTGTTCCACTAACCTACAGCAGTCTTTATCATCTCATGTTTAGGGCATTGAAAAAGTTTGCTGATTAGTCTTCCTGCCATAAGTCCCCACCCCCACTTCCACTGTTCCCACCCAATCCATCCTCCACCTGAGAATGCAGAGGTCCTACTCTGTCACATTTCTACTCAATAAACTCCAGCAGCTCCCTATCACTTCCTACATCAAATATAAAATGGTCAAAACTCTGTTCTCAATTTTTACACAAGGTACTATATCTCCTTTTTCTAGGTATTTTAATTTGATGTCCTCCAGGCCTGGTATGCTCTCCTTCATTGTCCCTAACTTGTACCTTTTCAGATTTCCTTGAAATGCCTACTTTCTATAAAAATCCTTTCCTGGGGGGCGTAGTCAAGATAACAGCATAGAAGCAGCAAAACTCTGTAGCTCTTCCCATAACCACCTCAAATACCTATAAAATATGACTCTAAGCAAATTTTAAAGCTCCAGAGTTCACAAATTGACAGAGAAACAAAGCTCCCACTGAAGGCAGCCTGGTAGGCAGATGGGAAGGGGTTCATTGCACAGACCTGGGAGCCCAGACCAGCACTACATGAACCCCCAGGAGAGCCCTAGGGCAGCTAGAACAAGCTCCAGTGGGAGAGTGCATCACCGACAGCTGTAGCATTTTCCAGAATTACCAATCCATAAGGAAGAAGTACTAAGTGAAAGATCAGAGGGACTAGGATAAATTCGGGGGAGAGGGTCCAGCCAAGTGGCCCAGGGCTAGAAGCAGCTGAAATGGCAGCACTGCAGCCACTTCCATTTGGCTGTTCCAGAAGCTACCAGCCTGCAGATTGCAGGGGAGGGGGGAAGGGGAGGGATCATTCAGAAGCTAAGTGCTCTTGCCTTGAACTGCCTGAATAGGGATAGCAGTCTTGGGTGGTGGCCCTGAAGTACGTTTTCAGTGAGCCAAAGCTGGTGGAGGCTGCAGAAATGGTGGCCTCCTAATAGCTGCGGCAACTGTGAAGCCTCCAGTGATTTGGGACAGAGATCTCCCCTCTGACAGCAGAGTTCTACTGAATGTAAAAGTCAAGTAATTGACTGGCAACATGAGTAGGCAAAGGAAGCAAAGAAAACCCAGCAATGCAATTGTAGGTTCCTTTTTTTGAAGACAAAAAGGATCAAAGCATGGAAAAGGAGGAAGACAACACAGTCAGAACTCCTGTACCAAATGCTTCCGAGAAACATGAAGATTGCCTACGATCCATAGATTGGCTTTAAAAGGACTTTGAAAACCAAGTAAGAGGAATGGAGGAAAAATTGGGTAGAGAAATGATAATGATGCAAGAAAATCATGAAAAAAGAGTCAACAACCTGACTGGAAAAAATAACACCTTAAAAAATAGATTAACTCAAATGTCAAAAGAGGCCCAAAAAGGCAATGAGGAGAAGAATGTCTTAAAGAGTCAAAATTGCCAAATGGAAAAAGAACCTCAAAAGCTTTCTGAAGAGAATAATTCCTTCAGAATTAGTGTGGAGCAAATGGAAGCGAATGACTTCATGAGAAATCACGATACTGTTAAACAGATCAAAAAAAATGAAAAAATAGAAGGCAAGGTGAAATATCTCATTTGAAAAAAATCACTGACCTGGAAAATAGATCCCAGAGAGACAGTTTAAAAATTATTGGACTATCTGAAAGCCATGATCAAAAAAAGATCCTAGAAAGCATCCTTCAAGAAATTCTCAAGGAAAATTGCCCTGATAATTTAGAACTAGAGGGCAAAAGAGAATTTGAAAGAATCCACCAAATATCTCTTGAAAAATATCCCAAAAAGAAAACTCCCAGGAATGTTATAGCCAGGTTCTGGAGTTCCCAGATCAAGGAGAAATTATTACAAGCTGCCAATAAAACCAATTTGAATACTGTCAAAACATAATCAGGATAATCCAGAATCTAGCAACTTCTACATTAAGGAATAGAAGGGCCTGGAATATGATATTCTGGAGCTCAAGGGACCTAGGATTAAAACCAAGAATCACCTACCCAGCAAAACTGAGTATAATGTTTCAGGGAGAAATATGTTCATTCAATGAGGTGGAGGACTTCCAAGCATTCTTGAGGAAAAAAACAGAACTGAACAGAAAATTTGATATTCAAACACAAGGCAAAAAAGGAAAAGAAATCATAAGGAACTTATCAAAGTTAAACTATTTACATGCAAACATGAAAAAATGATAATTATAACTTAAGAATATTTTCTCAGTATCAGGCTAGTTGAAGGGATTATAAATGTGTATATACATATATATATATATATGTATATATACATATATATGTATGTGTATACATATGTCTATATGAGGGTATTTGTGCATATGAATACATATGTGAGTATATGTATATATGTGTGCATGGACAGAGGGTGCAGGATCAATTGAATAAGATGGAATAATATTTTAAAAGGTGAAATTGAGAGGTGGAAGAGGAATAGTATGAGAAGAGATAGGGAGAGGCAGAATAGGGTTAATCCTCTCATATAGAAGAAGCAAGGGATAAGTGTTGCAATGGAGAGGAAGAACAGGAAGGCAAAAGGGAATGTTACTCTCACATTGAAGTTGGCTTAGGGAAGGAATGGCATACACTCTAAATTGGGTATCTTGGCCTACAGGAGAGTAGTGAGAAAGTGGATGAGAGGGGGAGGATGGAGGGGAGGGCAGGTTTGGGAGGAGACTTGTTAGAAGCACACACTTTTGTAAAAGGGCAAGAACAAAGTAGAAAATAGAACAAGTGGGGGTTCAATAGGAAGGAGGGAAATATACAGGAACTGGGATAGGGAGATCCATCTTGCCATAACAAAAAGTCAGAGAGGTGATGGGGGAAGATATAGGAGAGAGCTGATAGGGGGAGGGGGCATACAGTGGGATTGAGGTTTTGGGGTGATGTGTAGGAGAAAGATGGGGAGAAAATTTGTAAATCAAAATCTCATGGAAATGAATGATGTAAACTAAAAATAAGCAAAAGTTAAAAAAAATCCTTTCCTGATTTCCCTTAATGAAAGTAATTTCTGTCTGTTGATTACTGCATGTCCATGCATATATACACACCCATATCTGTATGCATGTATGTGTGCATATATATGTGCAATACATATACACAGATTCATAATACAATTATCTATAAATTATATGTGTGTATATACATATGTGTGTATAGTTTATTTATTTGAATGTTTTCTCCCCATTACACCATGATGTCCTTGAAAGTGGTCATTATCTTTTTCTTTTCTCACTGTCCACAATATTTAGGATGGTACCTGCCATATAGCATGTGCTTAATAATTATTAATTAGCTGACTAAAGACACTGTTGAAAGGAAAGTATATTGCAAAAAATATTATTCTATAATTTAAAATTTATACTATGGCTACAATTACAGTTATTAGGAGGAGGAGGAGGAGGAGAGAAATGTGGCAATCATAGTTTTAAAATGAGTGGCAAATATATATTTTAATATAACTAAAATGCAACTCTTTTTTCAGAGCTTTACCTCTGAGAACACATAATCTAGGTCCATAGCTGAAGGGCAGCTCTCACCATTCTTTCTGACTTATGCCCCCTACCCAGGGTTTCTTGTGGGAAAATTAGAATCAGGCTCATATGTAGGCTTCTACCATGAAGGGAAGAGAATTCTCAGCATCCATGCAAGTACATAGACTAGATGTACTTCAAACATAGAGCAGGTGCTATTTTATCCAGTGGACTACTACCTTCCATGAGGACTTGTTTTGTCTTCTAGCCTTATAGTCCTTATAGGACTATATCTCACATGGAAACAACTATGCTTAGTTAGAAAGTTAGAGAGAAAAGTACCAACTTTCTTTAATCATATCTCCTTATTCCAAGGAACTGTATTTTCTTCCAAATTTATAGTATTAACTTGGGCAGGCTGACATAGTAAATGGGAGGGTGTGGAGGAGTGGACAATAAAATTTGCTGGCATAAAACACCCTTCCTCTCTACAAAGCCTCAGCTTCTCCAGGGATCTACAGCATTGCTTTAGACTTATCATCCTGGAATTAATATTTCTCTTAGTCAGCTGAAGAACTTAACGTCACTAGACAAATGATATCCCTGACTCAGTAGCAGTGAAAGGCAATGCCTGGGACTGAATTCAAAGATTGTAGCTCATTCATAAAATTCCTCCTATTCTTCATATACCAGAGAACTTGATAAGAACTGGCATATTGTCTTCTCTATTTCTGGAACTCCTTTGTCATTGTTTGTCTCAATATGGTAATGTTATTCTTCTGCTATTAGGCTGTATGGTATTCCAGAGAGGCAATATGGAATGACAAGTACTGCATTCAGTGAATTAAGTCTGTGTCTCTGTGTAAAGTCCTTCAAATGCAAAAGTTTTGTGGTGAATATGAATTGGCAATAAACATTGTCATTGTTGTGTTGGTGGGAGAAAAAACACCTAGTAGGACAAGATGAATTCTCACCTTTTCAGGAGTTCATCTGCTAGTGGAAAATGAGATAGGTCTAAATTTTTATAAGAGAGAGGTTACACCAATTGTTTTCAGGAAATTGTAAATTTATTTTAATGATATAAAGATTTTTCCTAAGAGAAAGACTTGCATTTTTAATGCCAATATTTTTTTCTTGATGTTACCAATCAAAGAACACTACACTCTTCAAAGAGGTGAAACTGAGGATAAACTAAAGTGCAATGGATAATGAAGAACACTGTGGTTTTGAAGAAGTTGCGACATATTACTAAAAAAGTAATAACCAAGGAGACATGATGTAAGAAAAGATAACAAAAAAGTATTTAAAATGAAAAAGGAATAGTCATGTGATGAGAATGAGGGACAGCTAAAGGAGAAATTGTGCACCTTTGTTAAGCTTGTTAGTTCCAAAGAAATCAAAGGTCTTCAGCAATTTGTATTGATTCCAGATGGCTAATTTACAGGAAAAATGAAGGCAAGTTACACAGAATAGGTGGAGATGGGTAGATTCTAATCTTTAGCCTGGAAAGTAATATTCTCATCAAAATGATAATCAATTCACCAGAGCTTTGGAATATTATTTGGTGCACAGATATAACACTCTATATTTTGGAATTTTTCAAAGAGCGTATAAAATTATTTGAAATTGTGACAATGTGAAAAGCTATATGGAAATATATATGTATATATACATATATGTATATACACGTGTGTATGTATATAATTGTAGCTATGTTAAGCAGAGTTTGACACTCTGAAAAAGAAATATCACAATGGTTTTGCATCTTAATAGGAAGAAACACAATCACAACTACTAAGTAAAGCAAAGAGATGTTTTACCAGTGATGATTTTTCTCCCAGAGTCCTGGACTTGACTACCATGCCCATTTACAGTCTTACAAAGTAAATTCCTCCAGTCCCTAGAGTCTCTTCATCCTAGAACATTTCTTTGTCTTGCTGACCCTTTTTACCCATAGGTAAGCTCCTTCCTAGGCCTCCATTTAGGGAGAGGTTGAAGCTAACCAAACTTTACTCTCTTCTAAGTTTTGCTTCTGACATTTAGAATGTTAATATTACATTTCACTTCTCTTTTATGCATTATCTTTCCCTTTTACAATATACACTCTTGGAGGTCATCTGTCTTTGATTTAGCACACTTAGCATAGTGTTCAGGACATAGCAAACTCTTACTATCTCAAAATGAACATTTATTTTCTTACCTCTCTGTGATAAATTTAGAGGACCAATCTCATGTTTGAGAAAGAAAATATGTCCTTTCTTAAATTTGTATTCCTGGGGCCTAAAATATTTGGAATGCTTTCATTCAGCCTCTTTATAAAGCCCCAAAGTTTGATGTATGCATAAAACTTGTGCTTAAAGCTAAAACTCACCAGAATTACAAGAAACATAATTCTATCATGAGTGAGTTCTCATAATAATTTTGCAAGTCTTCACTTCATTTGATTTAGATTGAGTCAGTCAATAATAATAACTTTAATTAAGATTTAAGTATCCTATCTCAGTGAACACCATAATCCTATTTGTAGACCACTTGTCAAGTTAGAAGGTTCTTTTAATATGACAGAATCCATATCATTCCCCACTCCCTCCCCCAAGTAGGTAGCCTCTTTGCAGGATGTTTTTCATTTCCCAACCCCAATGTTTCCTGTTTCCTTCTTTCAAAATATAAGAAACAGCAATATAAACCTAGCAAAAAGCCAATGACTTATCTGTCTGTTGATATTTTTTTGCACTCAGCCACATACTTTATTGGTTTTCCTATGAAATGTTGTCAAATAGCACAGTATGTGCAATTAATTATATTTATGGCTTGTGGCTTCTTTGGAAATCCAAGGTAAAGTACTACACACAATTGGTTCAGTATTCCTTTTTCTCTCCTCTGATAGAACAGGAATTGTTATGTTGACTTTTGTATATTTATTTTCCTTAAAGACAAAGTCTGGTCTAGTGAATCTGGGTGATCCTCCCATCCCTCAAGATTTGGGAGTCTTGTGAGAGTATTGTTCTACTTAGCACAGAACATGGTACACGGATAACTCAGAATCCACCTGCAGTACATTGGCCAAGAAAGGAAGGAAAGAACCCATTGCCATGAACCTCAAAACAGTCTTAAAAGGGAAGAGAAGATAACAAATTTCTTATAATATCAGGATTCCCTCTTCCTCCTGTCCTAAATTAGTAAATTTTGGTCTAAATCTCTGCTTAATCCAAGAATTCATCCTGGCTATTTCATATGAGGTAGACCCTCTCTCTCTCAGTGTTGATTTGGAGTAATTTGCTTTGCCTTGTGAATCTTCTTACCAGTTGTTGTGGCACCTGCATACATATCTAGATATCTAATCATAATAGAGAGCCTTGATAAATCACTTTGAGATCTGTAATCATTTTCTCACTGTGTCCTGACAGAAAACCTAGAGGGAGGTACTAGTATGATCCCTATTTTACAGATGGAGAATTTGGTGCAAATATAGTTTAGATGACTTGCCCAGTGTGAGATATTTAGTAAGTGTCTAAGGCTGGATTTGAGGTCAACTCTTGACTCTAGGCCTATTGTCCAGCAAACTATACCACCTGGTTGCTTGTCTATGTCTAGGTTTATATTAATGCCCAGGTCTAGGTCTTTGTCTAGATTTATAACTATGTCTATATCTATGTCTATGTCTATGACTATGTCTATGTCTATGTCTATGTCTGTCTATGTCTATGTCTATGTCTATGTCTATGTCTGTGTCTGTGTCTATGTCTATGTCTATGTCTCTGTCTATGTCTATGTCTACGTCTACGTCTACGTCTACGTCCATGTCCACGTCCATGTCCACGTCTATGTCTATGTCTATGTCTATGTCAGCCTCTTCCTCTGCCTCTGCATCAAGATCTACATCAATAGATGTGATGTTTGCTGGGGTAGTCAGCCATATTTCAAACAGCTCAGGTTCATTTTTGAACTGATTTCCACTGCTTAGGATTAGACCCTCCTGAACCTTTCAGTTTTAGAGTGTTGAATCTACAGGATTTTTCCTGTTGTCTCAAGAAAGAGTGCTAGGTATCTGGAGATATTTAGATCTGAACAAGGAATTGAAAGGCAAGAGAAAAAATATTCCTTTATCATCTACTATATACTGACACTGTGCTAAATGCTTTTCAAATATCTTCATCAAAATCCTGGGAAGGAGTTTATTAGAATCCTAATTTCACAATTGAATTAATAATCAGGAAGGGTGGAGCCAAGATGGCAGCATAGAAGCAGCAAGGCTTCACAGCTCCCACACAACCACCCTAAACCTCCATAAAATATAATGCCAGACAAAGTCTAGGACTCTCAGACTCACAAAAATACTGAAAACACATCTCATACTGAAGGCATCTTGGCAGCAGGGGTTCATCATGGCGGGCCGGGAACAGAAGCTGGCTCAGCCTGAAGCAGAGACAATGGCCAGGCCCGGGGTGGTAGGAATGAGCTGAGCTGAGCCAAGCCGAGCCACACTGCAGCCAGTCTTCAGGAGAGAAGATCTACAGGCTCCAGCACCTCCACATCTACCAAGGCTTGAAAGCCACCCCAAAAACCTAAACGGGGCAAGGCCCCAGGGAGGCTGGGAGGAGCCGAGCCTCCTAAGCCACAGTGTGAGTCTACTTCAGAGAAGATCTAAAGCACCTCAGGGTATCTTCAAATCCAGCAAAGTGGTTAGTGAAAGTGAAACTTTGAAACATAATTTGGGGGAGGAAAAGCAATTTGGCCAATCTGCCCAAGGGGCAAGGAAGCAGTGGGGTAAGGTAACTGCTAGAACTGGCAGCCTCCACCAGGCTGTTTCAGAGGCCCTGGCCTGCAGACTCCTCAGGGGGGCTGAATCAATTGATCAGGGCCAACTGCCCTTGCGTTGATGGCCTGGATCCAGATCGTGGTCTTGGGTGGTGGTCCTGGGGTGCGCTTTGAGCAAGCCAAAGCTGGGGGGGGAATTGCAACACCCCCCTAATAGCTCCCGCAGCTGGGAAAACCCCAGCAATTTGGAACAGAGCCTTCTCCCCTGGAAGCAGAGTTTCACAGAGCTGAAAAAAACCAACCAATTAATTGACTGGCCAACATGAGGAAAAGGAAGCAAAATAAGAACAGCAATAAAACTCTAGAATCCTTTTTTGTGGACAAAAAGGGTCAAAGCAGGGAACAGGAGGAAGACAACGCAGTCATAACTCCCACACCAAATGCTTCCAAGACATTTGAAGAATGCCTAAAAGCTATACATCAATTGAAAAAGGACTTTGAAAACCAAATAAGAGAAGTGGAGGAAAAATTGGGAAGAGAAATGAGAACGATGTGAGAAAATCATGAAAAGAGAGTCAACACCCTGACTGAAGAAAACAACACTTTAAAGAATAGATTAACTCAAATGGCAAAAGAGTCCCAGGAAGCCAATGAGGAAAAGAATGCTTTAAAAAGTCGAATTTCCCCTATGGAGAAAGAATCTCAAAAGCATTCTGAAGAGAATAATTCCTTCAGAATTCGAGTGGAGCAAGTAAAAGCTAATGACTTTATGAGAAACAAAGATACCATTAAACAGTTACAAAGAAATGAAAAAATAGAAAGCAATGTGAAATATCTCCTTGAAAAATCCACTGACATGGAAAATAGATCCAGGGGAGACAATTTGAAAATTATTGGTCTACCTGAAACCCATGACTAGAAAAAGAACTTGGAAAGCATCCTTCAAGAAATCCTCAAAGAAAATTGCCCTGATGTTTTAGAATCAGAGGGCAAAATAGAACTTGAAAGAATTCACCGATCACCCCTTCAAAAAGATCCCCAAAAGAAAACT
>CM053596.1:119812798-119839352 GCA_028646575.1 Pseudocheirus occidentalis
TACATATCTGAGCATGTGTTTATATGTGTATATAGAGGGTATAGGATGAATTGAATATACAAGGATCATACTTTAAAAGCCGAAATTTTGAGTTGCGAGAGGACTAGAATGAGAGGAGACAGAGAGAGACAAAATGGGGTTAATCATCCCATAGAGAAGAGGCAATGGATAACTGTTACAACTTTACTTTCAATTACTCTCATTGAATTTGGCTTAGGGAAGAAATAGGATAAACTCTAAACTGGGCATCATGCTACACAGGAGAGTAGGGGGCATGGGGATGAGAGGGGGGATGATGGAGGGGAGGGCAGTGTCTGGGTGAGGGATGCTGGAAACACATGCTGTTTTGTATACTACCATTTCCCTTCAGGAAAGGGACAGAGACAGGGTAGAGAACAGAATGGGGGGGGGGGGAGGGATCGGAAGGAGAGACAGATGATCACTGTCACAATATGTCCACTATGAAGTTGTCATGTATAATCACACCTATACAGCCTGCATTGAATTGATTGTCCTTCCGGTGGGGGTGGGTCACAAGGGAGTAATCGAAGGAATCTAGAATTTAAAGTTCTGCAATACCTGCAACTAGGAATTAAGATATACAGGGGCTGGGATAGGGAGACCGTCCCTGATCTACCAGAAAGTAAGAGAGCAGAGCAGGGGAGGGGCTTTACAGTGGGATTGCTGTTTTAGGTTTGGGGCAAGGGAAATATGGGGAGAAAATTTGTAATTCAAAAATGTCATGAAAATGAATAATGTAAACAAGAAGACAAATTTTAAAAAGAGTTAAAAAATAAAAAAAAAAGAATTAATGGTAAAACAGAAGTTGAATGATTTTTCCAAGGACACCCAACAAGAAAGTATCTGAGGAGGGATTTGAATTCACTTCTTCCTAGTTCCAGGCCTAGAACTCTATCCATTGTACATCTTAGCATGCTGCTGCTGATGCTCCCCTACACTTTCCAATCAGGGGCTTTCTGATAATTGTATTTTCTCAGAGGTGCCAGTATCTGGGAAACAATCTTGCCTGAACTTTGCTTTGCTGTCTGTTCCATTTTCCAACTGTCCTGGTGATTTTGGCTTATCTTTTGTACAATTCTTATATAGAATTTACTTCTTTTAATTTCTCATGAGATTTCTTGATGGTTATTTGGACTGATGAGAAATTTAAGCTGTGGTCAAGGTCTGATGATTTCACCTTTATAATATCTTTTGAACATAGCTCTTTTTTTCTTATCTAATGCTGCCACTAATCTACTGCAGCCCTTCATCACCCCCTCCTACTTTTCCAGTGTACGACCTCTCTAGTCTACTCCTCAACATGCATTCTTCAATTCAATACCGCTGGCCTCTTGCTTGTTTTACAGATGAGATACGATACTCTTTCTCTAGACTCCAGGCACTTTATCTGGCTGTCCCCTATGTCTGAAAGATTCTCCTTCTGTGCTTAACTATTAAACTCTCTTTTCTTTAAATTCCAATTAAAATCTCACTTTCTACTAGAAGCAATCCCTAACTACTCTTAATTCCTAGTTCCTTTTCTTCTTAAATTATTTACTTATTATACATAAACATATGAATATACATATATATACATATGTGTGCATATATACATATACATGGATATGTGTATGTGTGTGTATATATACATATACATATACATATATATATTACTGTTTATAGATAATCTCCCTCACTACATTGTAGACTACTTTAGGGTGGGGACTGTCTTTGGTCTCTTTTTGTATACTAGCATTTGTCACAGCACTCAGCACACTATTGTTGTTCAGTCATTTCATTTATGTCTGACCATACATGAACCCATTTAGGATTTCTTATTATCACAAAGATACTGGAGTGACTTACCGTTTCCTTCGTCAACTCCTCTTATGGATGAGGAAACTGAGGCAAACACACTTAAATCATTTGCCCAAGGTCACAGAGCTAGTAAGTGCCTGAGGCTCTATTTGAACTCAGGTTTTCCAGATTCTAGGCCTGGCTCTCTATCTAATGCACCACCTAACTGTCTACTCCCTGGACACCTAGTAGGATCTTAAAGGTTTAGTAATTGCTTGCTTGCTTTTCTCATTTGTCTTCTGACTAATGTGGATGTTTTAGAAATTTGTGAATTTTGATCCATTTTATTTTGTCATCAGTTTTATTGACATCTAGTTGAATAAATACATTTTCCCATGATATCTTTTATTTCTTCATTTCTTGTGAATTTTCTTCCAATGTTCATACTAGTATTTTGTTTTTCATCTTTCTTCTCATCAAATTAGCTAATGCTTTATCTACTACATTTCCCTTTCCTCTGGCCTTCTAAAATCAGCTTTTAGTTTGTTTATTCATACAATATAAGTTTTTATTATTTTTACACTTTATCCTTTAGAATTTAATAAAAGTAGTTAAATTTGTTTTCTAAAATACTCTTAGTTATTTGATTGAATCATTGATGTATCCTTTCTTCCTTTGTATATGAAAGTGCTTAGATAAATAAATTCAAAATAAAGACTGTTTTGGCTTCATCTTTAAAATTTTGCTATATTGCCTCATTGTTTTGGTTATCTTCAATAAATTATGTAGTTTTCATCCTCTGTTATGTAACCTACCAATAGTTTAGCATTAAGTTACTTCTTTTCCAGTTGATTGTTCTGTATTTCTGTCAGTAATATATATATATATTTAATATTTGTTCATAATGTGTTTTTATATTTTGATGCCCTGAAAATAGTCATGCCCAGATTGTGTGTGTGTGTGTGTCGTGTATTTCTTTTCCCTTTTAATAATTTCCAGGAATCTATCAGATATATTTTTCCTCTAAAATTATATTCAAAACCTTAACTTCCTTCTTTTTAACTATTTTTATAAATTTGAGTCTAAAAGGGGCACATTGAAGTCTGTATTATAGTTTGGTCCATTTATCCCTAAAATCAATTCAGATTTTCCTTCAAATATTTTTATGCTTTGTCAATTGGAGAATGGCTAAACAAGTTGTGGTATATGTTCATGATGGAATATTACTCTGCCATAATCATCAGCCTTAGATAAATATGTAAAGACTTGCCCCAAACAATGAAGAGTGAAATGAGCAGAACCAACAGAACACTGTAGAGAATAACAGCAATATTATTCCAAGAAAGACTTTGAGTGAAGAAGAGACTTTGACTATCATAAGGACCCATGTTAACTACAAAGGACATTAAAAAAGTCATTATCTGCATCCAGGTAAAGAACTGATAAATGGAAGTATGCAGAGAATAACTATGCCCACATACATATGCATACACACAAATACAGGCATGTAGGTATATGTGCTTGTGTGTGTGTGTGAGTCATTTAATATATATTTAAAAGTAATAACAAGTTGTTATATAAAAGATTTTCAGTTTCATGCACAATCATCTTTTGTTATTATACTTTGTGGAAATGCTTGTTTTATTCCATAAATTAAAAAATAAAATTAATTTTAAAAGAAGAAAGTGAAAAAATGAGACTCAAGTAATACCTCTCCTTCCTCAGAAATTTTTCATATAGACTTTGACTTTACACTTGATTATGTGAACCATAAGTTCCTCCTCTCATTTTTCCTTCTAATTTACCTTTCCCCTCATGTATTTCTTTATTTTCAACTCAACTGAAACATTTCAAAATCATAATTAGGCCCCAGTATTATTTTGCATCTTTTTTGACACTTTTAGGGCCTCTAATGACATAAGGGTTTTAAGTAGAATCCTATATCATTCCATTGGAATATAAAAATTTTACTCATTTTTTTCCCTCTCATTCTTTACTTTTATTTCTCTTTCTATGTGTTCCTCTATACCTTCATGCTGATATTTAAAGGCTTATTCTCAACTCAATTCTTTCAAACAGAAATGTTAAGTCCTATATTTCACTGAAAATCCATTTCTCCTCCCTTAGGATTATTCTTTGTTGTCTTGTTAAGTTATTCCTGGTCTAAGACTATATTGCATGCTCTCAATTGTTTTATGGTGGTAGCCGTTAAGTGTTGTTTGCTCCTTACCATGATTCATTGTTACTTTTTTTAAAATTTCCTAGTTGTTTTGACTGTTGTTTCTTTGGTCTGGAAGCCTTGGATTTTGCCAATGTATTCCTAATGAATTTTCATTTTTTTTAAGACATAACAGTTTTATACTTTTTATTTTTGTGTTACTTTTAAGTTCTGATATAGCTGGAAATTTTTATTTAATGAATATTTGTTTTATCCAGTATTGTTGTTATTCAGGCTCTATTTTGGACATAGCTTTCAGGTAGTATGGTATTATTTTTTTTGCAGTGCAATAATTCTCAAAATGTCTCTTACTAATAAGTTTTACAAGTGGCTTATGACATGATTTATCTCCTGGTTTATCAATCTTTATTTTAGTTTAAATATATACATATATACACACATGTATGTGTGTGGGTGTGCATGTGTATGTGTAATTTAGTTAACTTATATTTATTCCATTTTCATCTTCAGGGCATGTATTATTTAGTTAAGGATTTTTATCTACCCAATTTTGATTGATGTCTATTTAAAATATCTATTTAAGTACTCATTTCATTTATTATATCATTTTAACATTTTAAATTCTTGTTTCATTTGTTACTATAATTATGATTGAACCTTTGGTGTGCCTATGTTTTTCTTTGAGGCTTTATTTATAGGCATTTTGGAGTTAAGTTTTGGGGGTTCATATATTTGAAATTCTTGACACCATTACACCATTTTAGTTCTTTTTCTTTTTCTTTTTTTCTTCTTACTTATTATTCCAGTCTTATTTCTGATATCAGAACTTTATGCCAGGTCTGGGCTCTGCATATATTTTGGTGAGAATGTCATGACATTTTATTGTTTTGACCTTTCTTATTTGATGTGGCACTGCTGGGGTTAGAGCAACAATGCTGTTGTACTTTTTCTTTGTTTTGTTTTCAGTCACTGGTCTCACTCAGAGATTCCTACACTTTGTTTAGAAAGTAGTTGATGTCTTTTTCTGTTCCATATATCTGAGATCCCTATAATCCTATTCTTACCATAAAGTCTAGCTCCATATCTTGGCCTATTCCTATTTAATCCCTCTTGCCCTGATGATTTGACTTCTGGTTGAATTAATATTCTTGTATTTAATGAAATGAATTACTATGCTTTGTCCTTTAATTACTAACCACTACTAGGTCTAGTATTTATCTGAGATCTTTATTTGAGAAATAAGATACTATAGCGTTTCTCACAATCTACCTTCTAGGATTTTCTCCAGTTATATTATTTTTAAGAGACTTCTTTATTTAAAGTTTTCAATGAAGTAGAAAAGTCTTATACTGTATTATGAATTAGTGAGATTTATGGTAATGGGGTAAATGTTGGTAAAATTATTATTGATAATAATATTGCCTTAAAAAAAGAAAATGAGTAAGACTTTTAAAAAATACTATCATATAGAAACGCTAAATTATTTCAATAACCAAAGTAACAATAATAATTAATGATGTTCATAAATTTAATGCAAAATATTAGACAATTATTTTAAATTGTTTTCTCTAGTGCTATATAATATTCTTATTCAGATAACATCAGGAAAAGGGAATTGTATTTATAGTGCATACTGATTTGCAAATTTAACTATAATAAATAAGTAAAGTTATAGATGCATAAAAGAAATAATAACTAATAAATTTGAAAGAGTAAAATGATATTTTTCAAGCTCATTGACTACATATACACACAAATGCACATATATATTATATATTGCTAAATCTTTTTCTAGAGCATGGAATTCCTACAATTAGATAAAATAAAAAATATACACCCATTTAAATAATTATCTTTGGATATATGTGTATGTGTGTGTATACACACACACATACACATATACAAATATACACATATATGTACATATACATATATATGTAAGAAATATAATGTTATAGTGTCAAGGACTTTGGAGTTGGTGGGTAGAAGATCTGGTATTAAGTCTAAGTTCAATCATATATTAAATGTGACTTTGGACAGTGGACTTAACCTTTCTGTAAGACTCTCTTTGCTCACATGTAAAATGATAAAATTCAAATAGAATGGAGTCCTGATAGCTCTAGAAGCACATGACTTTTTTTAAAATTCAGAATAAAAGTAGGATGAAATTATTAAGGTTACACTGCAGAGTCAACCATCAAAAGACAATGTGAAAAAAACAAACTTTTTCCTCCCTTTTTCCTTCCCCATGACCCATCATTGAAAAGGCAAGAAATTCGATAAACATGTGTAGTCATGCAAAACATATTTCTGTATTAGTCATGTTGTGAAAGAAAACAGACAAAACCCTTAAAAAATAAAGTAAAAACATTGTGCTTCAATCAGTATTCAGACAGCATCAATCAGTTCTTTCAATGGGGACAGAGAGTATTTTTCACCATAAATCCTTTACAACTGTCTGGAATCATTATATGGCTGAGAATAGCCAAGTCATTCACAGCTGATCATCTTATAATAATTCTGTTATTTTGTGCACAGTACATTTCACTTTGCATCACTTCATGTAAATCTTTCCAGGTTTTTCTGAGAGCATTCTGCTCATCATTTCTTATAGCACAGTAGTATTCCATCATAATAATATGCCACAATTTGTTCAGCCTTTCTCCAATTGATGAGCCTGCCCTCACTTTTCAATTCTTTGCCCAAGAAAAGTGCTACAATAAATATTTTTGTACATATAGGTCTTTTCTCCTTTTTCTAAGTCTCTTTTGGAATACAGACCTAGTGGTGGTATTGCTAGGTCAAAGGGTATGTGTGGTCTTACATAGTGTTGGGCATAGTTCCCAATTGCTCTAATCTATAGAATGTTTGAATCAGTTCACAACAGTGACCAATGCACTAATATCTCATTTTTCTGACATCCCCTCCACCACCCATTATTTTCTTTTTCTATCGCATTAGTCAATATAATAGGTTTGAGGCAGTACCTCAGAATATTTTTTTAATTTGCATTTCTCTAATCAGTAGTTAAAGCTAGCTTTGATTAATTCATCTGAAAACTGTTCATATATTTTGATAATTTATCAATTTACAAAGGCCTCTTAATTTTATAAATTTGACTCAGTTCTCTATATAATTGGGAAAAGAGGCCTTTATCAGAAACTTATTTCATTTTTTTCACAATTATTATTATTAACTGTATTTCCTACCATCCTTTTTATTGTATTCTTTCTCTCCTTTAACCTCAGCCTTCCTCAAAAGCATTTCTATTCTGACTACCCCCTCCCCCAATCTGCCCTCCCTCCTATGACCTTCCCCCTTCTCTTATCTTCTTCCCCTCTTACTATCCTGTAGGGCAAGATAGATTTCTATACCCAATGGAGTACGTATACTATTCCCTTTTTGAGTCAGTTTTGATGTGAGTAAGATATACTTACTTCCTCTCATCTTCCCCCTCTTCCCCTTCACCGTAAAAATTTTTTTCTTGCCTCTTTTACATGAGATAATTTACCCCATTCTACCTTTCCCCAAGGAACATCATAGCCAAATTTCAAACTATCAGTTCAAGGAAAAATAATAAAAGTGGCCAGAAAGAAATTATTCAAATATCTGAGAATCAATCAGAATCATACACAACTTGGCAACTGCAACATTAAAGGATTGGAGATCATAGGAACCTGATATTCTGGAGGGCAAATGAGTTAGTACTAAAGTCAAGAATTACTTACTGAGTAAAAATTAAACATAATAATATATTAATGAAAAAAGAGACATTCAATGAGATAGGATTCCAAGTCTTCATAATGAGAAGACCAGTACTCACCCAAAAATTTGACCACCAATATAAAGGCCCAAGAGAAGCATCAACAGGCAAAAAGGGAAAAGAATACATAAAGGATTTAAAACAGCTAAACTTCCCTACATAGGAAGGTGATATGTGTAACTCCTAACAATTTTATCACTAACAGTACAGATTTGAAAGAATATGCATAACAATAAGACTATACAGCAAATTAGAGGAAATGACGTAAAAAATTAGAGATGAGAAAGAGAATTACAAAGTGTGAAGGACAAAGAAAGAGGAATAATGGGACAAATTACCTCCTGTGAAAATGTGAGAAAGACCTTTAATTCCAGTAAAGCAGAAGGTGTAAGGGTGTGTGATGGGCATTGCTTAAACCTTACATTCATCAGTATTGGCTGAAAGAGGGAATAATACACACAATCAGCTGAATAATTTTTAAAAAGTCTATCTTACCAAACAGAGAAGTAGGAAGAGAGGAGATTAAGTAAAGTAGTGGGGTGGGGTGGGGACTGACATAAGAAAGGGCAGATCAGGGGAAGTGGTAGCTAGAAGGCAACACTGCTGAGGTAGGAAAGGGTGAAAGAAGAGAGAAGACAAACAGGAGGAAGAATACAATGGTGATAAATACATAGGCAGTAATCATAACTGTGAAGGTGAATGAAATGAACTCTCTGATAAAACAGAAGCAGATAGAGTAGGGAAAAAAAAAAACCAGACTCCTGAAGGAGATAAAGGTGCACACAGACCAAAGGTAAGGAGCGGGAGAAGACTCTATTATGTCTCAATAGAAGTAAAAAAAGAAAAAGGCAGGGGTAGCCATCCTGATCTTAGACATAGTAAAAGCAAAATTAGACTTAATTAAAAGACATAAGTAAGGAAGTTACATTTTGCTAAAAGGCACCATGAAGAACAAAGCAACCAAATTAGAAGAGCAGGAATCACTGCTTTTCAGATCTAGGGGGGTGGGGAAGAATTTATGACCAAACAAGATAGAGAGCATTATGAAATGCAGAATAAATTATTGTCATCATATCAAATTGAAACACTTTTGTAGAAACAAAGCCATTGCAACCATGATTAGAAGGAAAGCTATGAAACAATTTTTAAGTTTCTATAACAAGGCCTCATTTCTTAAATATCTAGAGAACTGGTCAAATTGATGAGAATAGAAGCCATTCCCCCTAATAAATGGTCAGAGGATATGAATGGGAAGGTTTCAGATGAAGACATCAAAGGTATCTATAGGCATATGAAGAAGTGTACAAAATCACTTTTTATTAGAGAAATGCAAATTAAAAGAATTCTGAAATACCACCTCACACCAAACTGAATTGCTAATACAATGAAGAAAGGAAAATAATAAATGCTGGGGATGATGAGGGAAAATTGGGACTGTAAAGCAGATGGTGGTGTTAACTGATACAACTACCCTGGAGAGCAGTTTGGAACTATGACCAAAGGAGCAACCAGATTGAGCGTACCCTTTGATCCCACTATACCACTACTAGGTCTGAGTCACGAAGGGGTCATAAAAAGAGAAAAGGACCTGCATGTAAAAATATTTATAGCAGCCCTTTTTGTGGTAAAAAAAAAATTGGAAATTGACAGAATGCCAACCAATTGAGGAATGGCTGAACAAGTTGTGATATATTAATTCAATGGAATAATATTTGGCTTTAAAAATGTTGAACAGGCACATTTCAGAAAAATCTAGAAACATTTGTACAAACGGAGGCAAAATAAAATGATCAGAATCAGGAAAATATTGCACAGTTTCAGCAACATTGTATGATGATCAAGAATGAATGACTCAAGGGCGGCTAGGTGGCGCAGTGAATAGAGCACCGGCCCTGGAGTCAGGAGTACCTGAGTTCAAATCCGGCCTCAGACACTTAACAGAAAAAACTAGCCGTGTGACCTTGGGCAAATCACTTAACCCCAACTGCCCTCTAAAAAGCAAAAAAAAAAAAAAAAAGAATGAATGACTCAGTTCTTCTCAGCAACACAATGATCTCATGAAGGAAAATGCCATCCATAACCAATGAACTCATAATGCCGTTTGAAGCATATTCTTCACTTACTTTATTCTTTCTCATGATTTTATTTCCTTTTAATCTCTTTCTTCTCCGACAACTGGAATGAATATAGAAATATTATTTTACATGAGATAGCACATATATAATGTAACAATTTCTCTTCCACTTTTGGAAGACAGGAGGGGAAGGAGGGAGAGTGAAAAAAAATGGAACTCAAAATCTTGTAAAAATGAATGCTAGGAATTTTCTTGATATATAATGTATAAAACATAATATACCATTTAAATAAAAATAAAGTAGGGCTCTGTTTTTAGGGTGGAGGATGCACTGTCCCAGACTTCTTTGGTTTGTGTAACTATTTACAGATCTTTGGAGACCTGTTAGGTTTCAGTTTCTCCAAGGTGATAAGATCTAAGGAGAGGCATGTTTACTTATCTCCTAGATGGCACTCCAGTTTTGGAGTGACCACAGGCACTCTTTTCTGCCCTAGAATTGTGACCAGAGTTCCAGCTCAACTGCAACCCAGAGCTCTAGTGTGCTAGTGCTCCTTTTCACCCTGGGACTGTCATCCAGTACTGAGACCCAGATCTGAGTGTGAGCAAAGCAACAGAGTCCTGCCTCAGTGCTAGCTAAGAGGCTCTGATAATCTCCTTCTGATCAGTTGTTCTATCCCCTTACTATCTCTGGGCAGAGAGTTTCAGAAGCAACAGCTGTTGTTGCTGTTGTTGCTGCTGTTGCTGCTGCTGATTCATTGACTATCCAGACCTGCAGCTACTGATGCTGATTCAATGGCTTACTATATCTGGATCGTTTCAGAAACAACAGCTGCTGCTGCTGCTGCTGCTGTTCCTGTTGATGATAATGATGATTCAGTGACTCTGACGACCTGCTGCTGCTATTGCTACTGCTGCTGTTACTAGTGCTGTTGCTAGTGCTGCTGCTGCTGCTGCTGATGATGATGATGATAATGATGAAGATGATGATTCTTTGACTTTCAGGGTCTGCTCCTGGTTTCCTTGGGCTGGGGTTGTGTTGTCATAGCTTGTGTTTAACTATGCTTTCTATGACCTTGGTTCAGCAGACCTTTTCTTCTGGCCCTCCAAGTTTTCTTTGCCTGGAATATTGTTTCACTCCATCTTTTTGTCAATTCTGCCACTCTAGAATTTGTTTAGAATTATTGTTTAAAAGCCTTTATACAATTTGTGGGAGTATTTAGGAGGGTCCCTGCCATCAGCCATCTTGGTTCTACCTCTCCAGGGGGAAAACAAACAAAAAGGCTTTTGAACCAATATTCAAAGTCAAGCAATAAAATTTTAATTAAAAAATATGTGTTCTATTCATCTTCTTGAACCTATTACAGTTCTATCAACATATGCATAACATTTGTTATCTTCAGCCTCTTAATACACAGTTATATGCATAACATTTATTATCTTCAGTCTCTTAATACACGGTTATCTGTGGCATTATTTCCAGGAAAACATTGCACATAGTCTCAGGAACATTGTGTGATGATGAAGAATGAATGACTCAGTTCTTCACATAATGTTTTTGTTACTACGTAATTTGTCTCCCAGGTTCTGCTCACTTCGCTGTACATAAGTTGATTGATGTCTTCCTTGTTTTCTCTGAAACCTTTCTTTTCATCGTATCTTATAGCACAATAATATTTCATTAAATCCATATGCCTTAGTTTGTCACTCATTTACAAAATACATCATCCTAACCCCCTGAGATCTTTGTAGGACTTTGTTATCAAAAGAAAAAAGCTGATATAAATAGTGTTTTGTTTTGTTTCAACATATTAATATGATTACTCTTTCTTTGATTTATTTTTGGATGTAGTTCTAACTGGTGTTGCTTGTTAAAAGGGTATACACAATTTAGTTATCATACTGTATTGCTTCCAAGTTCCTTTCCAAAATTCTTGGACCTATATAGAGATGTACCAGCAGTGCATTAGTGTAGTTGTTATCCTGCTGCCTTTACACAAAACTCATTTTCCTACTTTTCTCCATTTCCCCAGTGTGATGTGTGTTGAATAGAACCTCAGTGTCACAGGTTTTTGTGATTTAAATATATCTTTGCTTTTTTGTGTGTATGAGACTCCAAATTTATCATACTATCTGCTATGCTACACTTCTACCTAACTATCTCTAATAATGGAAATGAAAACAGTATTAAAATGTAGCAAAATTTAGAATCATTCAAATTACTAATTGGAGCCAGAAACAGATAATACAACATATTTCCTTCATTTTGGTAGAAAAATAGGTGGATTTCAGATGACAAATATTGCTTACAATGTCAGGTAAAAGGTCTTTTCTGTGTGTGTGTGTGTGTGTGTGTGTGTGTGTGTGTTTGTCAGTTTGCCTTATCATCCCCATCCTCATCTCTATTAGAATCTTGTGTTTGGGGGTTTTCATTTTAGTGTTAAAAAAAGGCTAGAGGAAAAAAAAACTAAAAGGAATAAAACAAAACATTGGCCTAAAATGCATAATAATCTGTATGGTAAAACAGTGTTTCTTTTGATCTGGCACTGGACATTGTCAGAGATCCTACATAGATGATTAGTCTGTCTGGGCAGGCATTTTTTTATTCCCAAATAAGCTTTATGATGTCCCACTTTAATATCTGCTAGCTCTATTTCTCTTATATTTGTGTTTATCTTTCCTTTGGCCTTTGAGACCCCATAAAGGCAAAGCATGTTTTAAAATCAAACGACAATATTTCCAAATGTTCTAGCATATCTCCTTCTGGGGTCACTTCTGTATATCATAATTCATTTATAGCCATTGTTAGAATGATTTAGAGTGATCATAATATCTGTCTAATGTACCCAGCAGTACTTCAGCAACAAAAACACTCAACAAACCCAACCTCTTAAATGGGTCTGAATATCAAATCCCTTTTCATGTGTGTCTACCTCATTTTTAGGAGACAGGAAACAAAGGGCCTGGGAACAATATCACAAAGAGAGAGAAGTTTTTCTTTGAGTTTAAGATACCATTCATGAGAATAAATGTCTTGTTTATGTTCAGGGAATATTGTTGTAATGCAGCTTCATTTTGGCTGTGCCTTCTTAAAATAATGGGAGAAATCTCTCCCATTCACCTGTATGGAGTCTGACTTAAGTATTGTCTCCTGGCAATTACTTCTTTCTTTTATTGGAGCATATGAAACATATTTTAAACAATTATCTTTTAATTGCTTGTGACAGATCCAGTAGTAGACTTCACCAAACAGAAAATGAATCAAGTATAATGTAATGGAAAAGATTTCATGGAGGACTCATTAGTAATAGGCATTACTTGCAAACATTAAATTGCAAATTTAAACTCAGGAGCCTCACAGAATACAAAATATAAATGTTCCACAATATATTCCCTATGCATAGAACTATTCATTTAAAGTCACACACCCTTCTAAGTCCAGTTTACCCAAGAGAATTTTTTTTTCTAAATTGATTCATTAATCAGTCATTTAGTAAGTATAGAGTACCTACTATGTTCTAGGAACTGTATTAGACACTGTAGATACTAATAAAAGGAATCGATCCCTAATAAAAAGGACTCAATATTATGAAGTGGAAAAGTATAAGTATAAATGTGTTTACAAAGAATATGTATGCATGTATATTTATACATGTGTGTATATGTGTGAATGTGAATAAATACAAGCATATACAAAGCAGTTAAATGCCAAGAAGTTTAGGAGTATGAAAGCACTAGCAGTTGGGGATTATAATGGTAATGTAATTTGAATTTGAAGATCCCTTTGTATTGGAAAATGTAACAGATACTTAGCACTTAGTAATTTATCAAGCCTCTGTTAAAGAAACAGAAGGCATGAACTCCTGTTGCTGATGTAACAGGAAAAGGTTGAAACAGGAAATGGCTGAAAAAGGAAGGATCTAATGCCAGTGTTTATAAGGAGAAGACTCTGCTGGGTCAGGATAGAACTTCTTAGAGCCAGGTTCTGGAGGCCGAGGAAAAGAGGGCCAGGCTGGAGAGAATGACTTTTATTTTGAGAACGTGGATGAAGTTATTTTGATTTGGGGAACAAGGTGAAACTTCTGCTGAGTTTGAGAGCCAATCAGAGCTGCTGAGAAGCTGCTTAGTCCAAGGGCCAGGCATAGCTCCTGAGATGATGCTGAGGAGCTGCTGAGTCTGAGGGCCAGTCAGAGATGCTGAGGATTTCTGATGACCACCTGGAGCTGCAGAAGTCTGAGGAAGCATGACTGTGGTGCCAGCACTTGGTCTGCTTGTGGCTTTGTTTAGCCTTAACTTCCCAGGAACATAGACTTGGAAGGATTTAAGGTGGACTGGACACTGTGAGCTTCAATGTGGAACAGGTACTGAACAGAGAGCTGGACAAGGAGGTGGGAATTATCTGCCTTTGAACCCAGGTGACAGTTTGATAAATCCAGGTAGGAGGTACAGCCATACAAGGGGATCGAGGGAATCTGAGAGCCTACCTCAGGTCAAGATGAAGAGATCTCTTTGTGGATACTGAGTAGTAACTGATTGAAGTTGTAACTTATTTGTGACCTTGAAATTGTAACATTTTTGTGACTGAGGGGTGGATGGAAAGGGTTGGAACAGGGAGCAGCTAATACCTTATATAAGGAAAAGCACAAGCTGGAGAGTCAGAATTTCTTGGAGCAAGCCGTATGGAGGCTGAGGAGGAGAGGCCCAGGTTGGAGAAACTGATTTTGATTTTGAGAATGGAGCTAATAGTGGCAAAGTTTCTTCTGAGAACCAGCCAGAACTTAAAGGAGAAAGTGATTTTGAGAATGGAGCTTTTGGTGGTGGAGGTTCTCTGAGGAGCCAGCCCAAACTTCTGCTGAGAGTTTCCAAAGAACCAGCCAGAGCTACCAAAGACTTCTATGGGCCAGCCAGAGCTGCCAGAGAAAGCATGACTGTGGTGTCAGTGCTTTCTCTGTCTGTTTTTGGTCTATGTTAATTCCACAGGCAGAAAGTGAATTGATGAGGATGCTGGCAATGTGTGTGAATGTTACTGTGCCTTTGTTAAGCTTTGTCTTCCTGGGAACAGAAACTGTGAAGGACTTGAGGTGGATTACACCCTGTGAGCTTCAGCATGGAATAGGAACTGCATGGAGAGCAGGACAAGGTACTGGGAATTGTCTGCCTTTAAACTCAGGTGGCAGTTGGTTAGATTTGGGCAGGACCTGGGACCATGGAAGAGGAACCATGGAAGCTGAGAGCCTGCCTTGAGTCAAGATGAAAAGACTTCTTCTTCTTCTGTAGTTAATGCTGAATGCTGAGATTGTAACTTATTTGTGACTTAGGGGTGGATGTCCTTTGTTCTTTCCACTAACCCTTAAGAGGGTACTGAGTAGTGAATGATGATATTGTAACTTGATTGCAGGCTGTGGATGGAGGACTTTGACTTTTGTACCTTCTGTCAATTAAGGAGGCTTGCCGCATTAAAGGTGTTTGAATTAAGTATTTACTAAATGAAGGACCTACTAAATAAATGTTATCTTTTGCTTAAATCTATGTGATGACTTTGGTGAAAACTATGTGGCCATTTTAGTGATAAGTTGTGAAGTTAAAACATTCTGGATGCTGCACTTTGTTTTCTGTGAATGTTTTGCTCTAATCGGTTACTGAATAGAGAGTTTAATATACTGTGTAATTGGAACCTTGAAAAGCTGTTAACAGCAATAGTCCTCAGGAAATCTGCCCATGCTTGGCTTTACAATCTTATAAAAAGTAATAAAATCACTGTGTGAGACACAAGTATGAATGAAAGTTTATCCAATGTAAGGAACACAGGATAATTTCTAAAAAATTTCAAGATATTTTGATGATTCATTAAACCCAGTTCCTCTGGTTTCAAAAACTCCTTAGCTTTATATCCTATTTGATTCCACAACCACCTATAGTGACTGTTATTGGTTCATATCTTCCTTTGGGCACTTGCAAAGTAACCTTAGGCAAGTCACATCTCTCTATATCTGATTTTCTTCTGTAAAATAAAGAGATTGGGTAAATGATCACTAATTTTACATCAAAATTTATAAACTAATGATTTTTTTCAACACAATGCATACTATTTCTTTGGTTAATTATTGTACAACCAATTTATTTATTTATTTTTCATTTCCAATGTTCATTTCCACAAGATTTTGAGTTACAAATTTTCTCCCCAACTCTCCCCTACCCCTGCAATATTGCAAGAAAATTGAATACTCCTTCCGCCACTCTGTCCTCTCTTATATCCCACCACAACCACACATGCACCCCTTAATTTCTAGTAGGGCAAGAAGCATTACTATACCCCATTGCCTGCATATCTTATTTCTTTGTTGTATGTAAAAATAATTTAAACACTTGTTTTTTAAATGTTGAGTTCCAGATTCTCTCCCTTCTCCCCTCCTCACCCACCCCCACTGGGAAGACAAACAATTAAATACAGGTTATACATGTGTAGCTATGCAAAACATTTCCATAGTTGTAATGGTAATAGAATTTGGTTTTTGGGTTGTGTTAAAATCCAGAACTTTCGAATCCCACTTGTGGGATAGACTTGTTGATGTTAAGAGAGAGGGCTGAACTGGGGGGAGCTGGTGCAGTGGATTTAGAGCAGTGGTCCTTAACCTTTCTAATGCCACAACCCTTTAATATTAGTATGTGGGCATATCTGCATGTGGGTGGACCTGCCTGTGTCGGTTCCTAAGGCCATTGGGAATATGTGTTTTCCGATGGTCTTAGGCAACCCCATTCAACTGCCAAAGGGGTCATGACCCACAGGTTGAGAACAACAGATTTAGAAAGAGGCCCAAGGAAAGAGAGACCAGAAGAACTTTTGGGGAGCAGTACCATGGAGGCAGAGAGAGAGTGGAATTACTGAGGTCCAGAGTTGATTAGAGAGAGGGAGAGAACTGCCAGCTCAAGCCACCCAGACTGCTAAGGGCCACCAGGACTTTTGAGAGCTGCCTTTTGGAGCTACTGAGAACTAAGGAGGCAAGGCTATGGTGCTGGTATTTTTTTCTGTCAGTTTTGATGTTATTTTGCTAGATTCATCTGCTGGTAGAGGACAGTGCCATTGTTGCAGAGGTCCTGGAACCTTGCTGTTGGTTTAGAATTCCTGAAGGCAGATTGTGTTGTTTTATGTTAACAGAAAACATCTTGTTAATGTTTTCAAGGTTCCTGAGACAGTTCTGCAGGCATAGAATGAAGTGATGAGGACATTGGCAATGTATATTGTGGCTTTGTTAAGTTTGGTCTCCCTAGGAAAAGAGATTTCAGAGAACTTGCCTTGGATCAAGACAAAGAAAAAACCTCTCCTTGGGTATTGAATGCTGTGATGATAACCTTGTTGTGACTTAGGGGTAGATGGGCTTTGTACTCTCCACTGCCCCTTTGAGAAAGTGCTTGGGTCTAACTCATGATAATTGTAATGCAATTATGATCCAGGGGTGGAGCACTTTGATTTTTGTGCTCTGTGATTGACCAAATAAATGTTCTTTGTTTAGGATTGGAAACTAATCTCCAGTGGAAAAGAGAGAAGATTTTGTGATTGACTAAATGAATGTACTGCCTCTGGCTGGAATAGTACTTGGACATTAGTACTTTGTGATTGAATTAAGGACTTAAGAAATTATTGAATCACCATGGTGAATGCTGTATTTTTATTTTTTTTCTTTTCTGTGAATGTTTTGCCTTAATTTGTCACTGAATAAATGGAGAGTGATTATGCTGGTATTCCAAATTTTGGAACTTGCCTTTGCTTGGCATTGTGATAGTAGTCATACTGTGAAAGATTAACTTTATTTCCCTCCATCCTATCCCACTCCTGAATTATTTCATTTTTTCATTTGGCCCTACCCATTTTCAAAAGTATTTGCTTCTAACTCTAACCCAGTCTGACCTCCATTCTATAATTCCCGTTCTTGTCCCTTCCCCCATACTTTCCTATAGAGTAACATACCCAATTGAGTGTGTGTGTTATTCCCTCTTTAAGCCAAATCCAATCAGAATAAGGTTGACTTATTCCCTTTCATTTTCCTGATATTTCCATCCATTGTAACAGCTTTCTCTTGTATCTTTTATGTGAGATAATTTACCCTATTTTATCTCTCCCTTTCTCCTCCCAATATGTTCCTCTCTTACCTTTTGATTTTATTTTTAACTATCATTCCTTCATATTCAAATCTCCATGTGCTCTCTAAGTATATATGTACACACATAAACACAGAAACATACATACCCATCTATACATATACATACACATACATATAAACACACATTTATGTGCATACACATATATGTATATATGTGTGTATACATACATGTATATATGTATATGTGTGTATTCATATGTGTTTGCTTCAACTATCCTCATATTGTGAAAAATCTCATGAATTACCAATATCATCTTTCAATGTAAGAATGTAAATAGTTCAACTTTAATAAGTTCTCTGTGATTTCTCTTTCCGGTTTACCTTTTCATGCTTCTCTTTATTCTTGTATTTGAAAGTCAAATTTGCTGTTCAGTTCTGGTCTTTTCATCAAGGTTGCTTACAAGTCCTGTATTTCATTGAATCTCATATTTTCTCCTGAAGTATTATACTCAGTTTTGCTGCAAAGGTGAACCTGGTTTTAATTCTACATCCTTTGATCTCAGGAATATTATATTCCAGGCCCTTCAATCCCTTAATGTAGAAGCTGCTAAATCTTGTGTTATCCTGATTGTGTTTCCACAATACTCAAATTGTTTCTTCCTCACTGCTTGTAATATTTTCTCCTTTACCTGGGAACTCTGGAATTTGGCTATAATATTGCTAGTTTACTTTTTGGAATTTTTTTCAAGACATGATCAGTACATTCTTCACTTTTCTATTTTGCCCTGTGGTTTTCAAACATCAGAGCAGTTTTCCTTGATAATTTCTTGAAAAATGATGTCTAGGCTCTTTTTTATCTTGGCTTTTAGGTAGTCAAATAATTTTTAAATCATCTTTCCTGGAAATATTTTCCAGGTCCCTGAGTTTTACAATGAGATATTTCACATTGCCTTATGTATTTTTTTCTTTTGAATCTGTTTTACAGTATCTTGATTTCTCATAAAGTCATTAGCTTTCATTTGCTTCAATCAAATTTTGAAGCAGTTATTTTCTTTAGGGAGCTTTTGAAATTTCTTTTCCGTCTGGCCAATTTTGCTTTTTAAGGCATTTTTCTCCTTATTGGCTTTTGGGACTTTTTTCCATTTGAATTATTCTAGTTTTTTAGGTTTTATTTTCTTCAGTATGTTGAGGGTGTCCTTTACCAGGCTGTTGACTAGCTTTTTATGATTTTCCTGTGTCATTTTAATTTTTCTTCCCAATTTTTCATCTACTTCTCTTACTTGATTTTCTTTTTTATTATTCATTTATTTTTTTGTTTACAAGATTCAATTCTACAATCCCTTGAGTTTCAAATTTTCTCCCTTGTCTCTCTCTCCACCCCCACCCGTGGTGGCATGCAATCAAGTATATTATCTGTGCATACTTTCACATTGGACATTAGTCTGGTTATATAGAAAGATTGCAACCAATGGAGTGAACAATGGGAAAGGAGAAACAAAACCAAACATGTAAAAGAAAAACAGCATGTAGAGTGCTTCAAACTCCATTTAAACTCTGTTTTTTCTAGATCTTTCTCTGAATGTAGATATTGACTTCCATCCTGAGACTTGTAGAGTTGTCTTAGAACTGTGTGTTGCTGAGAAGAGTCCAGTTTATCAAAGTGGGTCATCATACACATGATGAGTTGGTGATTGTGTACACATTTTTCCTTGTTCTGCTCGTCTCACTTAGCATCAGTTTGTATAAGCCTCACCAGGTAAATATGAAGTCCCTCTTGTCCCCATTTCTTATATCATGATAGTATTCCATTACATTCATATACCACAGCTTGTTTAGCCATTCCCCAATTGATGGAAATCCCCTTAATTTCCAGTTTTTTTGCCACCACAAAGAGAGCTGCAATAAAGATTTTTATGCATATAGGACTACCTCCCACTTCTATGATATCTTTGGGATACAACCCCAAAAGTGGTATTACTGGGTCAAAGGGTATGCAATTATTTTAAGCCCTTTGGGCATAGTTCCCGATTGCTCTCCAGAATGGTTGAATCAGTTCACAACTCCACCAACAATGCACTAGTGTTCCAATTTTTCCACATCCTCACCAGCATTTATTTTTCTGTTTTGTCACCTTAGCCAATCTGAATGGTGAGACATGGTAGCTCAAAGTTATTTTAATTTGAATTTCTCTAATCTATACTGGTTTAGAGCATTTTTTGGTATCCTTATAGATATTGTTAATTTCTACCTCTGAATATTGCTTGTTCATATCCTTTGATCATTTATCAATTTGGGAATGACATGTATTCTTATAGATTTTACTTAATTCCCTGTATATTTTAGAAATGAGGCCTTTATCAGAGACACTAGTTGTGAAAATTTTTCCCAATTTCCCACTTCCCTCCTAATTTGGTTACATTGACTTTGTACAGAAACTTATACATATATATATACATACATACATACATACATACATATATATACATACATTATATATATATATATATATATATATATATATATATAAAACATTTGATTTTAGAACTTTAAATTCTAGATTCTTTCACTTCCTCCCTCATCACCTACCTCCACTAGACAGACAAGCAATTTAATACAGGCCATACATGTGCAGATGTGCAGAACATCTCCACATTGGACATATTGTGAAAGACTAACTATATTTCCCACCTTCCTATTCTGCCCCACACTTGTTCTATTCTCTACTTTGTCCCTGTTCCTTTACAGAGTGTGTACTTCTAACAACCCTCCCCCCCAATCTGTCCTCCCCTCCACCCTACCTCTCATCCCCTTCCCCCCTACTCTCCTGCAGGCCAAGATACACAATTTAGAGTGTATGACATTCCTTCCCTAAGCTAAATTCAATGAGAGTAAGTTTAGTCCATTCCCTTTTGCCTTCACGTTCTTCCCCTCCATTGTACCAGTTATCCCTTGCCTCTTCTATATGAGAGGATTAACAACATTCTGACTCTCCCTGTCTCCACACATACTATTCCTCTCCCACCACTCAATTTCACCTTTTAAAACATTATCCCATTCTTTTCAATTGATCCTGTGCCCTCTGCCTATGTATTCATGTATACACACTCACATATGTATTCCTTTGCATATATACCCTCCTATGTAGACATATGTGTATGTGTATATATAACTCTCTCTCTCTCTCTCTCTCTCTCTCTCTCTCTCTCTCTCTCTTTCCATGTTTCTCTCTTTTCCCTCTTTTCCATGTTGACATATAAATAGTTAAACTTTGATAAGTTCCTCATGAATTATTTTCCATGTTTACCTTCTCATGCTTCTTGTATTTGAATGTCAAATATTCTATTCAGTTCTGGGTTTGTTTTTTATCAGGAATGCTTGGAAGTCCTCTACCTCATTGAATGACAATATTTTCCCCTGGAACGTTATACTCAATTTTGCTGGGTAAGTGATTCTTAGTTTTGATCCTAGCTCCCTTGATCTCCAGAATATCATATTCCAGGCCCTTCAGTCCCTCAATGTAGAAGCTTCCTGATTGTGTTTCCACAGTAATCAAATTGCTTCTTCTTGGCAGCTTATAATATGGTTAAATTCTCTCTCCCAAATTTAGTAGAGTTCCACTGACCTTTCTCTTAGTCCTTGTTTCTTATGGGTTGATAATTCTGGAAACTGCCACAGCTGCTGGTGATCTGCTCTCCCAAAAGCTCCAGTTGTAGCTTATTCTGGCCACCCTAGGGCTCCAGCCATGGCTTCATGTGGTGCTAGTCTGGGCTTCCAGTGTGCTTTGGTGAACTTCTTCCCATCACCCTGACAGGTTTCATTCAGCAGGAGCTTTGTTACTCTGCAATCTGTGGGTTCTGGAGCTCTAAAATTTGTTTAGTCTTATTTTGTAGGTATTCGACATTGTTATGAGGGGAGCCACAGAGTTCTCTTGCTTCTAAGCCATCATCTTTACTCTGCCTGCAATTTATATTTCTCTTGGAGGCTTTTGATGCCGGCATTTTGACTTTACTGTCTTCTTCTGCTTCTGTTTTGATCATCTTTGTCACCAAAAAGCAGTTGTATAGTTTGATTATACTTCCTATCCTTGCTCATCTTGCCAGACAATTACTTGAATTTTTACCCTTTTTTCCAGTTAGAACTCTGTTTCCAGAGTGGAGAGTGTTATGTCCCAAATTTCTAGAGTTTTTCACAGCTGTTGTCTGAGCTTCTTCTAGGCACCTGCCTCAAAACTGTGAGGAATTCCCTTTCCACAACCTCAACAAACTTTGTCATGCAAGTGCTCCTCATACCAGGACTGCCACCCAAGCGTGCAACTCTTATCCAAGTAGGGCAAAGCAAGAGAATTCCGCCTCAGTGCCTGCAAAGAGAGTCCTCCAATTACCCTTTAGACAGTCACTTGGTTCCCCCCCACCACCATCTGTGGGCCTGGAGTTGAAGAGGTAGATGCCATAGCAACAGCTGCAGTGACTTCCACCTCCTGTGCCTCAGGGGCAAGGACCAAACCAAGCTCTTCTCTCACCTAGTTCCAACAGAGTTTCCCTATTACTTTCTCTTTGGAATTTATGGATTTAGAAGTTGGGAAACTACTACAGCTCCCAGTGTTTCAATCTCCTGAAGTCTACTCTGGCCAGTCTGTGTCACAGGTCTGTTCTGGTGTGCCCCTTGCAGGACTGTGCTCTGTTCCCAGCCTGGTGTGAAAGACCCTTTTTGTCGACCTTCCTGATTGCTTTCAGCAGGAGTTTTCTTTCTGTCTGTCATTTTGTGGGTTCTGTAGCTTTAAAATTTATTTAGAGTGATTTTTTTTACAGGTATTGGAGGTATGAGCTCAAGTCAAGTTCCTGCTTTTACTCTGTCATCTTGGTTCCACCCCCTGCCCCAAAGCAATTATTGTTTTGTAAATAATACGTCATGAAGGATCCAACGAATGTTCCAAATGATTTCCTTTAAATCTTTGAACAGTTTGTATCACAGGAGCATGTGAAGATGATTCAGGTGACCTGATTGTTAAATTTGCAGTGTGAAATTGTATTCTGTAGAATTAAGTAACTGTTACAAATTAGAGCTTGATTTAATGTATTGTTCATTTAGACTTTGAAGAAATAATGGCAAAAATGTTATTTGGATTACATTTTTTTAAAGAATTCTGCTTACATTTTTCCCCTGAAAGCTTTTTAAAAATTTAATTACTAACATAGTTCTCCCTGAATACGAGTGCAGCACTCTGTATGAAGAGCTATTATTACTCACTCTTACTAGCTGGACTGGACAAATCTCCTCCCACTCCTCCCACCCCACTTCCAGCTTCTCCAGTATACTGTAATTTCCTTGAGATGAGGGGTGGTTTTGCTTCTGTCTTTGTGTCCCCACAGTACAGCAAAGTCTCTTGTATATGTTATAAATAAATGCTTTTGAATTGACTATAAATTTCTTTGATAATGTCTTTTACTCCATTTCCTTCACACAAATTAGTATTCATAATATCTTGCACCCTACTGACATTGTTAAGGAGTGATGGACATTTTCCAGTATCCAAAGCTATTTGAAAGAAACAAGGAAGGAGGTAAGGACGAAAGGAAAACAGGAAGGAAGGAAGGAAGGAAGGCAGGAAGGAAGGCAGGAAGGAAGGAAGGAAGGAAGGAAGAAAGGAAAGGAAAGAAAAATAGAAAGAGGACACATTGATATTTGAGGTTGCTAATCTTTATAGAATCTCAGTTTCCTCAACCATAAAATAATAAATATAATACCTGACAACAGATAGTAAATATCTGACAGGGGTGTTTATGCATGTGTGGGAAGATCAACTGAGATTTTATATAAGATAATTTTTTTTGCCTTTTTGGAGGGGTAAGGCAGGGCAATTGGGGTTAAGTGACTTGCACTGCACCACCTAGCTGCCCTGATAATTGTTTTTTTATTACAAAATGTTAGAGTGACTAGGTGGTGCAGTGAATGGAGCAGTGGCCCTGAAGTCAGCCCAAGAGGACTTCATTTCAAATCCAGCTTCAGACATTTAACCTTTACTAGCTGTGTGACCTTGGGCAAATCACTTAACCCCAATTGACCTGCCTTTCCCCCTCCAAAAATCAAATCAAATAAAAATGTTTTATAAGCCATTATTATTAAGAAATGGGTTTACAAAATACATTTAAGTTGAGTTTTATTTCTACGACCAGGCACCATTATTATTATGAACCAAATTGTAATATATAAATTTTGACTGGTTATTAGATATCCATTTTATTTTCTCTGACTAATTACTATGTTAGAAACTGTATATCATTTCCAGAGTTTGTACAATGTGAGATTTCTCAAGTAATATGTTGCACACTCACAGAAACACTCTCCACAGATCATATACAAGTTTGAATAAAATAAGTATGTTGAATCAAGTCATACGACAAATAGCACAAAGAACTTAGCCATGAAGTCTGAAGAAGGCACTTCTTTCTGCTCCATATATTTCAGTTCCCTTTTCTTTAAAATGAGAGGCTTGGCCTAGAGAATCTCTATTCTCAGTTACTGATATTATGACCTAAAACCTACCCTGAGCCTAAGTTTCCTCCTCTTTACAACAAGACAGACAATATGACCTCTAAGGTCTCTTCCTGGTCTAAGTTCTTGGTGCTTTCAAGTATAAATGCTCTTAGCCTTTAAATATTTTAATTATTAAGTGACTACTAAGTGCTTAAGGAAATTTGCTTGAGTAGATGGCTCCTGTGCATCTGAAGATACAATTCACAGACTTAATGGAACAGAGCACCTAGGCTTTCTTCAGTTGCTTGTAATAGGTTCTGACTTTGTAAAAGGAGGAATGCAAATTAAGCATTAACTACTTTTCAAAGGGTAGTCCTAGGAATGTTCATCCTGAATCAGCAAGCTAATCTTACATTTAAATACCTGTAGTCTTGCACAAATGCTGCACTTGCACAAACAGCCTGAGCTCCAGCTTTCTTTACAATTTACTGAACTGCTTTATGTGATTGCAGACCCAGATAAAACAGCCATTTTCCACTTAACCGAGTTGATTTGGAGCCAGAGCAAAGACACTATTTATTTCAGTGTCACCTATAGTTAAGGCATGGTAGGGTTTCCATTTTCAACCTGTTTTCAGAGTTTTATAATTCTGTAATAGTTCTAATCATGGACTGCATACCATACACTCTCCACGGAGGGTATGTGTCAGAACAGCATGGCTTGAGAACAGCCACAGCAAGTACTTCTACTTGAGGAATTATAGCATTTTTTAAAGACATGCAAATACTAGTGGACACTTCATTTCTCTGACAAAGCAACTAGCTTTTAATGTCACTATTTCTGAAGAAACAATGAATAGCCATCCTTTTTAAAATACATTTATTTGTTTATTTATTTTTAACTTAAATTTTTTTTTCTTCAGACTCTGTGAAGGCAAAAAAAAGTGATATAAATTATATATGTGCAACCATGCAAAATGTATTTCCAAATTAGCCATGCCACAAAAAAGCAAAACAAAAAAATAGGTTAGAAAATTATTCTTCAATTTGCATTAAGCTTTCATCTGTTCTCTCTGGAGATAGGTAGCCTTTAGCATCTTCGTCATCAATTTTTCCAGCACAATAAGACTCCATCACAATTTATGTTCAGTCATTCACCAATTGATGAGCATATCCTCCAACAGTTTCCCACAACAAGAGCTGCTAAAAATATTTTTGTACATATAAGTCTTTTCCTTTTTTCCTTCAACTCTTTGAAGATACAGATCTAGTAGCGGTGTTCTGGATCAAACTGATGACAGTCTTTTGGGCACAGTTCCAGATTATCCTCCAGAATGGTTAGACTAGTTCATTACTGTATCTATAAGCCATTAATGTCCTATTTCCTCATTTCTTCCAGCATTTGTCAAAAATTCTTAAAATGTTTGCAGTACAAACATTTAACTACAAAGAGTTAGCTACAAACAGTTTGTAGTTAAGAATGAATGTTTAATGCTCTTTTTCCTCTTAATAGAAAACAGCCTGATTATATTTTTTGTCTTACAGTTTAGGATTATTTTATATTTGCAATGTATGCCCCCAAACTATCACTTTGGAGAAAATTTTAGCTCACACATAATATATTAAAGAAAAAAAAAAGATAATCTGGTTATTGTAATGATCTGTGCTATCTTGTCATCACACTTTAGGTTGGAGCTGTTTTGACCCAATTTCCATGATTATACCCCATTACTGAAACCCACAAGAGGCTCCTCTTAAAGAAGTCAAAGGTCTCTGGAGGTGGCTGTATAGTTAAGAACACTATACTTTACACTCTTGGTCCTTTTAAGTTGTCCTGGGTTTGGGTTAATCAGAAAGCCAAAATACTTATGTCTGTATTTTTTCTTTGAACTTCTATTTCCTTTCCTTGTACCTTTTGTAAGAACAGAATTTGCATTACTAAATCAAAAATAAATAAAAGGGAAAATCCAAATAAATAAAGGTGTGAGGTGACACCTCAGTTTTTTAAAATTTCCCTTTCTCTAATCAAAAATGACTGTTTTTCACACACCTATAGATACCTTTGATTCCTTTTTTCTGAAAACTGCCTATACCTATCCTTTCATCATTTGTCAATTGAGGAATGGCTCTTATGATTTTTTAAAATAAATTTGTCTCAATTCCCTATATATC